>JAUMJL010000291.1:1200000-1800000 GCA_033558185.1 Dromococcyx pavoninus | reverse complement strand
AGTAACTTCCGAAAGCTTGAAGTCCTTAACAGATTGGTTTTTTTTTTTCTCAATATTCACTTTAAGAATGAATGCAGCAGGAGCTTTGGTGAAGCTGACAGGAAAGAAGGGAAAACGACAGATCAGGAAAATGCATGTTAAAATTTCTTGAGAATGTGAGTATATATTCAAATCAGATGAAATTAAACATGTTGTACTCAGTGAACTGGTTAATTGGATCTATTTTCAGTTAATTTGGAAAGTTCACAGAGGACAGGTGAGTATTCAAAAGGACAAATATACTTGGAGGAAAGAAAAAAGAGACATGGGAATCATGGCACACTGAATTTGATTACAAGACCTTATTTGTTCCAGGATATCTACTGAATAGGGAAGAAAATTTTGCCATTACTTAGAGAGAAGAAAATACATGTGGAAAGCTGTAAGACTTTACATTTGAGGCAGAAATATGCCGCCTTTAGATGCTTGTTGGAAGCTTACACTTGAATTTTGGACTAAAAAAAATCCTTCTTGTTTCCTATCTCCAAAGTCATATATGGGGATCTTCAGTCTCTGGGGCCAGATGCTATTTGCTGTGAATAAATAGCATCTTATCCCAAACCTTTTCAAATTGTGTCATCTGCCTTAGTGGCTGAGTATGCAAAGTGAACCGTAATTGTGTGTACTGAAGAATACCAGGATTACCTGAACTATGGAAAGAAATTGTCTCTGGCAGTGTTTTGGGGCCTCCTACTCAAATGCAGCTACCAAGAGCTAGCAGTTACCACTGTTATTACTGGGCACTGACCAAGCAGAAATTTAGTCTGCACTGAAGGTCATGAAGACAGTTTTTCTGATAACATAAAAGTTGTAGAGAATCTCAAACACCCCAGTCTAAAGGCAGAAAAGAGAGGCACCTGAAACTCAGTGTGTAATGTGGCAAATAAGATCAGGGAAGACAATAACATGGAAAATCACAACAAATGCTATCACATTGTCTTGTCTTCTAAGTGCTAGACCAGAGTGCACGGCAAGGATAGAAAAGTTGGTGTTCTCAGTGCCAGAGCATTTCTGCACTCTCGTCTGTTGCTCATGATGGATTGACTGCCCTCCTAAATGCAATTAAACTGGACTTTTGTTAATTCCTTTTAAGTTGTACACAAGACCCTGTGCTAGAAATAGTGATGTCAGCACTGAGGGAAGAGCCCTAGGCACTGGAAACAATAGGTAAATGAGCAATGCATGCCTACACCCCTCTGCCTGCCTGCCCCCCAAGACTGCACAAAATAAAAAAATACCTTAGAAAAGGCTGGGACACGTCTGAGATTCACAAGGCAACGTTAACCATCTTCAGCAAGTGAGTATGTAAAACAAGCACATGGATCAATAACAGATTTGGAGAGATGCAGGTTGCAATTACAGCAGCAGAAAAAGTACTTAGCCATTATTAGGCTTAAAAAAAAAAGTCAAGCACTTTTTCTTGTGAAAAGAATTGAACTGAAGAAGAGTTTGAGCATATAAGGGTAATCGTGAAGGTTTGAACTGGCACTGTGATGAAAGATTATAGATGAAAGAACCCAGCCGTCCTGTAATTCATGCCCCTAGGAAAGTTCTTGTGCCTTCAGGCAGATAAAAACATGAGCTTGGCTCTGTCTATATTATCATTATGAAGGCAGTGAATTTGACTTCTCATAGTATTAATGTAAAAAGAATTCCCTCTGAAAATGGGAAAGCTGACTTAGATGGAAGGTTATGGTTTTTCTTTTATCCACTTTTGAGCGAGTGCTAGCATTTATGCGTTTATAAATACTATAGCAGTACCGCTGTTTATTATCAAATCACTGGTATAAAAAAAGTAGTAATTTCTAAAGTGTATGTACTGTGTTTTCCATGAGATGGATCATTCCTTACAAAAACATCCTTTGAGATAAATAGCGGTCTTTCAGAAACTTAATATTTGATAATTCCGGTTGAGTATGTATTTCATGGGGTTATTTGGGTGTTGTGCTGTTTAATTATTGTATTGACTTAGAAATAATTTAGAAATAAACTTAGAAATAACTGTTTAACTTCTTTCCAATTGTTCCTTCTATCCTAGGGGCAGACTGTGGGTCCTGTTGCTTGTAGCTATTGCAAAGTAAGAGAGCATTTCCAATGCACGAGAGTGTTTCCTTGCTCCTTCATTGCTCCCCCATTGTAATTTAGTGATAGTTCAGAGATGTTGGGGGAAAGCTGATGCTTTATAAGGTTATTGGGGTGCAAAAGCCCCTGAATGCTGCTTTTGGCATACAATCTGTCATAGTGCAATTGAGAGGAAGCTTAAGATGTAAGTCTTTACTGAAGTTCACACCTTCCTTCATTGAAGTTCTCAAAATAATTGTTTGAACACTAAATAATTAACCTGTGCTCATAGCTCTACATATAGGTGTCCCTGTGTGATTAGAAATGAAGATACGATGTATCATATGTCCCTGTAGTATATTTCCAACCAGGTCTTTATAGAAGAGCTGTACATCAAGGTGCTGGAAAATTAACTGTGTGAAAAGTGGTACAAATAGTCCCTTTCAGTCATTAAGCTTAGTGATGAGCTATGTTCTTGTAATATGGCAAAAATATAAAGAAGTGAATGTTCAGTGCTGCAAGCAAGGATGTGTGTTCTTATTACAAATAATAACAGGTATGCTCTGACTCTGCTGCACGTAATCTTTACATTGGTCTTTAAATAACTCTGTGACTGAGTGTCCTTAGAATATGTGCACAAACAGCAGTGCAGTGGGTTGTGTGCCTATGAAGGGTAGCGTGTGCCCAGGGATGTGAGACAGTAAAGTGACACTGAGCATGAATCTTAACCATATTGGCACTCTGATGTTACTTCATAATGAACATTTTTTGCTGCCCTGAAGGAATACCTTCCTTGCCCGCAGTACCTATGCATGGCCCCTCTCTATGCCAGCTGACATTGTGGGAGCTCTGCCCCTCTGAATGACATACAGTGCTTTAGAGCAAAGCTTGCTTAATTTGGGCTGAAGTGGCATGTCTGGAAGTCCTTTGGATGTTATTTCATAGCTGAGTAAAATGGCTTGGGTTAAAGAGCAGCTACCAGGCATTTGCTGACATGCATACTTCTACTAAATAAGATTAGATTATCTGCTCTCAGTGTCTAACATGCAGTATAATACCTAGAAGTGACCTGAATGGCATTCAATTGCATTTTTCATTTAGAGTTATTTTTCTGAATAAAAAGCAAGTGAAATTTTTTAGATGAGATTTCTGATGGTTCTTAGTCAAAATGTTTGTCACTGAAGTCCTATGCTTTAAGATTTATTCAGAAAACCATAAACTTTTCATTCTGGAAACACTGAAGTGTATTGCAAAAGCAAAAGTCTTGGTGCAACTGAGTTTAGAACAATATATTACCTCACAACTGGCAGACTCTTGAGGATGGCAGGATCTGCATGAGTCTGCATTGTAGATGAATAAACCTGCAGATGAGAATGTTGCTGAAAACATTTGAAAGTACGGCTATTTAAAGAGGAGAAACCATTATCACTTGTTTCTATATACTAAATGGGGAAAAAACCCAAACACTTAAAAATACTACAAATAACATCTTTGATTGTCTTATGCCATACTCAAACGTCCTGTTTGTTCATATATGCTACTAGTAAATTGATGATACTGCATAACGAGCAAGGTCTCTCAACAGCTATAGTCAGTAACAAAGATGCATACTGAGCTGATTGTCTTATGCCAGAAAATCTGTTACTACTTTGGACAAGCTATAAAAGCAATCAGAAGTTTAGTTTTAATTGTGTTTCATAATTTACGACCTTTTCTGAGAAGAGATGAAGAAATCTTTGGGAGGGAGGGGAGAAGGAGAGTTATAAAGACCTTAAAAACTATGAAAATCACGGTGTTTGCAGTTGCCTTTAATGACTGCAAGGTGGGCTAAGCTTGGAAGTCAACTTCAGGTATGTTGTGTGTGGTTCCAAAAGGTGGTCTTGGGCATTTCTATTCGAGTGCAAAATCTAAGCCCCCAGTCATTCTGAGGGACTGTCCAGGGAAACTGGAGTGCAGAACCTGGTGGAATGTGGTGCTCTGAACTCTCATAGTAGAAGAGCTAGAGGAAGGGCATTGAAAGATGGGAAGAATTCCTGCTGATAAGACTAACTTAAGGTTGTATTGTACATTTGTTTTACTTGTGGTATTTTGTTTACTTGTGACTTACAGCAGCAAGTCTAATTTTTGTCTTGCAGAACAAAATTTTACTGCTTTACCATTAAGTTTGTTGTGTTGTACGGACCTAATGAGTCCATTTGAAATGGAAAATCTTAGGGTTTTCTGTGCCCATGGATGCACTGTGTCAGAAAAAATACAGAAGTGTCCAGTCTGTGTGAGGAAGACTGTACAAAGGAACAGTATAGTAACTGTTGGGCCGGTGTCTTATCTAGATGGGAATGTCCTCTAACTGGCTCAAATCAGCACCCTCTCTTCAAAGAGCAGATGGTGGAGAAGCATCCCCGGTGTGGATACAACCAGAGGAATCATAGTTTCTTTTTACATTATAACTGAGTTTCTCAGTAGAAGGAATGCTAAAACTTTCAAGTTGCTTTTTGGCCATAGGAGCTGTACATGTGAGATGTCCACCTTACTCCCAAAACAGAGAATTGACAAGTGAGTCTCCTAAAGGTACACCTACTTCCATTCAGGAGAATATAGTAATAGGAAATTGCTGTAAATTGTGAGAATAACTGCTGTTCCCTTGGCTTCTGATTCTCTTTGTCCCTGCCGGCAAAGGAGCTTCATCTGGCTTCAGTAATTGCGGGTGTTTTGTATAATGCTGCTCTGCACTGGAAGGAGACACCAGTCAAGCCTGTTGACATGATGAGTCGTTGCAAAACAGCCCTTAATGCAGGCCCTCTGGCTTGCTTGGGATGTATTTCTTATGTCTGAGTGTGCTGGCACCTACAGTCAGAGGAGAAGGAGACCTGTGATTCAGAAATACACATGGGATCTTCACTCAAACACCTTGGCTGCCCAAGAAGTGAGCTGAAGCTTGAAAGAGTGTAAGAATTTAATGTAAATAACCCACTTGGAAAAAACCCTGAATCCCCTCTGAGGTGTTATGTGCCTATTCAGAAAGGAGGTCCCTCCGTGCCTGCTAATTGGTGCAAACCCTGCTAAGTGAGGTGAAATCATATCCTGGAACTTGGACAAGTCAGAGTGAAATAGCTCACTGCTAGTGTTCCCATATCCCGGTGAGGTAAGCATACAAGTTAAATTCTTAGCACAGTAAAATTGCAGGGCATTCCGCATCAGGACACAGCTATATGAGTCCTGGCAGGACAATCATAGCAGTTGAATTTCTAAAGGAAAGACTCCTGTGTGATTCCTGGCAGGACAATCACAGTGTTTGAAATCTCCAGCCGTGAAAAACTGCATAATACAAAGCTATCAAAACACATGATATTCCCAGCATGAAAAATGTAAAGGGGACATGGAGGCTTAAATTGTATTCGTAAAAACTTGCTGTAATTGGCCTTTGGCAAGAAAGGAAAAAACTGTCATTCAGTTCTCTGGCAAGAGCAAAACTTTGTAAGTTGAATTACTGAGAATAATAGCTTTCCTTAGTAGGATTAAACTGTGGCTTACAGCATTGCACATTTAGAAGTTTACTTTAGAATACAATATTTTTTTAGTATGTCTAAACTCTACAACAAAAATAAGGGGGTGGGAGCCGAGGATATGGGAAAGTGGGGTGAAAGGTACTTACATGGTATCCATTTCCTAGAGCATTTATTGAGAAATATTGAAGTGGCCTCAGAAACAGCTGTCACGGCATTTTGGTTGCATGCAATGTCCACCTCTGTCAGGATGATTCTTATGGCCAGAAAAAGGAGATGCTATAAGAACAGAACTGTTAAAGTGCCCAACTTGGAGCTCAAATAAAAGGCTTGTATAGCAGATGACCTGACAGTTGATCAACTTGATAACAAGCTTTCTGTTCCTTCTTTCCTTGAATGAGGTGCTAGTAAAGCTGCAGGAAGACATCTGCTTGCTGGTGACTGTTATAAGAATTGTAGTAACTGTGATGGAACTTAGTGGCTGGGTGAGGTCTTGTCCTCATCCATGCTCATGGCTCATCTGTGTGCTGTAAATCACCTTCAGAGTCAGAGTGCGTAGAATCATTTTTTGCAGTGCTTAGTAGTACGGCATCTATAAACAAATTTTTTTTGTAAGAAAAGAGTTATTGCTTGAAGAAACATAGGAGAGGACCTATTTAAAATATGAACAAGGGGGCAACAAAGGTTGGCAGGCTTGTATGAGAATGTTACCTGTGCACTTAATACCATTGAACCACATGGGGCTGCTGCTATTAGTGGGTAAAGTATGTGCAACAGCTTCTGGATGAGTCTGCTTGGTAGCAGCACAGGTTGATTCTGACCAGTTGCTTTGTCTGTCACTTATGCTTCCTTGCCTGCTCATTGCATCCTGTCACATGTGACTAGAGAGCTTATTTATGTTTAGGACTTGTCAGCACTGGGCCCAAACTTGATTGCCCTCAAGTGCAGCATAAGTAGGGAGCAGTGGGCAAGAACTGTTCCCATTTCATGAAACAATGAATTTCTTATGAGTATGAGAATTGAAGCTAGAGGTCTTAAACAAATCAACCTGCAGCAAATTAGGATTGTAAATACTTTCATCTGGTCTAGAAGCCAGCATCTTTAGGTAGAAAAGTCAGTAGAATGAGCAGAGATATTGTCTGGTGAGCTACTACCCTCATCTCAGGAATGTCAGGTCTTGCAAAACATAGATTTTTATTTCCTGTACACAGTCAAAATAAGGTGTGTAGGTTTATGTGCAGGCTTGTGAGGAGAGAAGGCTAATTGGTGAACTATGTGTGAACTTCTTTTGGTACAAGAGCTACTTATAGCTCAATGATGGTTAAATTTCTATTGCTCCCTGATGTCCTTAAGGTTCACAGGCAGTAATCCCATTGCCCTTTTGTATGTAGTGGGTTGAATGCATAATGAATGCTGGCATTTTATGCCAAAGAAAGGAATCGTGTTGCCTGAAAGCAAAATTAGGGCTGCTCTGCACTTGCCTTAGGCTGCCTAGGAGGAGAGGGTTGCTGTTGCGTTTTAAAACTCGAGAGATTAGGAATAAGTGCCATTTTAGGAAGCACTGGGAGGCCTGGAGCCATAAAACAAGTTTGAATGAGACTTACACATGAAAGATGCCAGATGAAAGAATGAAGAAATCAATCCAAAAGTGTCTACTTTTATAGCTTCAGAATCATAACAGCTGCCTGGGATTAAATCCTCGTAATCTGTTCACTACAGGGCTGATTTCTTTTGCATCGTGAACCCTATTACACTAGGGAGAAAGTTTCACACTGTACGTTAGCAAAGTTTTCTCCTGGAGAATGTTCTTGCAATGTGTATTTTCAGAAATATCTAATGGACATTTGGGACACTTTACTGGGAATATTTTCAAAGATGCTTGGAAATTTTTTTTACCCAAAAGGGATTAAACTAGATGGATAAGCATAACTATGGAGGATAATAATCTCTACTCCTGCTCCAAGGTGCTATTGCTACGTAATTTCAAGTCCTCTTTGCGTTTCAAGATAATGAGCAGTTCAGAGTCACTTCTGAAGTAGAAAACCAATTCCTGTATCTTGCTTTCTCCCAGTAAAGGGTCTGAGTGGCTTTATACTCTGACGGACCTCTCTTCCACCAAATGTCTTCTCCCTCATATTATACTGAATGAAGCCCATAGCAGCATTTAAGAGGTAGTATCTATTCTTAAACAACTGCATGTAGTCTACTCCACCCTGCCTGTGAAACTGCTGGTTCACAGGAGAAAAGCATTTCTCTTGCATTTCCTCATCTCCCTCCCCGAAGTGGCATTTTTTTACCTCAGAGAAACTTCCTACTGCAAGTAAAAGCCAACCAAGGTAAAAGGTTCAACAACTTAGTAAAAATGTTACATGCATCTAAAACTTTCAGTGTAGATTTAATCTGCTGTTTGAGACCAAATCCTTCCAGGACACATGGAAGACGCAACAAGCGAAAAAGAATGAGAAGTTAACTGAGAGGGAAAGAATGGAAAGGTAAAGAGAAAAAGAGAGAAAAACAGGGTAAAGGAGAGACCTTACTTCTCTTCCTTATTCTTTTTCCTGTAACCTATGTAAAGTTAGTGATACTGAGCCATGAAAGTGGTTCCCGCCTACCTTGTGGTTTTCTTTCCCAATGCGTGTGGTCAGCTGGCTCACCCTTAGAGTGATTGTTTTGTAAACATGAGCAAGGTCAGGAGAAGAGTTAGTTACCTCACCAGTCTTCTTTATGGTTAATGTAGAGCCGAGGCTTGTGCTAGCAACAAAATATACGGTTGGTGATAGAGGGGAGCATCTGATCAGACTCAGTGAACTGCAGTTGTGATCCAGCTGGTCCAGTAAGAGGAACTTAACATAATTTATTTCTACAACTTTTTTTTTTGTGGAAAATATTTCGCAGATCTTGCTGCTTGATACACCACCTAAAGGGACTATGTACTCTGTCATGGATACAAGTAAGGAGAATGCCCTAAAAAGTAGACAGCCAGAAAACTAATTGAAGAGTGTGTATAGTTGGATGAGTAAATAGCAAATCAGTGGTCTGAAGTGTTAGAAGGAAACCTGGGAGGTTATAAGCTGAGAGGCAGAAGCATAGTTTGTCTTTTAGTGAAGATTTGGCCTCTCCTCAGTCCAACCCACTAACTCCATCTTAGACGTGGGAATTCCCTGTGGGTGGCAGAGGGCCACCAGCAGTGCTGTGGTATCATGGGCTTGGAGGATGTGTGGCTCACATTCATCTAAGCATAAGCTATTCTTGCACATTGTGTGGTCTCTTTAGGTCTGTGTGTGGCTGAAATAAATCGAAATATCTTTTGGTCTGCTCTAGTTTGGGCTGGACAATAGGTTTTTGTTAATCTGCACATCTAGAAACTGTGAAGGTGGCCTAAAGCCCTTTCTTTTCTTATTCTCTACAATATGAGAAACAAGATCTTGCCACAAGTACAGGGCCAAGATCTTATGCCAAGAAATGAGCATAGATATCTTGCGTCTTCTCGATATAAACAGTTAAGGTTGAAAAAGAAATCCAGAGGGACTTCAGAGAAGTCCTTGTTTCAGGGGACATTCACGGTAGACCCATATCTCCTCCCTGACCCAAACAACCCTTACTTTTGAAAAACTGTAGCATCCAATTCTAGATGTGAAGCTGGATTTGTGGCTAGTTTGGTGTTTGTTTTTTGTTTTTTTTTTTTTAGTTAAAAATCTGGACAAAATCAAGGAACTTAATGCTACTGAGCATTAACATGGTTGGAAGCCACCGGTGGAAGTTAAAACCGGTCAAAACACTGGTTTTGGAGAGGAGATGTGGTATGCATCATATATTCCAGATTTTAGAAATTCTGCTATGTGGGAGATTCTCTCTTCACTGCTGTATGCACTTGCAAGACTGATATAAATAAAAAACAAAGTTTAATGAGCTGAGCTCATAGAACCACAGAAGCTCTGCCTAAATCAGGGACACTTACACTTTCTAAGAACTGAATAAATATATTCAGCTGTAGTGGTAGCAGCGCACTTCATCTTGTATGGGAACACTCTTGTCTAGTAGGAGAAATGGCCTAAAACATGGAACAGCATTAACAATGTTAGTGGTGAATGCTTTTCACTTGAGTGTGTTTTGAAGTGTTTCTTGGTGTAAGAGAATGGTTTCCTAGTCTATTCCAAAGAAAGATGTGTATAAAGTGCCAGCAAGATTATACCGTTTTATGTTTTGGCTTGAAAGATCTTACTGAAACCGGGCATTGCTCTGCTTGAGCACTACTGTCTGTGCAGATGGTAGCACTATGCAACTTTTTTTTGTCTGTGGTGTTTTTTTTCCCATGGGAAAACCTAGTGTTTTGCAAAAGATTTCTGATGATGAGCTCTGGGGAAGGCAATTGTGTGTACCATTGTTGAGATGGAGAGAGGCCACGTGGTCAGCTCTTTGTGGTTGTGGCAGAGAAGAACTATTAATTCTTAAGCTCTCCAAGATGAACAAATGTCTAGGTTGTTGCTTGTAACCAAGCTAGTAGCTTGTCTAATTGTCTGTGTGTTGTGGTTATGAGAGGTTCCTAATACTTTCTAAACGTTTGCTGACACTTTTAAGGCCTCTGTTTCTTTTTCAAGTCTTATGATTAATGGCTAGAGTTGCTTTAACCTTTTTATAACATCATCTGATGTATTTACACAATGTGTTAGTTTCTTGTTCCTGTTCAGTATTAAGATTTTCTTTTGCTAGTTATATTGTTTATCCTGTAATATTTCTGCACATTCTTTTACTTACAGCATCCTAAAGTAAAACCAGCACTCCTCTGAGAGCTAGCAAGTTTAGAAAAGAATAATTTTCTTATTATAGTAGATTATTTTATTAAACAAATGTCAGCTCTGCTGTTTCCCTAAAGTGTCCTCTTTAACAACCCGAGGAATATAAAACCTCCTGAGATGCACCCCCTTATTGAAATTCCCTCACCACCTTCTTCTCAACAAGTAAATCTGCTTGTGGAGATTATTTTCTGTGGAAAATTTTTTCTCCAGAAAGGGTATTTAGTAGATTCAAGTCTCCAGAGGGAAGGTAAGAGATGGGTAAATCATTACCATTTCTGGACCAGACCTCTATGTGACAGAATTTTTGTGCCTGCTCCAGCCTCTTGTAGGAAAATTAAGAATGTCTGAGGACCCAGAAAATTCCTAGTTTCAAATGTGTTTTGTCAGTCTATGTATGCCGTGACTCTGATGTTACAATGGTAACTGGATGCTGTTTGTTGCTTACTTGTGTATGAATCTCTTCGGGGCAAGCACCTTGATTCCTTGCATTTTCTGTAATCCTCTGCCTTTAATCTTGTTCTTGCATAACATTCCTTAAAGAGCTTGTTGCTTCTGCATACAGCTTTGTATTCATTTTCTTAATCCTTAAATTCTAGATAAAGATTTTCTGCAGTGTATGCAGCTACTGCCTCTGCCAGCAGCGTCTCCTCACCTAGTTGTCCCTGTTTTGTCACAGAAATTATTTTCTCAGGAGATTAGCTGTATGAGGAAGATATAAGGGTTATAGGAAGGTTTATGGAACTGTCTTTGATCTATACACATTACACGTTTCACTGGTTAAGCAGCTAGTTTGAAACAGGTTCATCTTGGTCCTGTTGCTAGATACTTCTTTATCTTGGACAAGTCGGCTTAGCTCTTCATGTTTTGTTTCCACAGACAGAGAACAAAACAAATTCCAGCACCAATAATGGTTCTTACTAGTCTCTGGGGCTCTAAATGCATAGACTCTGAAGTGTTTACTGTAATAATGGTATCTACATTAATAATACCTTTTGAAAATCAACCCTCAAGATAAGTCACATATGTTTAAAAAAAAGTTACCTCTTATCTGCTGTTTTTAAAGAGAGAAGTATATGACTTGTAAGTGTTTTGAGAAATGTTTTTGAAAACCCCAAATCTGAGATTTATGAGCCGTGTTGCTATAAAAATTAGCTAGGCCAGGGTGTGCGTTAGTAGGCTGCTGGTGCTCTTCTTGGATGGATGAAGGCGCTCAGCCTTCTACTTCGGTCCTCAGAGTGTCTCCAAAGCATGTGCCAATAGCCCATTGATGCACAGCCTGTTGTGACTTATTATGTTCAATGCACAGCAGATTACAAAGGTAGGTTATTTGTTAGCATGATTTTCCAGACTGCTGCTTGAAGAATTTTAACAGCGTCCACTAAACTCCCTAATGCATAGTTCAAAATGAATAAAACTCTGCTTGATGCTGTTTACAAGAGCCTCTGTGCCCACCACTGATGAGTCATGGAAAACAGCATATTCCTTTGACTCTATGTGCATGACATGCACAGATTGTTAGCTGTGTGGGACTGTGCTTTATGATTAACAGATTGTTTGCTTTTATTTTCAGTTGTATCCTAATTCAGATGTTTCCATTTTGCAAGGAAAATAAACCCACACTTATTTCTGTCTCTCTAAATGCTCAGCATTGCAGCTGTAGAACTTGAGAGCTCCTGCTAGCTGAACAAGTTGCCCTCCTGTTTTTCTTGACCTACTGTTGCCTCTCCTCATTATCTTGTGAACTTCTGCAGTGGTTGTTACTACCAAAATGTTATTAGATCCTTTCTCTTACTTTTAGTGAATTTTCAATTATTTCTCACTGTATCTGTCCTTCATATGACTGGTTCATTTCCTTTTCACTCTTCTCATAATGGCATGCAGAGCTTACACTTTGGCCAAGTATCTCTGGGGCCTTATTCCACCCTGAACATTAGGTCATAAACCCAGTTTTGCTTGTTTTGTGTGTGTCTGGCAGGCTACGGTGTAGAGTAGCTTTACTATGGTATCTAACCTTATCTAGTATAGCTGTTCTATTTAAAATGAAAAACAAACCCAAATAGTTTTAAATTATAAAACCAGAAACATTAAATTAATTGGTGGTTCCTTTATCTTTCTTTAAGACTGACTGATAGTTGACTGTCCAAGACATTAGAAATTGGCTTGGATGTGACTTGTAGTTTTGGGATACTGGTCAGGAATTCAAGTGTGTGTTTTCAAAATTTTGTTGTTCTACCTCCAAGCATCATTTGTGCCTGGAATTTAGCTAGAGGGAGCAGATTAAAGGAAAGTGGCATTCAAATCACTGAAACCCAAAACCTGTGGTTTTTTTTTTTTCTCCAGCTCTGTTCCAGACTTACCTATATAAACTGTACTTAGTCTTTCTCTGCTGAATCGGCAATTCTTGTTAAGCACCTAGAAGAAGATTAATGTATTATGAATAATGTTATGGTAGTTGGTTGAAGGTCATCTCTTCCTCACAAATACTAACAGTGTGGTAATGTGCCAGAATCAAGAACATTAACCTCATAGCAAGTTTATTAATGTTATCTTACTGAAAACAGGCAATACATTTGACTTGCTAACTTCCAGCTTTAATTAAGGCAATTAAACAAAAGTGATATACTCATTTTCCATTTATTTATAGATTTAATTAGTAGCAGTTAATTGGGCCACAGTTCTATAAATACATACTACTGACCGAATGCTTCCAAGTGGGAGTATTTTAGTCTAAGATTCATTCTTAGTAAATTAAGTGATATTTCAGTATTGCTCCATAGCTTGTGCTTCACAATATAATGGAACCAAACTCTTTATCTTTGCCAATATGTCCTCAGTGTTAGTGAATATGTTTATATTTATTTACTCATTTATAATTGTATGGTGAGCGTAATATCTGAGCCACTATATACTTATTTGCTGATGTGAAATAGGTAAGTATTTTATAACATAGGTTGTTCCTTGCTTACTGCTTAAAAGTAATTTGAAAAGCCCGAGTCAGCTTCTGAACTTTCTCCCTTTGATTCCAAGACTATTTTTCTGTCTTCCTTTTTATAATACTGCATACAATTCACTTTTGCATGTTCTCTAACTTCATGTCTTTTACTTGTAGGCAATGTTAACTAATAACGACTGACACTGTTAAATAAAGAAATAACTCTGATTCCAGACAGAGGAAAACCCTGGTAGATGGTAGGGCTGACTAGTCACAACAACATGAAGGCTTTGAGCCGTATTGCACAGAAATAAATGATGAGAACTCCAGGTAGATCCACACCTACACAACCCATGTGATGGATCTGGCTATGAAGTTATGTTTACACAATGTTCTGTTACTTTGTGGCTGTTGATTGAAGCTTTCCATTATTTTAGGATTATTTCTAACACATCTTGATTGTTAGTGGGACTTCTTCCTAAATCTCCCTGTGCAAGGTATCAAACACGAAAAGAGGAGTAGGTCTAGGAGTAGAAGTCAATTGCAAGCTCTTTTGGCTTCAGCAATTGTAGGATGGAGCTTGCAGAAAGCTATCAATGGGAGAAGCAAATGATATGTTCTGATTGTCTGTGCTATATTTATCTACCCTGTTGCTCATCCACAATGTCTTTCTTTCCTTCTCACCCACAAGTCTTTGTTATGTGTTTCAGAAGTTATGGTCACAACTCATTTTTCATGCAGAAGTTTAACCATATGTGCTGGCTGGTGAGCTAAAGCATTCAGGGAAATGAGAGAGAGAAAAGGGTGTGGGTAAAATGTAGTCTGTATGAATTGATACTGTTCACTCAGTTTTTTCTTGTTGTACTTGTGACTCATTTTTGGATGTGCAAAGTCAGTCTTAGAAGGGGTCGACCAGAGTAATTGCTAAGTAAGGCAACAGTACAAGCCATCACAAGCCTAGGGGAGAAGAGGTGGAACTAGATATTAGTGAATAGCTCTTGTGAAGGTAATGCTGACTTATGAACATCAGAAAGGCTTAATTGTCCTGTTTTGTGGGTGGTAGTGGTGTGTCTTTTATTTTTTGGCTTGTTCTGTTTACCAGAAGTCACACAATGGATTTTAAAATGAATTAGGTTTGCAGTGACCTGCTGTTCAAGTAAAACTCCTGTACTAGGGCCACAAAGAAGCTAACTCATACTGCCAATGCAAACACGGGTTTGGAATGAAGTATGTGCTCAGCTTCTCCCATGAATTTAGCTGTGCCGAAACATGTGAAGGTTCTCTCTAGCTTGGTTGTCTGTCCCACACGGTGGCCATAACTGGGTATATCAGCAGGGCATAGAACAGGGCAGGGATATGGTGCTTTTTCTGAATACTAGGTATGAAGCCTGTAATTTAATCCTCTGCTATACGAAAGCTTTGGTATGTCTCCACTACTCATCTGCCTACACTCTTGCAAACCCTTAAGGGTAGATTCTTTTAAAAAAAACCCTTAAATCTGTAAAACCTGGAATGCTATTAAGTCAAATGAACGTAATTAGAGAAGTGTTAAGCTATCATAAACACATCTGCTTAAAGGATTATACCTATATACTTGAATTTCTTTGTTGTGCAGGAAGAGTCACACTGTTGAACACATGTTCTTGTGAGTGGCTGTGGTAGGTGGAGGTTGTTTTCATCGACAACTAAGTTCTTGGCTGTGGATGGAATGCATTGCAACTTGCCTCCTGTTAAACTGTTTAGGGCTTTGTTTGTGAAGACAAAGGGTGACCACATGGTATCTCCAAGGTCTACTGTAGTTTACGCTCTGGTTGTAAAAGCCCCTAAGATACTTTCTGACAGCCCAGAATAATTAGAATATAATTTAATTGAAGAAAGGGAAAATCAGGCTTTGGGGGAGCCAGGCAATTGGTGCTTACATTGTAGCTCAGCTCAGAACTTGAAAAAAAAGAAAGGACAAAAGGATGACATAGTATTCCATACAAAACCTGAAAAATTTTTACAGAGTATGAGGCTTCTGTACAGCTGTGTACTTCTCCATAATGCATCTGATACTCTCAAGTGATCTTTTGAAATTCTTTAGGTATACTTAGAAGATTTTTTGGAGCGCTTAGTGTTGTCTTAAGTTTTATCATGTAAAAAACTTTCTACTGAATTTCATGATGCCATGAAAATAAAACCAATGTTGAATGTTGCTAAAACACCTGTCCTGTAGTAAATTTACTGAAAGAATGTTTGAGCCACAGATATACTTATTCAGGCTAATATTAATCTTCTAGTAATCTGCTGTGTTTGCTTCCACATAATGAAGATAAGGATCAACCTATAGCCTTTCTGAACTTCTGTAGGAAACAGTGACTGGAATATTATGTTGTCCTTTATATTTTGACTCTAGATTTAACAACTTAGTACAACTTCTAGGAGAATACTAGAGTTTTTGAACATGTTTTGAGATTATTATTATTCAAGTTATTAGGAATTTGATTAAATTATTTCTTGGCATTCAATGGTTCATAAAACTTGCTATAATATCTCATTGAACTTAGAGTTTATTGCATAAAGAATAAAAAAAAGAGATGGAACTGGGAATAGCATTTTCCTTTTAGTTTCAGCCCGGACAGAATATTCCTTCTGCCCCCTCAAAAGTATTCAAAGTGGAAAAAGCAGGAAAAATATGTCTGAGAAGTTACACTGATTTCAGAGAAATCTTGAATCATATTGTTCTGTGAACTGTGCCACAGAACAAAGATTATCCTTTGTTTGAAAGCTCTTCATCCAAGAGACCGGAGAAAGATTAACACATTGGGGAGAGGAAGCAGAAGGCAACTGGGAGATGGTATTGCTCAAGGTGAAAACTTGTTGTCTGAGAAGGCTAAGTCTAAGCAATGTCAGCTTTCAGAAGGTATTATACAGAAGCAGATGTGTTTTATCTCGCATCGTAATAGCTAGGACAGAGTTTAACATTTTTACTTTATTTTAAAAATTTTTCAGTGAAAAATAACATGACGTTGTTTTGCAACAGAAAAGATGAACAGAGGTAAGAGAATTCAAGTTGTTATATAATGTGGTCTTGTGAGGTTTGCAGTTTTTCTCCACAACCTCTACTCACTTCAGTGGAAACTGAAAGGAATTCCTACCTTTAAAAATGGTCTTTAATTACCTTGATAGATTACCTAGTGACATCCATATTTTTATGATTCTTTTGGTGTAAAAACTTATACGATATTTCTACCATTTAGTTTTTCTAAATGACTGAAGTTGTTGATATGCATTTCTGAAATCTGATATTTTTTGGGAGCTACACTCAATGACTTCTTTGTGGTCTCAGTAGATGAGGCCTGTATATTATAGGATTTTAAATAATGGGAGAGCGTTATATAATTATTTTAACCTATATACTTTAGTGACACATGACTTTAGGCTATCCAGATATGAATGCATGAGGGCAGATAGCCAAAGGTGAAGCTACACACTCAGTCTAAGTAGATTTCAATCTACTCTAAAGAGCTATCTCTTTTTTTTTTTTTTTTTTAAGTAGACATTGAGTTGAGGAAGTTTGGAGTAGTGAGCGTGGGGAAGCTTCCTGCTTTTGAAGGCATCTGATGGGCAGCCTAACCTAAAGGAGGAGAGAAGGCTGACCTAAATAAAAGGCTTTTTTTTTTAATGCAAAGAAGGAATGCTGCCCAACGCAAAATGGAGGGGACCTGAGCAATTGATTCCAGGGAGCCAATGTTAGTGTTGTGTTGATACCCTGTAGAAATCTGTATATGAACAATTGCCTGATGGAGCTTAAGGAACAGGACAATTAAGGATTTTTGCTGTGCAACTGTAGAGAAAGATGGAGTTCAGATGGGAATTTGTAGTGACGAAGACAAAGGAAAGAAACAAACAAAAACTTGAGTCAAGGCAAATGCGAAAAGGATCACAATCTTGGGAGAAGTGTTCTCCTTATGTGGTGCAGGAGTGATATTTACATTAAGGGATGTGAAACATTGAAAATAATGAGAAGTATATTTTAGACCTATAAGAGACTATTATTATAATTTAGTATTACCAACTCTAGATACCTATCTTGAATTTCATTTGGTAATCTAATAAATAAAACTTTTGGTGTCTAAGTCATGTGTAATGTGTCTTGGAAAGCTGTCCATTGTATTTTTTTAAAGAGTTCAACTAATTCAGAATTCATGCTGTATTTTTTTTTTGTCCTCTTCAGGGAAAATTTTTGCCTAGTCTGAATTAGTCTAGCCTCAGCTTCCAGAAATGATGCTTTGCTGTATGATTCTTGTCTGTGGCAAAGGGCCATCTACCATCAGAAATCACTTCATGGTGTAGGTACCTGACAGGTTTTGATCATGTTGCCTTTTGGTCTCCTTTTTAATACATATTTTGCAATGAACTTCTTTTGGCTGTCTTGCATGGTTTGGTTTTTCTATTCTTTAAACTCTTACTTTTGTCAGCGTGCCAAAATGGAGACATCAGAAATATGAGGACTAGGTCCATGAAATACTGTCAATGGGGAATTTTTGTAAGATTCTTTTTCATGCCATCTACGAGGGCGGATCTACCATCAATATTTAATATTTCTCTGCTTATGTTCTTTGAATGGATTACCACTAAATATCCTTACTGGGCACTCGTGTCCCTTTTTTTTCTACCCTGACTGCAGGCTGTGTTTGACCTTTGTGGAAGAAAGCCAAAGTCTGCCTATTGGCTTGATATACTGTACATGGTGATTTGCATAGTTTTTTCATGATACTTTGTTTCAGCCCATTACATTTGCCACTCAACAGTAAAAGTTCCTGGGCCTGTAGCAATGACATTTGCATTAGCATAAAATTGAAATAGTAAAATATTTTTTAAATAGAAGGAAAAGAAATAGAATTTCTAAATTATATCCTTCTGCATTCTTCTATGCTACATTGAGATGCAGAGTACAACATTTGAAGTACAACTTCAGAACTGGACCTCTCCCCCGAGTGCTGTCTGCAAGGTAATTTTGAATTTTGGTAGTTTTGAATTTGGAAAACTCCAAATTACTTACAGCTGATACTGGTACCTTCAGGACATCTTGCCTTTATTCAACTGAAATGTATTAAAATGATCACTGGTCAAATCTGAAAGATGCTATGATACTTTCTATTTGTATTGACAACCCTGTTCCAAACCAAAAGTATCAGGCATTGATATGTTTCAAGCTGTGACTATTTGCCAGCACTTGAACAGCCCATGGGACTGGCTTGTCTGTAGACATCCAAGAGCTGACCAACAGATGGATGCGATACTCTCATCTGTATTCTCAGAGACCAGAAAACAATGCATGACACCGGTAAGAAGTCTGATTTCTGAGTTTTATATATTGCTATGTGGCTATGCCAGGACATGAAGAAAGCAGCAAGAATCTCTTTCACATGAGCCAAGTCCTTAGAGACTGTAGCTTAGCAAGGAGTATCAGACCATTACCTCTTCTGCTACTGTGAATTCTACTTGCCTGACTTGAGAGCCTGATTACTAGGCCTTTGGGGCTTGTGGATGTGGGCTAGGAATCTCAAAATAAAAAAGTCAGTAAAGAGATGTATTTCTCCCATTCCCAGAGAGAAAGTAGGAAGCCTTTATCCATTTTCCTTGTTGAAGGGGGGATGTAATCTAACAGTCCCTTTGCAAAAGATACAAGAACTTCTGTAATGTCTGTATAAATAAACGTGGCCAGACTGAAATTTCTGATAGCAGAATGAAATCTCTAATATCTGCCCAAATAAGCACCGACAGAACATGATCTACAACCACTTACATATTTGAAGCTGAAGCAAGTGTTTTGTTTCTGGCAGATGGATACATGGAAAGTGCTAGTAGCACTTGGTGATCTTGTGTCCATCACTAAGTTGCCAGTTTAGGTTCCACTGGCCTGGCTGCCCCAAACATTCCCACCTTTCAGTCTGTAAGACTATAAAGATGGCTTCTTTAACTGAATTCACCTTGGAGCTTTTGTCAGATGGCCAGTAATTGTCCATGCAAGGAGGAATGATTCCTGTTTAGCCAATTAGGGGCATAAAAGAGTAATAATATTTTCCTTGAATTGCTACGAGTGTTCCTTCGTTGTAGTGGATATTCATATTTCTTGCACTGAATGTGTGAAATTGAATTCTCTGCTGGGGTGCTTAGAAAACTCATTGCTGCCACAAGCACCTTGGTGACTAAGCTGCTGTCAGTGAAGACTATTAAACCATATGAAGCCTGGCACATGGGCTTCCTAGCAATCAAATCAAAATCAGGAGCCGTATCTGTGCAGCACTGAATAGCAGTCTTTACCTCAGTGACCTCAAAATTGTCCCAAGATATTTCTTGTAAGCATTTAGTAAAGTGTATTTTAAAAGATGTCATTATTCTTGCTTCACATTATGGAATTTGCTTAAGCATCTTCAAGTTAACTGTTCATTACTTGAGTTGCCAGCAATTGCCTGGATCCTTTTCAAGACAGGGAAACATTTGACTTGGGAGTGGGGGGAAGATCATGTTGATGACTGCTGTTTGATTCCTGGAAGTATTTTTTTTCCCTGGGAGATAAGATGTCATGAAAAGAATTATATCTTTGCAAATCGCACATTCCTAGTGCTTTTCTGATTCCAATATATTCATCCTAAATCAGGCTTCTAGTGAGGCTAGTACATTTGCATGAAACATAGTTTCAAATTGTACTACTTAGGGCTGAATGAATTTTTTCCATTACTAAGTTTTTTCACCACTAAAAATGGACAATACAGGATTGCTTTATGAATATGTGGTTATTTCTACAAATTGCTTTTTTTTTTGGAGGGGGAAATGCTAAATAAATTCTCTTGGTTTTATTTCTTTGGAAAATAATTTAAATCTGAACCTTTCATTCTTTATTGAAAAAACATGTAATATCTGAGCATTTTAGCTAGATTTTTCTGTCAAAATGTAACGTTTTAACACAAAATGTTTTCACTAACTTTTTCTGGTTTTCAGTGTTAGTAAACTCAAATTCTTGAAACTTTAGGAAACATGTATTTTTGAATGTCAAAAATCTCCAGTGAGAAAAAAGTTACCATTATACAGCTAGATGTGTTGAAAACTCTAGTATAAACCATCACATATTGAAGATACCAACAGCCAATTGACGTTCAAATACATAGAGCGTATAGATGTCCCATGGCTACTTTGTCTTCTATTCCAGTCTCTTCTCTCCCAAGATCGTTGAGGGCCTGGGGATAAGCAGCAGATGAGTGTACAACAGCATCTGGAGCTCAGTGGAAGACAAACAGAATTACTGGTAGTATGAAAAGAAAAACACGAAGTAAAGTGGCACCAATACCTAATGTTAACAATATCCAGGTGCATTAGTGGCTGTTGCAAAGCTTTGATTGCTGTTAGAAATAGTCTGTGGAGGAGCATTTCTATCAGGAAGATTTTTGAGCAGCTTTTAGCTGGCCATGAAATCCAATACCACCACCTCAGATAATGCACTGACCATAGTGACCTATCACACTGTCTTAGCTCAGGCAAAGCCATGACAGGACTGTTGAAATAGCACATTAAACATAGCAGTGTCTCATAGGGAGAAGCATTTTGGTTCAAGGACAGGATGCGTTCTGCTTCCCTGCTTCTTCAAGCAGAGCGAGTCTCCAGCAGGCACTTGGTTGGTTAGGAACCTGCTATATCATAGGTGGCCATACTTCCCTTGACTGCATCTAGGCCTGGGAGAGTTGCACTTGACAGTGCCTTCATAGATACCTCCTGAGTGGTCAGAATGTCACACCTTCAGTGCTCACACACTTAAGGTTCTCCTTTCTCTCTCACACCAAGGGATAGGCTGTCTACACCTGCTTGTTAGGCTATGTCTACAGTTTAGGTGGGCATACTCTGCATATGCTTATCTCCTTACCCCAGGCTGCTTTGCAAAGAGCAGTTTACATTATGCTCTCAGTTATATTTAGAAATTAAAGTAACGTAAATGTGACGGTCTCCTTGAGTAACTGAGAGGAAATAGCTGCATTTATCTAAGGTAGATAATATTTTTGTAATAAACATATTTCTGATGTTTGGATTAAATTTTCCTAAACTCTTATTGGAAAGCTTTACTGTAATGACGTGCTCTTTGGTTAGCCCAACTGTAATCACTGGATGTTTTATAAAAAGTGAAACATTAGCCATTTAAGTGGTAGTCTTGAGTTCCTTACTGATTGGTATTGGGAATGTTTTGAAGAATACGATGATTTCATAAACACGACCTGTACTGTTTTTTGAGGAACGCTGATTTTAAAATATCTACTTTTAGGAAATCCACCAAAAATCGGAATGCATAATGGAAAAGTATTAAGCTACTAGAAAAAGAGTGGTTCTGGAGGAAGCTTCTTTTATTACCACACTCTCTTTATAACTTTTGCTACTGCTGCACTACAGGACTTTATTTTCCTTCTATACTAGTCTCATGAATCAGATAAATTGTGGCTTATATAAATGAGAATAACGAAGGTGCATCTTTGCATACCATTCTGGATTACTCGAGATACATTGCATTTCCGATAAAAATATTTTGAATGGTTCTTGTCAGTGTCAGTGTTCCTGCAGACCTGCTTCACATGCGAGGACCTGATTCCAAAAGCAGTAAGGTGAGTGATTATTACATTTCATAGTTATGTGTCTGAAACATAATGGAAAGGAACATCTGTGCAAATGGAAGAACATTTCTGTCTTCTTAGAAACAGCCAAAAGGAATGCAGACAGATAGTCACTAAAAGCCTCATAAGATTCCTGTATGGCTTCTAGCTGGCTGTTCAGCTTGCTTCCTCAAGACATTATCTTGGTAGTATAAAACACTGAGTTTTCTAGTAGTGCTAACAGCTGTCACAGTCAGGGCTTCTCATGTGTTGCTTCTATTAGTTAAGCGTATAAAGAAGGACGTAGTTCGACTGGGCTTCTGGCTAACCAGGAGAAATGACATTCAAGAGTTTGGCTGTGATATTCATAGCATTCTCCTGTGCTACTTTTGCTCAGCAGCTGCTCAATTTCAGGTATCAGGTACAACATTTAATCAAGATGACATTTAAGGTGGTACGTAGAACTTTTAATAAAATATTATTAAGAACAAAAGAAAACACTTCAGTTGATTTATTTGAAGCAGTAATGACCAAAATGCTTGTTCATGGAGTATTTTTTAAGCAAATGCCCTCTGTCAGACTGTCATTGAATGACTTTGTATTTGCACAGCAACTCTAATCTATCTCCCTTGACTCAGCCATCCAAGGAGAAGCATATAGAATAAAAAGTATACAAACATTCTGAGAACCTATATGTATGGACATGTTTAAGTATCTGTGCAACTGAATACAGAAAAATGTCTTCCCTAGAGGAGTGATTCTCATGGCAATTACATGTAATATAAAGGTTTTAGTTGGAGACTATTTAAAAGTGGACACAGCTCTCCTATGGCATGAACTTTTAGAACAGTTTATGTGGTAGGGCACAGTGCTGGCACCACAGCACATAAAAAATCAGGAGGGAACCTTCTTAGCTTTTCATATGAACTGACTGAGACATAAGAGATTCTATAAAATAAGGAATGCCTGTCCAGAAAGGTGTGTTTTTATATGAAAGCTGAGTTTATGATGTAATCTTGATTCTAGAAGCTGTATCACCAGTACTGAAATAAGGACTTCGTGTCATATGAAACCACCAAGCATTTCAAGGCAATATGTTTATGCACGTTGGTGGACATAGGAACTCATATGTTCAATTTCTGTAATAGGTGCAACTGGGACAATTCTGTCTATGGTTGCACAGGTACTAAGAAAATCTCTTCACTTCTGGTAAGTTGTAGGGCACCTAGGAGGAAGGTTTTTCCTTTCAAGTCCAGAGACAATTTGTAATAAAACAGTACTCCAGAAAGAAGAAAACTGAGCTTATGATGTCAGAGCTGAGTGCTTATATTTTTAACATGGTTGAGGGAACTGGCCTTGCTGGTGAGCAGCATGAGCTATGAAATTGAATTTGCCTTATCGTTCTTCTGTTTGAAAGCTTCTGTCCTCTCCCGGAACCTTCTCTAATCTTTTGCTAGGGTTTCAGAAGTTACATAGGCTTCTTAGCCCCTTGTGTCTCCTTCTCCTTCAGCTGCTGATCAAACCTTTTGCTTGCTGCCTCTAACCTGGAGATCAGTGGCATTTAGTTGCTTTGTCTCGAACTCTCTTGTTCTTGATCCCAAAGCTGATGATTAGTTTAATGTTTGACAAGGTTCAATGACTCTGTAAGATCGGTGCACCTCACCTCTGTCATACTTTTAATCTTGGCCAGTTTCCAGTGTTTCAGAGGAAAGTTAAGCCTGTTTACCTCTCTCTGGTTGCCAAATTATATCTTGAGGAGGGGAGAAAACCTCTTCCTGCACCAGCACCCTTAGAGTATGCAATTAACATATGCAATAATAAATGTGATGCAAACAAATGTAAATAGCATTCAAGAAGAATCCTTTTGCATTTCCTGGATAGTGTCAGTATGTGAGGGAAATTGCAAGGAATTACATGAAATACTCATGAAGGTTGTTAAGGTACAACAGCCAATTTTTAGCTGTAAAGAGACTCTAAGTTTTAGCCAATTTAAAACTAGTGCTGTTTTTGCAATCTGGGCGTAAAAACTGCAACAGTTATCATCAGCTATCATCCCCATTGGTTCTCTCTCTTGACACAGCAGTTACAAGGGAAAGATGTTTAAGCTTATGTTGGGACTTCAGGATAGTCTATTGGGCTGTCACTGGCAACAGCAGACTGCCAGGTCATGTGGGCATGTGCATTGCTGCTTATTGTAAATATTTACTTTCTACTGTAGCGATACTGGTGTTTGCAGGTAGATGAGATAGCATGGAGTGAGCTAAGGTTTGAAAGGAAAGGAGATTTGTAGTATCCATTCAGCCAGATCAAGTGACAGTCTTGGAGAAAACACAGCAGCTTTTTCAAGTGTGCTGTACTCTTTCAGAACACTGCCTGGTCACCACTACCTTCCTTCACCGTAGGCTCCCAAAGCAGAGAGATTGGTGCTGAATTTCAGGCTTCAGAACAACAGAGGCTAAACATGACAGTTTAGAACGAGAAGTTGCACGGCCTTATATCGTAAAATCATATCATAGAATTGTTTGGATTGGAAAAGACCTTAAAGATCATCTAGTTCCAACCAATTAACACACACAACTATCCAAGGCATGGTAGGGTTAAACCAGATGTCAGTAGCTATGGACCCACATGTGGAATCCCAGAGTGAAATCTCTGTGTAGCTGAAATGCCAAACCAGTTTATTTTAACAGCCATGTTGCAATAGTTTGTAAAGCTAGGTACACCTCAGATCTTCATATTGTTTTGTAAACAGATTTCTAAAAGAATTTTTCTGCTTTGAAGTTACCCAGAAAGGAGAATGATGGCATTGTTTATTTGTGTAGATGCTGATGATTTTTACTTTTTTGTGATAGATACTGGTAAATTTTATTTTATGTTTGCTTGGAAAAATATTTATGTTGAAAATATTATAAGCAGAATGGAACCATTGCACATGGATCTAAAATGTTTGCAGCTATGATTTTCTTTGAGTGGGTATTACACGTTATGTATTTTGAATGAGGACCACTGAGTGATCTGCAGGGCATAAAAATTCTAATTCTGGCCACTGTCTTATCAGCTGCTATTGTGATCAGTAGGACACCAGGGAAAGAGAAGGGTTAGGGTTCTCTTTATTTCTGGTTAAAAACTGTTTGAAGACTCATTCTTGAGTAACAGAGAATGAGACCTCAAGTGTACAACAAGGGTATACCTAAATAGTTGAAGATATCTGTATGGAATACTTCTCTATTTTTTTTAATATATTCCTTTCTATTTGTAGAGGATATGTTTTCAGACTAAGAAAAAAAACCTCATTTTCTGTGTGGGAAATTAAGAAATCATATGGTATTATAAGCTGCTTTTCTCCCTTTCATGCCTCTTTGGAGAGGAGTGAAACAGGCTATAAATTAGCTTTAGCTTGTTCTTATTTTAAATCACTGACTTTATTGCTGATCTCTTCAGGACACTAAAGAAAGATGAGCAAAATGCAGTAAAGCTCTGCAGTAGCAGAAGCCACTGAGAAGACTGCAGCTAGCTGGGTAAGATGGCCTTTAAGTTGAGAAGTCTTGAACCAGGATCATCTTCTCAGTGGAACTCTCACGGGGATGCAGCAGGACTTGTTGGCACTATTGGCAAATATATTTAAAAACCCTCAAACACAACAAAACCCAAACAGCTCCTCCCACTGCAACAAAAAACAGAAAGGGGAAGGGACAAAGGAGTTTTTGACTAGATGGCATCCTTTAGAGGAGTATTTCCATGATTTTTTTTATAGATAGACAGAAGTGAGCTCTTAGCAAGTTGTGCTGACTCGAGACTGTGTAGTCACACTGGTGTGTCACTGAGTCTTTCTTAGAACGCTCCTGATTTGCAGCCAGAGTTATCAAATCAAACTGAGTGCTGGGTCTGTCTCACCACTGAGATCTTCAGTTGGCTCAAAATGGGCAAGTGAACATCACTGAATATAGTCAAATTGTGCCGGTGTGTAATAACTGGTGTTGACCTCCATGATCAGGGGTAGGGACTGAGACCACTTATGGCTTCTACACAACTCAGCAAAACAGAAGCATCTTTGTGTTCCTGTCTTTTCACTACAGAATCACAGAATGGTTGAGATTGGAAGAAACTTCTGGAGATTACCTAGCCTAATCCTCTTGTTGAAACATAGTCTGCTACCATGGGTTGCCCAGGACTCTGATCAATTGACTTTGGAGTATATTTGCAGACGAGGACCTCTCAACCTCTGTAGGAAACCTGTGTTTGATCACCCACACACAAAAAGTGGGGCGTTTTTTCCATTCAGAGGGAATTTCATGTGTTTCAATCTGTGCCCACTGCCTCTTGTTCTGTCAGTGGGAATCACTGACAAAAGTCTGGCACATTTTTCTTCATTCCCTCCCATTAGCTATTTATACGCACTGACAAGGTTCTCTCTGTCTCTGATGGTCCAAACAGTGGTACCGGTATTTCTGTTTCCATATGAAGAGTAAGAAAACCTGTCCTATGGAGCATGCTGATCTGGAGCAGACCTCAGGGCTCTTTTAGATGTACTGTCCTATCCAGACATCACTGAAATACAGATTCTGCATCATGGAAAGACTTCTGAGTCTTTTCTGGGCGGATGTTCAAAGTCTGAAGTTTGTTTAGCTGGATTAAAAAGATGCTGAGATTTCATGTGAGATGGAAACTGGTTTATATCTAGCTGTATACTTTCTATCTGCCCTTGATATATTCGTGAAGTCCTCTTAGAGAGGAAAAGCTAGCACTGTGTATGATCATCCTTGCTGAATTATGCTACTTGCTTGTGCCCTCCTCTGTGGGAGGCATCTTTAAGTCCTTGAGTGGTTTCTTACAGCAACAGTTTGCCCTGGAAGTATTCAGAAAAATTGATCTTTCCTATATATTTTGAATCAGCTAACAGAATTTACTGAAACAATGGATTTTGGATCCTGACAGACTCAATTCACATGTACATATTCTCAACAGAGTTGAATATCTGCCAGCAATTCAGGAAATAGCCAAATACATTTCACACGTGTGACATTTCACACTTATGAAATATATTTGGACATCGATAGGCCAAAATGTCTTTGGAAATACCTACCATATTTGTACTTGGAAATATGATCTGAAACAACCAGGAATCTTGTACCTGTTTGCAGACTATCCCCAGAACATATAAATGAGCGCAAAAAAATAATGGCAAGGAATTGTTTGTTTTTTACAAATTAGGGAAATTCCTTAGGAAAAAAGGAAGTCTTAAGCATTGACACATTTGTGGAGCAGCGTAACAGTGTGTTAAGTATTTCCTTTACAGTTCCTTTCATTGAGCCATAAGACGACATCAGATATTTCCTGGGTAGGGACTGAAAATAATGTGCACTTTGCCTAAATGGACTGCAGCTTACAGGAAGGAATGGACCAAAATTTTATGGTGTATTCTTCCCCCTCTGTCTGGAGAGAAACTGCTTTTGTCACACTTGTAGCTGCTGAGAGGTCATTGCTAGGCCAATGTAAACTGAGGCTGGCATAACCCATCAACTTTCAAACATATAGAGATGTCTCGTACAAGATTACCTATTCCTTCACATTCCTGCCTGAAGATCAACCATGGCCAGCAGAGAATGGAAATTGTCCTGCAACAAAGTAAGGGTGATAAAGATTTCATAGGCATTGGCTTTTCCCATAATTGGACATTCAGCTCCTTATGGATTCTCAGATCCATGCAGAGTAGCTTTGTTAAAGGAATGGTTAAATGGAGAAGTATTCATTCTGCCTTGAGAAACAAATTATAGAGGTAAGATCAGATAGAAGCCTATCATGTGAGACATGGAGGAAGCAAACCTGCTCACCTTGTCTTTCATAAGAATGAAAACAGCAAGTGTTAGATTTAAGATAAATGCCACCATGAGGAACTCTTTGCGACAAGGTATCGTAGAGGGTATTGTTGATCCTAAATCTCTACACAGGTTCAAAGGTAACTACATAAATATAAGAGAACCTGTGATGACAAAATTGTAATAAATGTAAAATTTGCACTGCTATGACTTAGAACGTCCACAAGTTTCAAGTCTCTTACCTTCCTGAATTAAGTGGTTGCACAGGGAAGTGCCTCTGTGTATCTGTCCATTTGTTACAGTGCTTTCTACACATCTACTACACTCTGTTTTCAGACTACTGTGTTATACGGAATTTTGGCCAACACCACTTTGACTTCATCACCTACATAGGAAGAGCCATTCTCCACTCATTTTTCATAGAATACTATTACAAAGATGGAGGTTTGAATTCACCAAGTAGAAGTACACTTCTATCTAGGTGAAAATATCCAAGGTAACAAATTATATTAGCTTTTGCAAATAGAAGACACTATACCTTTGCATAAAGGAGGAGCATGTCAAATTGTAGTCTTCTGTTTAGGTGAGTCTATGAACCTATGTATTTGTTTAACAGATAATTTAAGGTGTTTATATATGGCAATATATTGCTGTTCTCTGCCAAAACAAATCAAATATTAAATGAAAAGGAACCATAACAGAAGAAAGAATGCATTATTTGATGAGTAGAAGAAGAGCATATGAAGAAAGCCTTTCCATTTGCTTTAGTCAGCATCAGTGCTTTACAGCTTCAGTGAGTCTTTTATCCATAGTGGCAAAACTCTTCAAAATCAGCAGGTTTTCATCCTCACTGATACCTGTGGGATGATTGATTTATTCCTGTGTTCTTTTTCTGTCTTTCTAGAAGATCACAATGGTCGAGGTTGTCTGCTTCATAATTCACTCTTGGCCCGGAAGGAGAGAAGAGTGTATTTGCATGCAGGCAGAAAATAACACCATCTGTGTTGAAAGCTTCTATGGTGATTTATAAATTCTGCTGAGCTGTTAGCGTTGTTGGTGGTTATACATTTAATACAACTTATTGAAAATGAAACTGTTTTATAACTGGTCTTCAGATGTGAAACATTCCTACACCTAAACAGAATTTTTCTTATTGAGCGTACACTTGGGAAATTTAGATACATCTTAAGCTGTGGATACTTGTGACAGTTGATTTAGCAGTAGAGACTCACGTTTCCTGGTACTTATCTTGTTTCAGACTAGGAGGAAAAAAAGCACCTTTAAAAAAACCCCTGGAAGCAAAGACCATAATTGTAGTGGTGCTTTAAAAAGTTTTCATTGAGCCATTGCTTCAGAATGCAAAGTCTTGCAGTAATGAATCATGTCCTGCTACATTTTTGTCCATTGTAATGCAATAAAGGCTCATATATGTCAGCCAAGTGTCAGAAATACGTTGCCTTTTGATTTAGAACAGCACTTAAAATATATGTTAAAAATATGAGAAAACCAATTATTTTACATATATTTACACATGAGTGTTTTTTGATACAAGTGATTGAAAAACATTAATGCCATGGAAACATAATTTTTTTTGAGACCTAACAACCACCATGCTCTAAGTAATGAAATTGCTTAATATTAAATGTATACTCAGTTACAACTTTTATCCTACATGAACATAACAGAAGTCTCTTTTTTATTAATAGTTGTTACAATTTTCAAATGATTAATTGTAAATAGAACTATTTACCACTCCATTGCAGCACAAGGTCAAAGAGCTTGGAAAGGAATATGCAAACTTTCTGGTCCATCCCCATTTTAACGGGGTATATAGTCTCTCACAGACAGCTATACAACTGTGCGTTTATAGTGCTTTGTAGTACCTGTTGTTTTTCCATTGGCCCATCATGGAGGTTCAAATGACCCCTGTTGCTGTCAATGGGAGTTCCGTACCTTGAAATTTTTCCAAAGTAAGAAGAAATTGAAGACTGGAGTTGCAGTGAAGTTCCATCTGATCCTGGAAAAAAGCAAGATCTGTGATTTGAATGGCCCAGAAATATGGAATATTGGGATGTGAATTCTTAGCATGTGACCAGTATTTATGTTTTCTTAAAACAATTTGAACATGGCTGGGAAAAAAACATCCGTGTGGTGCAGGATGAAAAAGAGTCAAGGAAAGAAAAATACACAGGAAGATAGTAACTTAGGAGGACATAACCGTCTTAGAGAGGTTCCAGAGAAGTGGGTGTAGAGTTGCTTCAGTTATGGTTTTAAGGGATTCATTGCGTGTTTTGTGGCGTGTTGTGTGCAGAGAGAAAGGTGCTGATCTCTTTTTCCCCCCACCCCCGGTATCAAGTGATAGGATGCATAGGAATGATTCAAAGCTGCACCTGGGGTGGTTTAAACTGGGCATTAGGAAGCCTTTCTTTACCGTGAGGGTGGCCATAGCTACACAACTTATTGAAACTCTTGATTAATGCCAAACAACTGCATGCCAGTGGAGGTGGTTGGCTGTACAGTTTTGTATGTAACGTGTTCTTCTGGCCAGGTTACTTTTCAGAGGTCTTAGAAGCATTATGTGTTAATTCCCTTTCAGTCCTTCTCTGTTCCCTTTCCTCCAGCGCACAAACTCAAGAAACCATTCACTGTTTCTTTCAGCCAGCATTAAAAAGAAATTTAGCAGAAACCTATATTTAAGTTGTCTTTTGGCCTGGTAATTATGGAGATATGTTGTCTCTGTTTAATCATTCTGAAGAATTGCTTTGAATGCTTAGATGGTGCATGTCACAGAAAGTGTGCTAGAATAAACACATCTTTACAAAAACCTGGTAAAGGCAGTTACTTTGCTGCCTCGTTGCTTCCATCATCTTTCTGTGTCTTCGTCTATTGTTACTATTTAATTTAGAAGACTTAATCAGAATCCAGAAAGACCTGGAGATACTCCTTTTCATTTGGATGAAGGCAAAGACTGGTTTTGTAGCTGTGAGGCTGCATATTTGAAAGAATAAAACAAGACGGATGAATTTTCATTATTGTCTCCACAACACAGTGCAAGATCTATTCAACAAACCATTGGTTCTCTTGTTTACGTTGCTAGTTGGCAAATATCAAATACATCAGGGCCTTGTGGCAACTAAAATGCTAATAGGAAAAATATAATTAAACATCTTTAACGCTAAAGAATCTTGATAAATTCTTCGAAGGTGTGTGGTATCAGAAAGAGATGGATTTTGAGTGAGAATGAGTCAAGCAAAAATAAAGGTTTTTCTTTGTGGTCTCATTATGCCATTACTTGGGCATAGGGATACCAGTGAGGGTAAGCTGTGCATTGGTTACTATGCTACATAGCCCAGTGGGGTTAAGAGAGAAACATGTATTGTGCTGCTCAAGGCTGTCCTCAAGGCACTGTATCTTCCAGCCTCGCCTGGAAGCAACTGTGGATTGTTCACCTCACTCTTGCTTCAGGCTTGTGCTTAGGGAATGCAAACAGCTGATTTTTATTTCTTTAACTTCTTTAGTCACAGCTGAGATTGGTTCACAGGTGACAGAGAGCTTTTTTCCTCCACTTCAAAGACTTTATTACTTTTTTTCCTGTTTCCCTGTCAGTCTTCTATGAATTCAACCCTGCTTTGAACACACCTGAATAGGACTACAGCAGCCTTCCTGATGTTAAGAAAAGATGAAAACAACATGTACAAAGATATTAAAAAGCTGTGGTTATTCCAAAAGTCCTAGGAGAGAGTTATACACTCCAAAACTTGAAAAGCAACTTTTTTTCTTTATTCAAACTCACATGATCAGAAAAAGCAGTTCCTCCAGCTTTAGTAGTTTCTAGATGTGAATATGTATTCTAGCCAATAGACATCTCCAGTACAGGCTTAAGTCTGGTTTTAACCAAGAATCTCATCAAGCCTTCACTACAGCTAGTGGTGCTTGGATCAAGTCCTAAGTGTGTTTCATCAGTTTTTGTGCATAAAATTTAAAAAGTATTTATGAAAGTCTCATACCTAAAGTTTTTAAGAGTAAGAAAGAGATAGTCAATATTGTGCCTGGAGTAACTGGTTATCTTTTAAACTTCAGAAATTTATGTTGTTGGTGAACTATTCTCAATACTGTCTTTATACTAAATGGATTGCAGCCAATATTTTTGTAGTTCTATTTTGTTTTCATGTATCACAGAAGAAAAATTAGTCTTGAATGTTCTATTCATGGAAATTGTTTTTAGAATAACCTTGCTCTTAAATTAGCAAGACTGACCTCTCCAGAATGTTATTACAAAAACAGTCTCAATTGACACATTGTCAGAACTATATATGTGCCTGTTACACATTCATTCTCACAAGAGCTCAGCCAACTTAACTGTAGTTTTAAAACACCTACAGAAACTACAAATAATCCTGGCTTATTTATTTGCCACAAGAGTGGGAAGGCAGCATGACAAAAAAAAGTGCATTCGTGAGAAACTTATACGAATACAAATTTATATCTCATAACATGCATGAGTAAGTTGACAGGTATAGCAACCAGAAGCAACTGCACATCAATAATCCCATCTGTGGGGTACTTGAATGCGTTACACAGCTTTGGTTCTAAGGGAAACAAGTACAAAAAATTGGCATGCCATTTTTCAAGCTGCCAGTTGCACATACTCCCTAATGTAAATACATCAGTGGTTGACTATTTTCATTGGTTTGCGATTGTTTTAGCATGCATTGATTATTTATGGTGTCAAATTTTGTAGCTTCATCAGTGTGTGTTAATTAAATCCAGTGTGTATCTTCCAAAGGGGAAGCTGAATGGAAAAGGGGTTTAAAGGAAGTAGATGCAATGGATATTTTTAGCTGTGTGTGGTTTGAGGAAGAGATTTTGAAAAGTAGAAGACAAGCCACGCTAAAGTTAAGTGAGTTGGTAACTAGAAAGTAGGTTGATGTACATAGGCTTGCAAAGAGAGATGGGGATTGGCTGCTGAAAGACAAGATGAGGTACATACATGCTTTGGAGAAAAGGCAGCTAAGAAAAAGTTAAATAATACCAGAAGGTAAGAATGGACAGGTAAATGGCAGACATTGCAGATGTCAGAAAAATAAAGCTGTGCGGTCAGGATGGAACATAAGGGGGGTTCAGGACTCAGCCACTGACAAATATTGTTTTCTGTCTTAACTACTTGTTATTTTTAACCTCCAGAATGTGGCTTAAAACTCCTTAAAACTGTAGGTCATCTAAGGGTTGAAATCCAGTGCTTAAGCTTAAGCCTTTTTGGATTACGGCGTACTTATTGAGCCGTAGATACCTGACATGTTGTGCAGCACCTTTGGTCATAAAAGATAGGCAGCAGGCAGAGTTGTACCTCCTCATCATGATTGCATTCACAAGAAAACTGATTAAAGATGTGATAAATATAATTTCTCAGAAACGGTGGGTTAAGTTCTTATAGGGAAAACTCATCCTTTTTACTCCAAAACTTGAGGACAAAGACAGTAGCGAGTGAAAATTTTGAGTTCATAACTCACTTCCTATAACAGAGTTGCAGGATACTTTTTGAGGGCTTGATTTTAAATGATACTTCACACATTTGTGTACATTTGACTTCTGCTTTCAAAGGACTACTAGAAAAACTTGTTCAGCAGCTTACTGTGGAGCTAGAAGGTGGTAGGTGAAGCATTAGCACTAGAATGTCACCTGGTGCCTGACTGGCACTACTGCACAGTTCAGTGGAAGACTGAGTCTCAGGCTTGCACTCAGTTGCTTGAAGTCATGGACAGATATTGTTGCACTACTCCATGTCATTCTGTAGAGGCTGATCAAAAATGTCATAGTCATTGTATAGAGGACTCAGAAAGTGAGGTTAAGGACAAAGAAAAGTCTGGTGCAGGTTAAGTGTATGAATTCCTACAAATTCCTGTCCAGGCTTGAATTTATAACAGTGGTTTTATGCACTACTAAGCAACTTAGATGAGAGTAGTGGGATTATTCTAGAAGTCATTAGGTTCTAATAAATTAGTTTAACAAGATGGATTTCAAAAGTAGGTTTTTAAAAGCTTTGAGGGGACTGCAGTGTTCAGGCCCTATTGAAAGTCGGTGGTGTGTAGCTAGCTGCCATTAAAAATACTACACTGAGAAATTAGTCTCACAAAGTGTAGATATTGAAAAGTGAATTCAAGCATCTCTGCATGGTTACAATTTCAAAATTAAGATATGTATTTCAGCTATTCACTGTGATATTATTTTTCCCATTGCTCCAAAGCTCCAAAAGATAACAAAAATCCAAATATTTTCATAAGAATAATTTAATGAAATTAATTTTGGTCATGTCTGACTGGGTTTTTGCTTCAACTTTGTTTAATAATTTACAGGGAGGACATGAGAGGGGCTTATGTCAGCTGCACAGATAATTTTAACGCATGTACTTGTGTCCTGCCTCTTCCAGCTGTCTTGGAGAGAAGAACAATCTTTCTCATGAGAACTGATTTGAAGAAGTGGAAACATTTAAAGAAATGAAGCTAAGATCTCTACTGTTTATAAAAAGCTTAGATTAATTTCAGATTTTATTTTTCACAGCTGTCAGTGGTAAATGCTATACTTTCAAGCCAGTAACTGTTGACATCAGATATGGTCATAACCTCTGAGATTTCACAAGTTTTTTGTTTTTTTTTTTAAACAAAACTGCATTGATCTCTGCTCCCTGCATGTCAGTCTGATTTGCAGAGTGGTTTTGGTACATGCTGGTCAAATTGGTCTCCCCAGCGCTCCCCTCTGAGAGTACCTCGTGTGCTTCCGTATGCTTTATTTAGAGCTTAGGTGCTGAATCAGTACATGGGCTGCCTTGTCCACAAGGTCCTGGAACAAGCATTGAGGAGGGATCTTAGCACCTGTGTGCTTGCATTTGTTTCTGTTGTGCAGAATTTCTCAGTAATACAAATGTAGCCAAAGAAGATTTGTATTTGGGTCTGGGTTTCAATTTCCTCCTTAGGTCTGCAGTTTACACTTTGCTCTCAACCACAATCCATCCAGCACCAAGCTGATGCAGCTCTAGTATTTCAGTGCTAATTTCCAGACTGTTGACTGAGCCTGCAGAAAAGCTAGGACCCCTTAGTCTCGGTCTAGAGTTTCTGCCTACGGTGTCTATTTTTAAATGCAGACCACCAGGGAAAACACTCACAGAAACTCAATGATACTGAAAGTTTTACAGTAATTGCCTTCTTAAACTTTATTGTTTTACTGGGTTTACTGTAACACCAATGCAGAGAGCTGTGATTAGTCTTTCTAACAATTTTCTACTTTGTGTAACCTACCCTTGGAGTAAGATTTCCACATGAGGAAGGCTGCTTAAGATTATAAATGGTTTGCTGAGCCTTGAAATCTGTGGTCCTAAGATTCATGTTAAAGCAGATCAAGATATAAGACCAGGAGGCTGTAGCGCTGCTGTCTTAATTCATCCCTTCGCCTCTTATTGAGTGCTATAATCTTTCACCTGCAAACCAGACAAGAAATGCTGTGATAAAAAGGAGCATGTTAACATTTATGAAACTCATGGTCTGACTTATTGTGAGCTTGCTCTTTGAATATTCCAGCTAATGATGTGAAAGAGACAAAAAAAACCCCAAAACTGTTCAGATTTAAGTGAATAAGTGCCTGAAAAATCTTTTCTATCAACTGCATAATGCGAAGCATAAGATTTGCACTGAGAAATGTCTCATCTAAGGCTTTTTGCTAATTGGAGGGGCAGTGCATATTAGGTCAACCTTGCCTTTCAGGACTAAAAAGAGCAACATAATCCTTCAAATAGGTGTTACAGCAAAGCTATAATGGAGTGTGAAATAGCTGGGGGAACAGAGTGAACCTTACCAGGTTGTCAAAAAAACGTATTATGAGAGGCTCTTTTAATGAAGATGGAAGCAGCTGAAGTTACACTCTTTGCTATCTCTGTCTTCCAATATTATTTTAGAGAGGATGCTAGCCCAGATGGTAATTTATAGTGGAACTGTAACCTGAAGTGGTGCATTCCTCCCCTAACTTACCTAGTGCTATAGGCAATTCTGTCAGCTTGACACTTGCTCTTGAAGTGTCTGTGCTGATTAAAACAGCTCAACAGAACTCCTTCCTGAACCGAAGAAGAATCTTTCAATAAAGCCAGCGTAAAATCAAGAAAAAGTTAGCCTTTTTGTATTCTTGCAGTTGGATATCAACATTTTGGAAGGGTGTGAAAAAACAGCCCATCCGAAATAGTGTGTAGGGCAATGGTAAAGCCATTAGAAGCAGAAACTCTGTTAAAAACCAGAAGTTTGATGGAAACCACCCATTGATGGTACCTGCCTGAGTAAAAAAAAATTTGTAGTGTGCTAAAGGAAGAGGCCTTTGCTGCCACTCCTCTCATGAGCTCATCTTTTTCTTCTCTATTTATATGAATCATATAAATTGCCTAATATTCTTCGCAGGATACATCACCTGCATGCTTTCCATAGTCCGCCAGCATGGTGTGATCACTCTCTCTAAATGTTTCAGTGGCACAGCTTGATGGGAAGGACAGGATGGTTTGTCTGCTTTTTGAAGTAATTCTGTGTCTGGTCTAGTTAGAAAGATTGCTCAATGAATTTATGAGCTGTGTTTTAAATTTGAAAAAGGATTGAGAAATAACTGGTTATCTTTAGAAAGAAGAAATGGATTAAGAATATCATTAAGAAGGTTCTCATCTTAACTGGGGTTATAAAGAGATTTGAGTATGGAGTATTGAGCATTGAGTATTTGAGATTTGAGCTGAATTTACTTAAATTGTGTGCACTGATGGACAAAAACCCACAATGTTTGAGTTGAGTCTATTGTAATTTCAAGAGAAAATGAGGTATTTTTGCTTCTTTTTCACTGTCCACTAATTGTTCACATTTGTCATATTACACAAAATGGCATTTTATTATAGTGGTACTGGATAACATTTTTGAAAAGCCCTTATGGCTGGAACCATTTAGAAAAGGGAAAATATTTTAACTACTTAAATAGGTTTGTGGATCTTGTGGTAGGAATTTTTTTTACTATAGTAGTTATAATTTTGATAGAAATCTGTAATAAATGTCCAGTAGAAGCAAGTAAACACAATCTGTCTGACCTGAAGAACAGAGCTTGCTTAGTTAACAAAAAAGTTTAGGGAAATGAAGAAAAATAAAACAAATTTATTGGCTTGAAAGTAAGTTGATACTATTTTCAGACATATAAATATATTTTTCCTCGCTCCTTAAAGTAATCAGCAAGGTTTATAAAGGGAAATGTCACAGAAATATTTACTGCTGTTGTGTGACACAAAAAAAATAGAGTATTGTTAGCTGCACTCGATGCGTGGTACACTGAAGTGTGAAAATTCCGCCTGATAAAAGGAAAATTAGTAACAGCAGTGTCAAATAAGAAGTTGATGTACACTAATAATGGAATTCTTGAAGTAAGAGTTTGGAATGGAAGATGCTTCCCTTGTACAGTAGTATTTTTGATGCAGATATCCTGTATAAAAGGGCAATTTCATCTGTTTTATCTAAAGGAATGTAGTTAGTGCCATTAGCTTATATGTGGAACCGATGCATTTATTATTTTTAGAATGAGAGCTGTGTTTGTAATTCTCTCTATAGACACAAACTACAAGGAATTCAGCAGTAGAGATTAAAAAACTAAGTACTCAAAAATTGCAACTCAATATAAAAATACAAGAAAGTGTTTAACACAGGACAGTTGTATAATGGGAAATTTGTGTTTGACCTAAATTTTTGTAGTCCCATTGATGTCAAAGGTTGCCTGATAAAGGCATAAGCTTGGGAACAGTCTTATTACATACTTTAAAAGTGGGTAAAGGCCCAAAGGATTTAGGCAAGTAGATCCTGACAAGCAACCATAAAAGCTTTCTGTCACATCACACATCATGTATTCTAATATGCTACGTGTGAAAAGCTTTTTTAAAGGTAGTCAGATATTGGGGGTGAAAGTATACTATATAGCTCTTGGACCACCATATGATAGCTAGGCTCTTTATAGTCACCATGAACACAAAGGTACTGAACATCAGTCAAGAAATGAATACCTTTAGACGTAACTCAATATTTCCTTCCCCAAAATGTCAGTTTCAAAATACTGTATCTCATGCTTCTTTTGGGCTGAAAGCATGAACGTTATTGGAAATAATTCATTCATGTGTTCTTCCCAGTGTACCACAAAAGAGTTGTGTGCAGCCTAAGCAGCTCCCATTGTCTTTTAAGGTGTGTGAAATTTTTATGTGTAAGAACCCCTTTTTAGGAGTGCTTAGCTCATGAAAAGTCAAAAAGAATAGGAGGCATCTGCTGATAACCTTCCCAATTTTTTGTATAAAATAATATATAAGGTGTTATATAAGCAATAACAGGAATCAGGTATAGGCTGTTATTTAAAATATTTAATGGAGATATAGAAATTGGACTGCATTTCAAAAAGAAGTTGTGTGTCCAGTTGTCCCTCCAGGGACCTGGCAACAGACAGTAGACAGCAGCTTACTGCAAATTCTGGCCTGACACGTGTTTTTAAATGCATTTTTCTACCCTCATAACCTGTCATCCATTTTTGTACCCTTTCACTTCTCCCTTTCTGGCCTGGGCGCTTTAATGCCATTGCACCACTCGATCTTTGTTCTTCATCTTCCTTTCTTCCATGCCCTTCAATCAAGGGGCATCAGGAGTCTCAAGACATCTGCAAATATGCTTACAGTGGGGAATGCAATGGGTATCCAATTGAACAAGCCTTAGGTACTATCAGGTACCGGACCTCTGCAGAGGTTAATGTGTGCTGCCTGCTCATCTGGGTTTGCCATCTCTTGACACTTTAAAGTTTCCCTTTGGAGAGAAAAACTTTCTGCTCCACTCTTTGCTTGTTAGTGTTATTTTCAGCTGTGAACTGTTGTCTTGTTAGCACAGTTTTCCTGTGGCTCTTAGTGTAGCAGAGAGGAGAAGAATGGGAAAGATTTGATGTAGATTTAAGTGATGATGAGAATCCAAGAAATGTTAATAGGACTGTAGGAGGAAAGAAGAACATGGAGGATTCGATGGTGGGTATGTTACTTGGGAGTCACAATGCCCTCGCTGATGATTTGAAGGACTTAAACCTAGCAATTGTCAGTAAAAATCTGAGAATCTGGGAAAGGGGTTTTTTTTGAGTTTTAGAGGAGGTTGAGTGGAATAGAAGCCTATACCTTAAGTCAGCTGTTCTGAAAAATAGTGCCAAAAATTGTTATTAATGCTAAATATTTCTTTTAACAAAATCTTTTCAGACAGAGAGGGAGAGAAATTGTGTTCAGTCTAGTTGGGTTTACATGCTCTCATTCTTTAATTGCTCTGAAACACTGAATGAATGTTGGTATTTCCCCCTGACTGACCTACTAGCAACTGGCTGTTCATCTCCCTCAGCTGCAAACCTAGGAAACTGCTAATAAATTGCCTAACTACCCTTCTCATTTGTGCTTACCAGACAGAAATATTGTGTAAAATAAAACAATAAAAAAAAGTCACAAGAGTAAAACCTGAAGATAAAGCAGATTTTGAGGTAATTCCAAAAAGAGGGCACCCAAAGCTGAAGAGACTGCTTTGTGGGTAAGAGGCAACAAGAGAGATAGGAACAGTTCTCCCTCTGGGCATGCAAAGCCTTTGCTTAATTTAGACCTGCACAGTTTAGAATTTGATGGTGTTGGTTTGGTAGGTGTTGCACTTTATCCCTGACCTCAAATACAATTAGAAAAACTAGGAATGTCTTCGACAGTGAACGGTAGGTCAGCAGGAGAAGAGAAATAGCTGCATTGGGCCTGACCCCATGTAACCCTGTGAAATCTGATTGTTGGTAGGTAATTCTTGCTTTTTACCCAAAACAAGGGAAAGTACACCATCATCCAGACTGCATGTGACCTCTTAGGCCTGGTGGACAGGGAGCTGAACATGTAGAAGGCAAGGACTAAAGGAGACCAACCATCCCATGAGGTGCCGTAACTCAAGTGTAGGTAGCAAGTTGAGGGAAAATGATTATTCATCTCTGGCACTTGTGAGAATACAATTGCAGTAGTGTTTGTAGCTTGATGCTCCCCAGAAGAGAGATGTTGAGTAGGAGTAAGGCCAGATCAGGCCACTGAACTGGTCAGAGGTCTGGAGATTATGGCATATGGGGTGAGACTGAGACCTGTATTGCTTCAGCCAAGAGAAGAGAGGGCAAAAGTGAAATCTTAGGGCTGTCTTCAGCTGCCTAATAGGGAGGATATGGAGGAGACAATCAAAGTTCTTGTGGATATGCAGAAATAGGACAAGAGCCAATGGACTTAAGTTGCAATACAAGAAAATACAATTAGATATTAAGAGGTGTTTCTCGGTTTTGATGATAAGTGGGGCGTTTTTTTTTTTAAAAAAAATAAAGAAAAAAGTGGTAAAAACGCTGGAACAAGGGCCCAAAATGTTGTGCAATCTCCACTCCTGGCAATATTAAAACTGGACCAGGTGACCTTCAGAGGTCTTATTCTGTGATATAGTATTCTGTGTTACTATGCATCAATACAAATCCTACCCTGCCACTGCACACACTGACAGCGAGGTGCAGTCTTTCTGTAACTTAGAGGTATTTCATAAACAAGCAAATTGCAGATGTTAAAGAAGCTATTAGTGACAATCAGTGTCTCTTTATAAGGAATGAGTGTTGCCTAGGCAAACCAGGTTATATTCCCAAAGAAAACCATAAAAAGAGTACCTGAAGGGAAGGCAAGGAATTATATATTGTAACTATTATAATATTTGGATTTTAGTGCAGTGCTTGATACAGTGTCTCAAAATGATATTTGCTTGATTAAGTTAAATTAGGGAGAGTATCTGATGGAGATCTGAACACTCAGACCAAAAACTTCCTGAGAGACTGAGAGTAAAGATAGGGATTGATTTCTCCACAGCTAGTGCTTTATAAGATACACAAAATTAATTCTGTTCTTATATAACTTTCCTATTAGGATAAGAAGAGATATTGTAATAATTACAATAGTAAAAATAATTATGATGAAACCTGGCCCTGGAGCAAACTTGGCATTTTTCCCCCCTCAGTTGTTGATGTATATGTTTTGTGTGTGTTCCTGGTGTCTTACTGTTTTCAGCATGTTATCGTCATTAATTACCTCAGAGTGGGTGTAAGCACACACTAATGACATGAGCAGACAATATAAATTTGAAGTGAGTTGCACGCATCATTGAAAGCAGGAGAAGGACAAGGCATTCTAATAAAGACATAAATTAACAATATGATACTCCACTTGGTAAATGATGTAAAACTTGAGGAGGTATAATCCAAGGCTCAAATAATGAAACAGAAGTAAAGTCTGAGAGGCTGAAAGTATTTCTAGTCTTAACAGAAAGGAAATATATTTTTGCCATGTGTTGGAGTTTTGCTTTTAGACTACAAATATGTACTCACACACAAATGAATAGATGGCAGAAGTATATGCTTGTCTGGACAGCGCAAATACAGTGCACTATTCTGTGTCTGGAGAGCACATGATGTGGTTTTTGGGGTCCTAGCCTCTTACTGATTTTTTTTTTTCCATTAAGTGTTCTTAGTTTTGCTTTTCTCCTTCATACTTTCTTACATATTGATAATTCTCTAGTGGTGAGCTGAACCTCTTATGTCTATTACAGATGGACAGCCATGACACAGACTAAAATTGGATTCAAGAAAGGCAACTGGGAATGTTCAGGCATGCAAGTTACAAGTCAGTGTAAGAACTGCTATGTGCAACTCAATAAACTTTGTTTACATAGGAAGTTTGATTAGGTTTTGCTTTACTAGTAAGCCGGAGTGACAAGTAAAGGGGGGAGAAAAGTGATTACTACATATCTCCGTAGTCTCACATGCCACCAAAATAGTCAGTGTCTCAAAATATTTAAATAAAAATTCTGATTTCTTTTAATGAGACTCAGGCTGCTCTTATCTGCCACAAAGCTTTCTTTCTCACTATGGTTTTGTGGATGCGGTGTCTTCTATGTCTACTGAGTGTGGGCTGTTTTTAAATTTAAAGGATGCCTTTGAACTCCTCAGCGCAGGTCAGAGAAGACACCTTCTTGCAAAGGATTGTCTAAGTTGTTCATGCAGATGTGAAAAAAACAAAGATAAAATTTTCTGTGTCCCTCTGAAAAGGACCCTTTAAAGTGTTCATGGAGGTTGTGATTCATGCTTCTGCACTTCTCTGCCCAAATAGCTGGAAGACTGAAGATGTTCTCAGTGGTTTTATTCATCCCTAAGGTTAGGCAGCTTCTGAAAAAAAATTGCATGTGTCCTTGATTGCTGCCAACTTTCCTCTTTATGAAGCAAATATGTTCTGTTCATTATGTGGCAAATTCTCTTTGGAGTTATCAGAGAGGTGTAATGAAAATGCCTACTTCGGCAGTTGGCGTGCTATGACTGCAACTTGTAGAGAATCAAAAGTGTCAGTGACTACCAGAAGAACTGTTTTCTTTATAAAGAAGATGCCTGGTCACCAGTAGATATCTTCCTTGAACACTGATTTCTTCTTTTTTTTCTTTTTCCTCTTCTCTCCTCTGTGGACATTTTTGGCCTTGGCTCTTTGATAACTTCAAAGAGAATTTCTTTTCTTTCTCTCTTAGAAGCTGTTGCTGTGCAGCTTGGATGAGGTGCTGGCATTATTTTGCACTAAGGAGCAGTAATGCTCTAGAAGAGATGAAAAAAGCCATGAAGGTAAAAGGTGTCAGTTTCCCTTGTCAGATTACTGAAGTTACGAATGGTGAGTATTAATTGTGCTGTATTGTTGAAGAGATGCTCCTGCACTCTGATGATGTTAGTCAACTCTGCAGTGTTTCTCCACAGAGGGCTCTTCAGTGCTTGAAAATCTTTACTCTTAACCTCTCCAACCTTTAGGATGATTAAACTTTCTTTGTACCTTTTGAAGATGACAAGATGAAATGTACAGAGCAAATAAGAGCTTTTATATTTTAGAGGCTAATTATGTGTACACTCAGTCTATACTTGTTTGGCTCCTATTAAGATAGTATTTAGGCCCTCACAATTTGTGATTTATTTCCTTAAGCCTCAAGGCCACAGCAGAATTGCTCAGAAAAGTCATATATGAAACTTTTTGTGAGGCATGGCCTCCAAAGTTGAGGCTGAATTCTTAAGTTCCTACACTGCATCAGAGAACACCAGCTTATCAATTGTCAGTCTGTTTGGTCTTTTGTCACCTGCATGCATTTTATCTTCTGCTACGTGTGAGTATGCTTTATGTATGACACGAAGAAACAAACTGACAAACCAGACTATTACTGTTTTGAACAGTTTGAACATGAATTGATTTTGTACCTTAAGCTCTTAAAGCCTGACTTAAGCTCTTTAAAATTGCTATGAGTAACCCTAGTAATGACAGTAGACCACTTGGCATAGCTGTGATATTTACCTAGTAAATTCTAAGCTATTGCATGTGACCAGATTAGGGACTCTAGCGGTGCTTTTCTCTTAATCTCTTGATGTGCTTCATAGTATTTGTAGTCTTGGTCTTTACTACTGAGAGCAAAGTTCTCCTTAGGAAGTTAAGTGTTGATGATCGTTGGGATGTTTGCATGCATAGGAAATGCACACTTTGTGTTTCCTCCTGTGCTGCAGAAGGAAATTTGGAAAATAAACTCATTGGTCCTGGCTGTACATTTTGCCTAGGTAGATGAGTCTGCAGTTGACAATGGAGCTTAATTTCTGCCTATGCTACTATTTTATAATCAGTCACTAATGTAGGGTTTGCTAACAGGAAAAGCAATTCACTTTACAGATTAGTATCTTTTTCTAAATTAGAATTACATCATTATGGTTATGGAACTGTAAAGAGCACTGCAGTCTGTGTTATCTGCACAATCCAAATATAATGATGTGGCTGAAAGAAATAGTTCAGAGTGACGGGGCAAATGTTTAAGATATGTCTGAACAAGATTGCTTTATGTCTGAGTGTTTTGGCAAGGCTGTTCCAATACTTTGCCAGGAAAATTAGCCAGACTGTTTTTAGAAACCATTTCAGAATGTACTTCACACAGACTGCATATGCAATGGAATTAATTGCTATTGCTGAGAAGTGGCTTACAAATGAATAAAAATACCTGTGTCAATGCAGCACTAATAAACTTTTCTTACTTAAAAATAAATAAATAAAATCGACTGAACCGTTAGATTGTTGCTATGTGAATAACCTTCCTGCCTGCCCTCTGAGCTTTTAAATATGTTGAGGGATGTTTAGTATCATCAACTTCTAGGAAAAATAGCTATGGTTATTGCTGGATAGGCTAACATCTTTGCAAGGCTTACCAACCAGATACAACAGTGTTTATGTACAGGGAGAGAAGCACAACTATTCTGTGTGTGTAGATATAAAAGAAGTTGTGAAAAAATAGAAATTAGAAATAACAAATGTGAGCCAAGTGACCTGCTGCCTGGAAATCTGGGGAACGCCAGAATTTGGAGTGTAAATGGCAGGGTCTTAAAATTGCATAAATGCAAGCAATGATAGTCTAAGGCAAACTTTGCTCAATGTGGAGAACCATGTTGGCTCAAATCACAGGAGCCCTTCTCTCTGGAGGTCCTGCCCTGTGTGCCATTCATTGGTACTCTCTGCTTGTGTGAGCTGTGCTAAGGGACGCAGCTGGCTGAGAGACTGATCTTTCTGCCAGGCTTCCCTCGTGGTCTGTTGAGGGATGCACTACTGAAGAGGACTTTTTTTAATTATATAAACTTAGGAGGAATCTAGAAGTGAGATGAGTATTGTCACCAGAATTGTCATTATGAAAATCCTTAGCTAAGCTGTGCCTAACTCTGAAAGTGTGAGCTTTAAGAAGAGATGCCAAGGATATATATTGTATGAAAAGACTTCTACCAATTCTTGATTCTGCTCTGGGTCTACACATCCAGCAGGTGAGCAAAGCAAAATTAGGCTTTCAGAAATCAAATCTTTTCCTGGACATGAGACAAATCAATTTATTTTAAAAAAATACTGCCTTAGATATTGGAGCCAAAATTTTCATACTTCTGGTAGACCATAAAATATATTTCTCTCTACCAACAGCACATGGATTCTTAATATGTCCATATTAATAAAGAGTGTTCATTTGCAATTAAATCAGCATAGCTCTTAAAGATCTACTTTAATATTTCCTAACCACCTACTGGAACTACTGCAGCTTGATTTTGTTATTGTAATTATACCATGTTCAAAAGCAGAAATTGAATGACTTGATTGTATACTAATTAAAGTCTTAGACCTTTTTATTGCAAATTCAAATAGAAAAGTACAATAATTAGCTCTTTATTGGTTGTATAATTTAGAATTATGTAAATTACACAGCTACTAAAAAACCCTAAGTGGAATATATGGCCCATTTAGTTTTAACTAACAGACAATGAGTAGTTCATTATACCTAAAGATATCTGAGATGCATAATCTAGAATAACATCAAACCTTAAGATCTCCTTCACATGGGAAATTTCTGTATTTAAAAATGAAAGATAAATTGTTGTGTTTCCAATGGAAAATCTTTTGTTATAGCCTGTCAGATGAAGAACCCAGGACTATTCTGCTCTTGGCAGAATAGTCTTGTTAAAGGAAGTCAGAGGAACTGGCTGTAGCCAGTCCATGTTCCCAGGACACTTCACGACTGTTACTGACCCATAGATGCACAAGTATTCTCATTTTTATTCTGCTCTAGTCTTCTCTTCTGTAGGCTAACTGTGGAACAGGATGGCATAAATGACTCTACTGGCCTGGCATGGAAGAATTCTGAGGGTAATGGGGGTTCTTCACTAATCAGCTTTGTACAGTTTCTATGTATTTTGTACTAATAATAGTTCAGTTCTGCTCTGTTCCCAAATGTGCTGGACATAGTAGTAACTGGTTGTCATATGTGCAGCATGGCAGACCTTAAGACTGAGAGGTGCTCTGAAACAGCAGATTTGACAAAAATCAGGAGGGTTTAAGAGCTGTTTTTTTCTGGTTGTGAAATAAGTGAAAACAAGCCATTTACAGAACACTTCAAAGAAATAAAACCCATGTAACTGGTCAGTTGAGATACTGAGTGGCAGATTGGGTAGGAGATTTAGGTTTAGGGGAGTAATTGTGAAGTTTCTTGCACTGATTGAAAATTCCATTCTGACTTTCTCAAAGCCTCAATAGGATAGAAAAGAAAAAACATGTTTCATGGAGAAAAGTCTAATCACAGGGTTTTTGGCTAAAAATCAACTTGCCTAAAATAACTAAATTTTGTGGGATATGCCCCAAAACTGTCTTTCCCAGATATATTAAATCTGGATTAAGGGTACCTACTAAGGATCAAAACTGCAGAGCTACATAATGAAAAGCACTGAAGTTATTAAATTGCTCTGCCAATTCAATTATTCAAAAAATGTAATGGGTATGTCTATAATATGTACCAGGACTTTTGGATTAGATATTGCCTGTGTGCATCACTTGAACCTTACTGAGTCTGTATTTTCAGCTCCTGAAGTAAATGAAGCATATAGTCTAACTAGCTCACCAAAAACCCAACTGCATGTCCTTGCCTGATCTGAACTTGCATCAAATCTATAATGCTACTATACCGGTGCATGGATTAATTATTCTGGAACCTTGTGGTCTAAAACAGAGTGTGCCAGCCAAAAGGGATACCTATAATCCTCACAGAGTCCTGTGTCTGAGATGTGAGAACTTGTCCTCTACTTCTCTGTCCTGGCATTTACGATAACTTAGCTCCTTGTGTCAACAGTCACGTTTGCCAGAAAAAACACACTGAATTTCTGATTACTTAACTATTTTGCTAAGTGATAGGAAAAATGTGTTTCATTTATTCTGTGGGAAAAGTAAAAGGTCAAGTCAGATTAAAAGTTATAAGTAAATACAGAGCATGAAAGAGAGATAATTGTTTTTAACACGTGACTTGTCAGTAAATCTGAGTTGAAACTTATTCTTCAAAATAGCATCTGGAGAGCAGACAATGCTTTGACTTTAACAACTTCTTCCTTATCTATTACTCCTGCACTTCATGTCTTTCACAATAAATTGATTTTTCTTGTAGAAATTGTATAACCGTTCTTTGCAATAAATTTTCTGGTCATGAATTAATGATTTGGGCTTATCTGCGAGGTTGACGTGTACAGTTTGGAACAATAAGGAAAAATAAGAATGTACCGGGAGACTAACAGTTCACTTTTCCTTTGTTCACTTCGTGTATAAGAAGAGAAATAAATCAACTGAACTTAGTCTGCAGTTTTTCCCTCTGCAGAGCTTATGTACTGCAGAACAGTTCAAGCTGCTCCAGCTTTGCTCTCTTCATGGCTTTGGTATCCTTGATATGTGATACAACTCTGAATTTTTATATGTTTTACTATTTGCCTCTAAGTGCGAATACAAAATACGTATATTTGAAAGTTGCTTTTTGTGAAATGGCATATGATAGTTATAAAAATTTATTTATCATTGTAGTAAATAGAGTTGTTTAATTACTAAAGTTCTGTTGATGTTTTGTTCTAAACCTTAGTTTTCAGGCATTTTAAGCAGGAAAGCTTTTCAATAACACTGGGACTTGTTCTTATAAGTTAAGTTATCACAAACACCTTTTTTAAATTGTGAACAGGTGTTGAGCTTTTAACATCAAAAGCAGATTTTATGTTTTAATTCTAAATACTTCTAGTTTTAATTTAACTATTAATGTTCAGTTACCTGTTGTCTTGAAGACCTTGATTAGTTCAGTTTGTTACAGTTTCCTCCGGTACTATATAAATATTTTAGCCATGTTATGTCTATCTTCTCTGTAAAATTTACTTCCAAAATAACCAGAGCAAGTGATAGATTTTTTTGATAGTTACAGGAACATATAATTCTTACTATTTCTCTCTTTTTAGGTTTTCTGAAGGCAAATGTTGCTGAATTTTGGGTCATTCAGGAAAGACCATTTGTTTAAGGTACTTTCAGGCATTTACTTGAGAAATAAGTGTGTGGTTCGTGGAAAGATCACTTTTCTAAGGTTGGGAGTGAATACAGTCAGCAATATCAGTCCCAAGATTAGGCTTGAGAAAGTCCATTGTCCTTTACTTATGCCTTTCGGCACAAATACTTTTAGTTACTCCCTGCTCCACCATGCTAATTGATCTCTTTCACAGTTTAGCTGATCTTATGTGGCACTACATCAAATGCTTTTTGGAATACAGGTGGGTTAACAAGGAATTTTCTCTTCTCTGAAAAAATCAGTCCTACTCAAAGTCATGTCATACCAAATACTGACAACTCACTCTTGATTGTCTCCTTGGCGCTTTTCTGATGTTCTGTCAGGTAAGGTCAACTCCAACCCTGCAGTTCCTTTCTTGTTTTGTTTGAGTTGATTTCCAGTGGTAGAGCCTCCCTCAAGTAATGAAAGAGCATTTCAACCATATTTTCCCATTGCTGAGTGTCTCTTGCACTGCTTAAGGCCATCTTACCTAGTGACAACAGCCCCCGAACATGTCCTGTCCCATGACACTACAGTAGAGATGACCATGTTGCAAAACCCGGTTTGGTCTGATGTAACAGATAAGGGTCTACCCATATGGGAACTAATGTGGTTCTTCTTTGTATTTCTATTTCTGCAATTGGGAGGATAACGATCCCAAATATATCTACCTACAATCTCAAAATGTCATACTATTTTATGATGCTAATAAGTTTCAATATTTCTACTCAATTGAACTGGAGTAGTAAATGTGAAACATCATCTGCATGTGCAAGATTAAGCTTATAAAGGAGTTGCTATGGCAATGAGAAATGGAGTCCTCAAGGCAAAGACTTGTCATTGACATAACTCTCTTTTTTGGTCATCCAGATTATGTAGTGTTGAGGCTGGTAGAGAGCTCTTGCTTCTGGTGAAGAGCTTTGCTTGTCTCAATCATTTTAAAGAGGTGGGTGGAGGGAGAAGTTGAATAGCTCTTATATTCCTTTCTTTAACAGTGAGATAGAAAAGTATGTCACTCAAGTCTGGACAATGGTTAGCTGAAGTTGAACCTGATCATTTTCTGGCAGGTGTCCTGTCTGAGAGTGAGCTTGATTTAATTAATTTTATATCAAAAGTAGTAAACAACTCAGTCTGTGACAGAGATGTCTGAACAAAGCCTTTGGGCATGCTTGCTTTTGCACAGTTACTGAGAGGGATTCAGGGTATTTTCTAGGCTTAGCTCAGCAAGAGAGCTGGAAACCTTCGTTCTTCTCTCTTCTCACAAAGGAGAGGAGGCAGTGGAAAGCATGAAGCCCCTCTGAAGTCTGGATAATGGCTAATTGCAAACTGCTTGGAAGACATCTTGGCAGATTGCTTGTCCTTCCATGCCAGCCAGCAGACTGAGCTGGAGGTGAGTGCAATCACGTGCACTGTAACCTCCCTTCTGTAGGTGCTCTGGGATGCTTTTACTGCTAGAGGGGCACTGGTTTCACGGATGCTGTATAGCTGAGTGCTTCTTCCTGTGGAGAGGCTGCAGGCTGAAATAGTTTAGTTGCTTGTAGTATGAACTATTTTTTTAATAAACTTTGCATGGTTATCCTTCAGCTGTTGCTGTGGGTCTCCCTTTCTGTGTGTGCTTTGTGCGTAATACTGTGATTTGACTCGGGATGGGGAGTAGAAGTGAATGAGATTTTTGCCCTAAGGTGCCAGGTCTTCTACTCCTTTTCTCCATGGCCGCTAAGTGTGATTACCTCAAACTGTTTGAGATGATGCCAGTGGTGTGTGTTTCCTGGCCAACAGTGTTATTAAAAAGAAATATTTGTGCTATCATTTTAAATAGTGGCACAGGTTTGGGGCAGTGGTCAATTAATATAATTTACTAACTTTTTGTAGGGATTAAGAAATTAGCAGTTTACAGTACTTTTCGGATGCCTTGCACACCATAAACTCTCAACTTAGTTTAATTAGTATGTGGAAAAAAGCATTTGAAGCCAGATCAGTCCATGATGGATCAATTTTTAAGGGCTGTGATTTATATGAGACTCCGGTCATTTAACCTTCTGAAACTTGGCAAATGTTTGCTATTGAAAGTTCCAGAATTTTGTAGCAAATTATCTGGTACCTACGTCTAGAATTCCTTTGCAATATGTCAGATTGTTTTCAGTGAGACTGGTTGTCTGCATGTGAGATACAACTGACTGAAGTGGGTGTAATAGTGTAGGTGTTAATCTCCTGTTCTTTCCTAGCTCTCAGGTGTCTCTGTAAATCATTAGTCTCCATATTTTTAGTTGAAAAGACAGTACTGTAATACATCAGGATCATAGAAGATAACTGCAGAATAACGTTTTATAGATTTCTAAGTTTCTTCCTGCTGTCTGATGGATTCACCTGTGATCAGGCTACATACGATGCCCTGAACCTGATAGTATCTCAGCTTAGATTTTACTTGCACACCTTTATCCTGGTCTGCTTGTGTTTTCATACCAGTGTTTTATGTGCAAGAAAAGCCATTGCAACACTTCTCACATGTTTACTCACTCTTTCTGTTCTCATTGTTTTCATACTTTAGAAGAATTTCATGCCTAGAAGAAATTTAAACACTTTTTGCAAATCCACGCTGAACTTCATAAGCAGCTATGATGCAAACTTGTTTTATTATTCATTTCAATGTATTTCACAGATGAATGAATGATACTGGGGTTTACCATCCTGTTCTATACACAGCTCTCAAAATTTTACACTTCAGAATTCTTAGTCATCTTCCATGAAGTCATTAAAGTAATGTTGAGCAGCTCTCAAATTGCGCTGGCCAGTTCTGAAAATAATCCAAAATAAATTTAAACAAGCACAGTTGATTCAACACTTAATCTAGTCTCTACCATATATTCTGACTAAATTCTATTAATATTCAAGAAGTATTTGGACAACACCGTCAGAAACATGATATGAATTTTGGAATTGTCCTATGCAGGGGCAGGAGTTGGACTTGATCTTTGTGGGTCCTTTCCAATCCAGGGCATTCTATGATTCTATAAATGAAACATATCAAATACAGTCAGGCTAGTCCACTGTGAACAAAAATATGGGTTGTCACTGGGGACCCAATTCCAATTTGATTTGTACAGAAAAAGGATCTTCAAAAAAGTCATAAATGGTAAACAAATAGATTGTGGAGAGATGTCCAATAGAGCTATGGAGATAAGTGTTAAGTGCATTTTCCTTAACACCTTTATCAATAATCTGAAAAGACAAGTAAATAGTGTATTAATTAAACATAAAGATGATGATAAATGCAGAAGCTTTTGTGAGCTGATCTGGGAAAAATGCTGAGGTACCTACAGAGCTTTGAAAAATGGAAAAGAAACAAGAAAACGAACAAACTTTCCTGCTTTATTCTGGGAAAAAACAGTCTAGTAACATGTTTAGTGCAAAAATAATTTGGAATCTAATTATCTGATATAAGAAAAAAATTGGCCTACTGGTGCAGATACGCTTGTTCATATCTTCCAGAACTAATGGTGCTTTCCTGGTACTGGAGAACATAAGCATGTTTTGTGCTTTAGTTTCAAAGAATCCAGAGTTGGTCACAAATGTGTACTGGCTTGGAACAATGTTTCACATATTGATCCTATCTGAAGGGACAACCTTTGAAGGAGTTTAAGGTTGTTTTACTATCTGGACTTGACTCAGAATTTGAAGATTTTAGCTTGTAATTGTCAACTTTGGAGAGAGCTTCAAGCCACAAGGTTTGGGGTACTTTGTTGCTGTTTTATATATTTATTTTTAAGATAGGTTCCATAAACTCTTTACTTAGTGTCTCTTGACTTTGAGAAAGGGATTAATCTTTCTGAAAAACATCTTGCCTTTGTAATGTTTCTTGGTTATCAAGGTACCTTAGCCAGAACTTAGATAGAACAGCTCATGAGTTGACTAATACAGTCACGTCATACGTCTTTGTAATAATTGCAGCACGTTTTGTAATTTTAAACAGTTTATTTCAGCCAATGTAAAATATTTTTAAGGTTTTTGGAAGGTGAATGAAATATGTAGCTATTGACGTCCTACTAGGTAATTTAAGAATGTTTATAAATACTACCCCATATCACAGTGGGACTAGAAGAAATGGTAATATACCAGAAGCCTGACTTTTGTACTCAGTGGAAATATAAAGAAAAGTAATTATACCTTTTTAAAATTGAAGCTTAATACTCAAAGGGGTGTAGATGTGTCCAATTGTATATGTAATAACCTAAACTAATCATGATTACAGCATCTCTTTTAAGGTGAAGCTGAAACAAAATAGTTAAAATAAATTAACAATACATTGAAAGACCAAAAGAGAAATTTTATATTAGTAATGACTATTAGTCAACCACTTATTAGAACTAAATAATACGTGGTGAAGTTCCTTGGAAGTATATAAATTTGCATAAATGCCCTAAAATCTATTGAATCTATCAGTTTGTTGTCACTATACATTATGAATAGTGTGGAAACATACATGTGTAGGGGTATAGTGAAAGTTATGTTAACCTTAAACCTGGAATTCCATGAACTCTATGGGTTTGATGAGGGAACCTCCTTAATTTGTCATTAATATAATCTTCTACTCTTTTTCACATAAGAGGAAGAAACAGTGAAGGAAAACTCAAAAAAAACCCCAATCCTCTGAAGTTTTAATGGGATGGATGCATGTAGGGAGGAGGGAGGAAGGGAAGGAAAAAATTCAGAGAGAACTTGACATATTCTTTAGTCTTAAGACTGTTTTTTTTAGGTACCTCTTGAGTTTTGCTGCCAGTGTTTGAAACTGCATTGGAATTTTTCTCATCTCAGATAGGCTAATAGTCACACTACCTAGAAATCTCAAGAGTTTATCCCATTTGAGCCCAGGGTTATGATTTCTGAAGTACCATTCTGACCTTTGTTGCTCCAGAATAATAACAGAAGTAGCATAGATGTTATATGATTTGTATAAATGTGTTTCATTCCTGCAGCGTCTCCTTTGGTCTTCTGTACTGGATTACATGACTCAACTAAATCTTTCCCATGATTTCACTAACGGTTGTCTAGAAAACTTGAGTAGCATACAAGATCTTAGGGTTCAGAATATAATCACTAACTCATCTTTTCCGGCTTTTGTGTGGCCAGCAGCCTGGATTTGTCCTTGATAGAGGTGAACTACATGACTATACTTACTTGAACCAGATCTGAATTTACCTCAATTGTTCTGAATGAGTTATTACAGAGTGTCCAAAGATGCAAAGTGCAGTGCCAGGAGATTTGACTAATTTAAATTTAGCCAATCCATTAAAGTTACTAAAAAATACTGATTTTTTTTTTCCTTTGTGTCCCTTGAAAGACCTTCAGTAGTTTGGATTTCTTCAATCTTTGTCATATGTCGCTAAACCTCTTTTCTATTGCTTTAGTTAAATTTTTGACAATGAAAATAGTGGGTCCTATGACAGTAAAATGCTGGCAATAAAGTTTCTGATTAGATTTTTTGTTTTATTATCTAATTCTTTAATTGACAGTAATCATCTTGGTTACTAACTAGTTGCTAAGAAGAACAGACTGCCTCAGAGACCTTTCTGAGAAATGGTCCAGTTCCTTGCTTGCCTATTTTAATCTCAAATTTATTGTTAGAATTATGTGATGTTATAGGATAACACAAGTCAGATGCAACAACCCTGCTTTGTTGGTTGGAAGGCAACTGAACACTCATGCTCTCTGCAGAATAACAGCAAATACCATGCTCAGAGCTTTGTATCTCACTGGTATTTCATTATGTGATCATGTGGATTTCTGTTTTGCTTGCTAAGAGAAAGCAGGATAATAGTGTTGTGCTATGCTGGATGTTGTTTGAAGATGATGATTAATTTGTTAATCAGACTACTGGATTTGATATATAGGGCTTCTCAATAAGCTTATTGTAGGCTAAATAAATAAAATTAAATTTTCAAAGTCATTGATTTGGGTATCTTTTGATTATAGCATAGCAGAGATTGACTAGCTACTAGATGAAATAATGGCATTTTGACTGATTTGTTTTAGGAGAAGTGAGAATAACAAGTCTGAAGAAAACAGAAGCACTGAAATGCATTTTGTTTGAATGCATCTGGCCCTGTTACAGAACATACGGGGCACTAGATATAGCCCATTAACTCAGGTGATGTTGTGTATTCTGGGCTATGCTGTGCTTGCCTGCCTGTGCCTAAATTGGGAAGATTAAAAAAGCCACACCTATTCCCTCCCAGTGTAACTGGCACAGCTATGCTTATAATGAGCTACAGATGTGATACTTAGGCACTTTCAGAATTTCAAAGGCTGTCCAAGAGTGTGGGGTAGGACCAGATGGCAGAAAGCAATAGGGCTGACCTAGTTAGGAAAAAGAGGATAAGCAACCAATCACTTTGGTGTATAAACATATGTAAAAAAATTAAAAAAATAAATATAATGCCTTGCCTATTTATCATGGTGTTACTGTGGGTAACTATGTGTGTTAAACATGCTCTTGATATCAGCTTCTTGCTTTGGAAATTGATGAATCTGAAGCAAAACTAGAAACAAGATGCTGTCAAAAACCTTTTGAACATGGGAGTGATCACTTCTTTTGCTGAGAAACCAGGACCTCTCTGCTCCAGCCATGAAACTGTTTCTGCTGCCAACCATCTGTTCAACAACTGAGAGAGTTTATGGTTGAATGTTCATTCATTTACTTTTAAAGATGAGAAAATTTTGACTTTTGTCATATTTTTGTGACATCTGAACTTTCAGGAATTTTTGCCGTATTTATTTCTTATTGATTCTAAACCTGGAGTCTGCACCTCTGAAGTTCTCTGATTCCATGCAACTGCTGAAGTTTTTGAGAAACTATGAATGTCTCCTTCCAGTGCTTTTGAGAAAGAGTTGTATCATTCAGGCTTTGTCTGGGTGCTAGGATTTAGACTGTAGATCTGTATGTTTGTTATATGCAGGCATGCATACTGCCAGTCTTATTTTCCCCAACAATCACTGCTTCACTTGTGTTACCTTTGTAGAGTTTATTATTCTGCATATTACACAAGTTCTCCCACCATCAAAATAAGTAAAAGTAAAGCTTTTACTCTGAGGGCAAGCTTAAAATTTCTCTTGCTTTTAAAAAATAGTATCTATTCATATCAGAACTTTCACAACCTGCTGTATCTTCATCTGATAGAGAAGTAAAAATACCATGCTAATGGCTTCAGTGTTTTTTGTCATATGAGTTAAAACAATATCAGAAGATCAGAAATACAGCATTCTAGTCATATCTTGCTTTTGTGTGGAGTATCTGCCAGCAAAAAGTTCTTGTATTTACAGAGCTCTAGCTCTTTTTGCACTGACTTTCTTCAGTGTGGGTTGGGTATTAGAACCTGAAGACGTCCCAGTCCTGTCCACATAATGATCTCAACGCAGATTAGTAGTTACTCTGGGCTTCCTACACCTACTGCTGCGAAGAAAGCAATGATGATGTTCTACTCCTCCCTTGCTCTTTTTCTGGATACTGCACTGCCTTAATTTTATCAGGCCCCTTCCAAAACCTTTCTGTTTTGGAAAGTCAATGGTAGTATTAAGAATTTATCAGCCTCTTAATATAAAATGTAATGTCTTTTGTTTCAGTAGTCATTCAGCAACATTACTGCTCGTTTCTAGCTCAGTGAATCACTGTTTTCAGAGATGATGAGCAATTTTGTGTGCCTCAGTTTCTGGCTATCCCATTTGAGAGGCTACAAAAAGAACAGCATGGTGCTTTTTTTTTTTTGTCTCCCTGTGCCCCCCTAAATAAATTCTTGTGATCAACTTTGAAAATTCTTAGGGGATATAGAAAATTTAGTGGATGTAGAATTCAAGAGAATCCATCTCCTTCAGTGCTGCAAAGGGGGATAAGAGGCAGTTTTTAAAGGTATTGATGAGTATTCCATGCTTGGAAAAGATATAGATGGACACTTGATTCTCCAAATTTATATTAACTTTCATGAAATATCTAACGTTTGTCTGATGATTTATTCTTCTCTGCATAATATAATCTGGAAGAATGGTTTTGTTAACTATTTATATTGCACTGCTGATTCCATTTCTCTTCAAGTACTTTCCAGCAGTAGTTGCTTCTGCTTATTACCAGGAGAGACTTCAAAAGGTAGATCTTGTCAAGAAAGCAGAATGATAATCTGTCTCTTTTGTATCTGTGTGTGTTAAAATATATGTACTGAGTGGAAAATACTAACAAGTATGAAGAAAGAAAAGAAGAACTTAAAGTTGCCTGGAGATTCATGCTCTGAAACAAGAATAAAACCTGGGCCTTGTGAGTGTGCCTCTTAGGGCTCCTTGTGGTTAGGTTGGCAGGATGAGAAACTGAAAAGGGTGGCTCAGAGAGGCTTTTGAAGCAGCAGCAACAGGAGAACGTTAAAGAATCTGAGTAAGGTGCCTGAGGGTGATGATCCAGCATCACTACAGGACTCTAAACATCTTGCATGGTTGTTTTGCTCCTGTAATCTTGCTTTAATAGGGTGTAAGTCTGACAGCCAGCAGCAAACTTGGCAGCAGTGGTGAAGGAGGGAAGGGAGACTGCCAGGGCTTTCTAAGAATGCATGAAAAGGCCTTTGAGTCTTTAGGTCCTATGGGTTCTGCTGTCAGTGATCTCCCTCACTGCCTGAAACCCACTCAAATAAACAAGAAAAGAAGAGCTGCCGATGCTGACCTCCTGTCAATGGCTCTACTTGCTTACTCTGATGGCGCCAGGCAGAGTGTGAGGCAGGAGAGCAGCACAGCCCTTCTGCCTCCTGCATAAGCTGACTGGCTTCTCCCTGTCCTGGCTGAAGCACTGTGCTACTCTTGTAGTGCAGTAGGGACTCCAGCTTCATGGGAGGAAGAGGAGTAGGCTAGCACATTTCCCTCTCGATCACTCTTTTGAAAACATCCCTAAAGGGGGAGAACGATTACTAGTTTATATCTATTTGTATGGCACAGGCCAAAGGACCTTCAAGGCACAGTTTCTTAAAGGTGACACGACAGCTTCTCAGGCAGATTTACCTGGGATGGTCAGGTGTTAGGTGGCCAATGGCAAACTGTACTAACAAACAAACTGGAAATTTTATTTAAGGAGATAAATCACTGGAAAAAGTCTCTTGTAAAACCTCCATAATGAGTGCTATTGAAGACATAAGTGAGGGTTTGTTTGGTTATTTTTTTTTGTAATATTTGAAATGGTGAAGCCTGGTTTCTAATATCATCAATGGTGTTCAAAATATTTTTTAATTAATTAAGCTTTTGGATAAATGCCACCTTAATTTGACAAATAGCAAACAGGTAGGGTTTTTTCTTTTTGATTTAGCATATTGTTAGCTTTTTCAAGGACCGTAATTCAGTCCTACACTACTTCACATTATTCTCTGCAGTGTATTCTGCTAGGAAATAGGTGTCCTGTCCTCCCCCACCCTTCCCTCCTTGCCTTTTTGAAGGATGGAAGGGTATTATGTCTCTATGCACAGTGGAGGACTTCTGGGTGGCAGAGATGTGCTGTGCTGGCTACAATCTTGTTCAGAGTATTTCCTGAGAAGAATATGCTGGATTCTTCTCTAAGATACAGTGGTAGAAATTAGGAATGATCTCAGTCAGTTGATTTGCACTAGTGTGAGAAAAGAATAAGGGACAGCCAGTGAAGCTGGTTAAGCAGTTTAACTACTGAATTGGCTCTGATTCACTTGCTGGCCAGGTCTCTAATTGTTGATGCTCAGGGATGTTGTGTCAGGACAAGATATACTCCACTTTCTGAGGTACAGCTACTCCAAGAATAAAAATTATGCAGTGGTTTGTAGGCAATATGGCATAACAACATCTAGCCCCTTTTAGTCATGTGGGTCTTGGGTCACTGTACATGGTTGTTGACTTATACTCCAACAGTCTGAATAATTCTACTGACTTTCAGAACAGTAAACCATGCATTAACTCATGACTGAGAGGAATGTCTTTGGTTATTTTATGCTTTATAATAAGCAGCGATGAAATAATTGCTCTAATTTTTTTAAAGCTTTGCTAAGCATAAGTAACTTGTTAGAGTTTGGACTGTGCTGCGGACCTTGGGAAATTTTCAGCCATGTAGTTGTATTGGTTATCACTGGAGTGGTCTGGGGCAGACACTTTCCCACGGAGCAGCTTGGAGACACCATCAGTGGGTTTGTTACCCATCTTGGGGCTTCAGAAGCATTCCAAGGGATTTTGATGCTAAGCCAGTTGCCCCTGGCTTGGTCATATCAGACACGTACCACATATCTGAGAATTTCACATTAGACTAATTTAAACAAACAAATGTGTAAGACAGCGAGGGACAAGCAAAACACTCCATTTTTTTTTCCAAAGGCTTTTGGCATCAGTTAAATTACTTCTTTATTCTTGTTGCTTCAGGTGTCTCATAAGTTCTCTGTACAAGGCTGACGTGAAATTCCTTTATGGATTTAGAAATATGCAGTCTTTCCAATACTGTAAATCCACAGCACCCTTTCAGCTGTGACACCTCTGTGTGGTGAAAAAAGCTGACAGTCTATTGACTGACCTTAATCTCATAGTCCCTGTATATAATACAGTTTATATTCTTAAAGAAGTTGCAAGATAGAGTAAAATTAAGTGGGTTTGGACATTAGTGATCATTGCTTCCATCAGAGCACACCAATGTCAAACACTCTTGTAGATGGAGAACCAATGTAGACAAACATCAACAACTTTGTCCATACTTTCTTGTTGTTTGTGTGCAGATTCCCTATTCTGTGCAGCCATCCATCAAAAACTGATCTGGCGGTGACAAACGGTGTGCTATTCAAAGAGCTGTTGCAGGTGGAATGTGCCTCTTAGAATTTACTAAGCTATCTTACAGAGCAGATCACGAAGATCATTAGCAGAACTTCTTATTAGTACAAGTCCCTACATTGTAATGATTACTTCAAGTCATAGAATTCACTATAGTATTGCAGCAGTGCATAAAATGTTGAAGTCTTGCTTAAGAATCAGCCAAGCAAGAACATGAATGATATTCAAGGGTGCGTGAAGTCCTGGAAGGAGAAAATGGAATACATTGAACCATGATTTCAAGTTATCTGTGTCTTCTAGGCCATTTCCAATACAACTTAATTTCTTTTGCTGTTTGTTGGATAATGTTTCCTTATCTGGTATTCTCTCAATTATTAAAACCCAATTACTATTTGTTTGTTTTTTAAAAATTAATTATTTAAAATTCAGAATGAAACAGAAATATCAAATATCTCTGTCCATCATAACTTTTTTAGTGCCTTATTCAAATACCCATTAGTTTCTCATACAACTGCTATCCATCTCATTTTCTTCAGAGGAGTTAATTTCAAGTTGTGTGCATTTGTATACATCTATTTCTACAGTTATGTGTGCTGTGAGAATCATATAGACTTGCCCTTTGGTTGAGAGAACTTTGGCAAGGTTTTAGTATGGATGGCTGCTCAGGTCATTGTGACTTTGAGAAATGGACTTAATTTGCATTAGAATATTTAATTTGAGTGCTGTATCATTACGTTTTCTGTGCATGAGAGAAAAGAATTAAAACTTCAACAGAACACTTTTCTTGCATGTCATCATGAATTATTTTAAGAGGTAATGTGGGCATACTGTTATCGCTTGCCTCAGGATCTGTAGGGGTTTTCTGAGTGTTGATGGGGCTGGAATTTTTTGCCTTGGGACTCCATGGGGTTTTCTTGTTCAATGGTGGACCAATTTTAAAGCGTGTTCTGGTTTCCTGTGCTTACGTAATGCTTGCCTGGTGGGCTGCCTTTACACCGTGCAGTGTATAGTGGAGTTCCCTGTGTCTCCAGAGAGAGATTGAGTTCTGTTCCTAAGTTTCTTTAGAAAACAAAAGATTAAACCTTCCTCAGGAAAGCAGTCTCACATCTGGCAGGATGGTGAGATCTGATGCCAGCCATGGTGGTAGAGATGCTGCTGCTGGACTCTTGACACCTGCAGCACTGAGCTTGGGCACACAGATGAGTGACTTGCTTCTAGTTGGGGAGCAAGTTCTTAGGTCTGAAAGCAGTGCTGGAAGGTTTCTTCTAACAGATTAAAAGTTTCTCTGTGTTGTTGCTGGTACTGACTTTGTCTGACTAAAATGGGAGGTACCCAGGCTGCACATGTTATGGTAGGGTGAATGGAAAGGGTTGGGGTGGACATTAGAAATGAGAAGCCTGTCGAATAAGGCTTGTTAGACTCGCTTCTCTGTGTCAAGAACGTGAAATGATAAGCAACATTTGCTGTGGGAATGGCTGTTCCCTCATTCGCTACACAAGAGCTGCTGCTGCTCCATCTGTTTTCTAACAGCAGCCAGTTTGGCTTTCAAAAGTGGTGGTATATGTAACCTCAATAGTGAGACTGTAGCAGGAGACTGCCAACCTTTTCCTCCTGTTTTGGCGTACCCTTATGCAAGCCCACTGGTGATGATCACAACAACCCCATTGGGTGGGTTCTGTACGAATGTAACAAAAGATGGTAATAGGAGGGGGCTGAGATTTAGCTGAAGACCCTGTGTGGTCTTTGATGCTGAAAACCAGAGAACCTAGCTTTAATGTCAAATTCAAGGGTGAGTTTGATAGGGCTGAGAAATGTATTAGTTTTAACTTGCAAGCTTAAAAAAAAGACAAAAAAGACTGCAGCTTACACGGAGCTACTGAAAGACAAAAGTGCAAACTATTTTTAGTCTCTCTTGAGAGGAGTAACAAGACATTCCTGGCAGAACTGTTGGGGACTTCAACAAGGCTTGTCTCTCAGTTTGTTACTTGTTGCTCCGAGTCCCCTGTTGCAAAGGATGGAAGTCTCAAAATGGGGATGCATAAATCAGTCACTGGATTTCATAAGGGTCTCTTCTTCTTATGGCACAATTTGGAGTCTCTTGTGCTTTTGTTCTGAAATATTTCTATGCCCATGGCTGCATTACTTCTATTCAGTCACTTGTGTCTTACCTCACATTCATGCTCTACTGTTGTCTAGTTGCATCAAAGAAAGGTCAGTGCTGTTCCACTTTAGTTTGGCTTTGCATTATTTGGACAAACCTTCACCTGAACAAGTGCTGTTCTTCTCTTGTTAAGTCCATTACTTTTTTGGGGTAAAGAAGTCCCAGGGAATTCCTGTGCAGTATTTACTGATCAGTTTATTCTTTGTGCTTCATAAGTTACTAGAGACCTCAGTTCAGATGGAAAGTTGAGAGTAGACAAATAGATGTCTTATTGGACTAGAATCATAAAGTCACTGGGATGACATTTTCAAAAACCTCTTGGCACCTCATTACCTCTGGAAATTTTAAGTGGATAGCATTTATACATCTGTGATCTTCTGAATGCTTAACCATTATAGAGGGTTTTCAAAACCCACTTATCTATATTGCGAGGTTCTGCTCTGCCATTCCAAAAGCTCTTGATTTGGAGAGCATACCATGGATCTCGGAAAACCTAAGAACTTCAGAAAACCAAAGGCTTGCTTTTCTGGATCCCAGTCTAGGATCTTGTCTGTAAGAATATGCTTTCTCAATATTTTCTTTAATCATGTCTACAATAGCTTTTTATTTGCTTGGCTGGTTTCTCAAGGTTGCCTAATTCTTCAATACAAAATTCTTCATTTTCCCTGATGCCACCGTACAGATATAATATTAGCAGAACAGAACATGTTGGCAGTTAGCTGTTGTGTTCATTACCAATTTGCTTTAGTTGGTTTCACATTGCTAAAACTTTCCTTCTGTAACGTGTTACATTAGCTTTTCTTACAAGCCAAAGCTTGAAATGATACACATAGGCTGAAGTGGAAACTGATGGTCTGCAGGAACTTGCAAGCATATAGACAACTGTCTGGGAGGTGTTTAAAAATGTCTTTTTCAATGACTGAACTTAAATATTTATTATTTTGCTTTGTTTTTTTTTGAATTACTCAATTTAAACTTCTTAACCTAGACATGAAGACAAAGCTAAGAGAAATACGCTTGAGGGGGGTGCTGACAGCATGAACTGTTTTAAAATTGCTTTTCATTCAAGTGTTATTAAAGGTAAAATCTAGCATGAGGAGTGTGAAATTAAGGACGTTTAACAGCAGGAACATAGCAGACAGTCAGAGGGCAAAAGATATTTATAATATAAAGGATGATGGATGGGATACTTTGCATGTAGACCATGCCTCTAATTAACAGCTGTGAGGTGGCCCAGGACAGGGATCTCAGAGGAAGACAGAAGTCCAGATGGCAAGCTGTGATCCAGAAGGGCAGAGTATCAAATTGTGTTACAAAGTGGCTGCAAGGTGAGAACGGAGACATTTTTTTTTTTGTTAGAGCAAATGTTTCAAGAAAACCATCATAAAGTGGTAGTGAACTGGCTGCATAGATATAAGATAGACTTTCCTTTAGAGCTATGTATAGATTCTGTTTTGATCTCAAGGTTTTATGACATGAATGTTCCCCGGGATATATTTAACTGCTTGGAAGAGAAAAGTGAAAGCTGTTTTATAGAAACGAATATGAACGCAAATATTTTATTTATCTAGTGTGCTAGATGCTTAGTTGAACAGTTTATAGGCTAAGGGCAATATTGGTAATCCCTACGTGGATATGCAAAGAAATGTGCAGCCACTGCACAATGGCAGCCCAGGAGGCCAGGGAGAGTGTTAGTGGACAGGAGGTGGTGCAGAGGCCAAGAAGACCCCTCCCATGGGCATGGGAGCTGCGTCTTCTGGAGAAGGATGCAGCATTTGGAAAAAGGAAATGAACTGTGCTTCTCTTTACTCCATCTTCACAAAGCTTTTTCATCTTATATCATGCCTTTGTATGTACTGTTCTTCTCTCTGGGCCTCAGTACTTGCTGCCGAGCACCATGTAAGGTAAATAATCCCACATATTTTGGCAGTGTTACTACTTTGTGAAGTACATTGTGAAGTGATAGTACAAGGAAAACCTCTAGAATGAAGCCGTAGGATGGAATATAATTAGGATGACTTATAATATGCCAATACTCAGTGAAATTTCGAGAACTTGTAAGTCTAATTACTTATGACATTTACCAATTTTTGACATAAAGTCCAAAATTTTCGAGACAATGTAAAGCATTACTGACTAGTGTGTGTGGTCACGCTTCAATATCCTAATAGTTCTTCACACATTCCGTGATTTGGATGCAAAATATGAATGTGTCACAACCTTGCAAATAACCAGGAAGAAGAGCCACAAAATACATCTTGTTAATAATGCCACTTGACTTGTTTTTATGGGCCTGTTCCATGTTTTAGCCCTTAGACTGCCTTTAGAATGGTTATTAAAGGTTGGTGCTGATTTGCCCTTCAAATGTGAAATGAGCCTTCTCAGGCCGTATTGAATTCGGGATTAAACTTCTGGATCTCAGTCCATCTTTGTGATTCTGTAATAAGATGTGGCTTCCAGACTCGACTTTAGAGATTGTTTTCTAAAGTTTAGGGTCTATATTCAGCTTTCAGCTTTACTGAGTTGAGGGGGAAAAAAAACATGCTACAAATTCATACCTGGGCTGCTAACTGGGAACAAACTTCAACCTATACCTGTTTGTGTATTATATAAGAATAATTCATAGCACACAATATGAGACAACTGTTGTTGCCTATCATTAGACAAACACTCATGAACAGTTTTTCATTCTTGTCATATGTATTTCTTGCTTGAAACTAGTTCATCATGCATAAAATATTGAGCTGCATATTTACTATGTGAAAAAATTCATAGTATTGAATCTTAATTAGTGGTTGTAGTAAGCAAAACCAAAGATGCTGCAAATAATATCTTCAAGGAAATTATTAAAAATTAAATGAGTATGAAGGTATAATATCTTCATAATTTCAGTCCAGATGAACTACAATGCTCAGCTGAGATATCAACTGAAACTTCTCTAACTCATCTAAACCAATTGTGTATCTTTGTGGAAAGCACAAAGTGGGATGACAACACTGAATATATCACTTTTTATGTTTCGTTTTTTTCCTTGGCATAAGGCAAGAAAAAGGTTGTGGGACACATTATAGCAGTCAGTAAAAAGAGCAGGAAGAAAGGGGCCAAGAGCTTTAGCATGATGTTCTCGCAATGATGACCTTTTATGCAATTTTGGAACAAATTGGCATGAATCATATACTATCTATTTCAATATATTTCTAACTGTAGTAATTTACTGCATTTTGTTGTATGAGAGGCAACTGTCAACTTTTCTAGTTTGTATGTGAAGACAGGAATTCAACAGTCTGGCAGAGTTGATAACACTGAATAATTCTAAACTAAAAATTTAGTAAAAATGTAATTTACTCTTTCTTTTCCTGTTTTGTGGACTTAGTCTTTGGACCCACATCTGTTCTTACTTATGTTGATGTAAATAGAATGTAATATGCTGGTATAAACGCAAAACTGATATAAAGCCTCTCAAAGAGATCTAAATTAGACCTTTTGCATTTAATTCCACCTTCCCTTTAATCTTTATAGCAGATACTTAAAGTTTTGTTTCACATGAATTTTGTGTACACACATGAATGAAAAGTTTTCAGATAGAACTGGGTTATTTTGTAATCATTTTTCATCAGTTATGAAGCAACAAAACACAAAGCAGTGAGGAGTTGGACCAGGAAAGGTGTAACATCTTATTTAGGACTTGTCTACTCTTGTGTAGTCACTACTGTGACTGCACAGTGGGATGTACCCGAGTTAACTTTAAATGAGCTGACTAGGCAAGAGTATGGTAGCATGGATGCTGAGAATTTCCTAGGCTTCCATGAAAAGTATTTCAGCCTTGTGCTGAGCTTGTTGCCATAGTTAGTTTGGTCTAACCTGTCCTAAGTTCAAGGCATTCACTGTGTTGCAGAGATGGCTTTAGCATCACGGGGATGCAAACATATAATTTACGTACCACTTCTGCTGTCTCAGAGTCTGATTTGCTGCTTCTGAGGGCTGATATAAATCCTGAGGGGCACAACAAGAGAAAGAACTGGCAGGGGAACGTAAGTATTTGTATGTAAAGATTAGACAATCAGACACAGACTTGCAGGAGCAAGGGATCACGTAGACAAAGGAGCAGGGAGCTGCTGGGGTATGAAGGCAAGGAGACCTAGCCTTCTCCATATGCTCTCTGGATGTGGTGAATTCACTTGAGATAGTTCAGAGACCAGAAGTGGTTTCCAACTGTGTTCTCTCCCTGTCTGTGAAGGTGGTTGGAGTAAGGTTATGAAAGGGCCATGGGTAAAGTGAGACTGTAGGCCTGAGGTGTGGGAATAAACAGACCTTTCCTTATGGTGGTAAGAGTAGCCTTTTGGTAACTTTTCCTAATAGTGATATGAGAGCAGGAGGAGACATAAATAACAACTCCGTCTTTATTCTTGCTGGAAGATATTGTGAATTATTGCTTTATCTCTGCTGAATCCCTCTAATGCTTACAACTGGTTTGGAAATTTTAAATTTGTAATGTGTCTGAAATGAAGGATCATATTGGTGACTGTGCACCATGTGCAAAATGCTGATTTTTACACGTATATTTTTTTCTCGTGGGTGGTAAAATAGCCTCTTAAGTGAAATGTGCTGATGTGAATAATGAATCAGAGTGACCTTTGGCTCTCTATACTTACCCAAAAGATGCAAGACTCACAATTTCCACTGTTAAATTTCTGTGAAGTTACACTTTTGCTGGGTCCATTATTAGCAGATCTTTATCTTTTCTTCTGAAATCAATAGTTGCCTTTGTGAGATTCAAATTTTCCATGCAGTCTCTTGCCTATGATAACAAAGGATGCCTGATTTAGCTGTGACATTTCGTAGTGAAACCCATGACTGGGTGATCCAGAATGTCTGTTATTAGTCTTTGCTTTGTTCCCAGGGAGTACTTTTCAATTTAGTTTGCCTCATACTGTGTTTGGTCTGATTTCTTCTTGAAAATGAAAATGTTTTGTCCTTAGATTCATCAGAAGCTTTTAAAATCAGAATAGCAAGAAGAGCTCATTAAGGTCAAAGGCAAGAAGGATGTGTTCGAGAAAATGGGAACTCTTCACTCTTCAACTCATACAAACAGCTTTTCACTTTGCCCTTATCTATTGTCATCCCATTGCTGTTTGTCTCTTAAATCAGTCTTCTGTGGAGTAAGAGAGGGAGATGCCCATATATAACCGTGAAAGTGTCAAATGCAAGCAAAATGTGTCATGGATAGCATAGCTGGCAGCGTAGCTGGTGCTGGACCTTCGTTCACAACATCACACGTTTCTCACTTGTATTAATGAAAGGCCCTCCAACATAAGAAATAATGGTCAGAAACGCAGCGTTGATATGGAGACTGAGCAGTTTACTAAAGAGATTGTAATTTGCCTGGATGACTGGGCACTGCTTGAATGTGCCAACAAGCCTAAAGTTGTGTTTCAAAGAACACAAATACTGACTTGGGATACATCTAAATTAGCAGTTTAGTTTGGACAAAAAACGTGCTTTTAAAAGGAACCTCTTGGTTCCACTTACGAATTTGTTCTCATTGTGGAACAGCCTTGGGCTGTAGAAAGAGGTGATGAAACTAAACTGCCATAAATACTGCAGGAGCACGCCTAAATAAAATCCAGCTGCTAATGGACTTTCAGCCTATGGGGACATACTACAGTGAATATAAAAGGCTGTTTCCCCTTCCTCCCTGAAGTGTATCTAGTGTGAAAATGCTCTCCTCAGCACCAAGTGTTTTGCTGTGCAGATGCACTCCTGTTGCATTGTAACTGTAGGGCACCAGCAAAGGGTTTCTTCTTGTCTTGACTTCAGGTTCTTAAAAGTAGTTCTGCTAGTCAGGAGCAGAGATACAGGAGACGTGACTCATTCTCTGCTTAAGTGGGTCCTCAGGATAGGCTGAATTGCCTTTAGGGGCCTTCATCTTTTCTGTAGCCTGTAAAGAAATCTTAACTTTTAGGCGTCTACTTGCATCTAGCTGCTACTGTTTAGTGAAAATAAGCCTATACAAAATGAAGAAGAATATAGTCTGTAAGAGGCTCAAAATTATAGGAGAATGGTGCACAATAAACCTTAAGAGGGGGTCTCGGAAACATGTTAAAAGAAGACACTATACATTTGGTTATGGAAAATAATGATTAAAAGAAACTCAGAATTTTTAGCCGAGTGATTCAACAGCTCATCAAGAAGTTATGATTATGTGAAGGTTTGTTTTCAAATCTTAAACAATTTGCATGCCTTGCAGGAGGGGAAAAAAACAGTAGTTAGACATTCTTCATTTTGAAGACATACATGAGGTAATGATACTCTTTACAACAAAACAAATGTGTCAGTTGCCTTAAGTCTTTCAGTGTCAGTTGGCCAACACGAATGATTGAGTGTCGTATGGTGTCCCTGTACCATGGCTACTGTGCAATATCTCTGAGTAAAATAGAGAGAATAATTTCACAGAGTACACCTCAAGGATTAAGTTCTTTGTTTGGAGCAGATTTTTTGAGTCAGTGTTCAATTTAGTTTGTTTGCTTACATGTTCTAAAAATTTATGTAATGTGATCTAATCTGCTCTGAATGCTTTTCTTAAGTAGGACCATTAAGGGACTCCATTGTTTGGGTCACTTACAGAGTTCTGATTAGATGTTGGCTTTTCTTGGTTGGCATTAAAATGTTGTGCTCAGCATTATAATTTTACATTGTGCAGCATTAATGCTAAAAAGGGAGGATTTTTAAAAAGACATTTATGGAACTTTAAAATTTGGATTTTTTTTTCATTCTTAGTAATTTTAATGGGGAATTCAAACTGAATTATGGTGATTTTTTTTGTTTTTTCAGAAGTTTATCAGCTATCATGATATTCTTTGACCCTTTTTGCTAGTCAGCATCTTTAAATCAGCGCCACTAAAAAAAAAAGGTCAGTTTCAATTTGTCTTGTAGGTAACGAGTTTCTTGTAACACGCCAACTCTTTTCTGATAGTCTTCAGGTTATCTCTTGTATTCTAATGATAACTTGAAGATTCACTCCAGTTTCCAGCAAGACTTGAGCAAATAAAAAACCCCACCTTGAAATCTTTCCTTCCACAGTCTGGAAATCCACTGAGAAAAGCTTATCTTTTGACTCCTTTGTTACTACCTGGTGCAATAACAATATTCTCTCTACTGCACTTTCAGGTCCTTATGAATATTACTGCTTGAAACATAAACAACTCTGGTGGGACTGTTTCTATTTTTTCTCACTGAACAGGAAAAATGTATATATTCAGCAAATATGGCTTTTGCTGTGGTATTCTTGACATGGAGAACCAAGACTTGGTTAACTGCTTCCTCTAATTGTATTAGTGGTGTGTTTGTGAACTGGTATGAACCCTGATAAACTAATTCTTGCTTTACTATAGCCCAATTGCTTTTTTTACACCCACCCCTTTTTAGACTAGGTAAACCACCAAGCCTGTTAAATTGCTGGGCTCTTTCTAGAGTACTAGCAAAGCTGTTACACACTCCAAACTGATCTGGCCACTTTGATTCAATGTAAATATTATGTAATACTCAAAGTTTACACTGATATCTGTTTATGCAGTTTGGCTATGGTAGACCCACTGGGTCAATACAGAAACATTAAACATTTTTAAGTAAACATTAAAATGAAATCAAACCTGCAGGCTTGATTGTTTCTAAACTCTTCACAATGTTGTCTTAAACTTGCCAGATATATTTGCCCAGGAAAGAAAATAGTATTAGGCTTATATAAAAAAATGTGATAGAATGGAAGCAGAATTGAGGAGCAGACTAATTGGTGATAAGGACTTTGCATCTGCACTAGATGTTTCATCAAGTTTTGTTTTGGACTAGTTCTAGTCTGGTACATGGCATGAGTACTCCTTAGTTGCTGGAAAGCATCTTGTGTGATCCTGGAAAACACCTTTCAGGTTTTTTTTTTCCTTATATTTTCTGAAACATCTGCCTGATACGAAGCAAAGCACAGTAAGGAAGGATAATTGGAAGATCTACTTCAAAAACACTTTTGAATCAAACTAGATGCATCCTGTGACCTGGAAGGCTACTGGAAGAAGAGTCTAGCTTTGTCCTGTAACTACAAATGAAGGCATTCAGAATGTCAATACTAAGATAAAATATATTTTTTTCTAGATTCCACATAAACCAGTATGTCCCTCGCATTCAAGAAGACTGTATTAAGAAATGTGCCAGATTGTTTGGGGTTGAATTTGTATTAGTTTCTCCAATTGAATTTTCTTCTTTGTGTAGACAATCGGGTGATGTTCTTTCCTATTATGAGTGACCCAACCATCAAGAAATTGTCATTCTTGCTGCTTGCTCTCTCATTGACTCTCTTATATAAAATGTTATCCTTAAAATGAGAGCAAGAGCAGTTGGATAAACCTCTATGTGAAATCTGTTTTCTTTCAAGTGTTCATCTGACATGAACAGAATGTGGAGTTATTCTTGAGGGATTTGCTGTCAGGAGCTGCTTCATGTTGTGTGACATACTTAAAGAAAAGTAAGGAAGATAGACTCTCTATTCTGGGCAGGGTTCCTACCTTCCTACCTTCCAGGTCCCTCCTGTAAGAGAAGGAGGGATTACACATGCTTCTGACATTTCTCTGCTCATATGGAAGGCTAACCTTTTTGCTCTTAGGAGAGAGAGTCTGTGGTTTTTTTTGGAACCAATGGAAGATAATGTCTGGAATTAAATAAATATATGGATATTCTTCTTGGGGATTGAGTAAACAAATACATATTTATTGAACCAGAAAAAAATGTCAGATTAACAAAATGTATTATTGCTGTCTTGAATTCTCATATTGATCTTACAGGAGAGAGAAATGACAGACAGGAATAGTTTATGTAGGTTATATGAATGTATGTGTGGTGTTGTCCTCAACATTGTCTTCTGCTCCCTCTTGAAAATCTTTTCTAACAATAAGGAATATTGTTTAGTTTGAGTCTGTGGGAGAGTGACAATTAATACTTTGCTACAACAGGAAGGAATACTTCTGTTGTTTTCCGGGATGAGATGATTTGGAATGGCTTTGTTAATGCATGGTAACATCACAGTAATTTCATACTATTGTTGAGTGCTGCTGAAAGCCAACAGGGAGGATGGTATCTGGAACCAGAATAAAAGGTGGAAAAAAGAATGTGAAGAAAAAGAAAAAGACTCACTAGAGGGAGGTCACATTCACATCTGGTTTTACGGGGCTGTGAAATTATACTACTTACTGAATGTGATTTTGACTGTGACTGCATTAACTATTGCTGTTATCAAAAAAGTTTGTTTTAATGCTTTATGAAATCTAGCATTGGACTTTTCAAAGTTTAAAATGTTTTTCTGTTCTGGGCTATGGAAATGCCTCATAAAAAAAGAACAAGAAGGGCCAGAAGAAAGGAAATTAATGAGCTTTCAGCAATCCTCGAAGTGGTTGGTATTAGAAGAGAAAACTTGGATTTCGGGAAACAGCTCCTGCAGTGAACAGATTGTCTCAGTTAGAGAACAGCAGCTGTATCATGGAGAACTTCTCAAATTGTTATGATTTTGCCTATTTCTTGCCATTGATTTTGTTGTCTTTCCCTGTCTTATTACCAGACATATTTGCATACAAGCAAAGCATATTGTTTACATTTCAGTTAAATTTATATTTTGTCTAAGAAACAGTATAAATTTGAGTAACAGTAATTATTACCTGTAGTGGGCATTAGGCCAGCTGGTAGTGGCAAGGGTGATAAGAAAAATACTGTGGCTCAGGAGATAATCAGCCTTTGACTTACTGTAACCTCAGGATCCCACTTTTGGCCAGTCTTGCTGGGTGCAGTAGTCATCAGTCAAGGTGCTAATACCACACCCTCCCTCAACCCTGATCTTCTCTTAAATGTAGTGAGATTAAAGTGAAAAGCAATTTCTGCTGTCTGAAGTAGATACTGTATATATGTTAATACCCTGGACTGCAGGGTTGACATGTCAGGTGTTTTTTGGGAGAGAGAAGGAAGAAGATTGGACTTTCTGTGGAGTAAATCAGGAAATATGTTTCCATAAATAAAAATATCACTTTCTTCTAGGGAGATGTGGATGCCTGGTTTTCATTCTGACTTTCAGAGAAATAAATCAAGAACTGAAAGAGGAGACCTCCCAGTTATGGAAAGGAGTGGATGTCAGTGTGGTGGGATAGGGCTTACAAGGAGTTTTATATGCTTACTCTCAGAGACCTATATTCAGTGCTGTCGATCCACAGCTTCTAGTGAACTCCATGGGCTCAAATGATGTTTTCTTTGAATGGGCTCTATCTACATCTGAATGTGCATCTAGAGAAGCAAGCCTTCTGCCAGCTCTGCTTGCCATGCCTTGGTGTGTGTCTTGACCTGATCACAGGCTGAACAAGCCAGGTATCTCTGAGAGGAAACTCAGCTGGAAGCTGTGCACTGAGAGAGCCCCCATGGGCACCAATGGGCATTTGGGTCCCAAAGGCTCCAGTGGAGCCTGAGCAGAGTACATTGTACATAGATTTATCATGCAGGTCCGCTGTCACTCGACTGCACTGCTCCTGAAGGTGGCTGCAGCTTCTCTATGCTGCAAGGTGTAGGTACATGGGATGACCTCATGTGAGGTTGTGTGGTTGCAGAAGGCAACCTCAGAGAGCGCTGACCTTAGCATGTGCTGGGCTGGGAGATTTCTCTAAGCACTGGGTCCTGGCTTCAGCACCATGGTTCTGGGGAGATACCAGCCTCCATTGTTCTATGACAGCTCTTCAGAGTGAAAGGAATGGGCTCAGTGGTGTCTGGAGACCAGTGGTTGGTAGGTGGCCCTTGGTGCTGTTAGTCGGTTTTATTAATTTTGAGAAATAAAATAGCTAGTAAAATACTATTTAGTCTTCTTCCAGTTTGCATGGTTCTTTTTCAGTGTCCAGGCATCTGGAGACTAATGCTTTTTTATTTTTTGATTGGTTTCTTTTTTTGTATCTTTTTATTGCCTAGTATTCAAGTATTTATTTGTAGTTTAGTTCCCATAAGTGATTTCTTCCTCTTCTAAGAAAGCAACAGAGCACCCCTTTTTGTCTCGTTCTCTCCTCTCTCTTTTTTAGCCTTTTGTTATTTTGCAAAGTTCACTTGTGTGGAGTATTTTCTTAAAACCACAAACTTTGCTACGTAGGGAATCAATGCATCTCCTTTGCTGTGCCTGCTGCCTCAATAGTTAAGTGGTCAGTAGAATTAAATCACTTTTGATGTCCGCTAGTTGTCAGTTCTTATTTTGTGCACAATTTATTCAGACAAATTCAGCTGGGAAAAGCCACTGCACGAACAGATCACAACCTCATTTGAAGGAAAAGTTGGATTAATGCCAAAAGTTGCCCTTGATGTGATAATGGATTTAACATTGTATGTACTGTGATTTTACTGTGCTGACTGCGTCCGTGATAGCATGCAGACAGCACAACTGGGGAGAGACCCTTCTCATCCAGCACAAGGTAGTTGTGAAAGCTGTAAGTGATCGTTTATACTGTGTACTGGTAAATGGCTTTTGCTAGGTTGCTGAAAGTTGTTTCCATGATGCTAAGTATAGCCAGCCCATTGCCAGGGTGCTGTTTTAATCTGTCTCAGTTATTTACTAGCCAGTATCTAAACCAAATAAACCGTGTCTATGCTTTTTCACTCTTTCAGGACTGTGTAACTACCTCTGTCTTGGGTCATGTATTCATTCATATATGCCAGTGCAGCAAGCAGTGGTTTCAACATCCTCACACTCACTTTGCTGTAAATGTGGGAGATCCTGGCTCACTCCATCATTCACCTGCAAGAACCAAATGTTCTTCAATTCCATGAAAGTATCACAACATTATGTGTAAGGATTATTTTGGAAAGTGAGCTCTCTGCACTACCTGTTAGTCATGCTGCAATGGGCTAGACCAATCAAGTAATTTGACTGTGTGTCTCCACTCCTGTAAATTTTTCTGTTGCTACAGGATATCGACAGCAGAAATAGAGACCCTTTGACATTACCTTCTTGGTGAGGGGCAGAGAGGACAGACTGCTGCTAAAATTTTGTTTTGTAAATGGTGCCTTGAAGACTAACACTTCACTTCCAAAACTTGTTTTGTGTAATCTGCCTCAAAGAAGATCATTTTAGGTTAAGTATTTTTTGGTTTTCCACTTTTTATTTTGTTCAATATAATGTGTTTGAGAAATCAATTCATTTCAAAGCTCTAGTCCCCAGTAAAGTACACATTTTGGATATACCTCTAGAATGTGCTCTCTCAGAATCTAACTCTCCTTCTTCAGAGTGGAAGGACCTGGCTCAGGACAAGTGTTTATGCCTAACAAATACTTTTCATAGCTGTCCTATGTTCCTGGGTTTGGTCAGGCTGTGGGAATAAAGTGTTCTAGGGATACATAAGGAAATTTTTTCTCTCTCTGCCCCTCTGACCTCCAGTCAATACAGCTGTGTTCCAACTTTTTGTTAAGAATTGAACCTTCTGTCATTTAAGTATTTATCACAGTTGTTATTTCACCATTAGTCCATTCTATATTTCAAAGTTGTTCTAAATTCTGTGCTTGCAGTTGTGGACTGTGGCTCATCTCACTTTCACAAACTCTTACATTATGCTAGAATTCACTTCCAAACATGGTAAAGAGAAAAGGCCGTGAATGGAAATGGATTATATGGGCTTAAATTTAGACCTTAATATAACACGTAAGAAGTATCCTGAACAGATATGATGACCTAGAGAGTGCAAAATCCTAATCATATAGGAAAGAAAAGTATACAATGTGAAATACTCCGTAGTTTTCCTAAGGCCACTGAATATTTTATAGCTGCCTTTCCCTTAAAAACAAATGTATTTCTATGTTCACATATTTGCTCTAAAAAAAAGAGGTGATTTTAATTTGACTTCTGGAAAGAGCTATGTACATAATTCCAAGAGGTTTTTCTCTTTCATCAGTGTTTTGTGTTTTGCCACTACTTTTATATAGTTTGCCACTTTCTTCCTTTCCTATGAATATGGATGTTTACATGAACATACATTTCACCCATTTTTAAGCAGGATTTTCACATTCTTGATGATAACAAGACGGCAAGCTGTGATATGTGTGTTCTTCTAGAGGCACAAAGAGTTTATAATGAGTCATTATTATAATTTATATGTGTGTCTTTGACTGATGCTATTGTAGATTTCCAGGCAGATGTCCCACCTGCTGTGTGTTCCTAATTTCAGTCTGATAAACTGCTAAAGCTACTGGACACTCAACAGTACCTTCACCACCCCACAATGCATTAGTATTAACTTTTCTTCAAGATGAAGAGGCTTTAACTGCTGCACACAATCAGTAGCCCACACTGGAAGAAACAAATCAGAAAACCAGTGTTCCATGAGCACAGAATTGAAAGAGCTGCATAAGTAAAATGACAGACTATTCATTCCAGTTTGGAAAGCATGAATAGGATTTTTTGATGAAGCTTAATTTCCTTCAAGCTTTTCAGCCATGGATAAACCATTTAAAATAAAAATAGATATCTTATGGAGCACTGCACTCATCACTGTTTATTATTTTGAAAAAGCATGGGTCCTTCTCCCCCTCATTGCTAATGACAAATAATGAGTTGAAGCCTGATCTCAATTTCAGCAGTACAGAAGTGGGATAATTCCCTTGGCTGCAGTGACTTTGCCTCATTTTTTTTTGTGGAAGAAAATGGAAGGAAGCATCTGCACCAGTGACTTTAACGGCTTGCAAATAACAGAGCATGTATTCTCTGACACATCACTGAACTGTAGATTTTTAAATTGTTCAATGTAACATAAACAAACCTTTAGTAGATAAAATTTTAATTGAAAAGATGTATTTTGCTCAACAAAGTCATGCATCGCTATCATTGCCAAATGAGCCTCCCAGGCATCCAGTGCCCTTTGTACTGACTGAAATCTATTTTACCTTTGCACAGAATGCATCCTTGAATGATTTGTACTGTGTCTGGTATCCTGTGTTTATCTGGGATAGAGTTCATTTTCAAAAGAAGCCTGGAGGGGACACAGCCAATGCAGCTGACACAAACTGGCCATCAGTACCATGATGTCATGTTCAGTACACAAGGAGGGTAGTTGACTGGGGGATGCAGCTGGAGGTGCAGTTCATGGCTCAGTAAGTGTGATTTGGGAGCACGTGAAGCACCAGTTTATGGGTAGTGAGCGGTTAGCACTGTATATCATTCACTTTGTATATTCTTATATTCTTTAATGTTGAATAATTGAGTCTGCCTCAACTCTTGCTGGGCATTGTCTTGCTGTACAAATAGCCACGTTCACTTTAGTGAGGTTTCTTATGGTGCACTGACCTAGCCAACTCCGTCGACGTTTTGAGAATCTCACCTTTAATTAGATAAATGACAAGCTGCTTGGGCAGCATGCAGATCTGTGCTGGATGTGCTGAAGAACTGGAGCATAAGGTGGATAGGAACAGAAAATACAGCTTTTCTTCTTCCTTCTGACTGTTTTTCTTGTACAATTATCTTTTGCTGCAATCAAAAGGATGGATGAGAGTGTAAGTCAGCATCTTTTGAAAAACACCTTGATGAGTTTGTAAATTACTTTCTGTTTCTGTACTTCTAGCCATTTTGCAATGTAGCATGTACAGAGCAGATAAGATCATATAAGTCTGTTATAGCAGACCTTTATTTTCAGTGAAGACCTCTACTCATCTATTATATTTTTTTAAAGTGTAAGACCATAGGTAACTGGAAGAAGTAATTTTGAAAACTGATTTTCTAAAGATCTGATCAAGTGGCCAGGCTATTAGGTAATTTCCAAAAATATTCACTTGTCTTTACAGTGGTACTCGGGGAATTACAAAATATTGTTTGTTAAACACTGTCAGTTTGCAGGTTTTCTTTGTTCTTTATTATGGAAGTATCTGTACGAGAGAGCAATAGAATATGACTTTACCCTAGTGTGACCAGCCAAAGCCAAGGAAGAATGTGTGATCAGCCATCAAAATATTTTGCCAACAAGTAGTATAATGGTCTCACATAGCCCAAAACCAGACGCAAATATGTTACAAGAGGTTAAGAAGGCAAACAGGAAAAAAACAACCTACCTCATGTTTCTCATTTATTTGGGCCAACAATTTTGGCAGCCCTAGGTTAGATGGCAGACAGTGGTATTACAGAAATTTTTGAAGGCTTGGAGATGTATTTATTTGTTTTTCATACCATTGTGCCAGATGAAAAATAAGGTGAGTGACACTCTGGTTAATGGTGAAAGAAAATAGAAGTGCCAACCAAATAAATGTTTGCAAAAGTCACAACAGGAACAGACATTATTCAAACACAGAGAGATGAAAGTATAATCTGGTGAGGTAACAGTTGTTCCTGTCTATACTGATGTATTTTAGATTATATTTTGATCCTAATGAGTTGTACTTAATAGCATGTGTCCGTGGCCTGAGCTGATGTCTTTTAATATCAGTGGAAATACTTCTAGAAAAGAGCCAGTGGATTTCAGATAAAATTTTCTTACAGACATTTTATTTCAGTGCCACCACTTAGCAGAAAAAGCTCTCAATTCATGTCTGCAAACCCACAAGACTAAAGCTGTCTGTTCTCTTCATTTGTTTCAGCAAACACAGAGCCTGAACAGGATCTCCTGCCAAGTTGTGCTCTGAAGGATCAGCCGTTCGAACGTCCCGTTTTCCTTTTGATACCGAAGTCGTCCCCTCAGCTGTAAGGTGACTCAAAGCGTAGTCAGTACTTCCAGTGTTATAAATGCTGGAGGTACTAAATAGATTCCTGTGCATTGTGGCCTAGGGGTTTTGTTGTAGCTGTCTTTAGAGTTAGTCAGCCCACAGTATGAATAGCTTTCAGTATAGTTATAACTTCAGTGCAATGTCTTGAATGAAATTGTCTGGAATGCAAAAATAGCCAACTTTATTTGAAGTGGATTTTTTCTACTCAAATGCTGACAGTACTAGTGTGAAGTTACTGCATCACTTATTAGCCATGACTGAATAGTATCCATTACGTTCAAATGGTAATGTCTTCTGTTCTCCTCCCCCCAGTGAAGCTTGACAATTCCTGTGAACTTGTATAATGATACTTTTATTTCATCATTAATATTTGATAGTGTAAGTGAGAAATGAACACATTATGGACTGTCCATAGTTTCAACAGAGTTTGTACTGCAGACTTTAAATTGTTCACCCAAGACACAAGAGCTTACGTGCTCTTAGACTAACTATAATAAATAGACAAAGAACATTATGGAATATGATTGCCTTGTGCATTTTCTAGGGTGAATGAAATGCAGACAGAAATCGCCCAGGATGAATAACCAGATCTCAGGAATTAATAGGTTCTTTTTTTGCCCTTGTCAACCTTGCAATGTCATATTATTGGCTTTATGTGTAAAATGTATAGTTCAAAATCAAAGAACCTGTATTTAAGAGTAAAATTAGATTATTTTCTGATATTTGATCTGGGTGGGAGAGAAACTTTGCCTTGCTTCAAAAACTCTCAAGGAAAAGGGATTCTGTGTGCATCCTAGGGAGAAATGGAGAGGAAAACCAGTCCCTTTTCAGCTGCATCCTTATGGACCTTGTGAAGGGCATTTCCTTCTTGCCTGGTTTTCCTCTCCCTTTTCTCTTCCTCCAGCCCAGAGCGAATGAAAGTGGGGAGTACGAAAGGGAGGAAAACTACTGAGATTCAATGTTTGTGGGATGTCGAAAGGAAAACCAGCTCATTTGAGAGCCAAGCCAGCCCTGAGGTTAGTGGATGATGCAGGGCAGCAAGACAGCCCTAGGAAAAATGGCGTTTGTAAATACTGTTGCTTTTCATTTTGCTGCAGTATGGGCGTTGTTGTCCGAGGCTGCACACTGTTGCTCAGGTTACGTTACATAGTTGCTTCTTTGTGTGGGTTTTAAATTGGGACAGACAAGTAGGATGTGTGTTCTGGGCAAACAGGAGAGGGTCAAAAGGGATGAACGTGCGTAAAATTGTGTTTTAAGAGTGAGTACTGTCTGTAATGTAAATTCCAAAAAATATGTTTGCATGTAGGCATGTCAAAGTGAAAGGTAAAAGTGTTGTAGCACTATTAATGACCTAGGTGTAACCTCCTCCATTGGCCATAGGGTTTGCTCTTCAGTGTTGCTTTGGAAAGCTTTGAGAAGTGTGTAGTATGAGTTTATCTATTCACTTATTTTTTTAAGGAATCTATATAATAAAAAGATAGTCTTGTTGCCATGAAAGGACTTTTCAAATTAATTTTGTGTTCTTGAACAGATATGATAGCTATAAAAGCACCGGATAATTTCTTGGTACTATTGTGTTCTCATTATTAAAGAGAAATAATATATTTAGGAAATTTGCAAGACATCCTGCTGTTCTGTCTGCTGTGGAGGTTTGTGTGAGTGATGTTGTTTTTTTTTTTAATTTATGTTTTTCCCTCAAAACTTTCAAAAGAGGGTGAAATCAGGGCCTTGGCTAGCTTCTCTAAAAATGTCTCATTCTGTTAGAATCAGTTCTAACCTGTATGCATTAAACTTCAGACTAATTTTATGTAGGGTGACTACAGCACATGTGATTCTTTATTGATAACTACAACGTGCCTAATTGTGCTGTGATGTTATTCAATAGGAGGCATAAACCAGATGAGTGTTGTAAACATTTGAAAACTACACAGAAGAAAAAATTAAAAGGTTAGACTGTGGTATAGGTCTTTGAGTTCACTAGATCTGATCCAGCTTGCATCCCTGAAAATGTATTTTTTGGGAAACAAAACCGCTTCATTCTTTAATTCTTTTTCTATAGAGGTCACGAATCAAGTCTAATTCTTCCGGTCCTTGTGGGTTAGATGTAACTTCTTTTAGAGCCCATTTAGTCTGCTTGCAGTGTTGCCTAGCATATTCAGGTAAATACAAGATACTGCTTGTTTCTGGTTGTTGACATACTGTTACAGAGGTTTCCGTTGTCTGCCTGCCTCAGGACAATGAGGCAATCTCGCACCTGGCAGAACATCCTGCTAGTTCACTGTAGAGAACAGATATTTTTATACCCCAAGCTTACTTCCTCTGGCTTTAAAAAAAATAATGAAAGTAGTAGTGATTGTTTAAACAGTTTAAAATATAAAAGGCTATGTTAAGTATGGGAAAATCTTTTAACTAAGAAGTATAAATTCAAGTATTGATTGAGTCTTTAGATATATTGCACAAAGGATGGCTCTGGAATCTCCCCTGAGAGCTTATAAGTAACTAAATTTACCAAAAAATGATATACAGAGCAGAAAGCAGTAAAATTCACTATTCTGATATAGAAAATTTTAGCTTTTGAAAAAATTCTGCCGTAAAAGAATGTAAATTTCATAAAATTTCAGTATCTTTTCAATTTGACTTAGGGTCAAAATAAATACTGAGCAGAATACTCCCTGTGAGTTCCTATATGGTCTTAGATCAGCAAGATTATATTAATTTTCCCATAACTCCCACAGTATTTTATAATAAAACCTGCTAGAGGCTGCATATATAAGTAGGGATAGATATTGCTTTTCTGAGGGAGATGGTATGGATTGTATTCATTCTGTCCTCTCTCCTCATATCTCCATAAGGGTAAGCACTGAAGACTTCAAAATGTCTGAAAGGCAGCAATGACCTGTTAAACCATATAACACTTGGATAAGTAATCACAGTACTGTTTGCACTTCAATTAAATTAACAACTGAACTTGCAAATCGTGTCTCTGGAGAGCATTTTTCGAAAATTGGCAGTTGGCTGAAGTAAATTACTTGATATTTGTCAATGGTAAATTGTGGCCATGTTAATTTAACTGCGATTCTGTCAATGGTACAACTAATTCTGCTATCAAAGCAACGGATCAGTTTATTGGAAAAATGCAGCACTATGATATTAAATTCCCAGTTACCATGACATAGAATATGATTCTGCATCGTAACAATATTGGCTCTGCTAACTGTGAAAAAGAGACATTGTTTTCCATGGAAATAGTGGTAAATGTATGCAACTGTGTTCTGTATTATTAAAAATAGTGCAAGCAGATTGCCCTAAGAAGATTGCAACTCTAAGAAGTAAAAAGTTATCTTCTTATGTGTCTGAGAAAAAAATGTGACCTGGAACTGAGTTTTATGGTCCATTATGATTGGCAGAGATACCGCTGTGACCATTGCTTGGAAATGATGGGGTTTTGCTGCATAACACACACAGAAGCAGATGCTGGGACAGGACTCAGAAATTCTCTTTATTACCCCTTTTCCATGTTTGTATTTTCTGTTCTCATCTTTGGGAGTCATTTATAAGGGCTAATACGTCATGGACTCTATTGTAGATGCACTTTCTTTTATTCAGATGACTTCCTCAGGCATAAAGTAGGCTTTTTCTTTCCTTTTTACCTCCAACACATTCTAATACCTGCCTCCATTTATCCAAGGCATGTCTTGCCATCCTCTGAAACCAGGGGCCTTTGAGATTACCAGTTTGGTTTTGTTCTCATTGAGTGGGAATAGAACTTTGTACTTTCGTTTCCCTGGCAGTTTGTTTGAGCAGCTGTAGAGCAGCAATACTGAGAAACTGTGTTGAGGGATATCTCTGGCACTTCATGGGTTCATCGTATGCTGCTAGAGCAACAAGAAACTGCTATAAAGATTGGCTAAACAGGCAGCTTATAATTTTTTTTCTGTCATTAATGTATTCTCTAGTGAGCTGTAGGTGCCAAAGAGAGTTGGAAAGACAAGGGTTATTGCTGTACCACTGGTGCATGCATTCTGGCAACCTCTACCTGCCAAGCTGTTGAGCTGGAGCTTACTGGGGCTGATGCAATATGGAACAGCCCAGTGAATTTTTAGGCAGCTCCTTAAGACTTACTGAGTATCTACCTTATCTGCAAAGGTCAGAAAGCTACAGAAGCTACTTCCTAGAGCGGATCCACTTGCCCTCCTCCTGCCTCCCAAGCTCTACTAGTTAATGACTGGACAGTGTTACAATTCATATACAGAGACTAAAATTTGAGAGGAAGACTCTTGCCATAGAGTCAAGGTATGCTGTTGAATGATTACAACTATTACAATCGACTTGCCTACACAATGTCTCTCCCCCTCCAACTGGTTTGTAATGGTTTTGATATTAAGCACTGAGAAGTGAACTAGGATGTTGTAGGAGGCATGATGTCCTATCTACTCTTCCCATATAGAGAAAGCAGCACACAGGTACAGACATATTCAAGTCCTTATGGATAATTTGATTTTCTAAATTTCTCTTTTAAAAAAAATTTTAGTGTTTTAATGTTTAATGTTTTAATGTTTAACATTACGTTAATGAAATAAAATGAGATATATCTAAAAATTAATTTCCTTCTCCAATATCTGGTATGCTGCAGTCAACAGACTGGCATTGTAAAAGCAATGCAAAAAGCTATTGTTGGGTAGTTCTAAAGCCCAGATTCAGAACTGGCTACACTAAGAGGCGAGGCTCAACAACTCCACTTGAAGCGGGTTTGCAATACTTCTGGGTGCAAATGTTAGTAGATATTGCACATTTTCTTCTAATTACTAAATGCTCTCAAATTATGTTATGGGAGTGTATTTGAAAAAGTAATTATTTAGTGCTAATAAAATCCAGAGAAAACATTGGTAGCTGTGACTTGTATTTCAGCTTTATTTCGTAAGAAATTTAAAGATCTGCGAAGAAAATCTAACACTTATAAAACAGCAAAAATTTTTTTTTCATCTTGGACTGATCAATATAGACAACGTAATTTAATATTGCAAGAGAGGAAAAATATCCAACCAAACGCTTGTGCTTGAAACCTAAAGTTATAAAAAGTTATCTAATATTTTCCTTCTAAGTGCCATATGCCACGAATTCATTTGCTGAAGTGATGACTGAAGGATACTTGTACCTTTATAAACTTAAAAAAGTAGTATTTCCTATTTGAAACGCTAAATAGAAGTCTGAGCAGACATTGATACTGATGATTTTAAAGAAAACGAGGTTGTGAAATGTTTTTATCACCTTGTTAAACAGTAACAGCATAGAAACTGTATTGGCTTTGGTAAGAGTGCTGATACTTGAGAAACAAGAGCATGTAAATGTATCTGAGGATGAGAGAAGTGCATTTATACATTGTATGGGTTCTTATCAATTATATTTTGTCCCAATATAAAGCATAGGAAAACTATGAATATTTAAGCTTCCTTTAAAACATAATTAGAGCAACTGTATATCTTAATAAGAAGCACTCATACTGATCTTTTTCCTAATAAATTCTTAGTTTACACAAAAGAAATACTGTTGGGGGGGGAAGTAAACTGCTTCAGAATATTTTAACACAAATGGTAAGAGTAAGAGCATTTTGAGAGTTGAGCAAACTGAATATCAATAAATGGGCACAGATTTTGCATGTAGCTTTATAATTGCAAACAGCAACATTTAAATAACTAAAAGATTTCATTTCTCTGGAAAGACTTTTATATTAACTCACTTTCTCATCACTTTTATCTCACTCTCTCCCTTCCAAATGATTAGATGTTAATTTAGTTTCTCATTAATTTGTTTTCCAATTTCATGTTGTACATTTTTACAGGTACACTGTTTTCTGTCACTGTTGCCATGCTTTTCTTCTATCTGTCTGTTTATAAGCTGATACATGTCCATGGAAATTTCTACCAGTAGAACACTTCCAGTCTCACACGGTTTGCATAAACATGAGGTCTTATAATTCTTTTATTCCATCTTGTTTAGGGAATTGCAGCTACTTTAGCCAAAGTCATAATTTTAGCCTACTAAGTTCACTGATAAGTGACAAAGCATTCTGTGTTTTAATTTTTGGTGATTTTTGCTTAGCTCATGTACTAAGAAAAAGAATAAGATATATGATGTGTTAATTACTTTTAATGCTTTCTTCTTTTACTGCACTTTCTAGTATTTTCTGCATTTTAATTGCAAATAAATTCTTTCTCCATATATCTAAATATCAGACAATGCCCTTCCTTTCCATGTTTTTGCTTCTGCTATGTACCTTTGAAGTAGGATGTTTAGAGAGAAGCATCTGATTCAGAGTAGGATTCCTGGATAATAGAATTTATTAGGACTCAAGAAAGTGTTAATAAGGGAGTCAAGTTACACCTGCATACAGCACACATGATAGCAATTGACAGAAGCAATAAAATGTAAATTAAGATTCACACCTCTAAAATTCATGACCTCTATCTCCCTAACTACACATAGATGCTTCACCATTTCCTAGCATTACAGCTACTGTGCTCTAGAGACCACATGTTGGACTCCGGATGATTCCAAATTTCACATCATGGGAAAGAAGCTTGAAACATTCAGGGAAAGCTAAAACATTTCCCATGATTGAGAAAATGTTTGTAAGGACTGCAAATGCATTAAGTGTATTCTGATTTGTAATAGGAAGAGGCTGGAAACGTTTTTGGGATGATGTTAAGTTTTTACAGTTCATAAATATTTTACAATTCAGACAGCTGCAAAAAGCTGAGCACTGTAAGTTGATCTCTGCAGTCTGTGCATTATGTGATGAGGTAGTAAAACTCCTTTCAAAAGAAAATGGGTGGGTTCCAGGTAAAAAAGTTTGTGTTAGTGTCAGTGGAGGGGTGGGAAAAAAGAAAGGAAAAAAAGATAAGAGCTTGTTCAACCTTTGGCCTGACATATCTGTGGACTATTATTTCCACGGTTAACTTTGTGATTTGTCTGTTCTATATAAGCAATGTTAATTTACCACTTGTGATACTGTAAATTATAAATCTGAGTTTATATTGTAAATTTGCTTCTGACATTTAACAGCAAATATGTCGCTAATTGGGTAGATTTTTAGCTCATAACAAAAATAAATCCTCATAACAAATAATAAAGAAGTGTGAAACTCCACAACAGCATATAGTTTAGATCAATATCATATTTCCACAGATCAGAATTATTCTAAATTAATGTTATATTTGAGTAAAGAAGAACATTATTGTGCTTTGATCACACTCTGATCTAACATAAATATCTGACCTAGCTGTAACGTAGGAGAGGCTGAAGCCAATACTCTCCTACAAGTTACACATCAAAAGCATACCTACCTTAGTTTAATAAAGTCCGTTATCTTTTTTTCCCCAAAATCAATAGCTATTGCTTATTTTTAGGCAGAATATTGAACATTTGTTATGCCTCATTCTGTGCATTCAATTCTCAAACATAGTATTTGCCTTCAGCTTTTTGTTACAGTAACCACACATACATCAAGAAAGACATAGTTATGTGTTATACAAGAGCTTTAGAAGATTTTTTTAAAAAGATGCTTTCTTTCCTGGACACTGCATCAGATGTTTTCCAATCTTTACTAAAAAGACTGAGTCTGATTTCATTCAAAGCAACCAAGAGTGTTGGGAAACAGGTCTGAAATAAAATGCGTATTGTTGTCATGACAACTAAAAATGCTAAAAAGGATGCAGAGAATGTTTATTAAATAAGATGTTGAATCAAGTTGCTATGGCAACTATACCGTAATATGAAAAAGATGACTTTTCAGAACAATATTGTGTGAAAAATTTTCCTCATTATGGTATTTTTATAATGACACGTCTTGACAAAGGGGAAAAAGAACAGAGAACTTGGTACAAAGGAGGTCAGGATTCAGCTACCTACCTCAATGTATTTACCTTAAGTACTATAATGTTTCATGGAGAGTATCTGTGCTTGGTTTCCAGTCATCTCATTGATCAATCAGAAAACATTAGAATATTCCCCAACACACTTTCCCAACATTATAGTCCTATAACTCAAGGCCACATTTCAAAAACTGATTTCTTCGTGGCTCTCATTTACCCTCAATGGGTCAAATGAGGCCTCATTAGCATTTAAGAATGCACTGTGAAATGTAACACAGAAATGGTATAGGGAAAAGGTTAATGTTAAAAAGCAGTATTAAGAGGCTTCAGTTTTGTGAAAGAGTTTATTTTTCAACACACAGGATGACTTTTTTATTTGTTTAGCTTAGGACTTCCTAATAAACAAGTATTTGGTAATAAAATCATGAAGTGGATTGTATAAATGTACTTTGAAAGCCAGGAAGCCTCTTAAGCAGCAGCTGCAGTGGAAGTGAGCATCTGGGCTCTGTGCCACAGCTTGTGGTATGAGCAGTAATAAAAGCTGCTTTGCCCAGCTCTAAAGAAATTGAGGTATTATGCCCTGGACTGTTTTCCCTGGCCCTATAAAGCTTTTAAATCCAGGTATGCTGCCTCTGAAGATCCTGCAAGTCACTGTGGTTCTTTCTTCCTGGTTATCAGCCCTCTTCCGGGGAAATCTTGCAGGGAGACAGGGAGGCTTCCTCTTCCAGCAGTATTCCCTTCCTGAAGATGCAAGTGAGTGCAAGAAAGAGGAATAAGCTGGGGAGTATTTGGAAAGCCATGGTCAGAGATATCAGTGCAGATGCACATGAGAGTGAATGGGCTTTGTGCATAAGAGGTGTCCACCTCGTTGTCTCTTGGGTTCCACTGCAGCAGGAGGAGAGGCAAGGCTGAACAGTATTTTATCCAAGCAGTTTCTCTCCATGAAAAAGTGTTTATCCAGCTAATTTTTTTCTTTTGTGTATTTTTGCATGAAAAGTAACTGCTGTGTGTGGAGATAGATTTTTTAAAAATAAATATATATATGTTTTTGAAGTAACACGAAGCTAAAATGTTGCAACTCTGAACTAAAGAACATTGATGTGGATGTTCTGTTGCAGTGCCTTCTGGCACTTAGAGTTTACTTGTCTGATGTCTGGCTTCGTCTTTAAGGGCTGAACTCCCAAGGCTTAGTTTGGCGAATACTTTCAATCACAGTTTTCTTCTGTAACGTTGATCCTCTTAGTATCTGGTGAAAGAATGTAATGCATGCAGAGGGGAAAGAGAATTAGAGCACGAAGCACCAGAAGAATGGCAAGGAGTCGAAGATTCCCAGACTTTGAATCAGAATAATTTTTCAGAATTGTTCCTGGAAGTATGAGACACCTGTGGCAAATGGATAATATGTTTTGAAGCCTGAACATACACTGAGCTACACTGTGATTTTGCAGATTTAAAATCAGTTATTGCATACTGGTGTTGAAAACACAGGCAAACCATGGCCTGAGATCATAAGTTATCTGCTTTTCCTTGGGATGATGCTGACTAGTTGTGATGACTTCTTCTTTGGAAGCTTTTTTATATTTTACTCTTTTTTGAAATTCAGAGAACAATGAGTTTTTAGTAGAAGCCATGATTGCAGGCATACATTTCTTAATCTTCATGTGATTTTCTATGTTTTTGTACAAGAGGTATGGACTAAATTGACTTTACTAATAGGGTTGGAAAAAAGGTGTTCTGGCAAAAGCTGGCTTCTAACCCAGAGGCTGGAAGTGGGATGGTGGTGGTGAAGAATCATTTGAAATAGGACAGAGGAAAGGAGCTGATGTGTAAATAAATGGCAGCTTTTTTTCTATCCCATTGTGGCTGTCAAATTAAATACAGCAGAGCTCTTCCAAGGAGAACCTTTTTAAAGAGCCCTGAATTCCTTTGTCAGGCTTCTGCAGCCTCAGCTGTTTTCCTCATGACAAGTTCTTGTTTTATCTCGCAAGACTAAATTAAGTGGTTTTGCTAGCCCAGAGAAAATTAATTTGAATCACTTCCCTGTCTCTAATAGACTGTCCCACTGGTATAAACAGAGGTCCTGAAAGCATGAAGTGATGTCCAAGCCATCTGCACACAGCAGGCCCTTTTCCCACATGGCTAGTAATAGCTAATGAAAAGAACGTGGCTTCACCACTAACCAAATTAGTGTAATTCCCCGAGGGAAGGACCAATTATATACTTCTGGGTAGTATCTATATCTTGGGTAATTCTCAAGGCACAACTGAATGATACCAATAAAATTTGACAGTTACTGCTATTCTTCTGATTTTCTATTCATGGATAAAAACAACACCTCTTGCTCTGAACACGTGTCATCAGTTAGTGGTGTAATTTCACCATGCTATCTGCTCTTAGGGGGATGTAGAGACTACTTTCATCCTGCTGATTTCCAGGACAGTTTTGAAATACAAATGCAGAGTGCTCTGAAATTTAGTAAGTCAGAATGCAAATGATAAAATCTGTTTAAATAAATGTGCAAAAAGAAGATGAGAAGAAAGAATAATACACTTTAGAACAGGACAGAAAGTGGGTGCTGTCTAATTTCTAGACTCTCTAAGTAGGCCAACAAAGCAGCCAAACCAAAATCTGATTAAGAAAAAACATCTAGATTATATTCTTTTGAATATCTTCCTGCTTTTTTCTTTTTCTCTGAATTTAATTTTTTTTACTCCTGTAGAAAGAGACCAGGTGCATTTCCTGGCTTTGATAAAACCCATACAGCCACTCCCAGACTCTTGATGCATTGCTAGCAGCCACAACATGTCTCTACTGTAGACAGATCTTGCTTTGCCACTCCTGGGGAGAAACACCAAATAGACTTTTGGAATACTAAATCTTCAAGACATTCTAGTGCAAAACATGCACAAGTTTCTTAACTTGTTAATAAAGAAGTGCCTGTAAAATATGGTGCTTGTCTTCTAGCCTGAGTGAAAGGAGCAATGATGTGGTAAGGAAGACAGAAAGTGGAAGCTGAGAGAGGTAGTGAGCTAAAACCATAAACATTTCCTCTTACAGGGACTATAGCTTCTTTACGTCTCCTAACTACTGCAATCAGATGAACATATTGGGGTTTCTGCAAGCACTTGGGGTGATCAGTGCAAGTAAATAAAGATGGAGGGGAAAGAAAGAATAATTTTTGCATTTTGGTTATTTAAAATCTTTCTCCAGGTTCATTCTATTCTAATGCAGAAAGGAGCAGCTGCTTAACTGTAAACTGAAGCACAGCAGAAAAATGAGTACTGCAGGAATCTGAGAGGATGGTACAGAGATTTGGTGCAGTGATTTGCAAAATAGATGGGACACTGGAAATAAATTTTTGGTCTAGCTGGAATTCTGAAAGCTCCATGGTACGGTAATGCAGTTTGTTCATAGTCTTATAAAAAAGACTGTTGCAAATATGTGGATTGATTTGACCATGACTCATCTAGACAGATGAGTAAAGGGACAGCAGTGGGGAACTGTCAGCTATTCACATTCTTCTAAACAGCTTCACTTTCAGGTTGCTGAAAAGGTGTTTGATTGTGGCTGGATATGTATCATCTTGGATTGTTTAATGATACTATTTTACTTCAATTAGGGTTGGCAACAATAGCACTCTAAAAGTTTTCCATTTTTCTCTGAGTGCTTCTTATTCTATAGAGCTTGATAAAGCAGCAATAGTGTGGACAGGGATGAGGTTCTTTTTGGGCAACTTTTTTGTTTTGGAACTGCTCCAGTGTATTGTCATTCTTCTCAAGGCTTTATTTTATCTCTTTTCATAAGTATAATGAGAAAAAAGCCCAGTCTCAGGAATAATCAGAGGCAATGTCTATTAAAGTAACCAATAAAAAAAAATCCAAAAATAATTATTTTTCTCTTTTTAAGAATTCATCCATTGAATCTTGACCTGTATTTCTAAAAGATCACTAGGTACAATTCTGTTCTCTTTCTGGATTCTCCTATGGCCTGATAAAGGGTCTATCATCGTCATTTATTTTAAAATAATTGTAGCTTTGTGTATTCTGCTATGGTCACTGTCCTGTGGCTAAACAAGACCTAAAAGCACAGAAAGAGGACTCAAGTATGTGTGCAGCATGGTATTAACTGCAGACCAAACCAGGTAGCTTTGGCCTAACTGATCTGGGTACAAAAAGTAGTCTAGATTTGTCTTCCTATAGCTTAGCATGGGATGATTGCAACAAGGCCAGTTGCCAAATTTTGCACTTTGGTCACAACAACCCCATACAATGCTACAGGCTTGGGGAGGAGTGGCTGAAAAACTGCCCAGTAGAAAAGGACTTGGTGGTGATGGTCAACAGCCAGCTGAACGTGAGCCAGCAGTATGCTCAGGTGAGCAAGAAGGCCAACAGCATCCTGGTTCGTATCAACGATCTTGTGGCCAAAAGGAGTAGGTAAATGATGGTGTCCCTATATTCAGCACTGGTGAGGCCACACCTTGAATACTACTTTCAGATTTGGGCCCCTCAGCACAGGAAAGACACTGAGATACTGGAGCGTGTTCAGAGGAAGGCAACAAAGCTGGTGAAATGTCTAGAGAACAAGTTTTTTGAGGAGCAACTGAGGGAACCCGGAGTTTTTGGCTTGGAGAAGAGGAGGAGAGACCTTATTGCTCTCTACAACTTCCTCAAAGGACATTGTAGCAATGTGGGTGCTGGTGTCTTCTCCCAAGTAACAAGTGATAGGATGAGAGGAAATGGCCAGGGGAGGTTTAGACTGTATATGAGGAAAACCTTTTTTTTTTTTTACTGAAAGAGCGGTAAAGCGTTGTAAAAAGCTGCCCAGTGGTGGAGTCTCCTTCCCTGGAGGTGTTCAAAAAGTGTGCATATGTGGCGCTTCGTGACATGATTTAGTAGGTACAGTGCTGTTGAGCTGACAGTTGGAGTGGATGATCTTAGAGGTCTTTTCCAGCCTTAATAATTCAATGATTATATGACTTTTGCCCTCTTCTGAACTTGGGTACTGCATGTGAAATTTCTGTGGTTGCTTTGGATATCAAAGCATGGTAGAGAGCTAAAAATGTGATAGCAATGCTTGTAGTAATATTGGGCAATGCCCTCATATTGACCTAAAGTGACTGGGACTTAAAACCAAGATGCATTATGGTCAATGCTATGAAAATCAAATGTGTATATTCACTCTATCTCATATAATATGAAATTATAATTGTTCCCACTTTTAAAGCTGAAAACCAAGAATAACTCAGTACTTAAGTGTCAGCATAAATTGCTATCCCATTTGAAGATTTTGTGCGAATTCCATTGTCTCTTAAAAAAATCTTAGAGTTATGCAAGGAAGGGAAATCTTATTTGACAAGTGTCTAGTGAGAGAAGATTAAATATGAAGCTAGACAATTCTCTCTACTTTTTATCTGGAAAATGATCTTAGGTAGTAATTAGCTTATTCCTTTTTTCTGTTCTCAGAAATATTCTATTTCACTACTATTTCTTACGCTTTTATAAAATGCTTTTAAAATAGATGTTTTAAACTGGAATACTATGCAGTCACGATGGTAAATCTTGGAGCAACTCAAAAGTAGCAAGGTAATTCATTGACTAACAGGGGTCAGAATAAAGAGAGCAAGTTTTCTTCCCCTTTCTGGGTATTGATCTGCTTGGTGATATTGTACAGATCACGTATATCCGAAGCTTGAATTTCTGATCTGTACAATGAGTGCAACTGTGCTTTTCTATCTTGTAAACCACTGCAAGGCTTGACCTGTATTAAAGACCTATTTTTTGATATATACTAAAAAGAACAGAAGTCCAGAACTGACCCGTCTCTGGTGAATTAGCACTTTGTCCAAACAGGCTTTGCAAGGTCCTGGAGACATTGCAGTGGAGTGTCTTGCAGTCTGGGCTTTCACATATCAGTATGTGTAGTGAATGAAGCTGAACAGCCAGCAGAGAGTGTACCTTTGAAGCAATTAGCACTTCAATAGCCTTCTTTCATTGATGTAGGTTAAATCTTGGATATGAACTTGCTATTATTGGACTTCAAGTACCAAACATAGTGTGGCTCAATAAAAAAGTCTTGGCACTAAGAAAGATAAGAGGTGTCTCAAACAAAAGCTGTGCACTTGCACACATTCACACTCACACATACACAACCTTTATTTTGAGCTGCTGTTAGGGTACTTCTAAGTAATTACAAATGTCAAATGCCTGATTTTAAATGTCAGGTCTTGTGCAGCTCCCTAGGGCAGCACCTCTGAAAATGCTATTAAAGATAACAGAGGACAAAGATTAGCATAGCCAGAATCTTTACTGCAAATTCTCAGTGACAAATTTTGACAAGACTAGATTGATGACATGGAAAGTGACTAAGGAGTGTAAGCTTCCACAAGAGCATACCTCTGCAATTTGTATTTTATTGGTTATTTTTTCATTTTAATCTGACTTAAGAGCAGTTTCTTAAACCAACTGAACCGTCAAGTAAACTTTAAATGGGTTGATAGTGTGACATGATATCCCTTTGCAGTATCCCAGATTTCTAGCCTACTCTAACAAAGAACACTTCTAACGCTATCATGCTCTGAAGACAGCTTTCAGAAGTACTGTCTCCATGATGTATAGTTCTTTTCTGTTATTAATTTATGTCTGACTTTTGGCTGCAGTAAAGAGCTTTGCTACTACACCGTCCAATTTTGGTTTTGAGAGAAGAGAAGACTCATTAGGCCTTCACAGGATACTCTGAATCTGTGTATACACAGGTTAGGCTAGGCCGCTGTGCTTAAGAGGCTTGGTAACAGGTCCAGCACCCAGTCATGGCTTCTGAAATGGCATAAGAAATTCTCACTCTAATGGGTGAGTATTAAACAAATCTGTATGGATTCAGTGACTGATTCATGCATAACAAGTTTTTGCTGTGCGTGTGGCATGTGGATACTTGTAGTCCTTTTAATAAAGGCTGTAGATTTTGGGTCTTGGCTAAGTCTCAGCCTCAGGATTACAGTGTTCCTAAGTGCAGAGGTACCTGGCTGCAGGTTAGCTGGCTAAATCTGAAGTGTTGGATAGAGAATGCAAACACTGTTCCTGTTCTCAAGCCTTGTAATGCCTCTAGACAGATGTAATGTAAATACTAAAATCACAGTAAAAATCTAGTAATTTAACATGAAATTTTTATGGGTATATGATAAAGTTGTAGAAACATGGCTTTTGTATTGGAGACTTATATTTAAGTATATGGTAACAGCAATGTGTCCAGGATTGGTGTAATAATCGTAGAAGGATTGTAGGAGAGTTGTTAGGAGCTTTTATTGAAAGCTTATTTATGCTGTTAAAAAAAAATATTCACTTTGCTCCATCTATAACATTTCCTGGATGCAGTATGTTTATTTTACTGAGAAACTGTAGACTGTTTGCTTTGAAAGTGGCCTGGAAACTGCAAGCGCCTTCCTATACATTATTCATATGGGAGTCTCAAAGTTCAGCTTTAACCTTTTAATACTTTCTAGGATTTATAGGTAATGTGACTCTTAATACAGTTGTAGAACCTTCAGAAAACTTCAGGTAAACAATTATTACACAGTAACTGTTCTGGGTCTTCTGTCCAGAGATGTCCCAATTTTTTTCCCAGTTTTTGTAGCATTGGTTGACACTTTAAGCATATAGTACACTGTTGGGGAGTATGTGTTTGTATAAAAAGTAGAAATATCTTCCTTGCAGTTCCTCTGTCTTAACTGAAGAATGACATAGCTAAATTGCAATTGAATAAAACCATGTTTTATAAAAGCAACTTTGTTTTAAACATCAATCTGGCTGTTATTTCCCCTTTCGTTATTTATCTTTCTTCCTTTTCCTCTCCTCTGCTGTAGTTTTATTTTCTGGTTTCCTTCAAGATATTGCTTTACACAGTTTTTTGCTTACATGCTCAAGGCTGAGAAAGGATTTTGTATGTCTATGTGTTTAGCTGGTCAGTGTGATATATCTTAAAGGATCTTAAGTACTTGATCTTAGAAAACCAAGACCTCCCTTTCTAAGCAGTGTGTAAAGAAGTATGATTCAAGCACTTATGAGTAAACTACATGGAAATTGGATGAAGACTGTGATTGCTTATATAAACTTTGAGACCAAATACAGAAGGGGCCTGTTTCTGTTGAAGGTAAACAGGCAAATCAACTGAGATCTTGAGGAAAGACTGCAGAGTGCCCATCTAAGTGCTGTCTGACTAAGTGGCCTTAGTGGGCTGTACCTGGGGTCTCCCATGAATCATCACATCTTTTGTTTCTTCAGTGTGGACAGAACCAGCAACCTAAAATAACCAATCGCATGTGGAAATGTAGTTTTCTGGTACGCTGGTGAAATGAAGTAAACCAATACAAGTTCCTACAGGTGGAGTACAGGTGGAGAACAGGTGAGACTACCCTCTATGAAATATGTCAATGATGGGACATCAGAAAAAGGCTAAGAAATGTCTTGATATTTAAAAATATTTTTTTTCCCACAATTATATGTGTATTTTTCACTGTACTATTCCCTTTTTAATTTCCTTGTTGTATACCAACCAGGCATAACTGTCTATGTCTCAATGCAAGATCAAAAACCTCTGACTGGTGGGATTTTTTTGTTCATTGTTTTTTATCCCGTGTTCCTGTGATAAACACAGCTATGGGAAAACAAACACTAGACATATCTGAGCAAGTGTCATACTAACTGAGGAGAGGTCAGGGTGTATATGAAGTGACATATTTCTTAAAATTTCACCAGTAGTCTGCTATCAGGGATATTTGTTATTTCTATGTCTGTGATGACTGGAATCTAGTGCTCCATTTAGCTGAGATGCACTTAGTGTGTTGGTGGATTTCATAATACAACAGAAGAAGAGGAGAGTTCTGGTACTGAAGTCTAATAAAGCTAAAATGGTATTAGAACACATGAAAGTGAGCTTAATTTTCTCATTTACAAAATGCTAACATTTCATATTGCAGTATCATGCAGTACATCAATGTGAAACATAATTAATATTGAATTACAATAGATGCTATAAAAGTACAAGGCACATATGACATCCACCGGTACATCAATTAAAATGGATGCCAAATGGATTTGTAATGAAGGGGGACACGAAATACAGTCTTTCCCTACTTATTGGAACAGTAATTACCTAGACTTGTTTCATTCTAATGGTGGTACATCATTGTAAGTGCTAACTCTTTGATCCATATTTTGGCCAAAAGAACATTTTTGCCAGAGATCAGCACCATTCTGTTCTAAACACGATACAGAGCATGGCATCATGTGTTGTATGAGACCGATGCTTGAATATTATTGACATTATTAGTGGCATCATCAATGTATGACAAAAAGAGAAAAGACAATATAAGAAGGCTTAGGGCACAATTTATTGAATGCATCATACATATGATGCAGTATTTTATGCCTACAGTCAAATTTTTAGGGTGATTATTCCAACATCTCTCTAACATTGATATATTTTTGCAACTCAGGTAATGGTAGTGTAAATCCAAAACTAAATAGCATCTAACACTCAAAAAATTTTTGGGTGTTTCTCCTTTCTTTTCAGGAAAAAAAAGCTGCTTTCAAACTAATTCTATGTGTGTATATGTATGCAATTACATATGTATAAATAGTCCTGTGAAAACACCCTTTATGAGGCTTTAAAAGTACCCTACTATGTGATTTTTATTCGCAGACTAATGGAAACTTTTGAAAAATAGTCAAAGTTGAAAAGACTATTTTCTTTCAACAAAGCTGTCTTGCAGTATGTTATGGGAACCTAACAGTTCTGAGAGACAGAAACATTGCTCATAAGCCTTGGCAAAAATATGGTATAGTAGAAGACAGAGATGATGGTTTGAAGTTCGTACCCTAAGAGTTTTGTATTCTTGTAAATAACATGAGCTTATTGACAAAGTTCCATGGAGTTTTTTGTGGTTGTCTTCCTGTTTCAATTTTTATAAGCCAGTAAAACTGTCTTCACTACCTGTAACCCTCATTGGTGTTACACAAGGTTTTATTTCCAATTAGAAAATGTATTGTTCTACTTTGTAAGAAACCACAGAAGATAAAGGAGAACACCACATGAGCAAACTATAATGACTTTACTGTCCAATCCAAATGTAAACAGAAGGAAAATGTTTCTATTTAGAGTAAGTTTATATGAGAGATGACCTTAGATATTGCTGTCAAATGAAATAAAAAAGAAAACTATCTAGATTCTATTGCAGGTTTTCTATTTCCTTTTCCTATTTGCCAAAATACAGTTTTATTTGAATAATTTTTTCCAGAACACTGGGTCATGTCCTTTCTCATTCTTCTGTCAGGTATCTGGGTTTTCTATTGCTTGTTTTATTTTTTGTTGTACTCTTACCACCTATTGCACTCTGTCCTTTGTAAAGTTTAATGGCATTGCAGTTTGCTGTTGATTATTACCTATCCAGAAAGCTGTTTATTTCCTTTTGGCACATTTTCAGAATAAAAACTATGTTAATTTTGGGTTTGGCCATGACATTGCTTACTGTGATTGTTAAACATCTGAATATTTGGATTTTCCCTTAATTAACTTCAGAATGAAGTTCCTGGAAATGTTACCGTTCCTTAAAAGAATCACATATATGTATATATATGCACACATACACACAGCCATTTCTCTGCATTAATTTTAGTCATGATTATAGAGTCTAATTTTTATAAGTAATATTTTCCCAAATACATCAGATTGAATTTGATGGGTGTTGTTGGACTCAGTAATCTCAAAGGTCTTTTCCAACTAGAAGATTCTATGATTCTATGAATTAAGGCTTGCTCTTTTCTGAGTTTCCTTTGGGGTTTTTTACTTTTAACTAGATAAATACAAGCTATTCACATATAATTAGACTCGTGAATAATTTTCTGGTGCTTATATGTTGAGAAGGCATCCACATTTTATAGTTATGTTTTTAGGCACTTCTAACTTTCAAGTTGATTATTATTGACTTTTTTCAAGTTCATTTCCTGAAGGGTGGGGTATTCTCTAGGTTTTTCAGCACCAAATATTTGGGGCTGTTTAACCAACTCACACAATGTGCACCTTGTTTGTACGTATGGACATGCAGTTGTCCAAACTTTTTAACAGGTAGGAAGGATAAGAGATCAGTCAGGAGGCTTCCTCATCCAAAAATGTAGTGACCATTGGATAGCCAGCAGCATTGCTCTTTGGATCAGAACAGGCCCTCTGCCTCTGGAGAAATGACTGGGGAAACTTGTGAGGCTCGCTCTTAGCAATTGCAGGCAGCCTTCAAAAGCTGGGAAGCTTCACACACGCTGCCAGAAAATCAAACAGGGGCAACGCACTTCTGTCACTCTATAGCCCAGCAGACGACAGCAGGTCACTGGAATTTCAGTTGCAGTGCTGTGCCTTAGCTCCTAGCCAAGCAAGCTATGGAGCCTTGCATGGGTAGATCACCAATTTAGTTCCTGTGCAATTCAAAGCTGTTCTGTTCTAATGAAGGGCCATCCCTGAGGGTACTCTTTCTTACTGTGTGAGGTGAAGTATCAGTCCCAAAGTGGTCCAGTTTCCCCACGGGGACTTCTACTGAGGGTACCATAACAGTAGTCAAGATCACTATGCTCACTAAAAGGTGTGAGTCTTGCAGTGCTGGAAGTGTCATGCACAAGCACGATATATCCCCAAACTACAGCTGTTATTTTTAAGCTTTGTGTAGTTGGTCTTTCATGGTATTTTAGAATCTAACTAGCAGATTGTGAATTTGGGGGCTGGCAGTCTGAGAGGTGTCAATAAAAAAAATTGCAGTAAATGTTTAAGAGAAAGGTGTAGTCTCTGAAGGAGACTGTCAGTAGATGCTCTGAAGGGGAAGAAGTGAAGAGAGAGAGACTTTAAAGAAAAGGGAAGGTTAAAACTGAGGAGGGAAAAATCCACCTACCTCTTAGGAGCTGACCTCAGGGGAGAATGATGTTGTAAAAGGAGGAAAATCCCAGCAAACTACCTGATTTCCAGCAGCTGAGGGTTGAGGAGAACCAATTTAGAAACAAGCATATGTTTTGCAGTTACCACAAGAAAGGGGAATGTTGCAGAGACATGATGTTTTATGTGGTCCATCTAAGGTTGTTGTGTATCTGAAATGTTTTAATTTTTATTTCTGCATCTGTATGTGTGATCAATAACAGGCAAATAATTAATTACACAGTTCTACTGATTTGTATAGTGTAACATACATATATTGATGTCTTGTATTTAAAATAGAATCTAGGCAAGAAGTTTATTAAGGTTATAAATGATTTAACACAAACATATGAGTTAAATAGGAATAGAATCTGGCAATTTATATTGGTGTGATCCCACATCCAGTATATATTTGAGGATGGCCAAAATCTGGTCCTTTGATCTGTTCTCCCACATGCAACATCTCTATCTATAAGTGTGTCAGGAAATGATAAACATCCTTGGTTATCAAGTTGTGGCCTCCTTAAGAGATCCTTGTTTTATTTCTCCTGAAGGCTGGGAAGTTTTGTTTCATCATGGAATTTAATGGGTTAAAAAAAAAAGGTGAAAATATTGGCAGATATTGGGAAATATGCCTTTTTTGGTTTTGGTAGGGTAAAACAGGGGACAAACCATTTCTACGCCACAGAAAAGATCTCTTCATGGCTCCTATTTAAGTTTTTCCGGAAGAACATGATTTGGTCAGTCTTGAGGAGAGATTACTGGCAGGGATGGATTGAAACACTTTTATGTCTACAAGCACTGAATAAATCAGTTTTCTGTAATTAAGCCCTTGCCCATTCGCTTAGCTCTTCATTACAAGAGTGTATGAAACAACCTGATGTTTTTAAGAGGAAGCATTGATTTAGGAGCTGAAAGCCATGCCCGCAGCCCTCTTTCTTCAGGAGCATCAGGGAAAGAGGCTCTCAGAGAAACTGAATGGTGCTGGAGAGGTGCCCTGTGCCAGTCACTGAGATGGCATTCACCTGCTTGTGGACTTCTCCCATTAGAAAGACAAGCTCTGGTTCGGAAGAAATCACTAAACTTTAGGATATGAGATAAAACAATCCCTGTGAAACAGACCTATGTTTGTGTGTATGCAGTACAGCAAGTTCAGCCTCTGATCTTGGATGGCAGTAGTAGTATTTTAGTCCTTGTTCCAGACGTGCTCCATGAAATGGTCATAGTTGATGGTCAGGCACATGGGGCAGTCGTTTTCATCCTTACAAGCTCTTTCACACAAGCTCTTCACCTACCTTCTGTCAGATGGCTCAACAGTACTTTGGAGAGGTAAATTTCAGTGGTACCCGATGATGCCTGTGTTAGATAAAATAGCAAGTTTGGGATTTCTTTAAGAAGATTTGATTTCTGCTAACCACTTAAAGCTTACCTCAAAGATATTCTAGTGAGTGCAACTGCTGCAAACACCTGCTCCTCATCCGAACTGGCAAAGTTTGGTGGGTTTTGTGATTTCCTAAAATTTTAGAAAAATTAGAGGGTTACAGAGCTGGTCCTGAATTTACTGCAATGCCACTTTTCTTACTTTATAGGTATTGAATCAGGGTTTTTGTTTGTCGAATGGGAACAAACAATGCAATGAACAGTCTTCTGCAGTCATTAAACATCACCATCTACTTTTCCAAACAAACAAACAGCAAGGAAAACTCTTCTGCCTCATTCATTTTCAAAGAACTAAACAAACCTACATCTAGTAACTAAACAAAGTGATGGATGTCATGTAATTGCAGCTTACATCTGAAGTGTTTTATAAGCTTTCTGTGCACCATATATACAGAAAAGATAAGGCGTACATTCTGCGTATGTGAAAGTACGTATATACGTGGGAGCTGTTCAGTGCAATGCAGGACAGGGCCTCTAGGGCTCTCTCTTGCTGCATGTTTCTCTGACAGGGTTTCGAACAGCTTATGGAGTAGGGCAATACAAACGAGTTGTTGGGGTTTTTTCTGGTTTTTTTTGGGGGGTGGTGGTGCATGGTTTTGGATTGTCCAAAATGGGCCATAGGAAAAGGTGAAGCAGCATTGACATTGAAAGCCATCTGTGTAATGCAGTGGAACAGATACCAGTACTAAGTTTTTGTAAGCTCAAAGCTAGTCAACGTTATGACAAATCCTACAAATAACAATAAGAGAACTAACTAGAACCTGTTTCAAAAGCAAAATGTTCAATGTTCAGTACTGACCTAAGTAAAAAATCATAGAGAGAAAAGAGAAGAAAACTGGTGTACTGTAACAGCACAGCCTTTTGAGAAATAAAAACTGTAAGTGCTAACATACTAGTGATGAATATGTATCAATACAGTTGTTGTGACAACTTCCCCCACCCCATTCCTGAAAAAAAAAGCATAAAGGAAGGAAGGACTACTGAGAATAAAAATAATTAAGACTTCTTAGATGAAAGTGCATTAACAGCATGAACATATTGAAACAAGAAACTGGAAAGAGTGTACAACAAACATACAGGAAAAGTTCCTATCCTAATTTTTCATTATTCTGAAGAAAGCACAGTTATTGAAATGGTACAAACTGAAAGGCAACTGTCCAATTCCAGGAGAGATATTTGTAATTCACTCAAGCAATATGTAGTTTTCACAAAACCTAATACAAGAATATATTTTTATACTACGTAATATACGAATTCTGCCCAGGATCATGCAAATGTCACCGTGCTTTTGCTTTAAACATATTGAGGACAATTTTTCCCTGCATGGATGCAGACTGTTTCTTTGGGAGACTTTGACTCCCCCTGTGCTGTCCAATTATCATGGGAGTCAGTAGCCTTGATTAAGTCACAGACCCTTTTATACATGGCACAATGTCTGATCAAGCATTTTCTGGGAAGGTCTCACTTGAATGTAGAAAGTGTTCTTCCTCTCATCTTGAGTTGCCAAAAAAGTATTGGCCCAACGGGCAAACTGTATGACTCCTTTTCTTAATATTAGTGAAAAAGTGGTGAACTGAGTTGTGAGGGGCAAGTGCACGACAGAATTTTGGTTTGCTTCATTTATTTGAAAATGTCTGAAATTCATTAAGAGATAAGACTAGCATATTTCAGTCTATAGCAAGGGTAGTGCTTAATGGTAAGGATTTTCTGCTTTTGAAAATCCTGACTCCTCCTCGCTTTCTTTTCTACCCTCTCTTGACATTTCATAATATGAAGGTCTTATGGTGATTGCACACTAGACACTTGAGGGAGAAGGTCCTGGCAAGCACAAGCTGCTGGCAGGGATTATACTTTTCATAGGGCTCTACTAATTGGGGGACTTGGAGAATGTTTCTTGGGTCTCTGGAGGTAACTGGCTGCCTTCCTGGCTGTCAGGTTTCAACTCAAGCTGATCTACTCTAGCTAGTTGCCAACCTCCTAGATGGGGAGAGAAAGGCTGTGGCCCTGGATTGCAGGTACATGGTAAACGTATGTGGTCCTGTGGGCAGAGGACTGTGGCCGGGTGTGTCTGTCATTTAAGCCTTGAAATCAGCACATGGTATTTGTCAAGTCTGAAATCCAAACATGTATTGTGGAGGCAAGGGCATCAGCCTAGCAGAAGGTCTCAGCACTCTCTCTTAAAAGCACTATGTTTCCTCAATTTTCTTTTAAATCTAAGCACTGAGGGAAAGCATGGAAAGAGGCTTCTAAAACTTTCACTTCCTTCAACTGTGCAAAATGGAGCACTAATCCTTTCTGGTATTACAACTGCAATTGTATGAGTGGTATCTTTTTTTCTCCAAAAAATGTATTTTGTGTTGCATATCATTTCTGTCTAGATCAGGGAGAAAAAAAAAGTGATATTTTTTAATATTTGATTCCAATTCACACTCTAAAATGTTTGTGCTTGAAAGCTTCTTTTTGACTCTTAGATGTGCTTCTGGTTCTGAGAACGAACAGAAAAGATTATACCACTCACAAAGGGAAAACTTGGGAGCTTGTTGGGATCTTGTCTAGAATTGACTATAATTTAAAAAGCCTACTTTAAAAGTCAGATTACTTCTCCTGAAAATATTCTACGTGATTGTAGCTGCTGAGTTTCATACAGGTAGGAGGTACTCCTTGCCATTGAGAGCTGTATTTTTCTGAGGGCTTGAGCAAGGAGCGAGGAGGTCTGTGGGGTGTCGTTTGTGTCCAATGCATATGGCATCAGAAGAGAGGGAAAAATTTACCAGCTTGGGTTTGGGAGCAAGAGCAGATCTGTTAGTCTTCCTGAAGCTCTAAACTATGTGCTATGTGGGGAACAGTGTGATGCCATGGCAACCCTGCCTGACAGTCCTTTTTTTTTTGCTGTATCACCCTTGCTAAGGACGGAAAGCAGAGGAAAGAAGGTTGCTCTCCTCTTAGATCTAGGCTCATTCCATATGTCTTCAGGCAGGCAGCTTAGCTACGCTTTAACAGTTTAGCTGCAGAAGCCAATAAAGTGGGGCAAACTCTTCCACGGGGTAGTTCAATCCACCACACGTTACCTAGAGATGCCTCCCTTTTCCTGTTTGAGCTGAAGTCCTAGGCTAACTTTGCTTCCTAGCTTAGATGAGTTAACAACATGCCTAAAGTAAGAGGGAACCAACCCAGGAGTTAGCTGAGGCACCACAGTGGGCATGTGGGGGTGACTGGGAAGAGTATATGGAGAGCGGAACTGCCAGTTGTTCCCATCAGGTAGGAAGCAGGTGATCAGAGCAGTGTTTGGTAGTGTCAACAGAGGCTGAAATGTCAGGCTTGCTTGGCAAGTCTCAAGTGCTATTATGGCTATGTCCAGCTGGTTGAATGTCATTGTTCCTTTTGGTGTGGTCGTGACATATCCTACCTCCTTGACAGCATAAGTTAAGGCTTTTTCTTAGTCTGTTGTAAAATAGGTAATGCCCAGTGCTGCAGATTGACAAACAGAATGAAGTGTGAGGTGATGTCTGCCTCTTAGCTGTACCCATTCTTGTAAGGCCACAGTCGCTCTGTGGCACTGAAGTAAAACTGACTATCTGGAGACAGTAAATATGGAAATTTGTAAGGAGGACTTATGTTATTCCTGGAGTACAGTCTGTTAGGACTGTCGCCAGAGTTTCTGCTCTCTTTCCCACCTGATTTTCAGTTACATGTTTAAAGAAACTATGTTTTGGCTCAAATGTAGACGTAACATTTAAGAATCAGTTATAATTTCAAATGAATCCATGGCTTCATTGCTGTTCTGGATCTGGACATCCTCTGTTACAGGAAAGGTTTTATCTAAGACTTTTCCATTTGTGTTGTTAAATACTCCTGTTTTGAGGCCCTGTTCAGTACTCATAGGATTTTATTTGGATGTGATTGAGTCCCTTCATTGTGACCATGGAATAGATGCTATTTTTGTGGGAAGTACATGACGGTTCAACTGGGTTGAAAGCAGATGAGGAGGCTAATTTTCCTTTTTGCACTGGATACCTTGATCATTCTTAATCAGTCTGTAGCTGAATCGTGGCGATTACATCCCTGTGAAGATTTTTTTTCTAAAGTTGCTAATTATATGCCCATCAGAATAATGGAAAGACTAATTATCCTTATTGTACTTAGCGACATTGAAACCTCTATTATTCTGTGATTGGAGCTGCATAATTACAGATAATTGCTGCAACTGTATTGTCTGTTCAAATATAGCTTTACAATAATTACTTTATTTCAATTAAATATGTTTGAGATTTAAGTAGATCTCCCTTCATTTACTCTACTAAACAGAAACTTCATTTAGATATAAAAACATTGTATGTTGCAAACTATCCACTCATTCAATATATCACCTATTGATTTCAGCTAATGTGATTTTACTTGTTCTGTTTGAAAATCACTGAAGCGTAGTTAAGTATTAAAAAATAAGCATCTCTGTGTCTCAAGGCTGGAGTTCAGTGGGAAAATCCCCAAAACTTTTCTTGTTGAAGAGCTGTAAGATGCAGTCTTGATATGTTAGCTTTCTGGAAAAAACACAAGTACATTTTCCAAACATTACAAAAAGGTTTTGTCAGCCTTTGCACTTTAATTTTTGAAAAATCATCTTTAAAAGCAAACAGACACCTCTAAGAAGCCAGATGCTATGTTTCAGAAAGCAAAATTTGTCCAGATTTAACATCTATTTGAGCTATGCTGTGTGCCTTATGATTTCAGACTGCTGCTGACCTGTATGATAGGGAAGGTTTGTGTGCTGATGGCCTTTCTTTCCCTCCTCACATAGGCTCCTTTTATCAGCTTTTTCATGCTTGGTTCAGTGACGTGCTGGGACTGTTCACTTGTGGATTGGACATCTGAGGCCAATATCACCTCTCTCCATCATTGCATAGAAAGGCTATTACCAGAAAAAATTTACTGGGTACTACAGCTAGGGCAAGCAGAAAACAGTACACCGAGAATCTAAATGCAGTTAATGAGATATATGAAGGACTCATGTATCCTGAAAGACCTGTTCATTTAACACAAGATACTTTTCACAGTCTTTAGGTTAGCTGTAAGGAAATGCAGCTTCTTTCAAAGCTTCAACAACACCTTCCGCTGAGCAGTTGTTCAGGTCACTGCTGAGGAGTTAAGGTCAGTGCAAACTGTTTGCTGGTACTAACACTGCCTAGTGACCTAAAACAAAAATCAAGGCCTCTAAGCTTTTTCTGGGACAGTGTTTTAAATCACTACTGATGAGGACTGCTCAGTGGTTATCAGGTGGGCAGACAAACCCAGCATGGTTCCTCGCTCTGAATGACAGCTGAGGTACATATTACTTCGGAAATTGCAAGTATTTTCAATATTTCAGCAATTACAAGTGCAACACAATATTCAGGAGATGTAAAATTTAGCAAAAAGAGAGAAGAATGTTGCAGGGAAAAAAATTAAAAGGGATAAATCTTCCACTTAAGTACTAATGTATGACCTTGTCTAATTTACTTTGGATTCACTGACAGGTTGAACACGCTACACTGCAAGTGAGTGGATTGATCCATCTCCTTCTACAGTGCTTTAAACCAACAACATTGCACACACTCAGGCTGAATATTTAGGTATAATGAGCGGACTTATGCTGGGCAACAGGAAATCTTCAACTTCAAATAATCATGTAGTCAAAAAACAAAGAAAAATTGAGTAGCATGATGGTATATAGAATGTGCTTCTACTAATCAAATATAAACCTTTGTTCTGGGTATTGGTATCCTGTATAGAGACAACAACATTCATTAGATTCCAATTGCACATGCAGTACTGCACTTTTAATTAGTGTGTTTACCACAAAGGACTGTGTATATGAGCTATGAAAATGATAAATAGGCAATCTGAGAATTAAAGATTTTCTTCAAATTTTTTGTGTGAACAGAATTGTAACACATCTCAGCAAAATACTTAAAAAATAGCTCCAGTGATGTTGTTATAAATAATTTCACATTAATTTGTATTTCTGTTCTGGCTTCCTTTGCCAATACAGATACAAGGAGTATTTCAAAGTGAGATGATGAGTGCAATTATTATGTTTTATTCTTAAGATTTTTTTTTTCTGTTTGGATCTAATTGGGGAAAATGAGTGTCAAAATTAAGTTTTGTTCCAGGGGTTCGTTGTATCTTTGAGTTAATTACATCCAATAGAATATTATTTTAATGCGAGCTTCCTCATTATTACCCTGATCTTGAAAAGGTATAGGAGCGATTAGCCTTATGTGCATAACCATATAAATGTTTAGGCTGAATATTCATTTGAGCAAATGTCTGTTTTATTTTTTATTTGAATATTCCAGACCTATTCTTGCAAAGGTTTAAGCAAACTTTTACCTTTAAAGAACAATGAAGTTGGTGGGAATTGCAGACAGCTGCTTTTAAAAAAATCCCACTAAGCTTTTCTCTTCACCTTTAAACACTGAATCATGTGTGATGACCTGGTCTTTACTTGCTTAAAAAGGGTAGCTACAGAGAAGGGCAATGTGATATTTCTTTCAGAAAAATGAAAAGGGAAATTCTGATCCCTGTAACTTCCTGCAATTTGTTTTACCACAAAGACCATTTCTTATGATGCTACCTTTGTCATGAATAAGTATTTTTCATAAATATGAGATGTATGGCATCTTCCAGTTTGAGGCTATGAAGTTCCATACTATTATTAGTAGCCGCATCAGATCTTTGGTGCCTTTATAACATGAAGTGAAAATGATAAGTTCTAAGGAAAAAGGTTGAAATATGAAAAGAAATATGCTAAAGCTTTAGACATAATTCTATCAGGTATGTTATGTTCATAAATATCCTTTCCACATTTATAAGCATTGTACTGAAGGAAACCTAAGTAAAGATATGTATGCAACAGTATTGTCACCACCTTCTGCAAGTGTAGGAGTTGGGCTTTATACGACTGAAGCATTTTCTGTTGGTGAAACTCTTGTTTGTAGGGAGAGCTAGCAGGCAGCTAGCTCAAAATAAGACTCATAGCTGTTGCGCAGATTCTAACCTGGCCCCATAAGCATTGCCTGCGAGTCTATTGCATGTGAAAAATAGCTTTGGGAAACAAAAAAAACCCCCATTAAATGTAGTAGGGAAAATGGATCCCTTTATATAAAATCTTGCATTTAAGTGATTTCTTCTATTTATTATACCTTAGCTTTTCTCGTTAGAAAAACCTAGTATGTTCAAACTGAAAATTTGTTAGTAGTAGATTTACTTAAAGTCTGTTTTTCTCAGCATCTTCCCTTTTCCTATTTAAGTAGCATGATCTGCAGGTTTCAGCAACCCAACTGTGTGGATTATAGTGTCTAGTAACTTTTCAGGCAGCTCTGCTGTTGTCTTTGACTACCCTTAGGGTCTAACATATGTTTTTTTAGGATTAAAATCAGGTATTGGTTTAAGAAATCTTTCAATGGGTTTCAGAAAGAGAAAGTTAACATGGGGAAAAGTTAAAATGATTGCCTGCAGACTAGACACATCTGGGAAAGGATTATTGTGTTCTACAAAATAATGCTAAAACTTATGGAACTATTATGTCCTTGGTGGGGTGTGTACCTTCATTCCTCTGACTCACTTGAGCTGAAAAGCTAAGATTTTTTTAATGAACCAAGTCCTTCCCATGTTTGCAATTAGCATTTATTCACTTCACTAATGTTTATTTGCTTCAAAATCACACAATGTGGTATTACTCTGTCAGTAAAATAGGTGACTCCAGGCAGTTGAATTGAAGTAGGTAATATGGTGAGCATTGATTTTTGGGGTTATTTCTCTTGTTTTTATGAAAAGAGACAATAAGGCAGCTAGGGGACCAATTTTAGGTAATGGGGTGGTATGGTCAGTTGTTCAAAAGGGTGCTGTGAAGGAACAAGAACCTGATGTTAAATCATTACTGTAGTGTCAAGCAATACTCAGAGTTCTAGCTACTGCAAACCAATGTTTGAACAATTTAAGGTACAAGTTGAGGCTTTGATCAAAAATATCTTCTTTCCGTCATTACAATTGGACCACCAAATTATTCTTCTCTCCAGTTCTTTCTCCCTCTGCTTCTGAACAATTTTATCTGTCATACTTTTTCTCCTGGAAAAGGTAATAGGGAAATACAGCTTTGTATTTCTTCCTGTTTCCAAACAGATGTCCTTTGTTCTCAAAGATTTAAGTTCCACATCTCCTTTCTCACTAGCTCTCATGATTAGTCTTTCTAGTGAGTCTTAAAAGGTGCAGTTGGACAGTGGTTTGGATCCACCCTATTGCTGCTCCATTCATAAGATTACTGTACCAAAGGCTCACTGAAGAGGGCTAGAAAGCTTCCCAGTGCATGTGAACTACCTGTGTTACAGCTGGGTGGTACATTGAGGTTTGGGTGTAGGGAAGCCAGAAAGTGTTCTAAACCGGTCCTGTGCTTTGGATTCAGTGAAGCTGGTGCTAAAGTATTTTTGTCATGCAAGATGTATGGTTTGAGACCAGTGCATTTAGTTGCTTCTCATAGTACTTTTCCTATTCAAGGCTGTCTATTGTTGTGTTGATTTCACTGTACCCACTTCAGACAACAGCAGACGGGAGTGCTTTCATGAGGGTCTTACATGACACCTTTCAAGACATTGCAAAGACATAGATACTACAAAATTGTTTAATTTCATGCCCCAGAAGATTTGAGAATTGAGCAATAGACATATAATTACAATAGGTAATCATAGTTGGATTTTTTTAGAATTTCTATTAAGCTGAAGAGTGACAATAAACTCCAGTCTTTCCACTCCCCATCTAGGATCTCAAAAAGTTTCAATAAAAAATGCTGTAAATATTTTGCAGACTATAGGAGTATGAGGAAGAAAAGCAATAAGAAGATAATGTAGAAATCCAATCAACTCACTCAATTCCTTTGGACTTTCTTTTGCTGTGTTTTGCATTGTCTATTTAGATGATAATGTTTATGGAATACAGAGTACTTTGTGGTGCAAATACCAGCAACCTCAGGATTAATTCACATCAGTGTTAGATAAATTGATAATGAGGGAAAGCAAAGAGCAAGTTCTGAAACAATGAAAGGAAGATTGGCTTCAAGCACTGGCAGCATTGGTGGAAAAAATCCCCATTATTCTCAAACAGGTACAATGGAAAAATACAGAATGTCTTACCACAGAAATATCAGAAAATATTCTTAGAAATATAATCCCAAATTCCAGATAATGAGATTTGGTCATTAAGCAAGTTTTTTTGAAAAATTTATCCTTAGAAAAATGCTAAAATTGCTGGGACTAAGAGCACAAATTCATGGGAAACAAAGACAATGACAAGAAATCTCATAGTGGAATGTAAACAGAAAAGTGAGTGGAAGAATTGAGAAAGAAAGAAACACAGTGGTCTAGAAATTTGTTCTTCTGGAAGGAGTTCTCAGATAAAAAATGCAGTTCCTCCAAAACTGAGATATTTAGTGGAACCAATCTGGGATGTCTGATCACTCAGATTTTCAATTTTAGTTAGAAGAATTAAAAAGGTATGTTTTCACTTTATTTGATCCAAATTGGAGTATGTAATTTAGTTAATTGTTTTTAATAAATAAATCAAAGCAATCTATCAGTTGCATTCTGCGACCTGATCCCTTCTGCTGGCTGGGTTCCCTGTTGCGCTGTGCCTTCTGTCATGAAGCCTATGACATGGTAATTGTGGGTTTCACATGCCTCTGTACACAGTGTGGCTGGAGATGACTACTCCAACGCTATGGAGAAAAGGATTTCCTATCCCAGACAGAGAGGTGGTGTGAAAAGAAATAATTTCGTAAGTAGCAGACTGAAAATAACTGTCACCAATCTGCACCCAACCCTGGCTTCATGAACCAAAAGGCATCAACTTTTCTGAAAGTTACAGGGATTTAGTTTTCTTGCAGAATGATACTTCGGCAACTTCATGTTGCTGCTGTTTAGATTTTCTCATCCCTTAAACATATAGAATTTTCTTTCTGATTTGAAACAGAATGCAGCTTTGAAATGTTATGACTACGCTCATCTCCTTAAAGAACAAAGCCCATGACAATAAACTCAGATATATAGGTGATCAACAGCATAAAAACATGTCATGAACTACTCATTGAGCTGAAAGCAAGACCCAGTCTATTTATACTTTTCTGGCATTCACAGCTCATGAGTATCTGGGCAAGTGCAAGATCATCTATTACACACAGGACCTGCTTATTGCTGCTTCTTGTATAAGATTTCCTTGAGGATGAAATAAAATTAGATTTTTAATGAAATAATTATAATGAATTAAAACAGAGTGCTGTGGAGTCATCTAGCCATAAGTCAGGAACAACAGCATGTGATTGAGACGATGTCCCCCAGGACTTTGTGTCACATGAAATTTCCTCTTAATCTGTTGCATAAGTGTTCATAAAACTTTTTGAGGAAGACTTACAAGTGCGAACTGTAATTGCAATTTGTTGATATGGAATTTACAAAGAATAAATAGGTAACTCCCTGAATAAATTCTTCTTAGCAATTATTTCTACTTGTCAAAAATGCTGCAAAAGAAAACTTGAAGGAGACGGTAGTGGAGAATTTTACTTTCAGTTGACATTAAGTTGGTAAAATGGATTTCTTTGTGTTTCTAAATGGGAAAAAAATCACAATTATTCTCAACAGGTTCTCATACGTCTCTGAAATTACTGCTCTGTGATAGTACTGCATTGCTGATAGCAAATTCAGTAACGTGAACCTGTTAATCCAATTAGGGGGAAAATGTACACATTTTTTCCTCAACAGAAAAAAAGAATATAAGTGGCTTCTGTATTTGCATGCAGGTTGTTGTATACAAATACACATAAATATGTAACCAAAGAAGGAAATCGCTGTTTTTTTCTACCTCAAACTTATTCTATGGCTATACTTCTATTCCTGGCTTCTTAAAAAAAAGTTCTGTTTAACAGGCTGGAAAGATTCATATCCTGTTAGTGGTTGTCTGCTAAACTAATAAGCAGAGAGGTGTATAAAAATGGTATAAATCATTAATAGAAATGTATTGATCTCAAAATCATAATGCAGAAGATAGCTGCATAAGAACAGTCTGTGGATTTTCATTTGTTATTCTCCATGTGCCCATCAGGGAATATATTCTATTATTTAGAAGTGAGGGTTTAAAAGAGAGGGGGCAGAAATGCTATTCTGAAAATGTATGTCTTTCGCTTGTGTTGTTTTTTTCTTGCTGGTAGTGTGCCAGCAAGCCAATATTTGTAATGAGTCTGCTGGATCCTCCCATGACAGTTGCAAATTTTTTAAAAACAGAAATGTAATGTTTTCTGGGATCTAGCAAAGACTTACAAATTCATTCAAAAGCAACACAGGATTTGACAGTGAGATTTTAACTTTCACATTTCAGGGCTTTCAGGCTTATTTCTAAAAATAAAACCATAAAAAAATATCTGGATAATCAGGATGGTTGGGCTTAGAGACCTTATATGAAGTTCTTATTTTGTTAATTGCAATAAGTTTTTATAAGGTTTCCAGATTTAATTATCAATTTCTACTGGCATTTTCAGATATCAACTGTAATAATGAATTCTGTTGTAAGTGGTGATATTAGAAATTCCAGTTATGCATAATTCTATCTGGCAGAGGTCATCAGTCTAGTTGTAGCCTGGATGAAGGTGGAATTTTCATCTAGCATAAAAAAGTATATATAGTATAAAAAAGACATAAAACTACTGCAGAGTGCCCAGAGGAGGTCACAAGGCTGGTGAAGGTTTTAGGGAGTAAGTCATATGAGGAATGGCTGAAGTCACTTGGTCTGTTCAGCCTGGAGAAGAGGAGACTGAGAGGTGACTTCAAAGTTGTTTACTGTTTCCTTGCAAATGAGGGAGGTGAAACAAGTGCTGATCTCTTCTCTCTTGCAACCTATGATAGGGCCTGAGGTAATGGCAGGAAGATGTGTGAGGGGAGGTTTAGATTGGATATTAGGAAGAGGTTCATGCAGCGGGTTGTGGAGCACTGGACCATCTCCCCAGGGAAGCAGTCATGGCACTGAATCTGCCACCATTCAAGAAGCATTTGGACAATGCCCTCAGTCACATGGTGTGAATGTTGGGAGTGTCCTGTGTAGGGATAGGAGTTGGACTAGATGATCCTTTTGGGTCCCTTTCAACTCAGGTAATTCTATGATTCAGTGGTTCTAAGTGGACCTTCAGTCAATATACTATTTAACTAAACCTTCATGAGGCCATGATGTAACTATTCTTTTAGTGCAGTTGTCTGAAAAAAAAAAAACCCTGGAGGTGGTACCACTATCTCCAAGTATCTGGGACGGATTAATCTTGGTTTGATTTTTTTTTCTTTCCCCCCCCGCCCTTTGCTTTAGGTTTAGACCTATTGGCTTCTTAAAAATGTTCATTTTTATGAATATCTGGAATTGTTCTTTGTTGTAATTTATTCTGTTGTGATTCATCTTTTCATAAGACTTGTCTTATCAGGATAGTGGAACAGTAAGAGTGCTGATATAAATTGATATTTCGGACTCAACTTTGTTTATGTATCCTTTTAGTTGAAGGTCTGTAAGCTGCTGGAGCAAAGCTGGGTAGAAGAAACTATCAGGACTCTTGTGATAGGGATATTCACCTAGAAAGCCTTAGAAGTTTCAGATCAGATTATCTTTAGAGTTCGATGGTGATCTGAGAATAAAGGAGTCAAATCCTGCTTTTTGACCTTACAGCTAAAATGTTGAGTGAGTTTTGAGTAATCTCTCTGTCTTCCTGCATGCTGTTTGCTATATCTATTTAGAGCATGACCTTTGGTGGATGGGGCTATCGGGAATTTGTAAGGAAGGCTACTGAGGATGTAAGATTTGAGAATCTCAGTTGAAGACTCCAGGAACTGTAAGGCTGTGGACTTGTGTTAGAATTTGATCCAAATTAATAGTTTGTTGTTGCTGATCACTAATGTCTTATTCTCCTCTCTTCTCCTTGCTCCAGACTGTGCCATGTGTCACTTATCTTTTACCAGCTTTAGCAGTTATTTAACTGTGTGTTTAGAACTTGTTAAGTCAGCAAAGATGTAATCCAGGGAGCGGAAAAAAGAGACTATTTTTAATGCCAGCATGACATGGTCTGGGAAGGCAGATTTGAGTGATCAGAGAAGACTGAGAAAGATGAACATAGTAAGAAGGAAAGAAGAGGAGTTAAGAGAGGATGAACAAAACCTGTTTTCACCAGCAAACTCTTAATTCAGAGACTTAATGTAATGAGAAATCTAGTCACAGGAATGGTGCGTTGGTGTGATCTTTCTCTCTAGTTTTGGTTGTGCTGTGTGAATAGGTTCAGACAGGTCACTTAACTGATAACAGTGTAAGGTATTGGGATAAATTCTGCTATTGACCCACCAGGCATTAATGTGAATACATTTCAGCATTTGATATTTTTACTTGGTTAAGTAGCAATGTAGCTTACTGTTCTCCATATCCTTTTACTTCTGTCACTTCTTCAATCTGGAAAAATGCAAAGCAACATGGGAGATTGTTAAGAAAACTTATATTCCAATTACTCTTCCTTTTTTTCAATGTGCACATTGCTGGGGAAACACAGAAAGAAGGGAATACCAATTTCTCAACAGATTATTAATGTTTTGAATCCATTTGAGTTTTTACTGGAATTTGTTAATAAAAGGAAGAAAAACATAATTTTTGAAAATATCCAAACTTGGAGGTTAGTGATTATTATCTATGCACTGACTCACACAACAATTCTGTATGAATCATACGGATATATGGATATTTTTCCCCTAACTAAAAAGTAAATCCAGTTTCTGGGAACAGATGCTCCTTTGATAAGGTTCTGCCAATAGAGAGAGGCACTTTGGCAATGTTGTGGGCTAACAGTGTATTCAAAGAGAAAATGAGAAAACTTAACATGGTATAAAGGACCGGATTCATGTTTACTGAGAGATCAAAGTAACAAACCCAAAAACTGTTTTAATATCTTGCATAGACCTCGTGCAAAAAGGAGGTGTATGTGGCATGACTAAAAGATCTGAAGATTAATTTGTGCAAGGTCTAAACAAGCAAAGTGAGCTGCAGATAGTGCGGCAGCTGTCCCCAGACTAACTGTCCTGCAGAAGAAGATAATAGCATTGTATGCTTTTGATATATGGCAAATCCATTTAGCAAGTCAGGAGAGAAGTAGTGGCATTGTTGGAGGAATTTTTGGAAAATACATAGCTAATCTTTTGCCTTCTGAAGTCTCCCACAAACCTGTGTTCTGAAACTCACTTTTTAACAAGTGTAGGAATGGAGAGCCATTGGAAGATGTGGAAAGAAGTGAAGGAAAATTGTCCAACAGAGAGGTAAAGGGCTGATAAGTTGCAACAGAGCCTTCAAGTGTCATCACAAAGGTAGACAAAAATTTGTCTTTTGGATGAAGTTTGACACATGGATTGGTCAGTGCATGTGCCACTGGATGCAGTAATAATGTATACTAAGAGAAATTGTGTGTTTTCAGTGTCAATGGCCTTTATTCCTTATAAACCGAATCAGAGAAGTCAGAGGGCAAAATCTCAGTTAGAGTCTCATGGTGCCATCAGGTGGGATATGAGCTGCATACAAATGGCAGTAGCCTGCACTGCCAGCCCACTCCCAGAAACAGACACAGCACAGTGCCAGCCAGATAGTATTTAAAGTCTTATTAAAACTTCTGAATATCTCCTGTGGATTAACACACTCTATTTCTTCTTGTCATTGTGTGAGAGGCAGGTGCTGAAGCAGATATTATATTGACACATCATTTTCTATGTTCTTCCAGTGCGTAGTGCAAGGTAAACCTGCCTGCTTAAAGTGACAGCTGCCACCTTTACTTCTTCCATCTTGCTGTTTTACCACTGATACGATTGTATTATAACTCAGTCATTAGGATAGTGCAGGACAGTAGAGCTCATCAGGAGATTGCTGGTTTATTTATTTCTTGTTGGAAAATGCCCACTTGACAAAAGAAACCTTATGAGGGAGCTTTGATTTTCAAATTTCACTATTTCAGAAGTTTTGTAGTTTTAAATTTAATTCAGCGTTTTACTGTCAGAAATGTTTCTTAAATTGCACAGAAAAGGCTTCAAAAACATAGCCTGCTCTGTTCTGTTCTGCACAGCCACATATGTGACAAAACAAATGTGAGGTTTTTTGATCTTCTTCATATGTCTAGGCAGGAAAGATTTTCCACATTGTTCCTCTTGTATGCCACACTCAGACAATTAGCATTAAATTGGCTAGGGGACATAAAAACAGCTGAGGCTCAGACAGGAGTCACAATTTCCAAATGCACAATGCAGCAAAGCTAAGCTAGAGCGAGGGCAGTCAGAGACAAGCGAAACCTGAAACACATGAGGAACCACAAGCCCCAGCAATAAGCAACATTCCTTTGCATTCCGACAACTCCACTTGCTATAGCACTGACAACTGCCTGTTATCTGGGAAATAAGCATCAGATCAGTATTTACCCCACGAAATTTTTTTGTAAATTAAGTGACTTCTACTCTGTTTTTATTGTTCATACCAATCTATTTAGCATAGAGTACGCTTTCTTCAAAAAAATACAGGAATTTGTTTTGGGGAAGATTGGTAGGCTGAGTAAATCTTCTTTGATGTTTTCTCAAGAAGAGTGCTGTCAGCATCTTGACTAATTCTAGCTTAGACTTCACATAACCACAGGGGTCTTTCTGTGAGGTAGTAGCTATCTTTTGCTAGGTCTTTACGGTAATGCTGTACATATGTAGAAATCAGTACTGCCTGCTCCAGGATCAAAGGCAAAAGCTGATATCTCTGTGATGAGGTACTTAGTAATATGATACACATCTCTGACAATAGGTAGGCATAATCACAATATCCAGAGATAAGAAGCAGCAGGGAAATGACAGCACACTGATCTATTCCTTCACAGAAAATACAGATAACATGGAAACCTCATGCATTATTCTCAATAAAAATCCCTAAACCCACATTTGTACTACTGTTTGTTTAAGTAAGGGGCTCTTACAAAATAAACAGTGAGAAAGCCAAAGCTCAGGTTAAAGAATCTGTAAAAATGTAATAATTACTATGCGACACTCAGCTCAAATGATGTCTTATTAATACAGAGAGAACTTTGCAGTCGTATAATTTCAGCAGGCTTACAGTACAGTCATTCAGCCTGAAAGAAGAACATTGTCTTTGATTTGGAGAGGAGGTATTATTTTGTATTTTCAGTGAAGGACAGAAATGCAGTTTTTGAGCTTCTGACCAAGTCAGTTCTACTTGTTCTTTAGTGAATGCAGACAGAATGAACAGACAGAGCCAAAAAAACACCAAATCACTGCTCATCCTAATCCTTTTGAGAGCGGATTTCTGAATTTAGAACAATTATGAGCAAAAGAGTATGTTTTATCACAAAAGTTAGTGCTACTATGCCTACCCACAGAAGTACATTAATATCACCTTTGTGACGTTTCCTGATTTATTTCAGTAGAAGTCGTTAATTTGTAAAGAAAAATATTTCTGAAAAAATTAATCCAATTTTTGATGTAATATATCCATGAAAAGATCATGATCGAATCAAATATTTCTAATTAATGTGAACTGCATTTTTTTTTAATACTTAAATTTAAATCTCTGGCTAGGTCTTCAGAGTTTTCCTAAGCATCTTTTGATATCTTTAGCAAAACATCTACATCTTTCTCATGATTGGTTAAACTAAATCACCTGACATCATATCTCTTAGACTGTAGAAGTGTACAAATGCTTCTAGCTTTGTCTATTTTCAAATAACAAGACTATAATGATCCTCTTGTTACTAAATTATGTTCACCATGCAACTTAAAAATAATGATATCCAGAACAAAGGAACCCTTTAGTAACAGAAACATAGGTGCCTCATTATCATTTATTATATTTTTAACAGATCTTAGTTTTATCAACATTAGCACATTTTTTTCTTTAGGCAATATATTAAAAATCAAATTTAACTTGTAATTAATACACTGTCTACCTTCTCAATTAATAAACATTTATTCTTATCTTTGTCTCCAATGCACTTCGACTTACTGATTGCTAAGTAAAAAAGAAGATGGAGAAAGACGTACTTTTACGGCAAATGAAGTGGTCCCATTTAATCAGGAAGCATCTATCAAATCACATGTGACATTTTTTTTTACTCACATCCATGATTTGGCTATATTGGCCATAAACATTTGCTTTTGTTGACCGACGCTGTAATTTTTAACCTATAGGAAGAAGTGACTGTGATTTCTGTAGGGTAGCAATGCTTGGTATTCCAGGAGGGTGCTAGGGAAATGTGCCCAATTCCAGAGGTTTTGGAACTTAGGTCCAGTAACTGTCTGAATATCCCATCCTGCCTTTCCCAATTGCATCATGTGTTCAGATTTAGCATTATCTTTTCCAGCTCCCACCTTTAATGGCTTTAAGAATCACACCTGTTGACACGTGTCTGCTGCTCCTGAAGAACTTCTTGCGTGCATTCAGACAACTCTGTAGGTGAGAAGCAAGTTGTGTTGATTCAGTGACACTATCTGTAGGTGATTGTGCTGAATTCAGATTTGCTCTGGTTCTCCTGACCCTGCTGGGAGCAGGAGCTCCTGGCAAGTTTCAGCTTTTTCACTTTAAAAAGCCAATTCCAGCAACAAGAGCTGAGGCTAGTTTATAAATGCTAGCAGTTGGTGCTGCACAGGCATTCTTTGTCCACTTTATCCTCACAGGAAGACTACTTTACTGATTTACAGCCCCCTTCCCTTGCCCCCCTGCCTAGTCTCCTTAAAGATTTCATTTTCTTTCTCTAATTTAGAGAGTCAGCATGTTTGTTTTTAGTAGTCTCATATTCTCAAAATGCTTGAAGGACAATTACTGCGAAAAATAGCTCAAGCTCGAAATCTCTGACTCAGCTGCTTCAGTAATGTTGTAGTCTGAAGAGAACAAAGAAGAATTTATTTTTCCCTACAGTGAACACATAAGTTGCTAAGGTATGAGCATCTCTCAGTACAAAATGTCCTTTACCCTGTCCGTGTTCTTTGACCTTGATTACTCATTTTCATTTCTGGAATGGCTTTTGTTTCCATGCGTAAGCCCAAAGCAGCCTGACAATGCACAACATCCATGTGATCCATGTGCAGAAACACCGAGATGAACTTGAGTAATTGTTATGTACTACTGCCAACCTAATGGACAGTTGCATATTCATAGGTGTGTAATCAGATTGGGTTTTTATCTGATTTTGGCAAATGGGACAATTACCACATAGAGGAATCAGCAGTTTAGAGAGTCTTCTGACAGGATTAATGGAGCTTTTGCAATGACTGTTATGCTGCAAAACTGAAAGGACACAGTACAGATGTACTTTTTGTTTGGGTTTGAAATGACCCTAAATCTCTCCTTTGAAGTCATTAAATATTATATTCTGTCTTGTAGATTATTAGAATTATTTTATTACTCTATTTTTCTTTGTAAATTAACTAGAATGATTCATATTAGGAACTTCTTTCAGTGAAAGTGTTTATATTTGTAAAAGGATGATTAAATTAAAAACCAGCTGTTAAATGCTAAGAAGAATGAGACTGTTGAATGCATAATTCTGCACTTTGACTTCAAAGATTTACAGTTTTTACAAAAAAAGTTAATGCATTGTCCTGTTGATTACTGAATTATTAAAACCACTATTGATTTATTAGTATAACCAGACTAGATTATTGTATCGTCCTCATAGCTGTACTTGCCAAAGTGACTCTCTTAAATGGCAGAAAATATTATTTTAAGTTGATTTTCCTCTTAAAATTTTTCCTTAGATGTGGAAGAATCTATGATATTTTCACAAAATTTATAAAAAAATATGGGAAAACACTAGCCTTTCTAATCCAAGGTCCAAACCTGAAAATAGAATCATAGAATCATAGAATCTTCCAGTTGGAAAAGACCTTTGAGATCATCAAGTCCAACTGCACCCACCCATCATCTGCTAAACCATGTCCCTCAAAAACTAATTTACAAATGTATCATTAAACTAAAGGCCTAGTAAAGTAAAATAAATCGATATTTAATACCAGTTCTACATTTAGTTTTAAGGTTCCAACTTAATGGAAACTGAACCTAAGCGATGGATTTGTTAGATCCATGCCCCAGGAAAGCATTTAGTTTTGCATAAATTGAATCAAGAGGAATAAGGACAGTGGTCGCATTTTGGAGGACACTTAAAACTTTACAGAATTGGAATTGCATTTTAGAGTCAATAATAGTGCCCTAAATCCTGGAGGTCTTTATAAGAATCCCTTCAGCTCATAAATACCTACATACAATGTACTTTGTTACGAGATAGATTTAGTAGATTTAAGGAGAACTGAAGGTTGGGAAGAAGTAGGACAATTTCAGAATGTGAAGAAATTAATTTTCTTGTGTGAATGTGGAGGAGAATGAGGTAGTGTCAGTTACCTACCAATTTTCTTTTTTTCAAAGTTGTTTGGAGAATTTTGGACCTAATTCAAACCCACTGAAGTCGGTGGCAATATTGAGTTTCAATGGAAACTGGAACAGGATTTCATAACCTTAGCAGAGGTAAGGTTTAGGTTTAACTGCAGCTCACAAATTACAGAAATATTTGTGAAGAACTTTAGGGCTACTTTTTCTTTCTTTCTTTCTCTCTTTTTCTTCCCCATATCTCTGCTTTCAGTAAGCAACTAGCACTTCTTTGCAGGAAAACTGACAAAACCAAACCTCCTGAACTACAGGGTACTTTCTCATAACTTGTGCTTTTGGTGAAGACCATGTATTCTGTGATTGCTATTGTAGCTCAACATCCCCATAATGGAGGGCTAAAGTCATAGCCTATGTGAGCAGCTTTATACCATGGTGGGTTTAGGTCAGGTCAAGCTCTTTCCTTGCCTTTTGTCACTTTTGTTGTAAGCCTTTTATAAACAGATTGCAGTGACTTTCTTGCCACTGTTTCCTGCTTTTCATTCTACGCATTTTCTATTCCATATTTTTAAGTGCTTCTCCCACTCCCCCCTTTCTGTTCAGGGTTTTCCTGTGCTTGCTGCTACTGATCTTTTTTTCCTCTTCCTAAGAAATGCCTCTAGGGTACTCTAAATGTGATCAAAGTTTGAAACTCTGCAAAATCTTACAGCTTTTGGTCACAGTTAAACATTATGAACATGCATAAATTTAAGAGAAGCTGAAGCAGTTAGATATAATTATAATATAACAAGGACAAAATAGTCTAAAAATATAAGAACTTGATCCTTCACTAAGTACCTTCTTTGAGTCTAAAAGTCTGTTGATGCTCTTTGGAAGCTGTTGCAACTTAAAGACTGTGTACAACTTTAGGAAAAGGGTCTGAAAATGGGAAGAATGGTTGTACCCTTTCTGAAGAAGAAAATCCTTCTCTAACAGGCTAAACTTTTGTTTGTTGTTTGAATTTATTTGCGAGAATCAATGAAGAGTATGAGCGCTTACTGCAACTTCTGGGAAGGCTGCACATGCCTGGAGATGGGCTCTGAGTCCTCCAGTGGACTTGTGAGCTGTGGTAGGCTGAAACGTGTTTCTTGTCTTCCTATCAGCAGAGACAGTGTTAGCCTTCTGCAGCCAGTCTCATGGGAACTGGAAATAAGAGCTGCAGCAGCTGTAGCCACAGTTCAGTGTGATAGCTTAGGTGATAATTGCTTCAATTTTATGTTAAATGATGGGCTGTATTTTGTGAAAAGTGAGTGTTGCTTGTTCCTCAGCCTTTTCTGTGGCACAGAGAACTGATAACAGAGTGGGACAAACAGGTGGCTGCAGCTACCTCTGTCAGCTGCTGCTTAGCACGATGGTTCTTAGAAGACTGGTTTTAGGTTTTAACAAGATTTCTTACTGTCTTTTAAAAGTCCTCATTGTCTCTTGTAATCTGGCACTTTAGGCCCTTTCTTCCTTTGTTTGGATGTCTATTTTACCTCTCTGTGAAAGCATTAAGAGTTCTAAATTACATGTCCAGTAGACTCAAGATATAATAAATCGGAGTGTCATGTAAAACCACGTTAGCTGAAGTGCATTTGGTTCTGTATGGACCCTCTCATTCAGAAGCAAAGCACCCATACATGAATCTAATGAGCTTTAGCTAATGTACTTTCACTTTGCAGCAGTCTTTAATTAGTCTTTTCATTCCCTGTGTCCTTTAATCAGTGCAGACTTGAGGTTTTATATACCATACCCACCACCTAGTGCATACTGCATTTCACCAGAAAGCTCTAGAAAGAATTCAGATTTTCCCCCACTTCCCAAACAGAGAAAAATATTGCTGTCTCTTACAACACTATGGCTTCCTTTAAAATACAATTAGGTTCTCTTAGTGGTACTGTAGTATGCTCTCTATATACAGCTCTGGAGGTTGATTTAACATCAGTTATTAATCTCAGCAGCTGTTTATGGCACTGTATAGTACAGCACTAAGAAATAAAGATTATCCCTTAAATAAATGTTAAAGATATGCAGGCATTGGAGTGCAGTATTCTCATAAGAGCCTAACCACAGGTATGCTATACTGCTGTGTAATAGATCTCGCACTTAGAATAAGGTTTAAACTCTTTTTTCTCTGCCACTACTTTGTGGGATTTTTTTTAATTTTTTTTTTTTAATTTCCAGCAAAGTTAAGGTGGTCAGTTTTTTTCTTGGTGGCTCAGAAATTTTATTGTAAAAGTACTATGAGCAAACCAGTCCCCGCTTAAAACTGTTTATGTTATAATACTTACGTCTTTTGTGTTGAGTGGTGATGCCAATATATGTGCGATAATAATAAGCACTTCTGTAGCCATAAGTTTATAAAAATTACTGTCCTATGGGTGAGTGCAAAGTCTGTGAAACTTCACCTTCAGAAGAAAATTCACTTTGTCTCATGTGGAGTCCTCAGGGTCAAGAACACCTGAGCTTCTGCACTGAGCTGGTGTTTTGTTGCAGGGCAGTTTTTTTCTATGTGGCTATGTCTTTTCAAGAAGCCTGGAGGAATGGAATGATTTTTGATACCTCTGTGTATCTGTCAGATTTTGTTGATACATGGTAACAATTAAAGAAATGAGTGGGGTTGGAAATATTTATTGTTATTGTATCAGTGGGAATTACACCAGTATTTGTTGCATCTGCAGGAAACTACATTAAAAAATTATGAAATGCTACGGATCACTGTGTTTTATGAACTGGCCAAGTGCTGAACAAGGGACATACCTTAAAAATGTTAAAGTAGTTAAAAATGTCATTGTTTTACAAATGTCATTGCTTTCTTGAATCAGTTGCTATTTCTAAGCGTTTCCCCTATCTTTTTGTAAAATGTTTTCAGTTTACAAATGAAAATCCTCTGTTTGCTAAGCCTCGACAGTCACCCTGTGATGTGAGTGTTGCATTGGCTCCTTTCATCTTCACTCCTTGCCAAATGAAACCCAGCTGTGCACGTGGTGGTACTTGGAGCACAGCCTTTGGTTCCTAGCACTTTCGTACAGGCATGGCTGGGGCTTTTATGTGTCATGCAATTCTGGAGGGAGTCTACCAAAAAAGAAGACAATTGTCTTTTTTCCTCCTCAGTGAGAAGAGGCTCAGGAGTGGCTTGTCAGCGAGATGCGAAGCAGAAAGCAGTAAAACACTACAGGTAGTAGCTAAATTGCACAGCTGTGACTGAATACCTATAGGAAGGAGGTCTATTTGGTAGGAAGGCGCTATTTCTAGAGTCTGGTTTGTGCATACTTATTTTGGTCAGCTTCAAACACACTCAGACAGCAGGAGTGTGATTGCCTCAAACATTGCTGCACCATTATTAAATTTTCACTTAGGAAAGAGAGAACTAAAGGCAGCACAGAGAAAACAGAGAGAAAAGCAAATGACGAGCTATTGTGGAAGGGGTGAGGCAATTCAGAGAAAATACACAATTTGTAACCTGCTTGTATGAGACCAGATTTTAGGGAATGCTTTTTTTTTCCTATTCCTAGAATAGACAAACACATTTAAACTTAGGGTGAACCTTAACCAGTACATCTAAATGGAAAAGAAAGAAAGAATGAAGTACAAGTACAATCCTCAAAGGATTTTCAAAGTTCCTGGCCTTGAAGATATTTATATAGAATTTATTATAATATATTGGTGGTTGGGCAAGTCAAGTGAAAGAAATGAAGAAATTGCAACATAAATACATTATCTAGTCCTAAGATTGAATAAGAGAGTAACCACATGAGAAAAACAAATAAAGTCTGGTTAAATTTCCTATGTATTATTTTTTGTTTTAGTATGAATGTCTTAGCTTTTAAATCAGCTATTGTTGTACAGTACGGATGAATACCAAATGCCAGGTTTATGTTTTAAAAAGGCACTTGGTATGATTTTGGAATTTACACACCATGACCTCATCTTTCTTTAGCGTAAAGTAAATTTCTTGAAATTGTAAGGAAAAAGAGACTAATGGAAGACTTAGAATATGATATAGCAGATACAAACTAGAAAGGTTTATGTATAAAGGAAAACAAAACTTACCAGCTCTGCTGAAGTTCTAAGCGTATTATAAAGAGGGCACTACTTTGTGTTTGAAGTCTTTTAGAATATTTTGTTAATGATCTCTTGAATTAGGAGGAAAAATTATGTCAAAAATTAAAAAAAAGTATTAAGAGACAGAGGTTTCAGAAAGAGCCTGAAGCTCCAAAATACGGTGTGTTAGCTGTTAAATTCACTTAACAGCGAGCAATGCGATATCCCCCTTGGCTGTCTTGCCAGGGCAAAAATGCCATTTGTATATAGAAGGTCTCTTACTAAGCTTAATGAAAATCAAATCACTGATTTCTTAACTTGGTCTTCTGAGGCCAGAGGAGAGGGAAAAGTTTTTCTTTAGGTCTTTTGGTGGAGATAGCTCTGTCTAATCTGATCTTGATTGAAGGATGTTTAAATACTGTATTTCTTGCTGACTTAGGCTCCCTCAGTCTTGTTTTTCAGCAGCTGTTGGAGTCTGTGCGTGGCTATCCTACTATCTTAGTCAGTACTTGACCTAGCTAAGAGTAACAGGACTGTAAGAATAAAGAATATTGGACAGAAAAAAATGAACAAAATCCTGTTTCTTGTTACAGTCATGTATCGGGTCTGACACAAACCCCCTATGCCTGTAACATTTTTCATTTAACAAATTAAGAAAATCAACTATGATAACCTTAACACAGTTCCTTTGTGAGTTCACACACAGCTGCGTACGGTGCTGCCAACATTCAATTGAATTCCACAGGGTTATTTTCTGAAAGGCTGTTGAGGATCATTGGTTTTAGTTTCATATCTACCAACAAAAAATGTGTTCCTTTGAGCACCAACTTCAGTGGATACTCAAGCACAGTGATGTTATTAGCTAAAAAAAATGCTTCACAGACAAAGCATTGTGGCCTGGTGCATTGTCTTGGTGTTAACTCGCTGTTCATTCTTGCACACTGACGTTTTCCAGCTGCGGGTAAAAGAAGTCTGTATTTGAACATGTGTCCACTCACATTGAGAGAAGCAAACACGTTGAGCCTTATCTCACAGTGACAGGTTAGAACACGTTCTATAACCATCTCTTTCTTGTTCCCCTCCCATTCTTGGTTCCCAAGCTATAGTGTTAATCTCAGGGTTTTTTTTTGTGGCAGACCTCATATCCCTTTCACCATTAGTTACAATATTTTCTTCCTGCACTGTCATGGCACTGCTCACTAGCTCCTGATTATGCCTCAGTGCTTATTATGCTGAATCCTGTGTCAGTCTGATCTAAGAGTATTTCATATCAGATCAAAAAACCTGCAAGGAAAAGAAGAAAATGCCAGCTCAGGATTTTCAACAAATTCTGAAGGGGAGGCATTAATTTTGAAAATTTCTGGCTAGATTGGATAGCTTGTTCCAGTCCCTTTTGAAAACTGGATCTTGTATAGGAAACCCATGAGATTTATTGGCAATATTTTCCAGTCCCCATTTCAAATCTCAGTGCTTCAGTCCCTAGATTCATTCCAGATGCTGCCATCCTTATATAAACCCAAAGCACTCTGTCTTTTATCTGAATGCTTGTTGGATTTTAATCTTTCTTTTCAGCCTGTCTCAATACCTGAACTACAGCACACCACTGCCCATCAATCAGCCAAGTCAGCAGAGGCAGTGCCAGCTTCTCATCCAGAGTCTCTCCACATATGAACTCAAGTAAAACATTTCACTACTCTGTAATCCTTACACAATGTGGGTTGTAGAACCATGCATGATGTGATTATAGTGGGGGGAGTTTTCTTTTGGGAGCTCAAGGGACACCAATGACCATCTACCTGGATACCTTAATGACTTTGAGAACTGCAAAACAAGATTAAAGATCTAGGATGAAGTTACAAGAAAGCCAAAGACTAGAGTGAGCACTGGGATGGTTTTCTGTTCATAGGGGAGGTTCAGTTTTAAGCTACATGGGTCTGATCCCTAATTACTTCTGGGATTCTGTACATGAGAATCTGGGACACAACTTTGCATGAGGCTAGGCCATTTCTCCTGGTGAAGAGGAAGAAAATAAAGAGGAGGGAGGAGCATGTGGCCTCATAATTTCCAGCATCTCTAAGTAGTAGTTGCCTAAGGATCATTCGTGAAGTAATGAATTTCTCGTTCTACAGTGCTTCCTTCACTGCTAAACCTCTAGAGTTTGCAGTATACCTCCTATTAGGTCAGAGATGTTGCAAAGGGAATGGCAGTCACTGTTTCTGTGAGAATGTCATCATGACAAGTGGAGTCTCCATCCCTTGAGATGTTCAAAAATTGTGTAGGTGTGATACGGTTTAGTAGGCATGGTGCTGTAGGGCTGATGGTTGGACTTCATGATCTTGATCTTAGAGGCCTTTTCCAACCTCTATGATTCTATAATGACAGAATATCTGGAAATGCAATGTATTGCATATGCATCCCCATGTCTGCCTATAGGATACCCTGTTGTAGGTAACTCATGCTGAACATGAAGAAAATCAGTTTCAAGTATGGCTGCATCGGTGATGACCAGATTGAGTGCCTATGGGTAAGGGTCAGAGGGGCAGTCAAGTCTGACCTCCTGGCTGGAGTATGTTATAGACCGCCCGACCAGGATGAGGAGGTGGATCTTCTGTTGTTTAAACAGCTGGAGGCTGCCTCTAGATCGGCTGCCCTTATTCTTTTAGGAGACTTTAATCTTCTGGATATCTGCTGGGAACTTAACACTGCCGAGAGGAGGCAGTCCAGGAGGTTCTTAGAGTGTATTGAGGACTGCTTTCTGTCGCAGCTGGTGAGTGAGCCCACCACGGGTGAGGCTCTCCTTGACCTGCTGTTTACAAACAAAGAAGGGCTGGTGGGTGATGTCGTTGTCGGAGGCTGTCTGGGGTGTAGTGATCATGAGATAACTGAGTTTTCTGTAAACAATGTAACAAGAAAAGGCAGGAACAGGACATGATGCTGGACTTTCGGTGGGCAGATTTTGGATTATTTAAGGAACTGGTCAGGAAAGTACCCTGGGAAATAGCTCTTAGTGGCAAGGGGGTCCAGGAAGGCTGGATGCACTTCAAGAATGAAATCTTGAAGGCACAAGAGCGGGCTGTCCCCATGTGTTGTAAGAAGAGTTGTAGGGGCAGATGGCCGGCCTGGATGAGTAAGGAGCTTCTGAAGTAGCTAAGTAAGAAAAATAGGATGTATCGCCGTTGGAAAGAAGGGGACGTAAGCCACGTCATGTTCAAAGATGTTGTTAAGTCGTGTAGAAAAAAAATCAGGGAAGCAAAAGCCCAGTTGGAGCTTAAATTGGCCACTTCTGTTAAGGACAATAAGAAGAGCTTTTATAAATATATAAATGGTAGAAAGAAGGGTGGCAGCGACCTCCACTCCTTGTTGGATGTGGAGGGAAATATAGTAACCAAAGATGCAGAAAAGGCTGAGGTACTTAATGCCTTCTTTGCCTCAGTTTTCAACGGTAAGGAAGTCTGTTCGATAGACAGTTGGTCCTCTGAAGTGGCTGATGGGGGCAGGGTGAAATATGGCCCTCCTGCAATCCATGAGGAGGAAGTTAGAGATCTGCTGAGCCACTTGGACCCTCATAAGTCTATGGGGCCGGATGGGATCCATCCTAGGGTGTTGAGAGAGCTGGCGGATGAGCTTGCTAAGATGCTCTCCATCATCTTTCAACAGTCCTGGCTCACTGGAGAGGTCCCGGAAGACTGGAAGTTGGCAATGTGATGCCCATCCACAAGAAGGGCAGTAAGGATGATCCAGGTAATTACAGACCTGTCAGCCTGACCTCGGTCCCAGGTAAAATTATGGAGCAGATAATACTGGGTGCAATCATGTGGCACCTGCAGAACGACCAAGAGATCAGGCCCAGCCAGCATGGGTTTAGGAGGGGCAGGTCCTGCCTGACCAACCTGATCTCCTTTTATGATCATGTGACTCGCCTGGTGGATGAGAGGAAGGCTGTGGATGTGGTATACCTGGACTTCAGCAAGGCCTTTGACACTGTCTCCCACAGTAGACTCCTAGAGAAGCTGGCAGCCCGTGGCTTAGATGGGAGCACTCTGTGCTGGGTTAGGAATTGGTTGGATGGTCGAGCCCAAAGGGTAGAGGTGAATGGTGTCTCATCCAGTTGGCGGCCGGTCACCAGTGGTGTCCCCCAGGGATCGGTGTTGGGTCCGGTCCTGTTTAATATCTTTATTGATGATCTGGATGAGGGGATTGATTCCATCATCAGCAAGTTTGCGGACGATACCAAGCTGGAAGGAAGGGTTGATCTGTTAGAGGGTAGGATGGCCCTACAGAGGGACCTGGACAGACTGGAGAGCTGGGCTGATTCTAATGGGATGATGTTTAATAAGTCCAAATATCGGGTACTTCATTTTGGACACAACAATCCCATGCATAGCTATAGACTGGGGACAGAGTGGCTGGAGAGTAGTCAGGCAGAAAGGGACCTGGGAGTGCTGGTTGATAGGAACCTCAACATGAGCCAGCAGTGTGCCCAGGTGGCCAAGAAGGCCAATGGCATTCTGGCCTGCATCAGGAATAGTGTGGCGAGCAGGACCAGAGAAGTTATCGCCCCTCTGTACTCAGCACTGGTCAGGCCACACCTTGAATACTGTGTGCAGTTCTGGGCCCCTCAGTTTGGGAAAGATGTCAGGATGCTGGAGTGTGACCAGAGGAGGGCAACGAAGATGGTGAAGGGGCTGGAGCACAAGCCCTACGAGGAGCGACTGAGGGAGCTGGGGCTGTTTAGTCTGAAGAAGAGGAAGCTCAGGGGAGACCTCATTGCTCTCTACAACTACCTAAAAGGAGGTTGTAGTCAGACCAGTGACAGAACTAGAGGACATGGACTCAAGCTTTGTCAGGGGAGGTTTAGGTTTGAGTTCTTCACTGAAAGGGTGATTGGCCATTGGAATGCGCTGCCCAGGGAGGTGGTGGAGTCGCCGACCCTGGAGGTGTTTAAGGGGAGACTGGATGAGGCATTGAGTGCCATGTTTTAGATGATGGGTTGGTGTTGTGTTGGGTTATAGGTTGGACTTGATGATCTCAGAGGTCCTTTCCAAAATTGTGATACTGTGTGATACTGTGATACTGTATTGCCACGGGAAGGATTTTTGTGAGGCTTAGATGTGGACTTTTGCTCGCTGCAGCTTGCAAAACTATCCAGAAAATAATAAGATGTATTTTGGGTGTCTTTGCTGTGTTGAGGCATGCAGCACATCTCCATAGTGCAAAGACGGTCCAACATCTTTTCTGAAGCAGTGGTTCACATCACAAAAATAAAGTTTTTTCTTATCAAGAAGCCAACCACAAATTTCTTTATGGTGGAACATTGTCCACCTCTTGCATTGAGTATGAGCAGCGGCAGGCAATGCAGAGCAGGATACTGAATGTGTTGCCTATGTTGTGGCTAATTTGATGGAAATATAATCATATGCTTATGCCCAATTTGCATTATGTTTGTGGGTTTTTTAGATCTTTCAGTAGGAACGCAGCCAAAGAAAGAAACTGTGGAACTTAAGCTGCAGCCTATAGAACAGAAGTCATCTTTTGTTTAGTCAATGGAAAGTTAGGTGTTTAAACGTAGAGGCCAACAATGTTGAATCCGTGCTACAGATTTGATTTTTCTTTTTTTCTCATCTTGTACCCTCCAAAGCTTTTGCTTTTCCTCTGTAGATGATTATTTGATAGTCTTTACGTCTCCTCCCACCCTTTGTCTTGGCTTCCTCTCCCTATCATTGTACTGAAAACCATCTACTGCAAATGTGGCACCAGGGTTTTCTGCTGAACAGCTGCATGTCAGTGGCTGAGAGGTAATATATTTTTTGCTGGGGGTGCACAGGATTGTTTTTTCTTGCTTAGTCTTCAAGCTGTATAATTGGTCATTGAAATGATTTTATACGGTTCTGTTCTCTCGGGAAAAGTGTAACAGATTGTCTTGCAAATATGTCTTCATTAGCATGCAGATTTATGTGCAAGCATACACACTGGCAGTAATACAAGCTTCTCTCAAATGTTATTATGAGTAAAACTCCTAAGTGTGGTAGACAGGTACTTTTTGGCTTCTTTCTTCTAACTTGGTGCACATTGTACATTTTTCCACTAGGTAAAACAATGCAGAGTTGATTCTCCTCTGCATTGTGTCAGCTTTGCAAAGCCTGAGACACATTTGATTCAAGACAAATGAGTTTGTAATGCCACAACACAGCCAGAGTCTTCTTTCTTAGAAACCAAAGAAAATTTGTCATAGATGCTGTAATAGCTGGCAAACAAGTATCCTTTGATGAATGATACTAATTTTCAAAAACATCCTGGAAGTTTGGCTCTGTATTGTTCCTTGTTACAGGTCATAGTGCCAGGCTTCTTGGTTAGCAACTTATCACCACTTTAAACCTTTTCAGGATGAAGAATTAAATGCAAAATGATTTGAAAAGCTCCTTAATATTACTGCTTAAGCTGTCTGGAGACAGCACACTGAAAGTTTCCAGAGTTATTAAATGGTAATTATCTTCTAGTAGTATCTTACACATGCATGTTTTTATAGCCTATAAGCACATTTGATTAAGATTGAGGGTCAATATTAATAATCAATTATTGAAACATTATTTGAAATCTATTGATCATTTCAAGGTTTGTTAACTCTTTATCAGTGTGATTTTGACATTAGATTCTTCTATTGGAGTATTATAAATACTACAAGATACAATTTTAAAGGCTAGTAGGCACGTATTAGGAAAATGATGGCTTGATGGTTCCCACAGTTTTCTGTTAAAGTGCTGTTAGCCCAAATTCATCCAGCTGCCTGAAAAAGAAATCTGAATGTTTGGTATATTTAAGTGCACTCTAATTTGCACTTGCTCATGGGTTAATATCATACAGCAATATTTATCTAAACAAATTCACTAAAGAAGCCCCACAAATTAAAAAACTCACATCTTTTAACAGAGACCAACAAATACTAACATGACATTCCAACATGACATTTCCTTCCTCCTACTTCTGTTGTTATTTCTACGGCAATTTTCCCTTTTAAAAGTTCTGCAACTGTAGCTCTTTTTCATACAATGATTATTATAGCTAAGAGACATATTTTTCTCTATATATCTCTTTATTTTTTCCTAGGATGAGATAGGTAAAATTGTTCAGAGAGTATTTTCTCTTGTATGCTCTGTACCTCTACTTCTTTCTCTAAAAGTCAAGTGAGTGAGGAGTGGTCTATCAGTTTAGGCATTGGTTACAAAGACATCAGCTTGAGGTTATAAAAATATAATGTTTTTATTGTCAGAAGTTAAAATTTCTGACAAAAAATATTAGGAAGAATAATGTCAGTTTTCTTTAATTCACTTTTTCCAGTAAAGGAAAGTTACAACAAAGTTACTTCTCTGTATGTTTCCAGAACGTTGTCTGAATGTTAACACTGTGCAATTACTTAGTATGACACAGCACCAGCCCTGCAAACCTTATTTACCATGGGTGATGCACTGGCTTTGACAACTTTATTTCCCCAATGATGACTTCATGCGTGAAGAAGTGAGACAAGGTCTATAACATGCTTGATTTGCCATTGTTTCTGAAAGGAGCTAGAAGAGATTTAGGACCGTGTAATTCCTTTGCAAAAGGTTAACGTGCTTACACACCTTTAAAACGCCTTAGTGATGGTTAGACTTCTGCATGCCTGAAATTTTTTAGGTGAGAACTGGTCTTTCAGGTCACATAGGTGCTTTTGAAATTTTTAGCTTGTATCACTCAAAAATATTCACAAAGGATTTTTTTAACTTAAAAATGTTGACTATTGAGCAAAAAGCAACAGAGTAACTCATTCAAAGCCTTGTTTCTGGTAGAAGGCTGGATGAACTCCATTGAGAAGATTCTGGCTTCAGCCTTGAAAAGATGAATTTTATTGGCATATAAAACCTATTTTTCCGCACTGATATCGAAATGTTGATGGAAAACATATTGTGAAATAGCAGTTTATTTTGAGATGTTATGGGTATGCAATAAGCTTAGATGCTTTCCTTCTGATTTTTGAGCCAGGGAAAGACAGCTAACAGTAATCCAGCAGAAAATAAATCTGGTAATGAAGCATATAACATTTTTTTTCTTGATTTAAGCCTAAAGGACCATGCATTTAGCATTTACAAAGAGGGATACATTTTTATATGATTTCTTCTGTTTGGTAAGACAGTGGAATAAAAGTCATATAAGGCATAATTCCTGTGAAATAAGCAGAAGTCAGTTTATTGAAATTATTTTTTCCCCTAGAACTATAAAATTAACAAAGAAAAATGGACATTATATTAAGTTCATTGGAATTTCACAGTGCCATAGGAACTAGATCTTTAGGCTGCCACGTGGAATGGGAATGGAAAGAAGCATCCTCCAACCCATGAAAAGGGATAAAGGTTGGATTATTATAGTACTCAATATTAAATGCTTAGTGCATCCAGGGAACACTCGTGACCTCCAGTATATAACTATGTTATTATGGTAACTAATGTGAAATTACAATAGGAAACTAAGTAGAAGTAAATGTTAATTTTCTCAATAGAGACCTGCTACTAATGGAGACACATGAGGTTCTGCACTGTATGGCGTATTTTTAAGTAACATGGAAAACGGATGAAGATAAAATTGATTATGTTCAGAGAGTCGGGGTAATAAAAATGAAAACTGACAGCAAAGTTGTGCAGAAATATTTCACAATACTGACTACAGAATGACTGATGAAGTTTAGAGTGAATGTATAAAATGATCTGAACTTCAAATACGTAGTGATACCTTCCGAGGCCACTTAACAAAGTGATCTTGTAATAGTTATGGTTCTATGCAAAGTGTCAAGTTGTGGTTTCAATAGTAGACAAAAGCGTAAACTGAATGAGAGGAAATACAATGAAAGAACTAAGAGAATATCTTGAGTTTGTAAATAAAAGCTGCAAAAATATACAGAGAATAGAATGTGATCAAAAGTATAAAATTAATTCTGTATAGGAGAAGACCACACAGACTAATGCTCATTGAAATTGGTGAGGGATAAGACAGAGATTTATAATTATGAGGGGCACAGACAAGATGAATAAGGATGCACTGTTTCTTGTTTAAAAAAATACTATTAAGATGTATTAAGTTAATTGGGTACTAGTTCAAAACAATAATGATGGAAAGGTGATTTTTAACTAAACATACAATCAAAGGGTAGAATACATTCCTGCAAGAGACTATTGATATCAGTCTTTGGATAGCTTCAAAAACTGATGGGTGAAATTAATGGATGAGAAATACCTATGGGCAATTAAATGCAGAGATACCACCTCTGACTGAAAAGCTACTGAGCTGTAGATTGCCAGAAGATAGGAGAGCATGGTGAGGCAGCAGTACTATTCTTATGTTCTTCCCTAATGGTCGATTTTTAACCACTGTCAGAAGTAAGATGCTGGTGTATGTGGTCTCTTAATCTGATACTGCAGGGCCAATCTTAACATATGCTGGTCTAATACTCAGAGACCTGCATTTCAGCTCAGGCTAGCAACACAGCCATAATGCCATGGAGCAGAGAGATGAGATCCTTTTCTGTAATTCTGATTGGTTTCTGTGGTAGGTTTAACAGCCAAACAACTAAATGACTAAGGAGCAAGAGGGAAAATTTTGAATGATGAGGTCAGATTAAAGAATGTGGGATGTGTCAGTCTACAAGTATGAAGGAACTTGGTAACAGTCTATGGACTATAGTCTCTGGCAATGCACGGTACCATAATTCAGAAGTTTTGCGAACAATAGTGATGTACAGGAGTTGAAGATATAGCCCCACAAATACAGTGTAAAATCTAACACAGAGAAGGCAATTTTAGTTATGTTAAGAAGCATCAGTAGAAACCACAAGACCTGATCTGAAAAAACCCACACAATCAAAAAATTAAAACACCATTATTTAATGCAGAAGGAGATTGAGTGAAACTTTCAGAGGCAGCTTTGTAATTATGGTGTTTGTTGACTTTTGAATTTATCCTTTTAATCTTAATTTACTTTTAAAGTAGAGTTTTGTTTCCTGATTTTTAAAGAGAAAAGTACATATCACTTCCAGTGTGTGTAGCCCAATGTGTATTCTCAGGCGAATCTCATATGGGTCTGACAGCACCCTGGATGTTAGCAATCAAAGCTGGTGACTTGACCTTCTCAATGAGCATAATGAATGGCAGGAGGGTAAGGACCTTCAAAAATGGAAGATACTTATTAGTGTTTAAAATGGTTTAATTCACAACTGAAAGCAGTTTTGTGCTGCTATGTCAGGCAACCTTAATGATGAGCAGCATCACCAAATCTAGTTATGATTAATATTCTTGACTATTTCTTGATCTTGTCCCTGTCATGCTATCTGTGATGCTTTTTAGGCAGTATTGTGGTCTCTCAAGACATTTGCTAATGCTAGTGAATGGACAGGACAATACACTGCAGAGAGCAGTCCAATACTGTAAGGGTAATAGTTTGTTAACTCTTTTCCATTTCTGCTTCCAGGTTTCTGTGTCTCTCTCCCTTACTACCAAACTTTTGGTAAATTTCTTAGGTAAAGCCTTTGCCACATCAGCTAGTTAAGTTGAAACAGAAAAGTAAATACAGAATTTGAGGAGGGAATATTGGTCAAGAGTTAAGCTAAGAGATGGTATCTTCATTAAAACTGCACGAAAGATTTTTCTTCCTCTCACTCCATGTTAAGCACATACATTTCAGGTTCTAAAGTTCTTTGCTGACTAGCTTTCAAGACTTTCAAGGCAATAAGCAGAATTTGAAAATAGGCCTTTACCAGAAAATAAGAGGACTGAAGAACCCCGTGAAAGAAAAAGAAAGTAGGACTAAAATGTATTTCAAAATATGGACATGAAGTTCTAGAAAACCTAGTATTAGAATTTCCTGATATGGGTCAGTTTTTTTTTGTCTGAAAACATGTATACATCATCCTATGTACGAAGTGTGTAAGGCTCATCAATCAGGGCAGGACAGCAACTTGTAGTAGACATGTATAAGGCCTTTTTTGCTCTGTTTTTTACTGGCAAGGTTTGCTGTCAGGTCTCCCAGTTCTCTGACCTTGGTGGCAGAGTGGGTGGGCATGAGTACTACTTATAGGGGTGCTGGCAGGGCCCAACCCTGGCAAATGGACTGCTGAGAAGTACAGTGTGTTGATGTGTGTAAGAACACTGCTGAACTATCTCGATTTTATACTTCCTTCTCAGCTGATCATTTACAGACCGCTGAAGTATTTTGCAAATATTTCATAAATGGGGGAGGGAGGCATAAAAAATTCCTTTGTTATTTTTTTGCAAGGATTATATTATTTGTTTAGTATTTTGCAAATTTTTTGTTATTTGTGATTTAAACATATCTGAAATGGCCTGCAAACTTTAGCATGGACAAAAATCTTGTGATAATTGACACTGGAAAGGCATTGCATATTCTGTGCTATTGATAATTATTCATTTATTATTCCCTGCACCTTCACTGGAAATATTTCAGTTTTTTGTCTAGAAAGGCAGATATTCTTATTAGGTACTCAGAAATTTATCAGGTAACTATTGTGTAGCACTTTACACTGAGATTAAAACTGTTTGACAGTACTGTAGTTTGCATATTCATATACAGGATGAAACATTCACTTTTTTTGGACACTCAGCAGGGAGTGTTGCCAATGAAAGTGTAATGGATTTAAAAAGCAAACAGCTCAGGCTTAAAGACTTGGGATAAAATGAAATTTGAATATTTAAAACCTGTACAAAGAAAGACTTGAAAGCATCTACAAAGTGAACATATACAGCTGGTTTTGTAAACAACTAAATGGCAAAAGGCAAAGATGTTAAAAGTTCAGAAATGTGTCAATTCTAACACAAGCCACTGCTAAATTTCAAAATATGTGATAAGAGTAAAGGTATGTTTTGCAATCACCAAAATCTGGATAAACACCGGAGTCAAATTTCAATTCAAAGTAAAATGGAGCTGCTCATGACAAACTATGTGCCTATCATTCTCCAGCAGATTCTATTGGCAATCATCTGACTTCTTTCTGTTTGAAAGCTAGGTTCCTAGTTTAAGGTTGTTGATTAGGTTATCTCTAAACTCAGAATGTCAGATTTTTCTCAGAGTGATTACTCTGTGTTAGAATAAACCTCTAACTAGAAATTGCCAGGAAGGTTTGCACTTATTCAAGCATTACACTGTTTACTGAATTAAAAAATAAACACCAAAATGGTAATATTTTCCACCCATTATTTTTTACATGATTGTAGCTACTTTATAATGTTTCCTCTGGATGATGGTACAGTTGCTAATTTGTCCAACGTTATTTTTCCTTTATCAAAGCACAATCAATTTTTCATTGTGGTGACTTTCTCTGCCCTTGAATAGCTGACAGGCAGGTGACTTCAGAGTAATAGCATTTGATTTGCAGAGGATAGAAGGCTGACTGCTGTGCTTCTGCCAAATTCTGCTTGGTTAAGTGACTCAGTATCAAAATATTTGCCTGCATTCTCGGATAAAGGGGAAAAAGAAAGAGGTCAGGATAAAGGAATAAACTAGGAAATAGCCCCTCATTTTTTTTTCACTGTCTGAGCAGAGTGTACAAGGAAGTAAATTTAAGTCTTAAATGATTTTTTTTTTTACTAGACAGCACATATCAAGATCAGATATTGATTACAGCTTGCCTTTTTGTGCTCTGATGCTTTTTATTGACTTTTCTCTCCAGTGCCCTGTGATGCAGTACCAAATTGATTGGATCAGTATATTTTCCCTTTGGGATTACACAAGAAATGTTGGCTGCCTTACAGATGCATGTATTAGGCCTTCAAATATTCAGTGTTCACATAAAATGAACAAGAAGTACATCATTCTTAAAAGGCAAAGAAGAAAGCTACTCTGATGAAAACAGTTTTTTGTTCCTGTTGAGGTATCTGCAGATCTGTACAGAGAGGTAGGAAGGTCTATTTAAAATAGATTATTCCTCAGAAAAAAAATATGTCAGGACATCTGCATTCTGCTGGTCTGTGCAATGTCTTGGTGATAAGGGGTGTGTCAATGTTCATTTTATTTTCCCTTGATTCCCTTAATTTGGTAGAGAAATATCACTGGACCTGATTCTCGTTTATATTTTGGCTGTTATACACCCTGATAGAGGACAGGATTGAACTTTTGTGTCTTGTATGCTCCCAGGGTTGGGTTGAGTTCTCCAAGGACAGCAGCTGAGAACTTCTAAGCTCCTAGATTTGCATTCTTAGAAGTTGAATTTACCCAAGATATTACAGTAGCTTTGCTGTGTCACTGTTGCTCATCAAAGCAAAGAAGAGCTGTTCTTGTAGGTAATCAAAGTTACAGAAATTTTGCAGCCAGTGGTATAGCTTTTGTTTTATTGGTAGCTAGGGGCACATTAATGCAATGTCATGTTTTGTAATGGAAGAGGTGGGAGGAGGCATGGGAGGTGCAGAGCTGCATGACACAAACTGGAGCCTTTGGGGTGCTGCTGAGGATGTAACGCTTCTGGGTCAATAAGCACTCTGGTCTCCTTCAACGTAAAGTAATACTTGCCCTAGTCTTATCAAAGTCACTTACAAATCTTCTCCCATTTTACTATGTCAGCACCTCTCAGTGCTTAATCCTTTTTCTTCACACAGTTTTTGTGAGATAGGTAAGCAGTAGTTTATAGATAAGAGGTCGGGAGAATACAGTGAACTGTTGAAGCATTTCCTGCCCACGCGTAGGAAGATAAAAAGTAACTCAGATGAGAAAAAGCACCACAATAAGCACACTCTTCCTTCTTTTCCTGCTCCAATCACCTTTTAATCAACCCTTACTCTTCTTCCTGATTCTAGATAAGGGCCAAAGAAGAATATAGGTAACAGACACTTGAGTTTTGCAGAAATACCGCTTCAAATGTCCCTCCATGCACCCATGGTTCATGTGGTCCGTGTCTTTTTGAGGACACATCTATGTTAAATATTTGGACATTAAGAATTTTAAACTCAAAGGCTTAAGATGCTTTGTCATATGTAGAGCACACATGCCTCAGTCCTTGGCTGAGGCAGACTGCTTTGATGGCACGAGTGATCAGGAGAGTAATACTATTTATTTAAGCAGGGAATTAATTTGTAAAGAAAAAGGGGGGAAAGCAGGCATGTCGCAGTTTCCTACTTCTTTAAGGTCAGATGTATCTTGGGGAACTTGTCCTGATTACTGACATAATCAAAATGTGGTGGGAAATCCTGCTATGCTGCCCCAGTGTTAAGCAAAAAAATATTTGGATTCCTGGAGTTTTTACAGAAAACAGTTTATCCTACTTCTCCTAGCAGACAAGTCAAAGACATATCTTTGCAAAGTCTCTTCCATACCACTTGGAGGGGAAAACAACAATAGCAGCTAAAAGTTTAGGTACAGTCCTGTTTTAAGATTGCCTCCAGCCCTAGTTACTGCTGTTACAACAGGAGCAGCCTGCATTCCCCCGTAATGAGGGTGCAGCAGGAGGGCAGCTGTACTGTGTTGGAGGCAGCTTTCCAGTGCTCCTTGGGGAACAGGGTGACCCTCTGCACAATTGTCTCTTGCTATCTGGCTCAATAAGAACAAAAAATCAGCACAAGCTGAATGAGCAGTGCAAAATACCATTATTTCTTCCCTTTTCAGAGCACCCTAAGCAGCCTGAATTGAATTGCTGCCTTGAAGTAATTTAGCCCTTCACCCAGCAAAACATCTAAGTGTGCAATTAACTATAAGCAAGCAAGTAATCCTGCTGGACTCAGTCAAGAGCCCCATGCTATAATGCTTTGCTGGAGCAGGATGTAAACTTTCAGCTGATTGGATGGAAAGGCCTGTGGAGACCTCTCACATAGGACTAAAATCATAAGCAACAGGAGTTTGTCTGTGGTGCTTAGGCTCCTAACAGCTCTAAGGATATGCTAACCCTTGGTACATTTCTGAATTTTAAATATTTTAATCAAATTGCTAATAATTGAGGAACTAACGCACTGATGCAGATATACAGTATATAGCATGTTATTATACTTTTTCTCCTGCATGTTTATTTCCATAGGAAAGACATTTGCAATAGTGGCCATTGCAAAATGAGCTCTCTTTGGTGTTATGTGAGTTCCTATATGTCCCTCTTGAACTGATTTTCCTGATTGTGAAAGGTAAAGAAGCAGACAATGGCTACTAATCTTAATAGGCAGCACAACAGATTCGGGCTGTGGTACCAGCGATGTTCACAACCCAGATTTTTAGGGTGGAACTGGCAGCCGATTAATTTGAGCAGGGTGCAGTCAGGTGTTGCTTGTGCCCTCTACTATGAGACCAACCTTGCTCCTGTCTGCCACTTGAACAGATACAGGCTGTTTCCTGAGGAACTAATTAATTATAAAGTAATGTGTTTGCCTGCTTAGAGATATATGGTTCTCTAAAGAAGGAGGAAATCGCTAATGACAATGAAAAAATACGACTTAAGCTCTAGGAACATACCACAGGGATATATTTCTTTCTTCTATTTTCACACCTGGATAAACAAAAAGATACATATTTCCAGAGTAATTAAAAAACAGGTGTAGATGATCTTTACAGATTACTATTTATAGAGCACTGTTATTTTGAAATAGATTTTAATTTATATTCTACTAATGCAATTACAATGAATATGGATTAGAATACTGATTATTTTAATACAAGATTTTTTTAAGATTGTGTTATTTCTACTCTTTTTTTTTAAAAAAAACAGACACATTTATTTTTCAAATATTCTGAGGAAGACATTTTTGACTTAGAATCTTTCAGATGCTATATTCTGACCTTTTGACATTACCCTTTTTGTTTTGACTCTTTACTTTTACTTTCCTCTGCTACTTTTCCTCCTTTTAAAGAAGCAAGAATTTAAAAATCTGAATCCAAAATCTGTAAAAACAGACCTGTCAAAAATCAGAAAAAAAAAGTGTTTTAGAGACTTTAGAGTGGCAAATCCTTTTAAAACACAGTTCCAAATGAAAGTATTTCAACCAGCTCTAGTTACAGTTTTGACTAAAAATCCTTTACAAGCCAGACCAGAAACACGAATCTTCTGCATAGAACAGGTTTTCTTAAGAGTGAAAAAAGATCGGAGGAGTTGTTCAGATGCTAGGATCTCCCTTGAAGTTGACTGTTATGCTTAGCAAATGGAGAAAAATAATGGACAAGAGTATATCCAAACATCTGTGCTTCAAGGGAGGAAGGAGAGGAGTCATATGGAATGACTTAATGCAAATCAGTGAGAAGCTGTAAAAATTAGGTAGTCGAAAAACCCAGCTCTAATAAACTGAAGATACAGTTGAAAGTGCTAGTTCACTCCAGCTGTGAATCTGTCCCAAGGAGGATATTTTCAGTGTGACCTTCTTATTGGAGATACCTGGTAGCGGGAGTGCAGTCAGTGTGTGACTAAGGGGTTTTTCAGTTTACCACTGGCCAAGGTAAAACACTAAGTTTAAGATAACTGGAGCAGCTAAGACCTTGGAACAGACTTTTAAGGTGTGACCATTGAGTAGTGTTTTAGGAATCCCCTGGTGTTTTGCTGATCCATAATAGACTTCCTTCTGTTTACTTACAGGTCAGTTGCTGGCCCTGATCCTCCTCTTTCTATCCCTGTTAGATTTAATCAGCCTGAGTGTAATTCACTGCTCCAACTGTAAAGATTCTTACAGCAGATTTCATCACAACCTAAAGAAGGAAGAATAGACTGTCCCTCTCATTCTTTGACTGATGCTTTCTTTTACCATACATGACAAAGTGATAGACATACTTAGTCAACTTTCTGCAAAATCACTAATGCCACCCTTGCTGGTTGGCTACCCAGATATTGGCTAAACAGCTGTCATGCGTTTGTTACCTGAGACACTGCAATACTGTACAATCAAACCATTAATTTTCCTCTGGGGTTGGTCCTACAGAACTGCGTAGCTAAGGGAGATAAAAAATAGCGTCCATTATATTAATCACATTTTTCCTGGTTTAGCCTCAGATTAAAGCTGCAAATTGACAAATGTTCACTTATAAAAGCTGAAGTAAATGTTCAAAAAAGATTCTTCTGATGTTTTTTTCCCCATGTGATCAGAGTCTACCACAAAACTATGCATAATTACTTCCTACCTCCCCAGTCTCCTTGACCACTCAAAGGGCCTCAGGTCAATAGACCTGCTATATAAATGACTCCTGAGCAAAAGGAGATCATCTAGTCTTTTCCTTGAAGTGCCACTGAGTTTCGCCTTCAGTCCTCCAATCCCTATTGAATTCTGACATTTGACAATTGCTCTCATTAATGCTCAGCCAGAATTTATAATCACCAGAAGGTGAGCCAGTCTCATTCTTAAATCTTAGCATTCTGGAGAATCTGTCACCAGTCTCCACAGAAATATCATTATTGTGGTTAAGAAGATGTCTTCTTATTTAATTGACTTTTGTCTTATTAGATTACAAAGGCTTTTAATATTCTGAGTTTTTCCCTGTACAGATCTTTATTTAGTAGTAAAGACATTTCTTATTTGTCTTTTTGATGAAGTGAATGATTAGTGTTCTCTAAGATTCTCTTTGTAAGATATTTTTTACAATTCTAAATATGTATAGATGGATTTTTTCTGTACCTGACCTCATTTTGTCAACATAATTTTAGAAGTATGGAAAACAAAATGTTACCCAGCTTTACCACCAGCTCACAAAATACGTGGGCAAAGGTAAAAACCTGTTCTCTATTTCTCTTTACTCCTCACCTGTTTATGCAGTTAAGACTGTAGACTGGTTTCATGACAGAGGGAGCTCATTTACTCTGATGCCTAAAATACTTTCCAGTTTTGTGGAGATAGACTAGAGCCATCTATTTTGTGTCTTAGTATGTAGGAATTCTGTGTTCAGATGTGTTCTGTCTTTTCAATGGTGTGCAGGTATAAAAATCCAACCTATTTTAATGTATTTAATCTAATTTTGTTTTTATCTTGTAATTGTTTAACGTCTATTAGTCTGTCTCCTCCTGTCTGCTTTCAAAGGGATGACTTTAGAGTTGCTTCAACACTCCTGCAGCAAACAGCACTCAATCTGCCACTAATCTGGTGAATATCCAGCAAAAATTCACCATTTCATGAAGATTCCTCACTGGCAAATACATCTTGAATGGTACCAATTACAGAATTATAAATCCATGCAATATGTGTGTCATTGATAGTGATTAATAAAATAAGTCAGAAGCCTCATGGCGTGGCTTCAATTGCCTGGCATTTATACGATGTTCCAGGGTTCGCAGAATAGAGAACGTTCGATAATTTGGATAACCTTCCTGGCTATAACATAAGCCTGGTGTTTGTGAAAGATGTTACACAAGAATAAACTACTCTTCAATCTGAAGCTGTAACTTAAGACAGCAGAATGAGCTTTAAGTTTTAGTGGGTTCCAGTCAGAGCTTTAGGCTATAGCATGTGCTTGCTCAATATAATAATAACCTCTTTAGCATTACATTTAATCTAAAAAATCCTCAAGGTATATCAAATCCTTTCTGTCCCTGTCATGAGCAAATACCAAAAAAAATCACAAACGAATCCAACGTCATTCAAATATTTCATTATTCATATAAGCATTTCACCTGGAGAAAACATGTAAATACATGCTTAACTGTGCACATGCACAATATCCTCTTGTATATATGAAGACTAACACAGATTAACAGCCTGTTTTGCAGGGCCCATTGTGGGCAGTAGAAAAACACGGCTCACTGAACAGCTTGGTCATATTCAGACTGTCAGATTCTGTTCTCAGACCTGCTGGTGTAAATTTTTTGCATTCCTGTTATACTGGAACGTTATACTGGAATTTCTCAGATAAGTTCTGGTTCTTCACATTTGAAGCACAGTTTGAAATTGCATATCCATTAACCAGGCAATGGAATAGAATTTTTTGTGCTTTTGAAACTGCATTTTAACTTTTTGACTTTAGTATTTTAGTAAAAGTGGTCTGGAAACTTATGTGAGAAGTGCTTATGTATCAAGAATTTCCCTTTTATCTCCCACTCATCCCAAATTTGACTGCAAGATTTTCAGCTTCTCTGGGTTTTGTAGATGTCTAGAACCTCTCCTGAAAAAATTGAGATACTGATTTGAATAAGCAAATTCAAGGCAAATTTTCCATTTTCTTTTGTACCTAATTAATCTGCATAAATAGGGAACCTGGTCTTGAACCTTTTCCTGAAATGAACTCTACACTTAGGTCCTATCCTTGCGAATAAAGGCAGCACACATATCTCAGGGATTAGTGATTCTGTTTTCATATTTGAGTGGTACAGGCCTGGCACTTTTGTACAGGATAGATATTAGTCTTTTTTCTTATATTATTATAATCTTCTTGCCTGCAGTGTTGTATAGAATTTAAAAAGTTAGGCCAAATTCTGTGGTTGAAGAATAGAGATTCAGCATTTATCATTAGACACTTACATTTGAAAATGTGAGACTATACTTTACACTGTACCCCCCATGGTCACTTTACCTTTGCTTTTCTCTCTGTATCTTGTTTTTTTCTCCAACTTTTTTCTCCAACTTTTCTGTGCCTTTCTGTTGCTGTCTTCTGTCTTTCAGTGCATTTCTACTGCAGCACCTGTGTGTTCTGCCCCTGGAAGCTCCTGAATGCTAGTGTTTTGAAAGAACTGAATCCCCTTAATTTTACTTCACTAGCTCTCTCATGGAGGCTGACAGCTGACAAACACAGTGAGGGAAAAGAGAAGTAGGAACATTAGTCTGAATGTGAGCACACCATGACTTGCTGAGAACAATATTGCCTTTGCTTTTTTAAAAAACTTATTTCTAAATGTAAAATATGAGTCCCTCACATAACAGATATGGTAAGTTGGCGTGCTGCCTCACAAACAAGCTTTTCTCACTTTACTTGGTTTCCTTCCATTCCCTAAATAGTGTTCAAATTCATCCATTTGTATCACGTGTAGCATAGTATACTTAAAGGAACTCGAAGACTTGTGTGATATTATAAATGTAACCACAATGGTTTCACTATTTACACTTTCCTTTTCTATTGTACTTGGGTTTTTACACCATCATCCCTTCTGTAGTGTCCTAACATCTACCATACGGATTTCTCATTGGAGTGTCTCCTGCCAGCACTGCTTAGTGTCTTTCAAATGAGTTTTTCTTTCTAGTGACTGTCTTGTCTTTCCACCTGTCTATGTGGATGCCCATTGGCAAGTCAAAGATGCCATGCTACTTGGTATTATCTTGTGACTCTGCTGAGCTCTAATACACAATGTCAGCAACATCAACTTTTATAAATGATCACCTGGCTCCCTTTTCAAGGGTCTGTTACAGGCTTTGTTCCCTTTGCTTGCTGATTCTAACAGGGTTAGATATCTGGATTGGAACTTTCATAAAGGTCTCTTGTTGTAGAATGAAATAAGGCGACTGCATTGTGTCAGTTCTGTGTGCTTTGCATAGCTATTCCATCTACAGATTCAGTTGCAGGTGTTGTTGGCAGTCTTAATAAGAATTTTGAATGTTCTGGGCTACTCAGCTACTGGGCCTGGGAGATCAGAGCAGATGCCTGGTTTGGAGAGCTGCTCAAGAAAAATCAGTAGCTGAATTTGCTGAAAGCGTTCCAGTATGTTGTCCATGCTACATTTATGATAGATATTAAGGATTTATTTATCCATAGTGAGCTAGTGATTTCATTTTTTATTAATCCAAATGGAAAATGAATTTATTGTTTCTGTAACAAAATCTCCTATTGCACGTATCATGTAACATACCAAGCAAAAATTTTTGTATTCCAATTATTGATAAGAATAGAGAGCTATTTTACAAATCCTCTTGAACTGCTCATTTAACTAATTGCAGCCCATTCGGGAAAATACATGAGACTGTATCACTAAATTTTGATCCTTTGTTTTTTTTTAAAAAAAAAAAAGACCCAAAAAATCAAAAGCTGCAAGATGAGGTCACTCTTCATCTTCTGGTACAGTTTGTTCCCATTGGCATAATTAATACAAATATGATAGTGTAGAATTATGAAGTTCTGCCCAAGAAAGGAGAATATCAGAGTCTGTGCTCAAAGCCTTAGAACAAAACACTCACCAAAACTCTGAAAAGAGTTTTGCTGTTGTTTTGTTTGTCTTTACAGACTGTAAATTGAAGTATTAGGATATTCCCTGGGTGTTTGTTCCCCCTAAAAATATGTTTCTGTGTAGGCATTAGACTGATATAATTTTTTGCTTTGTGAATTGGAATCTCCAGTAGCCTTCTATTATGGAGATTATAGAAGCCTTATCTGTGTGTTTTGCTTGGCTTTGAGCATCAGTGCTCTTGAAAAGATATATTTCAGGGGACAGGACTACAACTTGAAACATTGCAGCTGCTTTTATCTTAAGCACTCGTGGTAATTACTGCTTTGTAAAGATTATCTTACTATCTGGCTATTTATTGTTTCATATGCAAGATGTTTTTGTGAGCAGGTTTGATGCTGAAACAGAACTGGGGGAAAGTACAAAGAAGTTTTCTTCAAAAGAAATATTATTTCTTAGTCATGTAAGCGTAGGATCATTCAGAAACTTAACGCAACATTTTCCCTGATGTCAGATTTTCAGTGAGCTATGTACATTATACAATTTCTTTTGGGCGTGGAAACATATTTTTTCATTTTAAGAAAAATACTTCCTTACTGATACCAAACCCACCATTTTTAATTTTAATTTTTGATAGTACCTAGAGGCTGAATCAGAACTGGGCTTTTGTGTGCTACAATAGTCATATTATGAAATGATGGATTCTGCTTCAAAGAGTTAATGGTACTGAGGGGAAGATGGGAATCTCAGTTAATCTCAGATGTAGGGAGAAGTGCTATTTTAAAGGTTTCTGAACGATTTCAGCTTTTAATGTCCCAGTATTACCTGTCTTATCAGTGATAAATGGTTAGCAATTCATACTTTTGCAAAAGGACTTACAGACCTTGCCTTATTCTTTTGTGTTTTCAGAATGATGGATTATGATGTGAGTCCTTCAATGTCTGGTGCTAGAACAAACACTGAATCAAAAGTTTCTTTTTAGTAGAGGGAGATATGCTGAAGCTAAGCACAAAAGATCTACACAAAACATTGCCAGGAGTTATGCTTCTTATGCAGAAAATTCTCACTGACCTCAGGGGGACAGTTATGTGCGTGAGTTTACTTTGCTTGTGTGTGTTTGTGTAAAAAAGAATTAAATTTCAAAAATATAGAGAGAGTTCATACACGTGCCTCCTGCAAACAACAACATTCTTGGCATTATAGATTGTCAACATTAGGCATAAAGAATAATTGCTGACATTGATTTAAAATATAAACTTTTCCTGAATGCTACAAAACCTGAAAAAAACCTCCACACATGGTAAATAAAGTGTATATTAAGTCATGAGATTACATTGTGGAAATTATTTATAATTAACTTCTGAGGCGCTGCCAGCTTTGTGCTAATTGACACTCTTACTTCTCCATCAAATAGACAGATGGATGATACACTTCATAAAACACCAATTCTTATTGGCAGTAGTTGGTGTATCAATCAATATTTGCCCAGTTGGGAGTAGAATTTTAAATATGAATGCACAGTTCAGTCATATAAACATCCATATCACAGTACTGTTGGCAAAAATGCTGAGTTATAAACTGCCTTTTATAGGATTAGATCCATAAATATTCTATTCGGAGCATCATTGTACTTGTTTTTAAATCAGTGCAAAAAAGGAAAAAGAAAATAGCTAAACTTCCAATAATGACTTTGTCATTTTAGCAGACAGTATTGGGCAAAATTTAAGTGTTGTTGTGTATTGCACCTTCCTTAGTGATTCTTCAAGTTGACTGTAATTTCTAGTGTTATTGGTAGCAAGTCATACACCTCATATAGAAAAATTCCACAAGGATGAGAAGATGAGACACATATCCTTGTTAAATATTTTGTCAAAGAAAGCCTTCAGAAAAAGACATAGACATCAGATAGTGTGCAATGTGTGCCTGCTTCCAAAATTAAGTGTGAAAGAAACACAGGATGGTATATACACATTACACCCTCTATTAAGAAAAAAGAGATTAAAATGAGCTTTTAAGATAAAACAGAAGTATATAGGATAAATTGGGAGTTTGTTCAGTGGTAGTAACTCCTGCAAGTTTTAGTAAATCTTGGACCACTAATAAAGGAGAAAACAAATACCATATTCTAAAAACTTTGAAGAAATCAACATAATGATCTAATCATGTTATATGGTATCTGTTCCCTAAATGCCTTCTTTTAAAACTGTTTCCATCATTACCGATGTTGGCAAGAAAAATCTCGGACATAAAGCCTAAGTGAAACCTCTGTGATATGTACACTGACCTGCTGAGGGCTGAATTTTCTTTAGGGAACAGAATTATTTATACGACAGATTAAATGATAATATTTTAGTAGCAGCTGTTGTACTACATATTACTGCTGTGAACCAGAATTCAACAACTCTCTTTAAAATCACAATTTTGTAGGTGGTTTTTTTTTAAAAGGATAAAGTGATACTTGGACATCAGAAACTGTTGGACTTTGTATTAGGTGATTAGTTACAGGAATGTTTTATTTATTCTGTATAACATAAGTTAAGTTTAGACGTGAAGAAAACAAGCGATTTTTTTATGGGATACTTAAGTGGTTTCTTCAGATCTAAGTATACTTGAGCTTTGAAAATCATGCAGTGATGTCTCTATGTCTCTTTCATTCCTCCTGTGCATCTCCTCCATACTGAAAGAAATGATCTTCTGCATGATGAGTTAATGGCCATTAATAACGTCCTTTCAGCAAGATCATATTTTTATACAACTGAGACAAACTGGGGTCAGAACCAGTGGTAATCAGCACTGGCAAAGAAAAAGCGTCATTATGAGAAATAAGGTCAAATCACTTAGTGAATTGCATTGAAAAAGTCAGCTCTCGGAACCGGAATGAACCATCTTGTGAATCTTTTTTTCTATATTGATCACAAAAACCAGAAAACAACTTCTCCATCTTCTGTAGAATTATACATGAATAATTTTGTGGTTCTTTTTAGATGTGCATAAGATGTGCACATTTAAAAATATCTCCTTTTATTTATTCTGACGGAGGAGGAATACTCAGGAAAATATTCTGAGAAAAAATAACTGTTTTATTTTATATATAAATTTACATTTTTTTTAATCAATTGTACAAATATGCTTATCATCTCTGAGTGTGGATTCAGGCACGATAGCCGAATCAAACCTCAGATGCTCAGATTTGGAACTGTTTGTGGATGTGAAAATGCTTGTTGCAGATTTTGAAGCTGCATATTTGACAGTTTATTGAATAGGAAAATGTCTGCTTCTTAGAAGATCCAATATAATATGGTTATGCTGTCACTTCCTTTCCAGTGTCCCATTTCAGTTGCTTTAAGATCAAAATAGATGTCTCAGGTGTTGAGAATTATGTCAAGTTATTATGTCAGATGCTGCATTGTGGTTTGTGAGAGTTGGAGAGAATCTTAACATTTATTCAAGAAGAGAAGCTCTTCATTGTCTGACCACTTTTCCTCTCCTGTCTATGACTCTCACGGAGGCAATGCACGGTAATGTGAGGAAATGCTCGTGGGATGCCTAAGATTAAGGACTCTCCTAGAGGAAAGTACACAGAAAAGCTTGCCAAGGGTGAAGTTACCTTTTTCTTATTGGAGTTCCCTTTGGGGCTCAAGGAACAAAACATTCTGTTAGCCAAATTGACCAAGTACAGCATTGTGGAACTCAAAACATCCAAAGCAGATTCTTTATTTCTCTGTTTGGTCCTTGTGAAAAGTTCAATAACAACAAAAAATAAAGCCTTTTTTTCTGGATTAAGTAAACTCAGTTAAATGGCTGGAAACACCACAAAAAAAAGCTGTGGCATGGCCCTTTTCAGGGCCTTTCTTTTGCAAAGGTTTTACAACCTGGTACCCTCTTTTGTGTGAAGGTGGTTGACACAGAGAACTTTGCAAACATCTGTTTTGTTGGGAGAATGTACAGCTTCCTGCTCTTTATTCATGCTTCTCTGCCATGAATTTTCTGGTGGAAGAAAAGGTGCAAGCATTTTTTAATTGTCTTCAGGGGCAGTAGAGAGTGATTGAGCTAATGAGTTTGACTTTGCCTGAATGCTGTTAGGGAGCAGGATCAGAGACTGCACCCCTGTGGGGCTTGGAAGGCCTGTAATATCTGGAGGGTGGATCACATAAAGCATGTTTAAAAATGGCACCAAGAGTGTGGTGCAGGGACCTAGAAAAGAGTGTTTCTTTGCTGACTTGAGCACCTTAATTGCCAGAAGCCATGACCATTTGTATTATGACCATTTGATTATTGGGTGAGAAAAGAATATAATTTTCTGAAGCAGAAGCTGAGCAATTTGATGTGAAAACTTAGTGGGCTGGAAGAAAGGGCAAGCAGATCAAAAGTAAGGTGAAAGACCTGACAGGATCAAAATTAGTTGCTGACACATCTCCAGGTTGAGATGAGAAATTTTGCAATTACCTGTAGCACTGATTGTTGATATAGATGCTCACAGAAATCTTTAAGCACAAATTCTTCCTCCAGTGAATCTTTATATCTTTGCTAGAATTGGTAATATTTTGTGCTTATGGGATTTGCAGCTTTTTCTCTTTGGCAGATCTTAATAACTGCTTCTTCCATACCCCAGGAAACATCAAGGATTATTTATTACTATCTAGGAAGTGCTAAGGTTTGTGGCTGGGATTCTTAAACATTTGTATTTATTACCATTTATCTAGCCACAATATTAATGTTAAAGTACAAAGTAACCAAGAAGTTGCAGAATAATAAGGCACTGGAGTCCCTGAGATCAATTTACTCAATCAAGCAGAATACATCCCTGGAAAAAGGGACAGTCTGATTCCTGACCAGCAATTTAAAACCAATTTTGAGTGATGCGGTAGGAATTAATGGATACGTAACCCGCATATAAAAGAATGAATTTCTCCCTGGGCAGCAGTTAAGTTTGCTACACCAAATATTGCAGTTGTGAAATCCAGTTCTTACAACCCCATGGCAAATTTTGTTTTCATTACTGGATTTAAGTATTTTTCAGTGTTGTCTAGCAACAGAAAAAAACCCAAAAGACTGCTCTAAAAATTAAATGCAACATTCTGGGTTTTAAGTATAATAATTTATAATTCATAAAGCACAACTTATAATTAACCAGTTAAACTGCGAAGTAAGTATTTACATAATACAAGAAATAAAAAAAAGTAACAACTACAGAAAGAAACAACACATAATAACTGACTGTGAATGTATTCGAGATGGAAATTGATTGACAGTCTTTTTGTTGTGGGAGAAATCTCAATCTGGACCAGCTTCCCAACAGGACTGCAGGAGCAGTCACTCTACAATTTTTTAAGAGCCTGACATGATTATGACTCAAATCAAATAACTTAGCTGACCAAAATAGCAAAGGAATTGTCTCTAATATATTAGTGGTCTTTGTGAAGCCTGTAACATATGCATTTTTTTTTTCTTCATAAGTTCCTTACACCAATGCATGACTAGAAGAGTAATACAGAACTACACATGCTAAACAGAGTATTTACACTGGGTTTATTTAAACTTACTATGTTTCTTTGCAAAATTTATTAGTGTCATATCGTTTTCAAGAGATTAAATGTTGTCTTTTCTTGGAGAACAATACCTATTTAGTCAGATCTATTCTGCATTTACTAGATGGTGTTTTCCTTTTCCTAACTATAGCTGAAGAAAATAAGTCCTTTCCCTTTGTTCTCCCATGCACAAGGCTTTCAAAAATAAAAAGAAAAAAGTACCATCAGAAAATGAAATAGAGTTCGCCTTCAAAGTACTGCATGTAATTGGAAATAAAATAATTCCATTTCATGGAGTGAAATTCAATGCTTTTTCTATCTTCGGATTTACTGCCATGTCAGAAAAGTAGCCTGAAATCTACAGCAAGAAAGAGGAAGGATGATATTTGTACTCCTTTCTGAACATAATATTACAAAATACCTTGAGTCTGTAGATTATTCGTTCATTGGATGCAGCACAGAGATTTTCTTTACCTTTGACCTTATGAGTTTCAGAAAGCCTGAATAGGCAAAAATTCCTCTGCAGCCACACATATGCAAATGATGTCTGTTTAGAATTGCTCCTTGGCTTTTAAACCCAAATAACCCAAAGCAACCTGAGATTTTCTGAAATACAAGTACATTGTCTCAAATCACTAAGTATTATGTATATTGCACTACTTTTGGAAATATTCTGTGATAGAAAAAAAATAGAAAAGAAATCCTCTCTCATTTTCACTTCAATGGAGTTCAGTGAGATAATTAAACTTATTAGAGGAATTGAGAGGACAATGTTTTCCATTCTACTTGACCTCTTTCAAACTGCAACTGGAAAACTGAGTCATTTGATACCAAATACTAAATTACTCTTGCTCCAAATGTTACCTTACTACACAAAATACATTTTGCATTATCTAAGAAGTTCAGGTACAAAAAAAGTGCAGTTTGGAAAACATCTAAGTAATTTTGAAGGACCTGTTCAATCTGCAAATCTGTCCGAAAGTGTGATACAGGCTTGAATGAAGCTTTCACCAATAGCATGTAAAACCCAGCAAAGTCCCTGGGAACTGAATGCACACAAAGATTGCATTTCCTGCTTCTAGTGCCTCCCATCCTATGTGGATTGAAGTGAGGTTTTACAGTTTGCTGAAACTTTAGGTACTGAGGCTGGTGAAAGGTGATTTGGGCTTGTAACTTTTAGTGGCACCTGATTACCTTCGTGGATGTGACAAGTAAACAATGTTTACTAACTGAGTTTATTTTGTTCATTGATGGTTCTCTTTTGTTCCTTTGGTTGCAGCTACAAATGCAGCAGTCAGTTGTTTCATGGCATTCACCCTCCTCTGGAACAAGATATTCCTAAAAGCAGGGCTGGGGGCACAGCAAATATACTAGTGGTTTGAGAGCAGGGCTAAACTGTACAAGTCTGTGCAGTCCAGAGGTGCCTAACGCAGCTTTGGTCATAAGAACATAGTAGCTGGTTGTACGTAGTATTTCTGACCTAATTATTCTCATCCTGGTGAGGGAGCTGCACTGGAAGCAAATAGTGATAATTGGATAGGCAAGATTCATAGATTGGCAGGGTGTATATTTCATCCAAAAACTAACTTGTGGACTCAAGTGGGGCTTAAATAACGCAGAGACAGAGCATATGCACTGGACTATAGGAGCTGACTGGAATTTTGAAGGCCACAGAAATGTCTTTAAAAATACCAAAATTATTGTAAGTACAACACTGCTGGTATGGAACCCTTACATAGTCACATCTCCTTGAAGGGACTGAGATAATTTCCTCCCATTAAAAAAAAAAAGTTAATTTCTAAATTTTCAGTGATTCTTCATTGAATCACAAATTCCAGCTTCAGATTTGTAGTTACATAACAGGCTACACTCTTCAGTGGTTTGGCTAATATGATATGTGAGTTCAGAAAATCAGTGTTATGAAAAAATAACATACACATAGTATTCTAAGACACTTTCCATTAATATTAGCAGGAATAAGAAAGAAAACATGTGTAGCAGTTGCATAGGAATTGTATTTGCACACAGAGATATATATACACATACATGCCATAAGTGATCTCTATTTAAAGATATTCTTTATATGTATTTCCTGAGAATTTTACGGCAAAATAATTCAGCCAGAAATTTATCTTGGCACATGTGTGCTTAGTACTATAAATTCAATATAAAATATAGTAAATATCTGCGTTTTTACCAGTCTTTGAAATTACAGTTTGCTATGAGTTCTTGTGGTCCATCATCTTGGGAGCATAATAATACACAGAAGGACTCTAGTATGTCAGGGAGTGCTGAGTTACAGCAGTTGCTCAATAAATTTTTCTAATCCCAAGCTACTGTGCAGAGTACTTGTGGTTGAAACCATTACAGTTATTTGGCATTAATCAGCTACTCCTCTCAGTGTTCAACAAATAACTTAGTGGTGTCTGGATAAAGCACAACCAGTGAGTGCTGCCAACTAGAAAACTGAAAGACAAATGCAGGTTTTCCTATATGCCTAGGTACACTGAGGAGGATTAGTTTGCTTCAAATGTGAGTATGTCTGTTGGCAGGGTAAGAGCGATGTGGTGTACATCCTGACTAAGAACAGAGAGCTCCCTTTGCTGGACATTTTATGGGTCTTTGGCTTGTGTATGTGTCTCTATGGGGCACAGTGAGGAGAGGGAGGAACAGAGAGTGTCAGGTGGCATGTTGTACTCTCAGGTGGAGATCTTTTTGGTGCTGTAGCCTATTAAATGTCATACTCCATGCTGTGTAACAATGTGGTAGTTTTCTGTCATTCCCAGATCCTGAAGCCAGGCACAGTTTCTTGGTATGTTAAAGGTTACATAAACCCATATTTTGACCTATGGGATCAGGAAGGTTGAGTTAAGTCTAAGTAATGTGCTATGCACATGTGATATATAGCCCTTGCTGTGAGAGAGCTTTTTGCATTTATCTTATAATTAAGGTGTTTGACTTGTGAAATCTGATCTAGGGTAAGAGGATTCTTACCTGGCCAGTTTGAGGTCTAATTCTTAGACCAGGAAGCTCTGGTTGTAGGTTGTCATAAAAATGAACAGACAAACTGAGAGATAAATATTAGGATCTGCAGGTGAAAGGGACCACTTTCTGAAGCCAGTTCTCCACAGCAGGCAAGCCTCCACTGGACAACTCTACACAGCTGACTCTTCATGGGGACAACTCTATGCATGGAGGGTTAGGATTATGGTTAGGGTTTTGGGCTCCCCAAATAGAGTTGTCCGTGCAGGCTTTTTCTAGACCCTCTGCAGGAGAGAACTAAATATGGAGTATTCTTCCACCGGTGGAGGAACTACCAGAGATGATGTGACTAGAACACCAATTTCAAATTAAGTTAACACAATTACAGTATAATATTTAAAAGTAAAAGAAGGGATTCTTCTTCACTTAACAGCAATGAACTGGCCTGTATACTGAACCCTCATCAGAAATATTGATTTTTTGAAGCAAGTTTTTCAAAATGATTAAAACGGAGAGATACTAACAATAAGGCTGAGGAGTTAGAAGTTATAATTGTTAGAGAGGAAAGAGTCAAAAGAAACAAAGTTCTTCATGCTAGAGAGTGGAAATAATGTCTACAAATTCATAACGTATTCAGAGTAGTTGCTGTTATTTTAATTAGCTGCTGAGAGCTGAAGAGGGATTGTTGGATATAAACTAGAGCATGGACAATTCCTTTAGACATCAAGGCAAAATTTAATGGGACAGCAGATGAAGTCCCTAGAATTGCAGTTGTTGGAAATACCTAAGGCTAGAGATAACACTCAGCTGTCCTTATGTGTAAAGGTTTTATCAGCATTGATAAAGGTGTTTGGTTATTGGAGTTTCAGTGTACTGCTATGCAGAGAGACTGCACTGCCCCTTCCTGTCATGTTGAGGTATCTGGTGGTCAACGGCCTTGCCACTTACCGAGATATCTTCATCCACTTTTTACTCTCCCTTCAGAAAAACACAGAGACAATAATAGTTATTCCCCAAAATGCAGAGACTGCAATTCTGAGTGTCTCTTACATGAGCTACGTAAGGAAAAAGGGAAGGTTTTTTTTAAAAAAAAAATAATTTTTTTTTTTCCTGAACAGTGCAGAAAAGTTGTAAGCTATAAGTGTGGCTTGATATTGTTATGGATAATGGTAAGGTATTTCAATAGATGTTGTAAATCAGCATTGTTTCATCTGAACCAGAACAATCACTAATCTGTTCTCCTCACAGATGCTGCACCTTCTGTACCTTCAACAAAAGTTGTTGGTGAGCAACAACCTGCTGATAAGTCTGTAAAAGGAAATAACGCTGAATAACAATTAGAGATTGAAAAATAAGACATCTGTCCTGTGATGATTTAAGTATTTTTCCTACTGTGTATTCTGGAGAGTTATTATTCCACCTATTTTTTAATTAACAGAAGCAAAGAAGTTTCCACTTTTTCCCTTGGGAGTTCCTAGAGGCCTTGAGACCTTCACTGCCAAGGAATTGTTACAGTCTTGAGGCAAAAATGTGTTCTCAGTTATACTAATGCAACACCTTATTAATTTGAGAGAAAGGGTCACCCACTTAGCTAAAGCAGGGATGGTCCCCCAGCTTTTGCTTTGCTCTGTTTCCTTTTCTAAAATTAATAAAGTCATTCTCACACCCTTCAGCCCCTGTAAGTAGCAATTACTCATTCTGTTTGGATGCCTTTATCTTTTTTCCATTGGGCTTTAACACATCTTCTGTAACCTGTGTTTGTTCCCTTACTTCCTCTCCATTTCCATACTCAATTTGAAACACAAATAACTCTCTCAGCATAGACATTTAGGAGCTAAAGGAAGGTAGCCTGTTGATCTGATGGTGGATAACATTACGTGAAATTATAAATCTTTGCATAAGCAAGATGCATCTAACATTCTAAGCTTTAAATAGATCTTGCTCTGAACCCATGCTTTCCTGCTTCTGAGTACCCCCATTAAAGGGCATATTGACTAAGAGACTAAAGAATTAAGTGTTTTATAAATTCTAATCATCTTATGATCTAAAGGTTGTTATGGAAGACTGACAGGGCTTTTAAACCTGTGCCAGCGCACACTGCAGTAATGCAAACATATTGTCTGCCTGGCTCCAAGACTGGACACTTAAATGAACAATTGAATTTACTGAGTAGGAAATTTTTGTTTATAAGATGAGTACTAAGAATAAGGGAAAGAAAATCCAGGACTTGTTTGCATCTGCAGATAAAAAAAATCATCTCTCAGTATTATAGCAGCCTTAAGGGTCCTTTCGAGCCTTGGAACTCAGATTTTTATTCTTAGGGATGATTTGACGTGGGCAAGAGCTGCTACTTTTGCTACCTCACGCTAAAAGATACTTTCTTAATCACTCATTATTCAGGCTAAGAGAATAAAGAACTGCTTGAACCCATTAACAAGAAAAAGAGTAAAAATCATCATCAATTTTAGATTCAGGTAATTGCCAGTACTCAACTCTTTTGTCTGATTTGTGTTATTATTATAAAAGAAACTCAAAAGAAGAGATTAAAAAAAAATAATCTTATTATTTTAGAGAATATTTTGAATTTGAGTCTGGATATTAAAAATCTGAAGTTGTTGCATCTAGGACTTGGTAGTGGATTTCTCTCTTTGATTTCACCCTCATAAGAATTTCTGTATGAGTTAACTAGTTAATGCCTATAAAATCTATGTTTTCATGCAGATATATGATACTACCTCTAGAAGAAAGAGTTATGTCTCAGATGAGTACTCCTCAACTTATCTAACATACGTTAAATGAACCTGCCCATAAAAAGGAAGTCACATGGAACACTTTGAAATGCATTGCTTTAGAAAGTTTGCAAACGTCTGGAACAATTTTGTAGCTTCGTAAATCTTCAAGGTCGTTGAAGAAAGCTTAAGGCTTAAGAAAGTTGGAGGGAACAGCTGCAATTTTTGAAAACAGAAAGGCAAACTTGAAACAATTTTATCAAAGCTTGACTGTTTCCCTATCACAGACAGTAGACAGCACTAATCTCGTCTCTTTGTTTAAACAGATGCTATTTGCTTGGCAAGTAGCTGAATTTTAAATGTACAGAATTATTATACAAGAGAAGAATTCTTGACTGGAGGTTAGAAACAGAAGGTTAAGTTCAAGAAAAGTTGAAGAGAAAAATCTTATTTTCTCTGACATCTTCAAAGCCCTGTAAAATACCTTTTCTCCAACCTTGAGAACTATTTTTGATACTTTTCAAAATCAAAAAGTTTTTTTTTTAGTGGCTAAATAGAATGAAGATATCCATGTAGTTAATATTTGAACCCTATAGACAGATTTTGTTTACATGACTGTATTTAATGTTAGTGAAAGAGGAAGGTGGATAACTTAGAGAATCACTAATTGTCTCTCTGTCTCCCTTTGGTGTAGTCCTATGCAGTTCCTTTTCACAAGTACAGACCCTCTGTAGTCTAGGTATGTCAAGTTGAACAGCATTCAGTTGCATGGAGGCACAGATTTTTTAGCCCGTGAATTGTCTACAGCATATCCAAAGTCAGTTATTTTTCTTCATTTTATGAGGTTGGATTGGAAGCCTTTTTTCCTACAAGATGAGTGGTTATCCTTGGGGTGGATCTCAGACTCCATTCACAGCTTTCTTGTAAGTCAACAAAAACACATGAGCTGGAGAGGGAAGGAGAACAGCATGGAGTCCTCATTCAGCACAAAGCTTCTGGACATTTGTACTATGGCTCATGCAAATAAAAAATTTGCTTTGTATTGCGTGTGGAGTGATCAATCAGCTCCCAGTAGCCGTTAGGTAAAGTACTAATAGCTGATGTTTTTGAAGACCACAGTGACCTGGTCTAAAGGCTGGTTTCACCTAAGTACATGCATTCTTTCTTTCAGCACACAAAATGTGCCTGAGTACCATGTGGAGGTATGGTTCTAATTCGATCTGCTCAGCTCAAGAAGGCATTCACTTTCAGGGGTGATGAATAAAGTTTCCTGCTAGAGCAGTGTTTTACCTCTAACTAGCCCTTCAGCTTCTCAGATCTAAACACAACAGATGGTACCTTCTGCAATACCATACCTCCTTAACGTCATCCTGAGGCTGTGGTTCAGTAGGGGCTCTTGGCACTGATTTCTGCAGTGCTCTACTTTTTTTTTCTTTTCTTGAGAGACTCCTATTTCTTTCAAAACTTAATATATTTAGTTATAGCTGCTGAGATCACTAAAAGGAGTGATTCGGTGACAATCCAAATTTTTAAGCTGATTTCATTTTAGTACTTTGTTAAGAGAGACCAAGGAGAAAAACCTGCTTTCTCTGTTCTTATGTTCATTTTGCATTCCTCACTTTCCCAAGATGAATCTCTTCACTCCCTACTTTCATCTGCTCCTCCCACAGGCAGACAACAGCTACTAACACATTTCAAGAACTGAGATGTTTGTGATGGAGGTGGGGAAGGTTAGCAGCAGAAAGGTGGTGCGTTTTAATTCTCAAATGTACTCTGGCTGTTTAGGTATTTCATCCCTGGCGTAACACCTGTACAGCAGAATGTTAATTTTTCCTTGACTGACTCTAATTTGACAGAGGTTATGAACATTGTCAAAAGCAGAAGCAAAGAAATAGATCCTTTGTTCCTCTGCTTCCAGCATTTCCATAACATTGTACCAAGTGATACCAGCATGAGGATGAAATGGGAGAGGCATAACACTTCTGGAACTACTTGTCTTCTCCTACTGGAGATACTTTTTGGGAATTGTTTTGATACTTCTCTCTGTTGTGTTCATTGGGTTCTTCCTCAAGCTCTCAAAGAAACCTTGCTTTCAGAGCTTTCGTTTTTAGGAATGGAAGTGTTTCACCATGATCTTTTGAATATTTCTTAGTGATACTTAAACGCAAGTGCTTCATTTTCCTTTGTAAAATTAAATGCAATAAGTAATAGGAAAATAGAAGTGACTTTCCTTCTTCCCAGTTATTCATTTAGACTGGACGTTAAGAAGAATTTCTTCAGTGAGAGAGTGGTCAGGGATTGGAACAGGTTTCCCAGGGAGGTGGTGGAGTCTCCATCCCTGGAGGTGTTTAAAAGACGAGTAGATGAGTCTCTTAGGGACATGGTTTAGTAGGGAGACAGGCACGGTTGGACTCGATGGTCTCAAAGTTCTCTTCCAACCTTATGATTCTATGATTCATTCTTTTTGGTACTATACCTAAACCAGCTCTTTCTTGTGTTATGTCTCCTCAGGTTTTGTTAAATACTGTACTCAGCATAGTCCTTGGATAAAACCCTAGGGTTCATTTCCCTGTGTCTTTCTCCAAGGACAGGTTGTCATTTATGATTTCTGTACGTCCCACTGTGTATTGAAAAATTATTTTTGTGAAATGTTCTCAAAATCAATATCAGATATGCAACTCAAAACCAAAATTGTTTTTCACCTTGTGAATTCACCTGAACTGAAACTCAGAAACAGGAGTTGTTTGTCTCAATATTCTTTCAATTTCTTTCTCTGTTTTTGAGTTTTAATATGATACAGGAATTTTTCCTATATTGCAATACTTTAAGATTTGCTTTATTGACCTTCACGAAGTAAAGGTTGGGGTTGCCTCTGGGAAAAACATGTATTGATAAAGCTATATTTATAATAAACAGCGCCACAAACTGTGAATCTGCTTTAGGTCACTGCGGATATCTCTTGATACTGTTCTGATTTTCTCTGTAGCCAGTCTCTGAGAATGTTGTGGTTTTAGACAGCCCTGCAGGACGTGACTCTGCTTTATGGATCCATGCACCTCTGTGAACTTTGATCTCCAGTTGGGCATTTCTTACCTGTGTTGAATTTTCCTCATTAAGTTCCTGAGCAACACTAGGTCCTAGCTTTTTCGCTTCTAAAAGCAGTAAGTAAATTTGCTATTCTTGTTTTTAATATAGCCCTTGATACTTGTTTACTTAAACTGCCTTGGTAGTAGTTCCTTAAACTGCTGAACAGTCTGTCATGGGCTCCATATTCATCCTTAAACTTAATTAAGATACAAATTGCCATCACATCACTGGTACCGTTTCAATATTGAACAATTGTATGCTTTTCCAGTCTGTACTCCCAGTCTTACTTCTGCAGAGCTTCTGAAATTTATTCTAAAAAACTCAACAGAAGACAAGTAAAATAATTGGTAGCATGTATTATTATGAAGTTATAATATTCTAAAGTAATAATATAATCATAGCAAAATAATATTATATAAAACCTATAATATTGTACTTTCATATATAAAAAAAGTAATGTCCAGGATCTGACTTTTGCTTTACATTTTATGTCAAACCTACTCATGCATTATTTGCTTATAGTTACAGAAAGCTTTGGGAGTTCATTCTAAGGTTAAATTTCTCTCTGAACTGCATGCTACTGAACCTTCTTGGTTATTGCAGACTTCTAGAAGAAATTCATTCTCTCTACAAACCAACCCTCTGATGTGGTTTTAGGGATGATACCCTGTTATTCTTTGAACACACGTAGCTGGATACCCCTGAGCACACCCCAGTCCTTCAGCTTCAGAAGTTACCAGTCCCATAGGCTGCACTCCTACGATATTTTGAGATGTGCCTCTGCCTTGCACCACCCTGTCTTCACAGAAGGAGACTGTTGCACCTGGGTTGCATCCTTCCAGTAAAAGACAAAAGGAGGCTGGAAGTCTTTAAGACCTGGCTAAAGACGACACAAAAGCTGTAAAGATCTTGAGCCTTGGCATATGGAGGTAGAGATCTACAGGTTTGGCTGGATTTGGTCTTACAAGTGATCTCCACCTGGTTGAGTAAAGATGTCTTTTAGATATATACTGATAATAAGTATGTCTGGCTTTGGGGATATTTGCACAGATAAGGGCATGGCCTGATGGCTCTTATTGTATGATTCATTAGCTTTTGTCGTTCACTCCTCTCAGCTTTTCTTAAAAGATCTATGGTTGCTTATTTCTTCCTCATTTTCTCTCCTTCTAAGCTTATTCGTCTTCTGTTTATTCAAAGGACTGTTTTAACAATTATCCTGCAAAATTATGGATTTTATCATTGTTTGTAGATTGAAATGTTCCTGTGGTAAATGAGGTGTGTCTTCTGTACATGACTCATCTACTGACATCTCACGGACAAGGGAATCTTCCCATCTGGTGATCCAGTGCGTTACAAGAAAAATTATCTGCCTCCACAGAGCTTTTATTGCCTTTCAGACTGTTGAATGGATGAGTGTTCTTGGTACAAAGTAGTTTAGTACTGGTACTTCTTACTGGCTAGTGCATAAGATGAGATGGAGAGGATATGAGATTCTTTCTGCTGAGCCTAAGATGACTTATCCCAATAACCCATCTTTTAAGAATTAAGTAGTACTCAGAACTTGGTTGTAAAATAAGTATACCTTTACAATATAATATTAATATGTCACAAGCACTGGTATTTTGTTCAAATTGTGAAAATATTCTCAGTAACAGAGTTATTAATGGTGCAGAATAGTGAGTGTACAAATGTTACAATTCATCTTTTGCTAGAATTTTAATAACACTTTTGCTTCAAGTTTCATCTCTGATTTGTGATGTAAAAACCCCAGGCATTATTTCAAACTCTACATATCCTTGTTATCTTCTTTTTTTGCATTATCCTTGTTTTCTATTTGAACCGACTTTTCTGTTGCTTCAGGAATTGGTCTTTTTTTGTCTGCTCTTGGTATTGCCTGCACTCTTAATTTTTTTTTGTTTCTTTGTCTCAGGAACTGATGTTCTCAATCAAAGGTTTCCAGGTCAGAGGACTTTTTTAGAAGTGACAAAGGTTTTACTCAAGAAGAGAAGGCAAGCAAGTTACATCTTTTCCGTGCTTACTTCTTCAGCAATTTCTCCCATTTCTGCTGGAGTGGGGTCTCATAAATGCTCAAAATAATTGGATTTGGGGGGATTTGCTATAGAAACTTTGTTACATACTTCTTCTCTTTTAAATCAAGTGATAGTCCTAGTGATACTAATATGACTTGAATCTCCCGAGAGGGGGAACGCTCAATAGAGAACCGCGGGTACGCGACTCTCCGCAACCCCGGAAGTGGCAGCGGTCACGTGGGTGGCTGACGGCGCAGGCGGGCGGTCCCGGCAGCAGCCGCGGGACATTTAAACGTCTCCCTGGGAGCGCCAGCGACCGGAGTGCGGCTCAGCAGTTTGTTAAGGCGACGAACCTGAGCGCGGCGAACAGGAGCGTGGCAGGTCAGTTTGCACAGGCACGGCGAACAGACAAGGAGCAGCCACCTAGTTAGTCTCTCAGGTGATCTTGTTTTTTTTATCTCGACTAAAGCTGACAATGGTTTACAAAAGAAAGACAGCTGTCACTGCTGTTAGCACTAGGAGGGCATCGACCCAAACGGAACCCTACAAGAAGGATGCAGTCATACAGATCTCTGGCTGCACAGACTGTTTGAGCCTGGCAGCATTAGCTCTAGAGGGCAGTGTGAGAGGCACCTGTGTGAGATGTGAGCAGGTGAATGATTTGCTATACATGGTAGCGGAGCTCAAGGAAGAGGTAAAAAGGCTGCGAAGTATCAGAGAAAGTGAGAGGGAAATTGACTGGTGGAGTCAAACCCTTTTGATCTCTAAGGAAAGTCAGCAGGAGAGTGTGAACCCCTGCCATCAGGCAGATAGAGCTAATAGAGAAGATGGAGGGGAATGGAAACAGGTCCCTGTTCAGAGAGGAAAAAAAACTCCTTCTGAACCCCAATCACATCCTCAGGTGCCCTTAGAAAACAAATATGAGGCGCTAGACTCAGATAGTCTAGTAGAGGTCAGCTATGAGGGAGATCTGTCTGGAGGGCCCTCTTCTTGTTGCACCCTGTCTTCCAGACAGATAAATACACCAGCTGTAAGAAAGAAAAGAAGGGTAGTTGTAGTTGGTGACTCCCTTTTGAGGAAAACTGAGGGCCCTATATGTAGGCTGGCCCCAATCCAAAGGGAGGTTTGTTGTATTCCTGGCACCAGGGTGAGGGACATTGCTAGGCAACTTCCTGAGCTAATTCAGACCTCAGATTACTATCCGCTGTTGGTAATCCAGGCTGGCAGTGATGACATCAATAGGAGAAGTACCAGGGTAACCAAAAAGAATTTCAGGGCACTGGGTAGATTAGCCCATGGGACAGGTGCACAGATAGTATTCGCTTCAGTTCCTGTAGTGGTTGGAATGAATGGGGAGATGCATGAGGAGAGAATTAGGAAAGCCTACCTTATCAATAGGTGGCTAAAGGATTGGTGCAACCATCAAAATTTTGGATTTTTTGATCATGGGGCAAACTCCATACTACCTGGTCTTCTTAAATCAGATAGGCTTCATCTGTCTAGGCAGGGCAAAAGGGTTGTTGCCCATAAGTTAGCGGGGCTCATCAGGAGAGCTTTAAACTAGGTCTGAAGGGGGAGGGGATTGATATCAGGCTCTTCAAAGTTCAACCCAGGGGTGATAAGACTGAATTAAAAGTAAAATCAGCAGCCCAGCTGAAGTGCATGTACACTAATGCACACAGTTTGGGCAATAAACAGGAGGAGTTGGAAGCCGTCATGCAGCAAGAAAGCTATGACATGGTTGCCATTACAGAAATGTGGTGGGATAACTCGCGTGACTGGAGTGCTGTCATAAGTGGCTACAAGCTCTTCAGAAAGGACAGGCAGGGCAGGAGAGGTGGAGGGGTGGCTCTGTATGTTAGAGAGTCTCTTGACTCTGTACAACTTGAGGTCACCAAACGATAGCATTGAGTGCTTGTGGACTCAAATCAGGGGGAAGATAACAAGACTGACATCCTGGTAGGAGTCTGTTACAGACCACCCAACCAGGATGATGAAGGGGGCGAGTTATTCTACAAGCAGCTGGCAGATGTCTCCAAATCGCCAGCCCTTGTTCCTGTGGGTGACTTCAACCTGCCGGATATCTGCTGGGAGTTCAACACAGCAGAGAAGAGGCAGTCTATGAGATTCTTAGATTCTTAGAGTGTATGGAGGGTAATTTCCTGCTCCAGCAGGTAAATGAACCTACCAGGAGTGGGGTCCCACTAGATCTGCTGTTTACAAACAGAGGGACTGGTAAGAGATGTAGTGGTCAGAGGCCAACTGGGGCACAGTGACCATGAAATAATACAATTTTCAATATTCAGGGATGTAAGGAGAACCACCAATCAAACCTCTATGCTGGACTTCCGGAGGGCAGATTTTGACCTGTTCAGAAGACTGGTCCAGACCACACCCTAGGACACACTCCTCAAAAACAGGGGTGTACAGGAGAGATAGATGCACTTCAAGGAAAAAGTCTTGAGTGCACAGGAACAGGCTATACCAATTAGCCAAAAGGCAAGCCGGTGGGGAAGATGAACACCTTGGTTGAATAGGGAGATACTGAAGGAAATCAGAGACAAAAAGAGAGCCTACCGACTGTGGAAGGCAGGGCTGACTACTCAGGAAGAGTATAGGACTATAGTTAGAACACGCAGAAGGAAAATCAGAGAAACAAAAGCGCAATTTGAAATTAATTTGGCTACTTCTGTTAAGGATAACAAAAAGCGCTTCTATAAATACATTAATAACAAAAGGAGGGGCAAGGAAAACCTCCATTCTTTGTTGGACCTGGGGGGGAACATAGTTACCAGGGATGAGGGGGAGGTTGAGGTACTCAACACCTACTTTGTCTCAGTCTTCACCAGTAGGAGAGGTGACCCTCAGGATAACTGGCCTCTGCAGCTCGCAGATAGAGACAGGAAACCAAATGTCTCCCCTGTGTTCCAGGAGGAAATAGTCTATGAATTACTGGGCCACCTGGATCCACACAAATCTATGGGACCTGATGGATTCCATCCTAGGGTGATGAGGGGGTTGGTAGAAGAGCTTGCCGAGCTACTCTCCATCATCTATCAACAGTCCTGGCTCTCTGGGGAGGTCCCAGATGATTGGAAGTTGGCAAATGTCACACCAATCCACAAAAAGGGCTGCAAGGAGGACCCGGGCAACTATAGGCCTGTCAGCCTGACCTCAGTGTCTGGCAAGGTTATGGAACAGATCATCCTGAGTGCAATCACACAGCACCTTCAGGATGGACATGGGATCCGACCCAGCCAGCACGGCTTTGTGAGGGGCAGGTCCTGACCAACCCGATTTCCTTTTATGATCAGGTAACCTGCCTGGTGGATGAAGGGAAGCCTGTGGATGTAGTCTATCTGGACTTGAGCCAAGCCTTTGATACTGTCTCCCATGGCATGCTCCTGGATAAACTGGTAGCCCACGGCTTGGACAGGTGCACTCTCAGCTGGGTTAAGAACTGGCTGGATGGCCGGACCCAGAGAGTGCTGGTGAATGGGGCTGCGTCCAGCTGGCGGCCGGTCACCAGTGGTGTCCCTCAGGGATCAGTGTTGGGTTCAGGTCTGTTTAACATCTTCATCGATGATTTAGATGAGGGGATTGAGTCCATCACGAGTAAATTTGTGGATGACACCAAGTTGGGAGGGAGTGTCGACCTGTTGGAAGGCAAGAGCGCTCTGCAGAGGGACCTTGATAGGCTGGAGAGATGGACTGAGTCCAATGGGATGAAGTTCAACAAGGCCAAGTACTGGATCCTGCACTTTGGCCACAACAACCCCATGGAGTGCTACAGGCTGGGGACAGAGTGGTTGGAGAGCAGTCAGGTGGAAAGGGACCTGGGGGTACTGATTGACAGGAGGCTAAACATGAGCCAGCAGTGTGCCCAAGTGGCCAAGAAGGCCAATGGCATCCTGGCCTGTATCAGGAATAGTGTGGCCAGCAGGACGAGGGAAGTGATCCTTCCCCTGTACTCAGCGTTGGTGAGGCCACACGTTGAGTGTTGTGTTCAGTTCTGGGTCCCTCAGTTCAAGAAAGATATTGAGGTGCTGGAGCAGGTCCAGAGAAAAGCAACAAAACTGGTGAAGGGACTTGAGCACAAGTCCTATGAAGAGAGGCTGAGGGAGCTGGGGTTCTTTAGCCTGGAGGAGGCTCAGGGGTGACCTCATCACTCTCTACAACTATCTGAAAGGAGGTTGTAGACAGGTGGGGGTCGGACCCTTCTCCCAGGCAACCAGCAACAGAAGAAGAGGGCACGAGCTTAGACTGGATATCAGAAAAAAGTTCTTCATAGAACGAATAATCAGGCATTGGAATGGCCTACCCAAAGAGGTGGTGGATTCACCATCCCTGGAAGCTTTTAAAATAAGACTGGATGTGGCACTTAGTGCCATGATCTAGTAATCATGATAGTGTTGGATTAAGGGTTGGACTTGATGATCTTGGAGATCTCTTCCAACCCAGATAATTCTATGATTCTATGATTTTATCATTATACCCTGATATAATTTTCATAGAATTAAGGCTTACATAGTGATATTCTTCAAAGAGGGCATTGGACCAAAACCTATTTAAATCAATTGTAAGACATATCTGCCTTAAACAGACTCTGAATCAGGACTGACTAGAATAAAAGTAATGTTCAGAAGCTAGGAACTCCTTTTATTATCATATTGTGCTTCACTTTGTGGTGATGAACACATTACTGATTCTAGAGTCTCCCACTCTTCGCTTTCAGTGGTCTGGTCCTGGTTTGCAAATTATGTGTCACATTTGCACTCCTTATAAGTCTGGTTTCAGCTCTGCTGACTCACATGTCTAAGTCCTATGTACTTCCCCTAGCAGCAGTGTATAATCTAAATGTCCTGATCTACGTCAACACTTTTCTTCTCCTTCCAGCCTTTTTACGAGGAGGGTCTTCACTGCCCAGTAGAGGTAACCAGAACACCAATTTGTTTCCTTTAGGGAAACAAAACCATTCTTCCTGAGCTGTCAGATTCCTAATTTTCTATGTGAATAACCTCTTAAAATCACTGAGATTCAGAAAGTAGATGCTTTCTGACTAATTTTTATATTTGAGGCAAGGTTAAAAACCTAGTAGATTCAGATTCAGCAGGTACCATAACAATGTGTCTTAAAGAAGTGATTATAATATAATGAAGATTAGTTTTTACCAAAAACCCTAAAGAATAGAATAGAAAGCAGAAAGTCATTACTTACAATTCTGACAATACTTCCCCCTAATTATTATTTTGTAAAACCCTCACGATTTGTTTTTAATGCAGAACAAAAATGTAATTTTTCATGCCTGTGAATAGTTCATGAGACAAGGAAATAATGCAATAATAAAACTTATACACACATACACGGGTACCTGTTTCAGTTTACTCTGCCCTTATTGTCAACGTTCAAAAGCAACATTCATTACAGTCTTGTTTCACTTGATAGAGAATTTGCATATGAAGTGCGCAAAACAGATACAACTCCCATTACCCACACTTGAAGCTAAAGCTGGTATTTACAGTACTCAGCATAAGCCTGCAGATTTACTCAGCCTTCATATTTAGCAGTAATGGTACATTTCATATCAATGACATAACTATAATGTGAGCCCTACATTCTTATTGGTCATCACAGACTACTACTACTCTGCTAGAACCATGCACATAGTCTTTGATGCTGCATTAAGAAAACAGAAACAAAGGATTTTACTTGCTAAAAAATCGTTAGTTGTGAAAAAATATATGGAATTCTTAATTTTGTGATGATATCCACAATTTGCAAAATATCTCACTTTGCTTTTTGTATTGTCTCTTATATAGTCTTTTAAAGACATTAATCTGATGGTTTCAAAGAGAAATAATCAGAATTGCTAGCTACAAGGCAAGTATCACATTTTATAACACATCGTCAAGGCAGGCTTTTAGTTTTCAAGCAATTAATTTCTAAAGTTTTCATTGTGAGTATCATTTTCTTTCTTTGTGAGGAATACTTTACCATTGGTATTCATTGCAGCTGGCACAGGTAATCCTCATCTTTCCACATTAGAACCTGTGGTAATTTCATCTGAAATATTAGAAGTGCTCTGGATAGCAACAATACCTCCCTTACAATTTTTGAAGAATGAAAATGCTATTTCAGAAGGTAACACTTGGAAGCAGAGACTTAGAATGAAGGAAGCCTGCACTACCATAACTTATTTCAAGGCAAAGATTTTTCCCTTTAAGCTATTGTTTTCTGAATATCTCATTTACCAGTGCTGTTCATCGCTCTCTGCTTCCTTTGTTCTGGTACTAAGGTACTGGAAATGAAAGTCTCTGTCAGACTTGTAAAGCTCTCTCAGTGACTGCCAATTCATGAATGCAAAGATCAGACAAAGCATTACGAGTGGCTACTCTGGCCTCTTGTATATCAATTGGCAAACCATCTTTTCTTGAATCACGCAACTAATTCCAGATGAGCTATTTTTTACTGTTTAGAGTGACATCCAGTCTTGATTCAAAGACTTTGTGATGAAAAATCCAGTGTGTCCCTAGGGAAGTAGTTCATAAAATGGATTACTGTTAATAAAAGAGGTCTGTATTTTATTCCTACATTTTACATGATTCAGTATGATACCTGTCTTTGACCTTCAGTTGCTGTACCCTGGCATTTGTTAGACTGGTAGATCGGGAACTTCAGTGTTTATGCAGTCAAAAAATGTTGTGTTTTTTTTTTAACCTGAGTCAGAACAACATGGTTTTGGTCCTATGGAATGTTCTTTCTGCTGTATAATGCCACCATTTGACATGATTTCATAGGTTGTAATACTTCATTGTCATCTTTCTTAAATTGACTGGAAGCCCTTTCAGAAGCACTGAAATAATTAGCACAGAAAAAGGTGTTTTCACAGGTGCTTTAGGAACTGATGAACTCAGATCATTCTCTTTATTGGTAGGACTTGGGATATGGCATCACTTTTGGAAACTTATCCAAGGTGTCACATGTGGCAGGGGAAGAAGGAAGTGTACTCTGTCATTGCCAGAAATTACGCATATTTTCACATTGTCATTAAAAAAAGAAATCTGACAGTTACGGGCAGTGAAACGTGACTTGATTTTCTTTTCTGTTCTCTGCTATTTGAGAAACTGTCCACCTGGGTGCCTCGTAATCATATTTTATTGTCTATTATAGATCACAAGTGCTGAAAAGGACGTGAAGTCACTTGCTTCCTCCCTTCCCTAAAGACAGGGTCAAATACACATAAACTATTCATGACAGATATTTATTCAATCTCTTTTTAAAATCATTAGTGATGGGAATTCTTCCACCTCTGTAGACAACTCACTCCAGTGTTTTTCCTTCTTGCCTGTTAAAAATTATTTTAAAGAAAATTGGCAAACTCTATAACTAATGAACAGAGTAGATCATATATTTTTCTGTGTGTTAAGGAGGAGTTTCGTTTATAAAATCTATTGGGACATTTGAAGGATATTTTTCCTTCTCTTTACTCTGTACCATTGTAAAAAATACATTGGTTTTTGGAAATGTGCCTCTTCAGCTTCCTGGAATGGTTGTCAAAGTCATTAAAGACTTGGTAGTGATTTTATAATTCTCAATGTTTGCACCTAGCTATTCCACCACCCCTCAAAATCCAGTAACAGAAAAAATGCCAGTGGTTATCGTTATTTTCTGTCATGTCAAAGTGATGATGCACAGTTTCATTGTCCTTGGTGAAGTGGCTGTATCTTTAATGAGACAGTGTGTCATATCAGCTCATTGAATGCTTATGAGATGTTCTTCCCTGAGCCTTTTATGGCAGGATAGCATGCTGATTCACATGAATATGGAGTGTAGACGTGAAAAAAATAAGAAACCAACAACCCCTCTCCCCCTCCCCCACCCTCCCCACTTCTAACTGTTATGGTTGAACATAGCTGAACAATGCACTACAAGTTTATTGAGGTCATGGGTTTCATTAATTTAGATTGTGTGATCCATTTTCAGATTCAAAATACGAGTCCTGCCTTGGATATGCAGTGGTTGTAGACAATCCCCCTTGTGGAGCCCTTTGCAGCCACATATGGAGCTATGTAAGTACAGAATGTGATTTCTCCCTCCATTGGTTTTACTGGTCCTGAAAATATTTTTAGTCTCTCAGTTCCAGATACCATGAAGTGTCAAATGGTTCAATATCTCCATTGGCACTGATGAATTTGGAGCTTTTACCACATATACTAAAGTTCTTTGAGTTCTCTCAATTGGTAGAATTGGGTGCCTGTCTGAGAGCTTTGCTTTTTAAATCTTACCAAAATTAAAAGGGAAATAAAACAGTAGAAATTTGACAGTGTGTAAGTGGTAAGATCTGTGCAGAATGGAAGACTACAGCATCATTCTGTTCCTGATATTTTCTTGCTAATATTGCGTGAATAAATTGCAATGTATATTTTCACCTATGCCTTGAAAATATTTTGTATTCTCATTGTCTTTACTTGCTCTATGTAAGTTTTTTTGAGGTGAGCATTATTTCTGATTTTGCTAGCAGCCTGTTGTACAGGAGCCAGGAAAGACAAGGTCCTAGGTACCACAAAATTTTGTGAAGCTTATAGATGGAGCTGATAAAATTGGCTGCAGAGGGAAATTGTATGGTGAAAATATGTATTATTTCTATAAAACTATTTGAATATACGAATAAAATTTACCAAATAATTTCACTTATGTAATTTATTCAGAGATAAGTTAAAATACCACTGGAATAATTTTCCCATTTTTGACTTTTTCTCTGTGGTTGGAGGATTTTGTGAATTTCCTAACTAAAACCATATGCTTCATAATATTCTCAAATAATGTTTGATGGAATCTTTTTCATGTTTCTAACACATGTTATAGTCGATTTGGTGAGATCAGAAATAGTTTCACTCCTTTATACTTCTACAAACTCCTATGTTCTCATAAGCCTTATTTCCTTCAGAATTTGCACTTTCTGTTTTCTTTTGAGATAGAAGTCTTTAGTCCTTTATCATCGATACTTATATTCCTGACAACTGGACCTTTCCTGTTCATTCCTTCAGAAATCCATCCAGTATTCATTTTTCTCCTTATCTTAGGAATGAAGCACCTTGTATGCCTGTTTTCTCTAAATCCTTATATTTGGATTAACAAACTGCCTGTTTTCCCAGTGCCTCTTTGGTTTTTTTATATCTCTTTTTTTGGTCTCTTTGTTGTAAGGTTTTTCTGCTTATGATTTCTATCTTTCACGGCATGAGGTTATGGGGAGCACTAGTTTGTGGTCAGTAGAGGAGTTTATGAACCCACAGCTCAATTTCTTCTGCCATTTAGTAGATTTAAGAGCAATTTAAGGCTCACTTTCCCCCAAGACATTTAGTGATATAATGAAGCAATTGTCATGTGAAAGGCATGCAGAGGACAACTACTTGCTTCCTGAGAAGTGAAAACTGGATAAATCAAAAAAACATACTACTTGTCCTCTCAGAAACAAACTTGGTGAGACAAAGGTAGGATTACTCTAAGAAAGGGTTTAGACTGAATTAATGTTGCTGACCCATAGAATTAAATGGTTTATGTGCATGTGAGCAAATTCTCACTGTTATGAGTCACATTAGAAGTATGATTCATACTGGTATGTTATGCTCTTGAAGTGCGTCTAGAACCAACAGAAACACCTCTTAGAAAATAGCTTATAGAAAAAAAGGTGTGTGCTGTGCCTTTAATATCTTTCGGTACTTCTTGCAGAACAATGGTAACATTTGGTATTTCTGACTATTAAATTTTATTGTATGGATTTACGGATTTCAATTTTAGTGTGTAGTTGTGCTTCTGTTTAATGGGATGTATACCTATAAACCAGGGAAGCTCTGCAGCTTAATCTGCTCGCATTTTCTAAAGCACCACAAAATTCTCTTATGAGTCCTATATTTTTTCTAAGTGTTCTCTGACAGATAGAGTGGAATATTTTTACTGATGTTTTGGAAATAGCCTTTTCTTCAGGTGCTCGATATCTGATTTGATGTCTTGCCTCTTACTTCGTTCTTGCTTTATAGTGTGATAAAAGTTCAATATTTGAAGAACTGACACCTCCAGATTCTTATTTGGAAAAGCTCATTCCTTTGAAATGAGTAATGACACTTTCAGGCATGTCATACTCATAAAATGAGGGACAGAAAAGTGCTTCTTGTCTAAGAAAATGGAAAGATTCTGGGCTTTTTTTCTTCTGGTTTGCTGTGCCTGAGATGCTTTGAATAAGGTCTCCTGGCTTAATGTATTGACATTTTCTACTACAGTTTCCAAACAGCTTTACTCTAAACCTCGTGGGACGACAGATTGCTGCATCAGTATGTTATGATTCACCTCCCTATCAACTGAGTGCTAACCAGTGGCACTAAACCATTGCTCTGCACAGACAACAGTGAGAGCTCAGTACCACCTCAGCAAGGGCTTGAATGAAAAGCAACTGACATCTGCCAGCTGCCTTTACTGAAGGCAAGAACTGTGTATAGTGAGGGCTAGATTCAAAAGGATGATGGGAGGGGAGTTATCTGTGGCACTAAATTTCTAGAGGGAGCCATTCGCATGAATTTTTCTTGGTATGCCTGGCTGGTATGTTCTCTAGTTCTGTTTCATATGACTGCAGCTGCCAGGCATTGTCTCGTTGTGAGTGTGTGACACTCCTTCTGTAGACAGAGGTGAGCACAGTGAAAGCTACAGCACTCTACCAGCAGGTAAATCTTCTCAGTGTTCAACAAGAAAATGCAATGTGAGAATGCTAAGAATAATAGTTATACACTCACCCTCCAATATAAGTAAAATAGAAAATGGGGAAATTCAATTCAAAATACAGTCTCCTCTGCCATTTTGTCATTATAGAATAAGCAGAAACCATTTCTTGAGTAATCATACAATCATAGAATAGTTTGTGTTGTAAGGGACCTTTAAAGGTCATCTAGTTCAACCCTGCTATGCAATAAGCAGGATCATCTTCAACTAGATCATGTTTCTCAGAACCCCATCCTACCAGACCTTGAATGTTTCCAGGAATGGGGCTTCTACTACCTTTCTGGGCAACCTGTTGCAGTGTTTAGTCACCCTTGTAAAAAATTTCTTCCATATATCTACTGTGAATCTACCCCCTTTTAGTTTAAAACCATTACTCCTTGTCTTATCTCAACAGGCTCTGCTAAAAAGTTTGTCCCCATCTTTCTTAAAAGCCCTCTTTAAGTAATGAAAGGCCCCAATAAGGTTTCCACAGAGCGTTCTCTTCTCCAGGCTTCACAACACCAAGTCTCTTAGCCTTTTTTTCATAGAACATCATTTTTGATGGCCCTCCTCTGGACCTACTCCAACAGTTCCTTATGAGGATGACTCCAGAACTTGATGCAGCACACCAGGTGGGGTCTCTTGAGAGTGGAGTAGAGGGGCAGAATCACCTTCCTTGACCTTGTTGGCCACGCTTCTTTTGTTGCAACCCAGGATACATTTGACATTCTGGGCAGCATACAGACATTGTTGGCTCATGTCCAGTTTTTCATTCAACAGTACCCTGAAATCCTTCTCTGCAGGAATAGTCTCAATCCCTTTATCCCCCAGCCTGTATTGATACTGGGGGTTGTCCCAACCCAGATGCAGGACTTTAGACTTGGCTTTGTTGAACCTCATGAGGTTCACAAGGGTTCACTTCTTAAGCTTGTCTAGGTTCCTCTGGATGGCATCCCATCCTCAAGTGTGTCAACAACCATCTGCTTGGTGCCATCTGCAAACTTGCCAAGTTTGCACTCAATCCTGCTGTTTGTGTCACTGATGAAGATATTAAACAGTACTGGTCCCCATATGGACCTCTGAGGGCCACCACTTGTCCTCAATCTCCATTGAGACATTGAGCTGTTGACCAATACTCTCTTGGTATGACCATTCAACCAATTCCTCATTCCACAGAGCAAACACTCATCAAATCCATATTCCTCCAATTTAGTGTATGTTCAGATTCCTCAGGTGGCCATAATCATAATCTTCTCTTACAGTGGGTGGGATTTCAATCCCTTAAGTCCCTGCTTTGCGGCCTGTCCGCTTCAGAGGTATGGTAAGAGAGATCACCAGTGATGACTGAGGCAAAAAAAGTTGTTGAATACCTCAGCCTTCTCCTTGTCCATTGTTACCTGTTTACCAGTCTTGGTTGTCATGGGAGGATACTTTGTCTTTCCTTTTCTGGCTAACATACCTGTAAAATCCCTTCTTGTTATTCTTTGCATCTCTTACCAAATTCACCTACAGCCACACCTTGGCTTTCCTGATCCCATTCCTAAACACCTGGGCAGGGCCCCTATACTCTTCCCAGGATACACGTCCCTGCTTCCACTGACTGTGCATTTCCCTCTTGCCCTTTAGTTTGACCAGTAGGTCTCGACTCAGCCATGCCAGCCTCTTGCCTTCCTTTTCCTGATTTCTTACCCCTGGGGTTCGAGAGCCCTTGCACTGCACAGAAAGCATCCTTAAAGATCTGCCAGCTCTGTTCTTCTTCCTTGTCCCTAAGGACAAACTAACTCCTTGATGAGCTGGTAGTTTGTCCTCCTAAAATTCAGGGTCCTGATTTTACTCTTTGCCTGACTCCTCAGGACTGCAAGATCCACCAGTGCACTATCACTACAGCTCAGGCTGCCTCCAATCTTGACGTCACTAATTAGCTCAATTGCATTGGTGAACATCAGGTTCAGTATCCTGTTCCCTCTGGTGGGACTGTCTATTACTGGGTTTAAGAAGTTACCCTCAGTGCATTCCAGGAATGTCTTGGATTTCCTACAACTTCCCATGCTAGTTTTCCAACAGATGTTGGGGTGATAGAAGTCTCCCAGCAGGGTGAGAGTCTGCAAGTGAGATGTCTCCTGTAGCTGGATTAAGAAGAGTTCAACAACAGGCTCCCCTTGATTGAGCAGCCTGTAGTAGTCACCAACCAAGAGGTTCCCTTTGTTGCTTTCGTCACTGATTCTTACCTATAAGCTTTAAACCTGCTCTTGGCTATTCTTCAGAGGCAATGATTTCTATTTCTTCATATAGAGGGCAACAGCTCTGCTCCTCCTGTCCCTTCCAAAGAGCCTGTAATCATTGATAGCTGCACTCCAGCTATGAGATTCGTCCCACTAAATTTCAGTAATGGCAATAGTGTTGTAGCTTTCTAGCAGCATGCTGGCTTCCAGCTCCTCCTATTTGTTATCCATGCTGTGTGCACATAAGGGACTCATGTCCTGATTTGCAAATGGAGCAATGTGGCTTGCAAATTTCTTACCTGTGTCTTGTTATGCCCTTAATATTGTCTGATAGGTTAAAATATCTGCTTTATATGAATTTGTTAAGAACAAAAGCAACAAAATACACATCTAAGTAAGCCATCATTATGCTCTATGCAGAGGACTGATCCCTTTCTGTCTAAGAATATTAACATAGCCAGCACTGCGCTTTTGCATTGAACTAGGTGGTAAAGGTCACAGGTTTCCCTAGAACATATTCAAACACCTGAGCATTTGCTCTGCTCTTCTATGGCATGTAGTGTAGTCTCCTTGTTTGTCATCAGGCAGTTACAGAAGTGCTTGTAATGATTCTGTATTTTCATTTCCGCCTTAACTTATGTTCCTCTCAATCATTAGAGCTTGATTTTATTCTTCTCTCCTTCCTATGACTGCATAAAACCTTTCTGTAGAGTTATTATACATAACAGCAATATTAGCACAATAATTCAACATTTTCTGCCTGAAGTATCAATTGACCTCTTCCATTATTGATTGTTTTTTACTTTTGAGAAGCTATTAAAATCATAGCTTTCATACGTACACAAACTCACATAGTACATCCATAAACCCACTAAAAATATTGATGTCCATTTACTTTGAAAACAAGGTAAAATAGAATAATCAAATTATTTTTGCTTTTTTTGTAGTCTCTCACAAAATTTGTTGCTATTTGGAGAGAGGACCTAGAAGCATGGTTGGTAACAAAAACATATACATTAATCTTCATCAGACTGGCTGTTCCAATAACTGAAGTTTTTACTTCCTCTGCCTCTACACAGGCTGTAGATGGAAGGAGAGGTGCACCAACTTTGGACATGGTTAGTGGCATAAGGAAGTGAAAAGAAATTCTTTATGTTATGGCTCTTGATTTTATAGGGACTGTTTTCCATTTGTTCTGCCTCAGGGATCTCCTTTTCCTCTTTAGTGAGAATTAGAGGAATATAAGAATTCAGAATAGTTGCAAGGCAACATCTTTTCATTGTGGGAAATGTTTAGGCCTTTAGTGATAATCTAAAGTTCTCCCACTGAATTACCTTGATTTCATCAAGACTTGGGTGTTCATGAAGACATGACCTACAAGTATGAATACACGGAAAGGTGATTAGGGTATCTTTGCTGAAAAAAAGAATGTTTCTTTCTGCAAGCAGCAGAGGACCTAGGACTCTGAATCAACAAAAATATAGTTCTGTAAAAGTATTAAACACTCTAAATGGTATGCATTCGAACAATATCGTAAATGCCTCATAGCTTTCCAATGTCTTCAGTATTTATTAAAAAATCTTCTGCTTTCTCTGATTGACAGTGAACTGAGGAACTAATTTGCACTAGAATTCACTCTGTGGCTTTGAACCCAAGAACCTGTGATATATTTTATTAGAATAATTTCTATTCATAATGAAGTGATTAGTGTCCTCCAATGTCTGCCTCAAATTTGGACCTATTTTCTTCACGTATCTTATATAATTTGAAACATATCAGTTAATTGGAGTTGTCATTTAGCTGCCAGCTTTACTGGAATCAATTTTTAAATCAGTGTAGGACACATTATAATTGAGAATGAAGTTCCAGGTATCCTAGTGGTCACTTCATGGTGCTCCCAATAAATACAACAATTTAGAGAATATAATATTAGTCTCTCATCTGCTAAATGCGTCCTGCTGTGAAATTGCAGCCAGTTAGAAAAGGAAAGATGCCCTTAGCACAGGAAAATGGTTTGAGGGAATATGCAAGTTATAATGGGAAATGTAATAGATGCCAGAAATAATTACACAGGTGATTTCCACAGAGTATGACTGCCATTCCTTGTGTTTCTTGAGAAAACCTAGAGCTAGTTATTAATTAAGCTGCAAAAATAGAAATCTGCTGTGGTTCTTTAACCATCAAATAGTCCGATTTTCCTTTATACACATAATGTTCTTTCAAAGGGTACCTGTTCCTGACATCTTTTTCTGTGAAAATTAAGAATCATTTAATATGCAACTTTTGGGGCTGTGTTTTGCTCTGTCTTGGTCTCTAGAGGTATTGCTTTGGAACATCCTAGCTGATGAAAAGTTAGCATTCGGTGATGTTTTTAAAGATGTGTATGGAGAAAATAATTAGTGCAACTTAAGTGGCATTGCTATGAATGTTGGCTGTGAAAAGCACATAGCTTGCAAACCACCCAGATGTATGAAAAAGATAAGAGAGGTGGCGAATGCACAAAGAGATCAGGGTGTCGTTGCCTTTGGGTGATACAATAGGAAACTCCTTTTGAAAATTCCTTTCTAGAGCGCCTGTTTGATAGAGCCCCACTGCTATCATTAAAAGGGAAAAAGGAAATCTCTTCCCATTAGAAAAATCTGAGGGACAGAGAATAGACAGATACCTTCAATTGTCTCGCTGTAGAGCAGTCCTTGTACTGCCATTGTTGAAAACTCCCTGTGAAAAACTGCACCACCCACCAAGCTGAGGTCTTGCAGTCTATACTGCGTTGCTCAATGCAGCGATGAGAGAGGTGGGTGACACAAAAGGTCCTCCAGGATGATATTTCACAGCAGCCTAATTTCTTGACATCAGTTTGAGTAGTCTGAAGGCTGCCATTACTGATATCAACAAGAGCTGAGATGGTGGGTGGCTATCACAGCACCACAGAGATTCTTCCATCCAGCCCTCCTCTTATTATTGTCCCTTGCTTCTGCGTATCATACTCATGGAAGGAGTCAAACAGACTCTAGTGAAGTCACTAGAGAGGAATATGGAAGCACACTTAGAGATAATCCAGGTATCCAAAGCAGAATACATAACTGGTAGTGCTATGACACTGCTTCGTGTACTTGTCCAGGCTTTTTTACAGCTGATCTGAATGCAAGGTGTAAGTCCTGAAACACCACAGAGGATTAGTTTACATTGGAGAGATATTACAGGCACCGGGTATCTTAATTTCAGAGCAAATTTCAACTCTGAAGGAGTCTGCAACATATGATGTATTTAGCAGTGGTTGGAAAGAATAAACAATTTGCTTTATGGAATGCTAAAACAAACGTCTGGTGGTTGAAACGGATTTCGCTACTAAAATGAATAAATTTAGAGCTAAGAGTCAAAAACATGTTTTTTTTTAATTCCTGAGGGGACTGAAAACATAGGGGTGGGCAACAGGCTGGCAAAGCCAGATACAACATTTAATTGACTGAACTATAATGTGGAAATAAACTGAGAATGAAACAAACACTATAATTGGAAGAAAAGACAGTATGTGTTGCTCTAGAAATATAAGACAAGGAAGGAAAAAAAGGCAAAAGGCAATGATCACAGGTAAATAACAAAAAATTGTCATTAAAACATTTCAGAGTAATATTGCAGTAATTAACTGTCTAAGGGTTTTGGTTAACGTTTTGAATAGAAATTTGTCAAAACTAGCCTTAATTTTTACTGAGCTAGAAAGTTCGTTTGTCTGAATATCATCCTTCTGCCAACACTGTTATAACTTATCTGTGCAATAATTCTGTGAGAGAAATCATGTGCTAGCCATCATAGAACAGTGTGTTAAAAATCATGATGAACGGCAGACTTAAGTCAACTCTATCCCTCTGTTAATGAATAAGATAATTTTTATTAAATAATTGAGACAAAATATTAAAGATGGGGCAATAAGACATGTCAGAAGCCTTGAAGAATAGTATTTTGTGAGTCCCATACCAATTAAATGAGTTTATTCTGTTGTATGTCAATACTAATTTGCATTTTCCTTCTGGCTGAAATCTGGAATAAGCATTCCCTATAAACACTATCTAACGCTTTCTACTATTTGAAACATGAATTGATGAATTCCCTTCTTTAGCTTTCTTCCTCTGCTGCTGCATATATTAGATTCTCAGCTCACTGCGTTATACAGTTAGTTACCTGGCAAAGACAAAAGAAGTTTGGGGCACGCCTTGCTGTCTTCTTTGAATTCCTTAGATCCTGCTAGGCTGGGGTGTGCTTCCATGCCTTACCTGTAAGATTCCCAGTGTCCCCTACCCAGCTCAGGGCAGGGGTTTGAGAACCAGCTCCCAACAGTGGGAACGTGCCCAAGTTGAAATTGGAAGTGGAAGGTCTTACTCCCTGTCAGTCCTCCCACAGGCCTCCCTCAGACTGATTTATCCCAGGTTCAAGCCAGAAGACCAATTTTGCAAATCCTTACCCAATTTACTAAGTCTGCTTACATGAGTAATGGCAGGAGTGCTTTGCAGGGTTGGGTTTTTAATAATTTAGAACCTAATTATTAGATCATGGCTTATGTTCTTCAGCAGTGAGGATGATCATTAATCAGGATGCAAGGGTTTCAGTTCCGTTGGAAGACCCTGTCGTGAGCAGATGACTCTATGTGAGCAAACATCTTCCACAGGCTTCAGACAATCACACAGCTCTGGAATTGTGCCAGTGATTACACATGATATATATTAATGAAATACAGTTACAATCACCTCAAGGAGATTTACAGTAGACAGGTAAACAGAAAATGGGTTCTATCTAAAGTCCATGTAAAGTTAAAAGTACCTTACACCAACAAATGCTTCCAAATTCAATGACTCAGTGGCATGTTTATTATTATCCATGTGATTTCTACTCCTGTAGATGTATACAATTTTTCTTAGAGTTATTCCAATGATTTGTGTTTCAGCAGTGGTAAGCAACTTACAAGAGACACATCTTGGTGAATATTGATCAGATAAATGTTTTAAAATGTACAGATCAGTAGATAAGGTAAGGACCATGAGAATATCATATATGATGAAAAACTGGGAAACATTTAAATATAACTTTGATCTTCAGGAAAAGTCCCACGGTAAGGTATTGATTTTTAGATGATTCTTTCAAACTCGACTGTGTGCAGTTTTGCTGCAGAGATATGGTTATTGGGACATTGCTCCAAATCACTGAGAAACTTTCTTTTTAATATCAGGATAACAAACTACCTAAGATAATCAAATTATTAGTTGGAATTTGTCAACCTGGTTGATATTTTCAAACTTAAACAAACTAGAAAATACTTTTGCAGGGAAAAAAATTCCCAAACCGTCATGGCTGATGAATATTTCCCTTGTGTAAAACTTGTGTCTCAGTCATTATGTAATGTTTATGTTTGTCACCCCACCAAAAAAAGTCAAATTGCAATTTTACTGTTTTCAAGAGACAGGAAGAGCTTTGGTGTGCTGTGTAGGGACACAAAGACACAGACATTCCCATGACACCTTTGGGGAAGCGATAGGATTTCTGTAGGGACTGTGTCTGCCCACCATAATAACTATCATTTACTGCTCACCCTCTATATAAACAATCTTACTCCCAGGCGTTAAGATTTGGAACCGAGGCAAAGTTTCAGATAGATTGAACTGCACAGGCATAATAATGTTTTCCATAGCGACACTTGCTTTCCAAATCAAGAATGAGGAAACATTTAAGTCTGTAATTTGGAGAGAAAGAAGGAATTATTCAAACTTATAGTCTAAAATTCATAGGAAGAAAATGAAGTTAGCACTGCTCACGTACCTACCCAAAGTAGTGCAGCCCGAGTCCAGATGGGGCATCTTTTTCAAATGATAGGCAAGTCATTGTGAGCAGTTCCAGGGAAAATACTAGGAAACTCTTGGGAAACAATTGTGCCAAGCTTGAAAGAAGCAGCCTAGTATGGAGATGGGGGGACAAAGACAGCTGATACTGTTCAGTAGTGTTCAAGAAAATCACAGGTTGGTCTAAATAACACTGTAATCATAGTTTAAGTCACCTGCGAAAAAGCAATAGCATTTTTTTCTATGGGTTATAAATGAACTTCATTTAAACTTAAAGAAGATTCAAAAACTATAGAGACAGAGGCCATAAAATAGCAACTGAAAACTGTTAAAGATTATTGAAGGAAGAAAGGAAGAAGGGAAATGTGGTTTGTAAGGTTTATTGCAATTTGTCTTGTAAGATTGGAATTCATTGTGGATTTCACTAGAGCTTAAGTCAGCGAGTTGCCTAGTCTGTACTGTGCTCCGCATATACAAAATTTTGTATCATAGAGTACTTATTTTTCTTAGACATAGTCTAATAGTTTCTTCCTCTTACATATCTCTTGAAATATTCCTTTAATAAATGACATTTTTGTTAAAAGATAAACAAGGAATCTGATGGATATTTCTGTTGTATTCCGGAGAGAATAGTATTGATTTCACTAGTGACAACATAACAATTTGCTCCTATAAAAATGCTTCTCATCTATTCATCCCATGCTATTCAGAGTGGGATGATTATTCTAATCCCTAGACTAGGGCTGATGAAGCTGCATCACTGTGTAGTTATGGCTTCATCCAAGGCTGTGCGGCAAGTAAGTGATAAAACTGAGTATAAAGGTGGTTCTGAAATAAGCCTGTTAATTGGCTTAATAACAACAGTAACAGTAACAGTAGCAAGACAACTTGGAAGTCGAAGATGAAAGATGAAATCTGTAACTGGAAAACTCTCCGCTAGTATATTGGATCGGGTTATGACTTTCTCAAAAAGAAAGAGTGTTGAGGATAAGATGAAGTAAGCAATCATTCAATGGTGAAATCAAGCCCTTCAGAACAATAGCCTTGTTACTTGCTAAGTAACCCTGAGATTTTTTAGCTACCAGTCTTTGCAGATCATAATGTTCTTCTAATGATCACATATTTGGAACAGGTTTATCTGCATGAGCTGAGGTGCCTGGGAGTTACAATATGTGCAAGTCTGACCTGTGGCCATAGGTTGCAGCCAAGACAGGTGAGACAGATTTGTCCTCACCAATGAGGGGTCTGAAGCTTTGACACACTGATTGTCCTCTGGAGATATCTCATTCTTTTAACTGACTATGCAGTGAAGGTGACAGATTTTGCCATAGTTATCTAGGCTTTTGAAAATCAAAAGTCAGGAGCAATGATTGTCTAATTAATTGTCTAAATACTATTTCTGAGGTACTTTTAAAATTCAAAACTTTTTAGCATTTATGTTTTCTTGTCAAACTTTCAGTTTGTGAAGTAAAAGATATTAGTGGAAATTCTGACCTCTTCAAAATTTTGAGTGGATGAGGATTGGAATATATGTTGGAAAGTAAAGAAAGCTAATGTAAATCAAGACAGGTAGAGGTGATGTTGCAGACTAAAGTAGATATAAATTCTATGAGTAATATGCAGATAAAACCTTTTCATCAACAAAAAAGATGACCAATTAAGTTTAGCACTACAACTGTTCATTAAATGTTTATTGAGTTTGCAGCATTTGTACTCTGGAGTTTGCCTCCAGAAGAGTCTGCTTCATATGTTTCCCAAAGCAGTTGCACATGCAAGGAGACTCTAGTGGCTGCCATTCTTTATAAATCCATGTATGCTGGTTTCCTGAATAACACATAATTCTGAGTCAGTTTCTTGCCTTTCAGGTTGTTTTCAAAATTCAAATGTGCAGGGAGGTGATGGAGGTGACAAGAATGATTCATGGAATTAAGTTTAAGGCAAGAAGAGGCAATTGAGTACCATAACTGGGCTCTGCATAATACAGGCCATGGTATTTCATGTAGTTTTTTGTTGATCCCTAGCTGTAATTGCTTAGAGAGTGTCTTACAGCAACAAGCTTTCCTTTAGCAACAACAATAAATGGAAAATACACCAATATTGTCAGTATCTTCTCGTCTGATTGCTAATAAGTTACTCAGTAAGCAGTAACACAGGACTTCAGCTATAAAACACATCCTAGTAATTTATTTTTTCTTAAAAAATTAACAAATTATATTTCTCACTAGCACTGCTAATTATTTTTACTACAAGTAAGTACTAAAAGTACTGAGTAAGAGCAATTGGGGGGAAATTTTCTTTTGTGTGTTTAAATGTACTTATTCCTTCGCCAGCCTTTAGTTTACCTTGGAATTTTTTTTGTTTCCTCTCTATAGTCAATTCTCTATGTTGTTCATGTAGATGTTTTTTAAATGAGAAAGGGGAAAACATTTTTTAAATTGGGAAAATGTTATTACAGAAATACAGAAAATGGGTAGAGAGATTCAGAGAAGATATTCCATCTGCCTCTAGTTTTAATTAAGTCAAAAGCCCAGAACAGGAACAATCAAACATACACAAAACCAGAATTCAGTCACAGTGTCTTATTAACTGACTTGTATATTCAGAGAAGTTATTTGCATCAGAAAACTAAATTGACCCCAAAATATTTTTTATCCTTATTCTCCAGTATGTATTATTGTATGAAACAAAAGATTTTGAAGTTAAAATATTTTTTCTGATCCACAGTAATCTTGTTTATGTTTTGAATATTTGCATATTATAACATGTAGCCCTTGAGCCATTCAAGTGAATTTTAAAATCCTAGATAGCCCTTTTACCATTGATTTTTGAGAAGTTTCTCTTTCCCTAGAACTTAATTTTTGAACGGTTAATGAACGAAGTGATTTATATTGGCACGATATTCAGTGGCATCAAACTGTTGTTAACAAAGAAAGTTATGTGTCAGTGAGTTAAGAGTGTGACAAGAAAGTTGTTAAAATCTCTCTATTGACTGACCTAGTAGTTCAGTATCTTAAGACTGTGCTAAGGTATCTACTGATGTCAGCATCAAAGTGGGCAATAATTTAATGGGCATTGTAAGTTGTGATGAGAGGAAAACAAAAAACATATTGTTATCCGGCATCACATGGTTGTCAGACCAGTTCTCACACTTGAAAAGCACTTAGGAAATTTATTAACCGTCTTTTAATGCCTTCTGTATACAATTCACTATCATTGACAGCACACCTTTTTCTTCCCTTTTTCTTTTCTAGCTCCATGTAAGCATCCACAGAAACACACATATTATTTTCATTTCCCATAAATAATAGTTATCCAGACCAAAAAAAAAATCTGTGGTTGCTCTTCATATATAGGAAATACAGTGTAACCTGCATTAAGTTTTCAGAATGTAAATATTTTTTCCTTTTCATAACTTGACAGCTAGAAACAGATTCTGTGATACCTCTGCAGAACCTTGGTAAAGTTTCTTTTTAAGAAAACAGTCTATATGTGTGTTCATGTTGTGTAGATGCATGTGCTGAGAACTCTGAATTTTTCGTTTTCTTGTCAATCGCAGAGTGTACTATGATGGGGATGCAAGCAGTAGAGTACTAATTTCCTCAGGAGATCACTATCCTGTATTTGCAATGATGGAGAGACCTCTCAAGTTTTCAAATACCTCCTTATCTACATACCTTAAACTTCAGGGGTAGGATTTGTTGTAAACCTACTTCTGTTTCCCTACTTAGATTCATCCCCATTCAACACCTTACAGCATCAGGCTTAAAGAATATATGAAGCATTACTGCTAAACACCTGTAACACAGTGTTCAGTGTCCAGAAACTAGATGGTGTAACACCTCTCCCGTTTGTTGGGATGCTGTTGGTTTGAGTTTCTTGATACCTTCAGGCTGACGTAGCTACAACAGATAATATGAAGTAATGCCACCTGCTATGTCAGCATGTCCTGAGATCAACCTCTTTGCCTCAGATGTAAACACAATGTACCACCGGTTCTCGAGTGGGTCTGTTTTCATGTCCTTTCTTGGGAGAAATCCTTGTACTGTGATTGAGAAATAAATGTGCAATTTCCCCATGGTCCTCCTTTTCCTGAAAATATTGCATGAGATAAAACTGCATATGTTAAAACCATTTCTAGTGGCCTCCATGTGGGCAATACTGCTGGTACTACATCCTGCTTAGTCAGCAGTTGAGGACACCCAGAACTTATATTTACTGCCAAATAAATCACCACAGCCTTGGGGAATTTGAGTCATCTCAGGCCTTATGCCTCACAGGTCAGTGGTTGAATGACTGCGATCCATTGAGGGTGCATATTCATTCCTCCTTCTGGTGTGTTCTGGTCAATGTTAAGAGGTGTAGCAGGCTGTTGGGAACTGTGCTGTCAGGTCTTCCCTTCCTATTGCCTTGGCCCACCTACCAAAAAGGAAGGGTTATCCAGTAGTTTATTTAGATTTTCTTGACTGTCATGTGCTAGGTTGAGTCTTTTCTCTTGTCGTCTTTTATAGCAGTCATATTTTGAAGTATTTGTCAGCTTTTTTTTGCCATGCATCAAGAAATCCAGTTCCCAATGGGACTTGGACCTACCATTTCTGTCCTTGTGTAAAATCAGTTTTAGAGTCTATGGCAACTTACTGTCTGTTGTATCTATCTATGAGGATTTTAATCCTGAGGTGAATTCTGCTATCCTAAGAACAGCCATAGAAAGAAGTGAACAGCAGAAGATAAATACCATGGAAAACCTAGCAATCTCAATACACATTTAAAAGTACAATTTTGGGAAAAAGATTGTTAGATTACTACTAGTGAGTGACAAAATCCTCTGGAGGGTGCTTTGGAAAAAAGAAATTAAAAGACTTTACAGTCATAAAATTAAAACCCTGAAAAATCCTGAGTTTTAATTTAGAATTTGAACCTTTGAGATATGTACTAATGACCCCCATTCCCCATACATTAAGACAAGATAATGAACAGAATTGTAAATTAAATGGCAAGCGATTATGGATGAAATCATAGTGAACAGAAGGCTCATGTCAATTATGGTCTGGGACTTAGGTACAACTCTGAGACTCGGCTTAGATCCATATCTGATGTCATGGATGTGCCTCTGCTGTTCTAGGGGCATTGTTGTGAGTCATATGAATCAACTGGCTGCTTTATTTTATATTCTTTGAGGAAAATGAATAGATTGTAGGTTAATATAAGCAAGAATATTCATATACGGAATGATCTAATCAACACCAAGACACAAGAAAAAGCTGAGGAATAGCACTATACTCCCTTAGGCTTTCTATTAAAGCATTTAATGATAAAAATGAGTAAACTACTCACAAATTTCAAATTAGTTTAAAAAAGACATGAAAATTCAAACACCATATTTTTAGAAAAAGGTTTTTAATATAAACCTTGTTATTAAATGAGCCTGGTGTTCAACAAAGGTGTGTTAATATTAAAACCCATCTCTATTCAAGTTATCTCAATCACTTGTCCATATGGAATTTAAATTAGTTAATTTCACAGATTTTAATAAAGAAAAATTGACTCTGCATTTGTGCGTCTTTCAGGAATATATAGCTTATTCATAATAAAATAGAGAACTGTGCTAGCGTTTCTCAACCATGAGAAGAGCAATAAAGGATGTAATTCAACTAATAATTAAAAAGCTCTTCATCTTTGATTAGCTGAGAAGTTCCAAGAGGTCCAATATTGTTCTTCCAGAAGGAAGAACAATTGGCTCCAGAACAGTTTTGTATGACTGTTCAGGGATAACAGTATACATAAAAGATAGATCATACTGACTAAAAGCTTTCACCAAATTTCAGGACTTGCTGGTGAGTAGAGTGGCTGAGTGGTCATTTGATCCTTTGAAAATGTGCCTGTACTACTGAGGAATTCTTTGGCAGTTTACAAGGCCATGTATAAAACCATGATTACAGTTATTCTCCTTGAATAGGCTTTGCTTGCAATTATTTATACATATTTATGGAAATCTGTAAAGGATATAAGGGACCTTATGAAGTGTAATGTTCACAGGACAGTGAAAGAAGTGTCATTAGATTACCCAGTGCTGAAACGCTTCAGTGATAGACTTCAACCCTTATAAAAAAAAATTGGGCCTTTAAATATAAACCAGGGATTTCAGCAGGTCTCATCCCACATACAGTACATGATTAACATCCTTTTACCTTCTTTTGCAGTCTGTCTTTCCTGACCCAGTTGTACATATTTTTATGTTTGTAAAAAGTAATTGCAGTTCACTATATGAATTATCCCACGGAATCTCTTGTATAGCAACTAAATCTTGGTTTTGGCCACATGTAAGGAATTTCAGGACCTTTTTATTTCCTGTATTTCTTGCATTCAGGTATAGGCTATATAGATTCATGTGCACCTTTTTTTTCTGTCTCTTTTGACCCTATTTAAAGTACCTCTGAATTTCCTATTTTTAGGCTATGATTCTTGACATTGTTCTTGTGTACCTGAATTTCACCATTTGTAGGATAGGGCTAGTGATTCTCACCTCTGTGTGAAAAGCTTTGGATTCTCCTGTTGAAAAAGGCTATGCAAGAACAAGGCATTATTATTTACAAATTTAACCCCTGGCATCATTGAATTTTACCATAAGAATGCTTAGAAGTCTGTAAATTTATTGTGCATTCCAATACGTTTTCAGGGGCTGAAACAAGCAAAGAAAAGCAGCAGACTGTGAAGACAGGAATACTAGAGGCATGGCATGGCAGGCTAGAGTGGAAAATACAGTTCTCTTTCTTACTTGAAATAAGAGGGCATCTTGTGCCTGAGCAAGATGACATAAAGTAGGCCTGGGGGAATCAAGTAGTGAAACAGCAGACACAGAGAGTAATAAGACACTCTTTGGAGCAACAGCAAAACAGATGGTTCAATGGCTCCCCCGTCCACTCCAGAGAATACACAATTATTTACAGGACAAAGTCCATCTGGTCCTGTAATAATCTGAGAATTCATCATGACTAAAGCTGCAGTGGGCATTTTGCCAGCTGTTTAAATTAACCCCATCAATCCCCTCTATGAAGCTATCTAAAAAAAAAAAATCAATCCTCTCCACCCTTTAACCTGCTATAACAGGTTTACCACTTGCCTTGTGATTTGAAAAACAAAAGAAACCAGTACCACCTGTTAGCTTTGGGAAGCATGGCCTGTTGAAAACTGCTGCAAACGAAGTGGACAGTCATGAAATTTTAGAGGCCATCTTGCTAACTTGCTTGGAATTCAGGCACAGTGACTGATTGTTTGAGGTCAGACAGATAAAGGAGATAACATGTGAAGGTGTATGAAAGAATATCTCATCATGAAAGAACAGTATTTTCAAGATACTAAGCCAAGGACTTGTACTGCACTCAAATGGAGCAGGTGATTGTGCTATAAATAGGGGGTTGTAGAGGGAGAAGGAGAAAGCGATACAGGCACACTAGAATAGACTGTGGATTTGGGGAAGTGTGGAACAGCAGTGATATTTTTTGATATTCAAGGTCCATTAAGTTACTTCTTTCTAGCTTCTCTAGTCACTTACATCTGAACAAAATAGACACAGAGATCCCTCAACTCAGGGAGAGAGCTAATTTGCTGCATAAGTCTAAAATCTACGTAAGGCATGCATTTGTGTTAAATTAGGCCTCGGGTGTTGAGATGGTGAGACTGTGCAGAGCAAGAGCACAAGGTGCTTGAATTCAAGCTGCAGTCTCCTAGAAGAATCCTTGGAAAATATCCTAACTGCTTGGTTAAGTTCTTTAGTGCTCACTGGAACACCTTGGAGGAATCTCTGGGTCAATTAATTTATACAGTTAATTCCTTACTAAATTGTATCCTTTGTGCACATTACTGCCGTCATTTGATCTGATTTTATCTTTGTAAGGGCCAGCTGGTTTCAGTATGCAGCTGGCTTACAGAACCTCCTGCAACCTTTTTGGCCATTTACTTTAACAAAGAGACATGATTGCTACCTCTAGGTAACCAAGGGGAAGGAGAGGAGGGGAATGGAGTGTCATATGTGATTATGAAACTCGTCTGTCTGTATATGAAACCAGAACTGTCCCAAGAACAAAACAAGAGGCTTCTTCCTCAGTCAGGCATCCAGTCATGTGAAATTAATATTTCCTCTAAACAACTTTCTAATTCAGCCTCTATAACATTTCCATACCTACACTGCAGCTAAGTTTCCAGTAACCATCTGCCAAAGAAAAAGGTATAGGCATTGCAATATATTTTCAGAATCTAGAATAGCTTTCAGGCTGTCACTGGCTCAGTTTCAGGCTTTTTGGTAGAGTGTAATCTGTCCTTCTTGAAACAATTGACAATTTTGCAAGAAGGATCTGTGCAATAGCCTGAAAAATGGACAACTGTTCTTTTCAAAATACTGTTAAAAATAAGAAAACTAAAATTAAAAAGTGCAGCTGTTCTTATTTCGAGCACTATTCTTGAGAATAGTGAGTATTATTTTTGTAATTCTACCTGGTGCTATGGTTCTAAGTAGAAAATGTAAATTCTGACTAATGTACCATTTGCTAAGAGAGTAACATTTGGTAAGAGAGTAACATATACTATTTATGGGACTATAAAGTGAGTTGGTATGCTAGATGACACAAAAAAAAGGAAATATAATTAAGCACCTAAACCTCATATTAACTTAGTCACAGTACACTTGTAATATCTAGGGTTGCCTTTGTTGAGGTGTGGCATTTTGTCTGGCTTGCCTGGTTCTGGTGCAATTCTTGCAACTCTGTGTGTGTTTGCATCTATTAGTGTGTGTGTCACTGGTGTGCTTTGCTGATGAGACATATCCAAAACTGCCCTCTCTCAGCCTCTGCATATGCAGAAGTCATTAGGTGTTGCTGAAGCACAAATATACAATCAGCTTGCTTCTACTTCAGCACTTCAAATGTACAGTTCTTAGCATGTCTTAAGGAAAATGGCAATTCCCTCTGCAGAGACTGTGTATGGACATATACACAATTCAATGGCCCCCAGAAAACCAAGGTAGTAGGACCAACACATAATTTAAGGATTTTGTACAGAGAGAATAATTTTATCCTATTATGACCCAGGTATACCTGAGAGATTTAATTGTGCATAAGCTTTTCATGGGCTTCTAGCACACAATTGAATTTTATCTGAATTGACTACCATGCAAACATCCCCAAATCCAAACCTAATGTCTGTGGAGTTATTATCCTCTATCAGTACTGTACATGACACGTTAGCATCCTTTTTGTTTACACTTTGTAGTGAGTGGTTCGTTAAGATTTCTATGTATGCTTGTCATTGCTGCAACACTGCAGGCAGAGATAAGGATAATATAAAATGTTTATAAATCACATTTACGAATTAAAACTGTGGGTGTAAAATAATTACCTTCAGGCTGGGAAAAATAAGATTTCAAAGCAATTATAGGAAGTTAATATATCTGTTTTTTTATGGCTTTAATTCAAACCCAGGTGTTTCTGTATGTAGCTATGAAGGGAAAACGATTGCCATCCACTATTGAGCAACTGCAATAATAGTTTGTCTTGCTTTTTCTCTTAAAGAGAGAGGCCACTCTACTAGTTTGGCTTATCTTTGCTCCACAACGTGCAAAATTACGTATATTTCTTTTTTTTTTTTAATGTGATGAACTTAAGGAATATCTTAAGATGTTTTTTATTTTGTACATACTTTGTTCTGTGTCCTTAGACTGTGTCTTATTCTTGGCAGAGTTTTATAGAGCTAATATAAGCACCTTTAGCAAGTTTAGCAAGTTCCTGTCTTCACTGGTTCAATCTTGCAATCACTAAAGTCTTTTCTAGCACCTCAACATCACTTAAATCTCCAAGCATTTGAACACGGGGAGAAGGCAACACAAAAATGATAATTTGCTCTCATTAAAATTTAATTTAAGCTTGATGTCATTGTTATTTAGCTAATTTCATGATGCATAATAACATGCATCAGATGAGATTTAAGAACTGATCTTCTTTTGGAAGTGTGCAGTCTTGACTCCTGTTGGTTGAATGGGTAAGAGAACTTGTACATTGCACTGAAATCACTGTTCCACTTTGCTACAGAAGTAAGGACGTAATGTATTTAGATAAGGACATTTTCCTAGACCGTGATCAACCTAGCTGGAAGGTAAAAAGAGACTCTTTGAATGACCTCCTTCTGTTTTGGAATAATAGAAAGTATTTACATAAAAGCACTGTTTTGTTCACAGCCTTTGGCTGTCATGACTACAGAGGTGCTTCTGTCACAGTTACTGAAAGATTTTATGCACCTACCTCCTGCAAATTTCAGGTTGCTCTGAATGGCTAGGATTGCTCAGATGGCTAGGATATCACATTTCTGAAATGCTCAAGTGACACAGAATTTTGAAAAGTCTCCATTTTCACTTAATTTCTGTGGGAGTTTGCTGCCAGTGTGGATTTGATACAGATAAAGTGCCATATCTGTGAAAATAAACAAACAAACAAACAAAAACCCAGACAAGCTTTTCAAGGTCCTTTTTCTTCAAGTCTGAATCACAATGTGGACCTGTGTGTGACAAGCACGTCAAGACATGCACGTATACTGGAAGACAGCAGTGAATAGTGTCACGGAATATTTAACAAGTGATATGTTGCCTAGCTGTATAAACCAGGAGTAAACCCTGCTTCAGAGACAGAGCAGGAGTGTACATAATATTGCTGTAGATCTTGTGTGCCCAACAATGCAAAACCATTGTTCTCTTAAGAGAGGAATAATTTTAATGTACTCACTAAAACCTAAATAATGGACTCTATGGGGATAATGTTCCCAACACACACAGCTTTTGAATGTTTTTTCCCTTTCCTTGGCTTCAACAGTTTCATAGCAACTGGGAAAGGTGTTTCTATTGTATGAAGGATACAAGGGATTAATTTCAAATACAGGTCATGTTTAGCATACAAACTTGAGTTAGAAACGTTCTTTATACTGTCACAGAATTACTAAAAATAATAGGACTCCCTTGTTCAATCAGTTTTGAGGAGGGAAATGGGATTAGTCTTGGCCATAACTACTGTTGTATACTGAAGGTGCCTCTGTTTACAAGTATTCTGAGCACATTTTCTGTTCTGGTGAAAATAATGTTATTAGTTGCTGGGTCTGCATACTAAGACAGATGTTGTTAAAGATAAACTCTAAGAATTTCATTTAGATGTTCATACTGATACTAATGTATCTAACATTAATAGCTATGAAATGAATACAGTAAAGGAGGGAGAAATATCAGCCCAGGACTACTATAACAGATACACTAATGAACATAAATATTCCATGAATGCCAGTCAGACACCTCATGGCTGCTAAGTGTCTGGCTTTTGCATTATTAATTATTTAGCTGAGAAGGAATCAAAGAGTCCAGGAGACCAAGAATTTTTGTCATTCTTGTTCTTCTTTCCATTAAGTTAACGCTGCTGTAGGGGAAAAGTAAAGCTCTAATAGGATTTAAAGGCATATACATGCATTGGAATTTTTGGTGGCCCCTGGAGAGAAACAAAGCCAATATTTATGTCTGTGAGCGTCATAAATGAAACCAGGTACTAAGCACAAGCATTACATACAAAAAGTGGTCTAAGACACTGAGAAATGGATAAACAGATTATTTACATTCTGAGTTGTGTCTTGGGAAGGCCTTAATCAAATCATTTCAGATTTGCATTGCAGAGTCACCCATTGTCTCTGCAAGTATCAGAATATTCTGGGATATTTAACTTCGCACACGCAGTTTGTGGCAACAAAGAAATCAATGTGAGCAGTGCAGCAGAGAGCTGCTCCGGCACAGTCTGTCACTGTTTGGTGGTCTGCAGTATAATGCGTAACAGGGTTGTCATCAACTGCTAGAAGTCCTTCACCCCACTTTCATGGTCTCTTTCTGCCTCTGCTTGGTAGGATCACTCAGCAGATCAGAGCAGTTCATACTTTCAGACATTTGTAATCGTACCAACACATGGGCCAGTTGTGTTAATGGCTGCAACAAAATGAGGAGCTGTTCCTCAGGAGGTTGCTCATTTTGCAGAGGTTATAGAAGTTAACACGTGCTTGATAAACACCATGTACAAGATGACAAGACACAAAGAAAATCCCTCCATCATCTTAACACAATCTTCACCGAATAAGTTCTGTCTTGTTTTCGTAACAAAGACAATTGAAGGTACATCACACACTTGCAGTGCATTACTGCAGTTCAATTTAATACTCTTCCTATCCTTGCTTATCTTGGTGATCACGAACAGTTTTTGCAAATGTCAGTTCCAGGTGTTTATTTTATTAAATGGCTGTGCTTACATCTTTACTAATTCTAATGTTTTCTGAAGACGAAACACAAACGACCGGGGGTTCAAAAGACAAAGAAGATTAGAGAGAAGCTGTTCCCTGATGCTCTGTGCAGCATTTGTGCAGCAGCTTGGTGATATGTTACAGCACTCATTCTGTGGCTCCAAGGATGGGGAGGCACTGTCAGGCAGCCACTTTGCTCTCAGATGCTGCCACAGCACTTGGAGGTTTCCCCAAGAGAAGGTTGTGACAGTGTTTGATAAGGGAGCATGAGGCGTTGAACTCAGCCTGCTGTGTACTGGTCCAAAATGGCAAACCAGCTTCATGGCAACAGACTCCACCCATTAGCACAGTATGTACACTTAGGCCATGGAGTCTGAGAAGAGCTTGCTTGTACTGAGCACTGTGCTGTAACTATGGAGCACAGCAATTTCCAGAAGCGTCAACTATCTCTCGGCCTTCATGTCTCCTTGCTATTTGTACTCCATAGAAATGGCAGGAGTTTAGCTTGATGTAAAACCATGTAGAAGGTACATGGTAGGGAACAGCCTTTATCTGATGTGGCAATACAGAGTGAAACATCAGGAACTTGTCAATGAGGGCACAAATTTCCTGTCTAGGTGGCTTAGTTTTCAGACAAGATGAATAGTAACTTTCAAACATTCTGAATGGTAACTTTATGTAGCTACTGGCTTAAGAGCAGCACTTGTGTTTTCAGCCACCTGTCTGAGCATTTTACATAGATTTTAGCCCAATAAGTCTCCACAGGTCAGTTATCCTGAGTGTATCTGGTGGACTTTGAGCAATGAATAAATGAATATATTTTTAATATTTAATTTCGTCTCATAAGATGTATCTAGGAAAGCATAGGATATAATTTCTTCCTAATATAAAAATTATTAATTCATTATTGTCTATGCTATTATTAACATTTAAAACTGGCTTAGTATTGCTAAAAGGTGCTGAGAATATAATTACTGAAACACTCTATTGTGGCCTTTTAATATCGTACTTATTAACTGGCTTGATTAATTGCAGCATACTCAGTGGGATGAGTCAAGGCATTATTTCAGTGGTATATGGTATTTACATAAGGATCTTTACTCCATTAGTGCTTTTATGTACTTCAGAGGAATATTTCTAGAGAGCTCCTGGAAAGAAATATTCTTCCCTCCCTCCTCTTTTGTTCCCTCTTTATTTTTTCATATCTTTCTCCCCTGTCTATGTGTTTACACATTTACATTCTATGTGAACAGTTAACCTTTCTATGTGTTTGGAAAGCTTTCAAATATATCTCTTCTTAGGACTGATTTTGCCTTTTTGTTTAGGGAGCAATAGGAAAATCAGACAGTTCGTCTTGAGTGGATGATGCAACAGGACATGTGATGCAGAAATCTGGATCTGAAACCTGTCACTACATGTCAAAACAGATACTAGTAAATTCTCAAGCTATAATCAAAGGCGGTGTTTTCCTACAGTACATAACCAATGTAGAGCTTAGAAGGAACATAATTTTAAATAAATATTGGAGGGGTTTTTTTGTGTGGTAGTAATTAAATGAATAAATAGAAATCAATTTGAAGTCTTTACATAGAAACATCTACTCAAAAAGAATAGATCTCCATCAAAAATAGACGTAACCTATAAATTCTGAGACAAATATTTCAATAATGTGTTACCAAAGATGGATGCAGAATGGCTGTCTAACTATCTGATTTTCAGAATTTGTACAATCGTATTCACAGAATAAAGCCTCTTGAACATTTCTCAATGGTTTATCAATCTGGAAACTCTTGATGACCAGGTTTGACGACCTGGGAAAAGCAGGCATATTGAACTACTATAGAAACATTCATCCTCTGCTGTACACACAGTTGTTATGGCTCAGGTGTGTATTGCTTGCTTTGTTGTCTAGCCAACAGCCTTACTGTTAATTCTGCTGGCAGAGATCCTTTTGTTTTTTCTAGTACTGAGTCTAGGAGTCTCCACCTGGAACCACATGGGTGTAGTTTGTCTAGTAACTGGTTGTCTAGATATTTCAGTCTCTAAATTTATCGCAATCTCTATCCTTAAGTCCCAACTGAACAATTTTCTTTCAATGGTCGCTCTCTTCTCCCCCTTTAAGACTTTTGTCCATGCTTTTCAAGCATGCGTACTCTGGTCCCAGCGCTCACAGGGAAGGAAAAAACAAGATCCGTGCTCTCTCTGGACATGACTCAGAGCTCCTTTAAGTTAAATACCAGAACAGGTTCAAACTTAAAATTCCAGATGTGTGCTTTCACTATTTTTTTAACTTTTTATTATGTATCCACACGTAGCCCCTAGACCCTCAGAACTGACTGTCTGGGTGTGCAGAAGAGGGTAATGAACCAGAAGCCTCCCTAAATAAATCTATAAACTTTTGACCAATGATGTAAAGCAAAGTCTGTAGTAACAATGCCACCAAGCCTGTGTTCCTACTATGCTTGTAAGTGTATATCACATTAAATATGTGAATATTACAGTAGTGTTACTTATGCTACCTGTTGGGCAAAGTGTCCTTTAAATAGAAGTATTCAAAATGTATTATTAGTGATTTGTGTCTAAAAAACTCGGTAGAGATATATCTAGGTATTTAAATATGCATGTGTTAAACCTTATGTAAAAAATCTGACAGACTAAAACCTGAGATATTAATGAAATACTAATTATTTTTGTTTGATTAGATACACAGTATTTTGGTCATATTTTAATGTTGGAAAGAAACTTAGTTTTGAGTAGGAACTGATTGATTCCTAGAGGGAGAAAAGAAAAGGTAATAGCTACTGAGTAGTTCTAGCAATTGGCATATTTTGAAGTGAATGAACAGAAAGAGTGCTTACACAGGTGGTAATGAGCCAGAAACTTTAAGCAAATAATCAGTTTGGTTTCATTTGTTGCACTTCACAGAACTTCATATATCACTTATTCAAGAAAGTAAAAAATGCGTGATGCCATCATCTACATGTCTTATATGAAAGTATTTTTATCATGTTTGTTAGCCCATGTACATAAAGAAAGGATTTTACCACTGAAATCCGCACTTGCCCTGCTCAACAGGGTTTCATTTAACCTGCTCTGGATGAAAAAAACAGAGAATTGAGCAATTGACTTCTTTTTTAATGAAAATATAATCATTTTTTTAAATTTGGGGTTAAAAATCTCCAGATGACACAAATTCTCAAAATTTCCAAACAGAAACCTCTTTAGTTTGCAATTAGGGAGAAAAATACATACAACACTGCAAACCTAGGGGAGTCAAAACTCATTTGTTTCATATACTATTGAAAGTCATAGCACAGATTTCCTATGGGACCTCATATTGCGTGACACACTTTGATAAAACAACTATTACAATGGTTCACAAAAAATGAATATTTCATGAGGACAGCTTTGATTTTTAAAATTATTTCAAAATGCTTCTGGTTCATGTTGATGCTATTTTTTAAGCATGCAAATTTCTGAATTTAATAACATTTCTGAAACAAATAATTGCAAATGAACTGAAATGCTAAACAATTACTTTGATAAACGTTAGAGAAATTATTTGATAATTTCTGATTTTGTCTTCCTGTGGCCATTTCTTCCACCTTTTTACTAATACGTAAAACAAAGAACCCATGAAAGCAAAATGTTGAAAATATTAACTTTGTTTCAGGATAAAAATATGAATTTAATAAATGTAAATAGACATGTATAAACAAGATTGTCATCTTTATTTTGCTCTAGGATTCTCAGTTGCTGCATCATCTTCCACTTATATTTCTAACAATCAATTTGCCTGAATTATCATAGTACTCTCTGTAAGTTCTACTGGCAGACCTATGCCTTTTCACTTATATTTCCACTTAGACACAAACATCCCGAGTTACTTCTTTCCTCCACACTCTATTAAGGTGCGTTTATATGGCTGTAGTAACTGGAGAAGAGACAGACTTTGCTGGGTGTTTCTAGGAGTGTTGTTTGTGGTCTGCTGTGGTAGTGCAGAGTGGGAATAATTCAGTCAACAGGTACCAGGCCATCCACCCCAGAGCAGAGCAACATCACCCCACAAAAGGTGCACCCTCCCTTGCTAGGGTGCTTGGGCTATACAATTCTTACTTCTGTTGATCACTGGAGAAGCTTAGTTTTAAACTGCTTACAATTCCCTTTGGAAAAAAAGAAAGTAGTGGAAAATATATAAATTGTCTCAATGTAAGAACAATAAAACAGATTAAGTTTTATGTCTTCCCCAAGGATCAATGGAGGCACAAATCTAGACATTCAACATTAAACTTTGGTGAAAGTTTAAAAAAAGATTAAAGGAGCATGGGAGGATTTTTAACTAATGTGATAACTGTTGATCCACACTCTTAGAGGTGGAGAGAGATTTATTTTCTTCTGTTCTTTTCTTATTCCTATTGATTGCTTGTTTAAGATATTGAAATACAGATTTAACTATTTTAATTCTACTATGGTAACAACATCTACATGGTGCCAAAATATGGAGGGTGGACCCATCTGTAGGTATGGATAATTCAATTTCCTGTGGATTTTCATGAAAGTCCTTTGAAGTAAAGAAGCAGCCCTCAATTTTTAGGCAGGTATAGTAAAGAAAGAATGCTGAGACTTACAAGAAAAAAAGCAGGATCCTGAAACACCATGATTTAGGTTTGAGACTGAAGTCACCACAGCATGTTTACTCCTGCAAATTAGTTCTGCTGAGTTCGATGGAGCCTGCTTATGAATGATATTTACATGTCAAGTCCTCCATATGGTGGACTGCACTGTTATCAGGCAATCTGAAGTTTTACTTCCAACTGCCACTTAGCTGTCACAAAATTTGCCAAGACTATACAAAGGTCTGAATCTTGGCTGGTTGTGCATGTGAGTGCCTAGGACTGTGCTGTTCAGCATACAGCAAGTGGCAGGTAGCCTGACTTCTTTAACTGCTCAGCATTCCATGACACAAACTGCTGCACAGTGCAATATGCAGTTCTCATTGTTCCCTCCAGATCTTCTCTGTGAGTGCAGCTCAGCAGCAGGACTGAGAGGGGAGGCATGAAATAATTTCTATTAAAGACATTCTTGTTTCTTGTTACAGATTATTTATACAGTGGGAGAAAGGCAAAATAGAATTTAAAAGAAGGAAAAAGTCAAGGAATAGGTAGGTGTTTGACTTCAATGAGCATTTCACATCAGAAAGTATTTTTGATACAGATTATACCTTTTTCTCCTATTGTAGTTCGTGTCTTACAGCAATGGAAACACACGTACAGGAAGATATTCAGATATTGTCCCACTGCTCCCAAACAGTCTAGGCAGAAGCACAGATACCATTTGCTATGTTTTTGAGGGTGAGATATTATTCCTTGGCTGTCAGTAATCATAGTAACACTGCTTTCCCATGGCAGTTGAATGCTTGGTGATCAAGCTTTCTTTAGTTCTGACAATCTGTTTTTCTTTTTGTTTATTTTTCTTGTTGGAATTTGTTTCGCTGAGACTTTAAAACTAATTTGACAAGGTTAGCCTATAATTTAACATGTCAAAACCTGGAGGTACTTCCACGATTTTGACACAAAATCTGTGTTGATGCCTCATAGTTTTATTTACTCTGCCAAATTGTTTTAGTACCCTAAATTTAGGAAAGGCTTCTCAGCTGGTGTAAATGGGCAAAGCTTCAGTATGACTCTTAAGGCATGGCTGTACAGATGGGCACAGACAGCTGTGAGCTTCTCTGTCTGCTCAGTGAGCCATCCAAATGCAAGCCAGCTCTGCTCTGAAAGTTATAGAGCTGCAATAGTGAGATACTCTGCCCAAGCATTTATCTAATGCCTCTTTGGCAGAATTTCCAGGACTGAGCTGTCTGAGAAGGCACATCCCTGGCTGTTGCTCAGATTTTAGCTCCTGCTACATTTTGGTTCCAGTTCCTTCAATGACTTTTGCTTATGTCTATATAGTTACTTGTTTGTTCCCTCAGATGTTTTTTCCCTTCTTTCAGTTGTTGTGCTCACAGGCCAGATTGGGGATGTCCTGAAGGCAGTTTACATCACCTGTGAGCCAGTGACTGTCACCGACACGCATCCCTGCTGAGGTGGAATACATTTGTATGTGCCTGTACATGAAGGAATTAAATCTTGGCTCATGCAGAACATAAGACTGACTTGACTCAGTTTGAGTAGAGAGGCTAAAGGGCTGCTCTTTTGTGTGATACAAAGCAAAAGCAAAACTCTGAGTGGTGTTCGATTTTGCTGTAAGCCCACTGCTGTGGCTGTCACCTTTAGGACACAGGAGTCTTCCCATGGAGGGGTGGTGAGGCAACGCCAGGTTCATCTTTGAGCACCTCCTCAGGTGGATTTGCATGCTTTAAATTGCACCATCATTTCATAAACCTTTCCAATGGCTGGCTTGAACACGCCGGTACAGGAAGACATGCTAATTGCCACATTCGAAATGAACTCGTTTGAATGCCACCCTGTAAACAGCTAGTGCTGTCATGCTCAAGGCTGATTTTCCTCCCTCAAAGTCTCAAACCCAATCAAAGAGATAGCTACCTCTGTAAAGCAGGAGGCTCAATGTTTACACAGTGTCTCCTATGGGAGGCAGTGTGACATTGTCGCCAGTCCACATGCCTGGAACGATGTTAGGAGATAGTGCCACTTCTGACTTCTTGATCTCTCTGTCTTTGGAGCAGAGGGACAGTGAGGGACAATGGGAACAGATCCTGCTTTCCACTTTGGATGGTCTGAACACACTGTTTAAAAGAACTGACAAAGAGGGTAATCCCAGTGGGAAAAATTTCAACTACCCAAATTGGCGAGAGGAGCTAATTCTTTATTTTGTTCTGGGCGAATGTAAACACCTGTGAAAACAGACACCTATGAAAGCAACAGATGGTGTAGCCAGAGGAAGAAAAAATGCACACCACAGGAAATAATAATAAAAAGATAAAGTAAAAAATAATAGATTATTTACTTAGTTAAGTTAAAGAGACATGGCTGTATCTGGAGATAAAGTGATAGATAAATCAAAGTCAAAAGCAGCTGACAACTAATACAGAAAGCAAGTGTTAAAGCTGCAATGATGAAGAAAGCATGTGCAGTGAAACCATGTGAAGGTAGTGAAGAAAGGAAGAGTCAGTAAAGTTTCCAGATTTTATCATTTTATTACATTTCTAAACTAGGCAGTGCATTCACAGTCTCTCAGGACAGCACCCTCAGCTGGAGGGAAACCAGCATGTTTTGGCATCACAGATGCCCGGGAAGAAGATAACCAGTCTTCTCAGGTTACCAGCCAAAATGTCTGAAAAAAGAAAAAATCCTTATTAGTATTTTTCCACACAAAGTATGTATTTTTAACTGAGAGATTTTTACCACATGATTGCTCAGTGTTTAAAGGAGACTGGTGACTTCAGCATAAAGGAATTCCCCACAGAGCTGCACTGCGAGTTGCTGTTGCACATCTCTAGCTGTATAAGCCTGCCTCCCTCTGCATCTAAGGTTCTTTCTACTCTAAAAGCTTAGGGAATTGATTCCAGTTTTTATTTCTAAAAATGGGTACTGATGAGATTTCAAAGATCCGTATTTAGTGTTTTTATAGCCTCTACTAATAAATTGAACTGTACCTTTTTTCTGCAGCCTCCTGCTCACCAACCAACACTCAACCTGCTGAAACTGGAATTAGAAAAAAGAAAAAGAATTAAACTGAGTCGCAATCTCTGCAATAATTAGGTAGCGTTATGAAGATAACAAAACAAAAAAAAACCATAAATTTTCTTCTTTGAACCTAGGTCCTCATTCCATTTGAAGAAACCTCAGCTGAACAATCCCTCTTAATTTTACCAGGGGGAGAATCAGGTCGGAAATGCAATTTGGAAACACAAAATAGACCAAGTAGATGAATGTCAGTGCAACTCCATTGGGTGAAGCAGCATGATGTCAGTTTTGTGCTAGACGAAGATCCAGTTTATATGTTCAGTGTGATTAAAAGTGATGACATTGCATTTATAGTAATTTTATACTTACTGTTGCAGAGGAAAAAGGGAAAGAACAAAACCTCATAATACGCATGTGACAGAAGCAATTTACAGTCATTTTCCATTTTTCCACATCTTTTTATATCTGCCATCTGCTGATGCATTTTCTCTAATTTAGATGATAAGATCCCTGGTATATCCACCTACCTTTTAATATCTTCCCTCTGAAGTATGTTTGGTAGTTATGTTAATGATAGCTAATTCGAATAAATAAAATATTGACAAAAGCTTTCTTTGCAATGATCTGATATTTCTATTTTGATTAGGTAGGTGGGTACAAACCTTAGACTAAGATAGTTTCTGCTTACACATAACCTGTGATACATGGTGCTTTTGGGAACTCTCACAAAGGGCATGTTGGCACACTCACATGACTATAGTGCTCTCAGCTGAAGCATTTAGCATTGCACAGCAGAAAATGCTGCTGAGGGAAGGAACGGAAATAGCATTCACTGCTGGTACACAGAATTTGGTGCTGCTGCTGGTGGTTTTGCTATTACTGTTCCAGATGTTCAAAATGAAGCCTTTTATTGTCAGCTCTGGGAAAATATTCAAAGGAGCAAAGAGCAGCTCTGTAGCTCCCACTGAGAAACAGTGTGTGTGAAAAGGTAGATAGACTTATGCATAGTAATAAAAAAATTCAAACTACTTTTTGGACTCCTGACTTTTGATTTGTTGCAGTAGGGTGTGAAAGCTGGAATGCCACAAATGAAGTTCTGCTTAAAGAATGAGGATCACTTATAGGTAGAATCACTTTTTTCCAGCTGACTTCAGGAGGAACTGTATATGTGGTGTGTAAAGGTAAATTATGAACTCTTGAATTAAAACGCATCAGAACGGGGAATCCTGTAGGATATTTAGTCTTTGCTAGGAGGAAGGAGTACATTAAATTATCTTGCAATTTGACATCATATTTCTGAGGCTAGAATTGATGAAAATCTACAGTTTGTTGGAAATCGGTGTTGGAAATTAAAGCCAGACAGATAGACACTCTAGAAATATTTACTTTTCTCTGACAACATTGTTTTCTATTTGTTTCCATATGAGCTAGAAAATCTTGTTTTTCTTTGCATTGTTTAAATCTTAATAAAAAGGAGACAAGGGCTGTCATCAGGGTTGATTTATGCAGAGCAAGAGGGCCGCCAGATGAACATTAGATTTAGTGAAGTGTGTCCCATGTCACATAACCAACCATCTGCTTTCTTCAGCAAACTGTCTTTCTGATTCCTTGGGATGTTAGATTTAAAACACCAGGTGATACAGGCACTGGGCATTTTATCTGTGATTTTCTCCCTCCTGTGGGATGGTTTTGATATCACCTTCTCATGTGCCTTGCAACAGCAAATCAGCACAAGAGGCAAAATGCTCAGCTCTGCTTTTCTTCCCGGTGGGTCCACTACAGAACTGCATTGCTAGAGAAGCCAAAGTGATATCATAGCTTAAAGAGAAAGAAATCTTATTTGTCAATTGGCATAGCTTTATAAAATTTGCGATGTTTTATGAGAATACTGTTAAGTCCTTTTTTTGCCATGCAGATTCTTAATCATCTGTTTGAAGTTTTCTGTATCCCCTAGTCCTTGATCCCAGCACTTCAGTGAAAGCCTTTAGCATCTGTCTTCTACCAGTCTCCTTCAACAATTGTCTGCAGGCTTTTTGTTTTCTGCCAGTCGGTGTGCTGCAATTTTTTAGGATGACAGCCTTTGTGCATGTTCAGAAAGATTTGCTTTCAAATATGAAGTAGCCAAGTCTTTACTTACTGAACATGCACATGAAAAAATTGCAAGCACTTACCCATACAAAATTGCAAGCAAGCATTTGTTTTCAAAACTATGTTCTTTTGTGGCTTTTTCTCATACGCTCATTAAGCACTCCAAAGTGCCTAGGAACAGGAAAGGGATTTAAGATGCTTGAGGAAAAGAGAGTGTCCTCGTTCTGTTGTTATTCGTTTGTACTTGTTAGTGTGTAGAGGTCTCATTCAGTCCCACTGGAATCACTAGCATCCAAACATGTCATAATAGACAACCCTTGTCCCAGAGGTTCGCCAGGCTAAAGAAATCATGGGCAACGGTCCAGAGAAAGAGACAGCAGAGAAATGGTATTACTTGGCTGAAGGCACTCAGGATTTACTGTGAACTGGCAAAGAGGGAAATGTGTGCCTCTGCCTGTGATATGGCTTTGTGTAATGCTGTAAGCCTGTCCCATTGTTTTAGTGCAGAGCTGCATTCCCGTGCCTTTGTTAAGTGGTCGCTCTTGGGGACATTCATTGAGGAAATCAGCTTGTGTTCTATATGTACCTCTTATTACTTAATTTTTTAATTTTAGTGTTGAATTTCATCCCAGGATGGATATTTTAAAAGGTAGTTGCTAACTCCTAGGCTGCCTGGTTCACCTTGAGGAAATGAGTTCTTTGCAAAAGATTTTTGCATCAGTAGATTTTTGTGATTAGATCATACCAAATTCCCTGCTCTTGGGCTGGACTCCGGTTATAAAGCTGCACGCTTTGTGAGATGAAACTGCACCAATGTGCAAAAAATGTTTCTCAACATTGGGGAGCACAATTCTCCTCAATCTTCCAGACTGGAGAAGTTTACTTTCTCCACTGCAACTCACCAACACATGGAAATTTGCTGCAGAACGAGTGATGAGAGAAAAATATAATTTCCCACTTATTTCTTATTATTGCTGGAGATGTTTTTCCTCTGCGTCTCTGTTTATAGAAAGCGTAGGAATCATGATGGTAACCTTTGGATGGCTATACAAAATATTTACATTTGAGGGGTACGTGTGTGTGTGTGCACGTGAGTATGTACCGGAAATAGCAGTAGGAAGGAAATTTTCTGTTCTTTCTCAAAGGTTAACAAAAATCCAAACAGAACAAGATATTTCTATGCTTGCTTTAAGGAAATCCAGGTTTTAAGGTGCTTCCATAAAAAGATAGGACTTAAACCACTAGGCTCTTGCTAGTGGAGAACTGGTACTTATTTTGTGTGGAAATAAAACATTCAAAAATTATGAACGCCTGGAATGTCAGAAATGTAAAGATATCAAATTCCCTTTGCTGTCCAAGGAAGGCTGGTACGGGAATGCTTTTATGTTATATGCTGGTCAAGTTATTATTCAGTTTACAAACCAAGTTTAATAGGCAACACAACCCTTGTTGATATTATTGCCCATCACTGTGCAAACACATGGCCACTGAAGGAACTCAGACACTGCACACACACCACCACCACTGCCTACCCCACACCTCTCCCCAACCCAAAACACAATCTCTCAGTGTTTTCAAACAGTGGAGTAGAGGAAGATGAGTGAATTGCAGGGCTTTCTGGGAGCCGTAGTTACAGAAATGCTGATGCTACATCTGCACTTTGTAATACTCAGCAACTCTGCTCTGCTCTTGTTTGGAATAGTGCTCCTCCATAACATGCACTGAGTATATTAAATTTGTTATGACCTCTGACAAAACAAAGCAGGACAAAAAGGCTTTTGTTTGCATATTTGTACACGTGTGATGGTACTTGTGCATAAATCTAGCAGCAAACTGCTGAATGACACATTCTCTTTGAAGTTACACTGTAATGAAACATAAATATGAGGAGATGATTGCACTCGTTTAGGTATCTTGCCTGCAATAGTTATGATTGGGATGACATATACATTTAACAAAAAAACTTGCTCAAATGTCCTTATTAATGGAGGAACATGGGCATGGGAATTATCACATTAACCGTGCCTAGTGTAATGCTACCGTGGATCAATATCAATACTTCAAAGTGAAATAGCATAAAAGCTACCTGTACTTAAGTAAATGATATTCTATTACCTGACAAATTTAGAAAAATACGAGGGGTTTTGAGGTTTCTCTCCAAACTCACATAAAATTAATAGAAAAGTTGGTGGTTTTTATCACTTTCAAGCAAGGAGGCATTTTGAAAATATAAGAATGGAATGTTTTAATCTTTTTCAAAAATGCATTTTTCCCAAATTTTCCAGCTGGAAATTTCACCCAGTTGCACTTGAATTTATAAATATCTATTCACATCAACTGATAAGGTCAGATCATGTAATGTATGTTCTTTATAAATAAGCTATTTGGATGAAAGAAATCTGTAAACATTGAAGAAAACAAAATAAATCCCAAGAATTTCATCCCTAAACTTCTGGTTCTGGCTAGTGCTTCTGATCTGAACCATGACAATAGTTTGTTTAGTTTTTCTATCACTTGTTTCTAGGAGAAAAAAATCCTTTTTTTCCTAAGTAAAGGGGGAGATAGTAATCTTATTATGCATTTTGAATGCTTCATATAGCTCTCCTAGACTTGCTGACATAATGATGTCTTGTGGCTTTTACTAGATTAATATTGTAGCAAGTAAAACATTTTGTCCTTTTAGTAGATTTTCTTGTTTCTGTAAGCAGCACTTTACAGATTTAAAAAATGTTATTGGATTTATATATAAAGATAACGAGTTTTGTTTCTGTGGCACCAACTGTGAGAGCATATTCATTATTTATACAAAGACAGTAGAGCTAAAAATGACAACTGTGAATTGTTGACAGAAGCAAAAAAATCAGTCTCTATATGTTTGTAGGTTCTGAGACAAATGAGGGCATAGTAATAAGTTTCAACTTAATCTCAGTATAATGTATATTTATATAAGTATTCCCTGAGCCTTGCACTGGAGCTGTTGTATTAATCATTACAACAAATATCTTTACCTTGATAAATTCATTTATACCATATTTTGGTGATATGACAGGATCATTCTACACAGGAGAGTTGTTTCTTTAGGTCAAAAAAGATTAGTGGTTCTATGGTTTATTGAGTAAAGGTCATATTTTATTTTTGAATGCAAAGCCCAACTATTGTCCTTCACATTCCCTTGCATTTGTTTAAAAGCATTACCCAGAACCAGGAAAGCTTTGACTTTCCTGCTTGCTGGTCCCATCAGACCCAGGATATGTGTTGTCACATCTCACTGTGTCTGTCAGGTGAGCTGCTCTGCATCTTTTGCCCTGCAGCATCTAATAAAGTCAAACACTATTTGAAGTCAAACCCGAATGGATGCAGCTCTGAACTTTCTTTGTCAGTCCATCAGCAGGGCCCAACTGTAAGGGCATCGAAATTCAAGTATCATGGGGCTGATCAAGGGACCAGCTGCTGAAACAGAATTAAACTTAGAGTCAGAAATGAAGCCTGACAGAAGATTAATAATTTGCCTTGGAAACAGCAGAGAGGTTAAAAATGCCATCAGAAATTTTATTTGGCAATTGTGGCATCTTGGAGGAGGACTCTGAAAAAAAAATCATATGTTGGGCCTTATGCATCAAGGAGTTGAGTATTAGCTGTCTGACACAGCCCCTGAGGTGTGCATCATGGTCCCCATGGATGGCTGGTTTTCCTGGGATCTGCTGGGGCTGATTGATCGAGCTGTCATGGTCCCTTATGTGTCAGAGCTGGGGGAGGCCCGTGAGGAAAAATTTTAATGGAGCCTGTCATCAAAGAAAAATGTTGTGCTTCTCACTTCAATGGTCCTGCTGACACCATCAACGTGGCGCCTGCACTCATCCTGTCTAATATCATGGCAGGCTTCCTTTTATCAGCCTGATCTTTACTGGAGTTTCACACAGCTCGTGTTTACTGGATGCATTTCTTCTGCACAATTAAAGACAGTAAAGAAACTTCAGCCACTTAGAAAGATGAAATCTAACAGCTCTACACTACACCAGCTAGATACCAAATTCACAAATATGTAATAGTGAAATAAAAGTAAGTTTGCTTGTAGGACGAGAAGAGTAAGGAATGATGTATTTACTTTACCTAGGAGTGATTGCAGTTGTTAGTTTGTTTTTGTTAATATATGTTTTAATAATTTATAATTTGTCTACACCCATGGAGGAGCTCCGTGTTGGTTCATGACTGTAGACTGGACCTCAGAGGGGGAGCGTTGCTGGCAGAAGGGCTGACGGGATGCAGGTTTGTGCTGAAGAAGAGCAGTGCCTGACCCTGAGGTGTGAGGGCAAAACAGTCCAGGCAGAGCCCAGCTGATGAAGGAGTTTGCAGGAGCTGCAGCAATGACAACTCTTGCACAGGTCAGCAGGGAGGAGAAGGTGGTGAAGACTGCAAAGGCAACATGGATGTTTATGTCATGGGTTCTGCATCCTTCTTGTGACCTTGGATACCCAGGGTATGAGGAGGGATTGGGTTATGTGTGCTAGAGACATTGTAACAGGCACATCAAGAAAGACAGGAAAAATTTTTATCCAAAACCTCTGGACTGCCCCAACAAAAAAACCCTGGGAATGATTTACATGGTCTCAGAAAACAAAAGAAATGTGGATGGGTCTCAGAAAACAAAAGAAATGTGGATGAGCAAAAGTTGATCGTTCCTTCCCCACCATTTCATGATGACATTGTAAGTGCTTGAAATAAAAGGAGATGTTCTGTTTCCAGCTGACTCAGGCCTGGGTGCCACAGAGGTACCTGGTGCTGTGGAGGAGTGGGTAGTGGGCACTATCAGCCCCTCAGACTCCAGAATCAGAACTAAGGCCCTTTGGCACAGGGAATGCTGGTCGTCTCTGCTGCCAATTGCTCTGAAATGACTGGGGAAGCCGTTGTACATCTGTCTGGCACTTTTTGCAGCAGCCTGAGGGGTTTAGGTTTATGTGTTGCTCCATTTTGCATCTGGCAAAATTAATAGAATGATCTCAATCACTTCCTGCAGCAGGAACCTAAGGGAGAAAGGGGAAAGGGCTGGCTGAGAGGGCGCTTCAGAAACAGGGCAGAGCCTTTCTTTTTGCAGTGAAGGAATATGTTAGAAAAATACCTACATGAAATGAAATGGACAGTTTCATATCACATGGAGAGAGGTGAAGGAAGCCACATTCAGGCCTACTTTACATTATGTGCTTCTATGTTTGACCTCCCTGTGTTAGAGGAGGGAGCAGTTATAGGTTTCAGGCTACTGCAAATAAGCCAAGTAATGGCAGCAAGAATGATTAGCAGTAGGTAATTAACTAGGTGTATCTCTTTGCCCACTGTGATGGGGGAATGTTTATAGTTACTGTGAAAAAATAACACTTTCATAAATGCAAAAGTGCTGTGATTGTTTTTAAAGCTGCTTCACTTAAACTTTTTATTCTTCTTGATAATGACGCTTAGGAAACATTTTAGTGCTTTATTAATTTGAGAGTAACTATCATTAAATCAGTTTTGTTGCAGATTTTCCTTTCATACTGCCAAAGCCTCTATGAAAAGAAGTATTTTTATAATATATAGCCACTCAGAAATCTCATCCTCCACAGAGAAACTGGACAACTTGCTAATCAGTAAAACTTTTCAGAAGGACAAAGGTTTTTTTTTTTTATTCCATGGAATGTTTTGGTCTGAGAGGGACAATCTTCTCCTCCCAATATGTTCCTCCATAAAAATTTCTCACAACCAAGCTGCTGAGCAAACTGAAAAGTAGGAAGCAAACTAGTGGTAAAACTAGACTTCAAGTTTTAAAAAAAGATTTTTTTCTAATGTGGCTTTATGCTGCTCTTTAAAAACTTGCTTATGTATTTATTACCCTTCCCTTCAGAGCAATTTCTTTAACATGCTACAGTGTAATTTCTTAAAAAAAGTTTCAACTTTAAAATTTAGCACAAGTGTATCGGGGATCTATCTCGCTGTCAGTTTTTAAAAACAACTCCATTTTGAACTCAATGGGGATGTCTGTTGAACAAGGAGTGGCATAATACGGCCTAGGGCTGCTGAGTTGCTTATTTGGTAAGTGTGGTAGGAAAGGTGTTCTTATTATTGTGCTCTTTCTCTTTTTGCTGTGTGTTACTTTACCAGGGATACTATCCATTAACTTCTTCTAGTTAAGGGTTTCCCCATGAATGTGTTTTTTATTTCCAAAGCCATATCAGTAGGGAAGAGGGGAGAGGAATGTAAAATGACTGTCCCTCTTGTAGAGCAGCTGGGGGTATGTTAGTGTTGCTTGACTGTCTTTGAAAGAAATCAGCTGGTTTACTGTGTCTAAGCTCTTTGATTATTTCTAGATACTTCCGGTTTGGATGTGCTTTGTGATAGTTTGTTCATGAAGATTGATAGTAACGCAACAAGGATTCTTTTAATCCTGGAGACTTCCAGGGAAGACCTGTTTATATAATGTAATTACTTTTAGCCTTAGTGAAATGACCTGTATGAGCCTCTACCCATTAGCAGCATGGCCAAGCAGTTTTAGCAAATACACTACTAAGTTTTGAATTATTGCTCAAGCAGTACGAAGATGAAGATAATCCTTAATAGTCTGGCCAACTTCAGGAACTGGGGTGTAGCTTTAATGTCTAATTCCTGCTAATTACGAACACTTGTTAGCACAAGGTGAAAGTGTTTTCCAGTGAATATCAGATATGGAAGAGGTTCCACTGAAGTTATTCAGTACTTTCTGTACCAGGAAGTCCCCGAGGTGAAAATTAAACCCAGAAATGTACTCAGGGAAAGCAATATAGTGCAATTTTCCCCTATTCTTACTCTTTTCAAGGCATCTGTTTATAACTGTCATTGGAGAAAGGCAAATTCAGTCTCACTATTCTTATGTTTTTAAGAGATCTACTCCTTCTACTGCATTTTTCACTTTTTCCCTGTTGTGCCTCCGCATATCAGAACTGAAGAGAGTGATATCTAAGGCAAAGTTGCTCAGCAAAAATCACAGTTTTGTGCAGGAACTAGGAGTTTGTTTTCAGGTGTACTTAATTAGAGAAGGGGAGCTGAGTCCCATCTCCATAGATGAAACTGATGGACACAATCTCAATCACACACAACTACATCATAACCTTGATGCATGGACAATACACTGTAAAGAGAAATGGAAAGAGAAGGATCAAACTTTAAAGTGTGCTTGGTTATTCTATTCTGATGCAACACTTCAGGAAACAATCCCGAAACCAACTGCATAGGCTCACCTTACTGGAGCTTATGGGTATCATTGATTCCTGGACCTCAAATCATTTGATGTGTGCAGCAAGTCTTACTTTGAGCTGGTTGAAAAAACTGCAAATAACTTTTTTCAAATACAGCACCTTAATTTTTGAGGATGCTTTTATTACAAGTTGCTCTCAGGTCCAAGAGAAATTTCTGATCGCACACATGAACAGGACAGCTTAAAATTACTGTGCTTTTTGAGTCATTACTTGAGATGCATGTGGTTTAAATTGAAGTCAATTCTGTTATTGATGTGTAGTAGGGATGTTGTCCCTGTCTCACCTAGCAGGGAGATCTCCCCCTTTGCTGTAAAAACCTTGTAAATTTTCAAAGTAAATGCACTTTGCATTACATGTTGAATCAAGACACACAGAATTTGACTTTTCTGTCTACTTCTTCTCTTCCCATTTTCAGTGAAATATCTTTCTTTCTGACCAGCTGTGGTTAGCCATGACATTCATTAGAGATTAGTAAACCCGGAAAGACACTTATATCAGCTTATGCTCTATGAAAACTAGGCTGCAGACTTCATAACTTCTCCCTGACACCTCAATGACTACTTTAATATTTTTCAAAATAGTGATCAACATAGCAAGACAGCAGCTTTTATATTTGTGTCTTGATTCCTGGGTTCAACAATGCAGTCTGATATTTCTGTCTCTTCATTTATGTGTTGTGTAAGTTCGTATCCAGTTGTTTCAATCCGTTTCGATAAGAATATCTTTTTTCTCAGCCACTTTTTCAGTGCCAGTAACAATGGGATTTTCATCTTTCATTGGATTTCTACGTGCTGCTGCATTCAGGTAATAAAGAGAATATCTTCTCTTTGCCCTTGACGCTTGTTTTATTAAGGAATACACAAGAAACAGCCAGAGACAGCTGTTCTTCTGATGCAAACAGGCAGAGCTTTACTGCCACTGGTAGAGTTATGCCCAGTTTTACAATCTCATAGCATGCCATAAATGTTTTTGCCCTCTGAACTAATATATTTTAAAGCATTTTTGTTTACTCTAATCCTTGCTGTAGAAAATGTTCCCAAGCGTTACCCTCTAAGCAGCTAATCACTCGCTCAGCTTCCCACATTTTTGCTTTTAACCTCTTCTCCATGACTGATGAAGATAGTTTAGTCTGGAAGATAAGATTTTTCTGCTGTAAGGTATATGGGGAAACCAACTTTTTAAAAATCCAGATAGACCGGGACATACAAATGTTTATATAAAAGTATCAGATGAGGAAAGATAATTGCATGAGTGCAAACTGGAACAACTCATTAAATACACAAAAAATATGAAAGTAGACTCTTGATTTGACATTAAGTTGAGATTAGTAAAAAAATAAAAGCTGCTTCATGCCATCATAAACAAAGAATTAAACACATTCCCTTATCCTCTTGCCAAGCTGTTGCTTAGTCTTATCTTTTAATTAAACCTGAACTTTAAAATACATGTGTCTAGCACACAAGTTTATTAAATGAAATAACATTAGGCACATGGTGTTCTCAGTAATTAACATTCTGTTTAGAGGTTTCTAGGGTTTTTTTCCTCCTTACAGAATGCAGACATTAAAGACCTCTGTTTCATTGCATCTCAGAGTTTAAATTCATTGATTAGGAAAAAATAGACTGACTTTTTTTAGTTTCCACTGGCTTTATTTTCTACTGCAAAACCACACCGACTTTAATTTTGTGTTAAACAGAGATATTACTCCTAAGAAATGAAAACCACAATAACAATCTCTACTTATGATCAATCCATGATAAAGAACTCATAACGTCTTCATTCTCTCAGAAGGCAAAACTTGATCTGATACATTTTCTCTAATTTCCAAATAATTATTCCTTTTTGAAACTTTTTGCCATATTAAGTCTCACTGGGGAGGTAGAGGTAAAATACTAACTACAGTGAGACTTTGCCATTTATTGAAGACCAATTTTGACAGGAATCCTCAGATGGGACTGAATGAAATCACAAATCACTCCCATATTTAATATGCAAGCATACATTTTTTAGCTAGATGTATTCACTCAGGGAGTGGAAGAAAAACCCATGACTTAGGTGACCAAGTCCACTGCACTAGAACAAAATTCTAACTACTATGTCAAAGCAAGAAAATTCTGGCTGCAATGACTAAAATCCATATCATTTGGGCATGTCCTAGTCCAGCAAAGGACTTAATTTTGTCTTAAAACAAGAAATGGTGATAGGACTACTGCTATTCTGGAAATTAAATGTATACTTTCAAGATTAATCCTCAAGGGCTTATAAATAATAGAGAAATTGCCAAGCAATCAAGATTAGTCCCTTAATAAAAGAATGGCTAAGGCAAGACTTGAGTATATAAAAAAATTGAATTGGCATCCAAACACCTATGTTACCAACAGAAAACAGAATGTATTGAGAACTCCAGTGATCTGAAATTCTTACACCACCTTGAAAATATTAAAAATGAACCCCACGCTTTTCCTCAAATATACGTGATGATTGTTCTTTCATTTCTATTCAATACAGCATTATTTTGCAGTCTAGTGTATGTTAACAATACAGTGCAGCTATAGTGCCTTATAACCTAGGATAAACATAGTATATTAATCTAATGCAGAATGATGTGTTAAGCAATAAGGCTAAAACAAGCATCTAAGAAGGAATTTGTGGCAGAAACAAAGACAACTGTTTCCAGTAACTCTGTGCAAATATTAGGAAGGTAATTAATTGGCAAAATGAATTGAAATTATGCATGAATCTTGTGGCAAGTACAGCAGCACTTGACTCATTGAGTAATCATAGTTTGAAACAGAGGATGCTGTCATCACTCCATTGTACCTGAATGTGTTTATAGCCACTTTTCAGAGGCCTGAAAGGTCCATAGGTAGCTTTATAATTAAACTGTCATTAGGAGAAATACCTGGAATTGTTTTAAAAAATACCTGCTGATGTTTTCAAGAATCTTTGGAAACCTATAAGTTCCCTGACAGAAGGACAATACATTATCTTTAAAAAGAGAAAGGGGATAAGGATAAAAAAATGGCATCCCTAGGGAATATTTAGAAACAAATAACTAATCAATCTGCATTGAAAAAATCAGGAGACAATAAAATTATAAAAATTTGAGTTTTTCAAAAAGATTCTGTCAGATCACTTTGATTTCCTTCCTTGACAAGGTAACTAGCATGGTATTTAGAAAACCAGAAAATAATAAAAGTAAGAAATCTGAATTTTAGTATCACTTTTTGACAGTGTTCAACATGCCACTCCCATAAACAAGTTAAAGAAATATGATCTATGATGCATGACATTGATCAAAAATTAGTGTGAAGTACTGGGCTCAACCTAGGATATCACTTTTTAAGGAAGGGGCAGCTAAACAGCATAACAGGCCAACAGGAATGATAAAAAGCTTAGAAAGAAAAGTTAAAAAGAAATCTAGAAGATTCACTAAATAGGAGGATGTTGCACTAAGGAAAGCGAACTGATTTTTTCATCACTAATTGATAACAGAAAACCAAAAGGTAGATCCAACAAGAGCAGGTTGCCTAAGATGATATCCAGTGAATTTCTGATTATTTCCCGTGATGGGAACTTTTTCAGGTGTTTCACTCGCCACATGGTGGAATATTTTTTCCTTGTATCTTACTGGAATTTCCTGTGTTGCAACTTGTGTCCATTGCCTCTTGTTCTATTATTTTGCATCTCGAAGAAGAGTCTGGATTTTTCTTCTCTATGTCATACCACTAGGCAACTGAACTGTGGAATTTCCAGTGTTACAAGTATTATGAACAGGTTTGATGAATATCTTCTGCAAAATGCTGGAATTTCCCTCACTACAGGGGTGGAACGAAGTGAGAATAAGTCTGTTACCATTCTGTGTTTTTGTGAATTCCTAACATTCTATAATTCTTTAGAATATGCAGAAACATAGCATTTAGCAAATTAAGATCTCTATCTACATAGGTGTTGCATGTAACAGAAAGTTCTGGATCAAACAGCCATGAAAGCATTTCAAGATGAAAGATTTTCTTTTTTTCTCTAAAAAATCCCAAGAAACATTTATGCAGGGGAAGAGCTTGTGGTCTGCTTTTCTCGGGGGGGGGGGGGGGGGGGGGGGGGGGGGGGGGGGAGGGGAGAGGCTGTCTCTGTAACTTTTACTCTGAGGGGGGAAAAAGCGCCTAATTTTACTTCCAGGAAAGAGTTTGAAAAATTTTCAGCTCCAAGGGCAAGAGGTGATTTATAGTGAGGCTATTACAAGGTGGAGACAGATTGAGTCCTTTCATTTTTTGCCAACTTCAACCAAATAATGTTGAACTTTAATTTTTGGATATGAATATTGCAAACTACAAGGCCCTGTTTGGTATTAAATGAAGGGTTAATGAAAGAAAGAATATTTTAGAAATACGTGCATTATTTTTGAAACAGGATTTCTCAGATATGAACCAAGTGAGAAATCTTGGGAGATATAGAAGGAAATCTTGTGAAATAAAATTACCAGTACACTATTTAAGACCCACGTATCTTAAAGAAGGTTTAATAGCAGAAGCTGAATCTTGTGCAGTTGTGGGTTTAGAAGAGATCTGAGATGAAAATTGAGACTATTAAATATTTAAGACAGAGGAAACCAGAAAAGGAAAACATGATATGTATGCTCTGTAAATGCCACATCCCACCATACCACCTTACATCTAGAGATTCAACATTGCTTTGTCATTGTTGGTCACAGGAACCTAGTTAAGGAACTACTGTCTTATTCATACAGTCCTGCTGGCCTATATCATGCCAAGTCACCATTGTGGATGGGGTTTGTGAGACTTTAATTTAGCAGCAATTTAGAATTTATTGAGGTAGATCACAAAATTAAAATATATGTCCTCTAATGGCACTAAATCATCAGTTGAATAACAAAGTTATCTAACATGATTCAACAGAATTTTTTGTAAACAAAACAGCATGTCAGGGGGACATGCTGGTCATAACCTGTTGAGGACCAGGAGAGCTTTTATGGTCTCACTTAAGATCACTACTTATAGCATCACAGATTGTTCACTTTGGTCAGCATTTTCCCGTTTTGACTACAATTCGGTCCAGGTAATTCTGGTGGTTTCCACCAGATGTAAATGTTCAGAACTTTCCAGATTGTATAGTTCCTGTGTTGTCCTGTTCAGACTTCAATCCACGTGTTAGATGTGCTGGGCTGTCAGGCAGTGACTGATAATCAGTTTCTTTCCCAGGCAGCATAGGTCCTTTCCCAGGCACAGGAATTCCAGTTATCTTAAGGGAGTGCCTCAGCACATGAACTAACTGCATTTTTACAAAGAGTAAGGACACAATGGATTTCTTTCCCACAGTATGCCTGATTTACCATGGCTTCTCCAAGGATGTCTGTCCTATCCTTGTTATCTTTCCGTGTTATGGGAAGCTAAAGTACGACAATGATACTTTCCCATGACATTGAAGGCAACATGTAAAGCAAAAGCTGATTTTGAACTTAGCTTGACAGGACTTTAAAGTAAGTACTTTGCCTTCAGAATAGAGCATGAAGATTTAGTTAAACATTGAGGAAAGAAGGAAAAGTCTTGTAGATAAAATTAAGATGTTACAGTGTTTAGAATATAATTTTCTATCAGATCTTATATGCTCAGACTGTACTGCTTGTTTTTTTGAAAAGAAATATCTTCCGTCCCTTTTTCAAGATAACATTTGGAAATACTTCAATTACCATGATTATGCTGAAATTAATTTGTAGTTCAAGGAAATGTATTATCTCCCTTTTCCAGGGTTGGATTGTTTCCTTGGAAAAGAACGAGTAGCTGCAAATGTAATGTCTGTTAATCGTGATAATATATAAATTGAACAGCTTGCCAGGATTGCATTTATTATTTTGCTCTGCAGCCATTCTACATATCTCCTCCAGCTTTCCTGCACAGATATGTGTTTCTTCAGCCAGCTTCAAAAATAAAAATCATAACCTGTTCCTATAAACAGTGGCACACATCTGAAGTCCTGACAAGACATGAATGATTTGTTGTGTGAGACATTATTAAATAGAAAATCTTTTTTACAAAATAGTACCACCGTGTTCCTGGAAGCATTTGGGTGCTCTGCTCAGCAGGACAGACACACCGCACAAAACAGACACCAATTTTTTTCAATGTCACTGACCATATGGCCACCTTCTTATTGAGCTTCATCAATAATTATTGGAAAAGATTTGACCTAAAATGTACAGTGTTTTATATCCTTCTCCTTTTAGTCCTTGACTTTCAAAACATGACTGTAGAAGTAGTGGTAATAGCAGAAGACAGTCACTCTTTAACTACAATGCTCAGCCTGCAATAAATCTAATTTTGCTTGCACCCTCTGACTGACAGTGACTTTTTATTTTTTTAGAGGAGATGGAGAAAATTGTTGCTCCCTCTTGGTGAAAATATTCTAATTAAATATTAACTAGCTCAGAGAGTGTGCCCACAGGCAATCAAAATTAATGCTTAAAGAACCCATGGGCAAAAATTTCAGTTTGGGTCATGCTGAATATTTGGAAGTATTCAATGGAGTCAATACTGGAGCTCAATTCACTAATGTAATTCGCTCTTTCTCATACCTATTTTTCTGTCCATATACTCTATCTCTGTATGGTTATTGACGCAGGACATAAAAAAGGAGAATGGCTTCAGTATGGGCTGCAGGGGAGCTTGTCCCCTTAGAGCTTCCTGGCTAGGATATTCTCAGGGTCATTGTTAGTTCAAAACCAGTGGCTATGTCCCTCTTGTTAATTTATTTGCCTTTGGAGTCCATGTACAGTCTTCATATTTCCAACAAGTGGAAGCATCAAAAAGTATGGCTCTGACAATAATCTATGAAGAGCCTGAAGAAAGGGGCAGAAACCAACACACAATGAGTTAATTCCTTGCAAAAAAAAATACAAAGCATTACACCTGGCACTCTGTACCATTATCCAAGAAAGGGAGAAGAAAATAAGCTTAAATAAAAAAAAAAAATCTACTTGTAAAGGTGACTTTTCCAACCTTCTCCCTTGCCTGGAGGCAGCAGTAAAAAACCCCACAGGTGTTATGTCTTCAGTACAGTAGCCAGATACACTTTCTTCACAAAAACAAGATCCCTGTCTTGGGCTAAGGGAAAGGAACAAGTCTGCAGAGAGGTCTTAGAGCTTGGTGAGCCAAGGTAAAGCTGAATGCATGCAAAGCAATCTTGTTGGAGGGCTTTTGTTGTTGTTGTTAACAGTAGTTTGAGTTCTCTTGACTTGAAAGCCTGAAGTACTAAATCAGCTTTAAAGTGGATTTACTGGGTGTCACAAATTTTAAATAAGTTCAGATATCAAACAGAGTAAAGAATTATACCCCAAAAAAGCATGGCAAAAGCACTATAATCTTGGACAGATGTGAGAAATCATCTCTTACCATACAAAGATAACTTTTACCAGTCCATGAGATTTGTTGATTAATTTGTTCAGTGAATACTTTGTTTCTAAAATGTGTTTCTGTATCACTTGCTGTCCTTCACAGTTTCTCAGCAACTTCCCTATAGTCTAAAATCCTGTTAAAGTTTCACTTTTGCAGCTGCTTGATGCTTTGGCTGTCATTGCACCCTACTGTTACAGCCAGCTTCTGGCTTAACAGGCTTGAGACCAAATGAGAGAGGTCTCAGTGCTGGTTGCAGAATTTGCATTTGACTGGGCATGTATATTGCCTGTGATTATAGTTGAGGTGAACGTCAAGGAAAGAAGTGCTTGAGTTAAGGTGATGTGTCCAAGAGTGTTAGAAGCAGTGGGCTGATATGAATCCTCCTGTAGTACGATGATGCTGGTTTTGTTGGTAAAAATGGATATAATGATTGATCAGACCTGTAGTCTCATCACTAATGTTTTTATTTTTGTATTCAGAAATAAACAATGGAACTTATATCAGCACGCTCATTTGTGTGGAGGTTTATGGTACTGTTTTCCAAGAGGAAATCAAAGAAGTGTTCTAGCAATAAAGGAACAAAAATAATTAATCTGCTATGTCATGTGTAATTGACTTACCTAACAGGCTGGTTCTCTTTCTGTGCCATTCTGTGCCATTCTGTGCCATTTCTGTGTCTCATCTGCCTGAGGTCAGGTAAAGCACTCTTGTAAAAGGGAGTTACAGTGATTCTGTGCTGTATCTCTCACCCTGCTTCAAAGTCCATTGAGTCTAATGGGGGACTTTCTGATGACTTCAGTGATATTTTGAACACATTTTTCCATCTCATGAATATCCATTCCCTAAACATAGCTTGGCAGAAATTTCCTTCAGGCTCTAATACCAGAGAATCTTGGATGCGATTCTTGGTTCTTTACTTAGCCAAATGTAGAAAATTTGTGAGGTCTCGGGGTTTTGTTCCTCCAATTTTCACAATTTTTTGAGTTCTATCATAGGCCGCATACTGCAATTTACTGATTGTATCAAAGAAACTGAAGAGCTAATCCCAGGTGAGCCACTGACTGTGTAATGAGAGGCTTTTAAAGTCTTTCAAAGTTACAAAACAGGTGTTGTGAGGGATAAGAACATCAGACTAAAGCAAGGAAAAAAATTGTATTGCAGAAGCTTTGCTTTCACAGTCATTTGTGCTGAGAAAATTTCCTTGTGTCATCCAAGCTGGCACATGGCTTTAAATAATTTTTTATATTTTTAAAATCAATCTCTTGCTCCCACAGAGTTGCACACTAACAAAGCCAGAATATGAAACTGCACAAATCAAAAAATTATGATAGCAGTGGCAGAGCAGTTATCAGTCCCTCTTTTGAAACTCATAACTGGGGCACTAACCTTTGTATTTGCTTTTAGGAGACAGACAGATATCTACTATGAACTAGATGGAGGTCATTCACACATTTCATATGGGTCACTGCATAAAGATCACAGGGTACAAATTTTGATTTTGAATCAGTAATGCAGAGGTGAAAAGCACCATGTTTCGTTATTAATACCAGATGCACTCCAGGTCTCTGCTTTCATTTCTTCATCCTACTGGTTCTATGAAACCTTAAGAACCTGATTACTTTTAGGGCTGAGCAGTCTGCTTTTTCTGACCTTCAAAACAGATTTTGAAACTTAAAAATTGTCTGTTCACAATTGGAAGAAAAATACTTTCAAAAAATACTTTTCAGGGAGCAAAAGAAACAAGTGTATAAGAAGAAATAGAATAAGCTGTATTCTTCTGTATGCGATAAGAAACTATATAGAATGAAAAAAATAAATAAAACCACTGTGAAAATCAGAAAAGTAATGATAAAACTTCTTTCCAAACAGAGGGTTTGTTTTTATTCCAAGAGGTACGTTAAATGTTTTATTATCCAAGTTCACCTTTCTTGTCCATTTTATTACCTGAAAGGGAGGAATAAAGAAAGGAAAAAGGAAACTAACAGCTATTTGAAAGCACAGTGATGGAATAAGCCATTTCAAAGAGTCAACAAAATACCCACGACTGGATACTCTTGACTGATATGCACTCCAGAGTATTTTTGTATCTGACAGGCTCAATTCTCAAGTGACAGTCCAATGGACCAAAAAAATCAGGCTCTGGTAACTGAATTCTCATGTAATCCCCATATGGGCTTTTAAAGATAGACACTGAGACAAAAATAAAAGCATCAAATTATAACTCTACAACAACCAGAGCTTACCAATACCTTTTTGTAATTAGGCCAAATTAGCTTTCAGTTTGGGAAATCCCACCTGTTCTTGTGTTGCCTTCAAATAATAACAGTGTATGCTTACAGAACTCACTGGTGATGCTATAAAATGAGACAATGTACTTACTGAATGTAATGGGATTTTTTCCAAGAGAATGTCTGTCCAAATTTTAAATTTCCCAGGTAGGAAAACTTAAAAAAAACAGAGCAACTCCTGGGACGTTATTTCTTGAACCTGAAACCATTTCTCTGTTGGCTGAAACCACTTACTAAAATTCATACATCTTTAGCTGGTTTTGTTTGAGGTAACCAGAAAATATTTCATGTTTGTGTTTGAGAGCCATGTTTGGAATCATACCTTTCTGTCTGACATTTAAATGTCTGTGAGATTAAACCTGTCTTCATTAGATCTGATTTTTTAATATCTTTCTGCCATAACAGATAGCTAGATGTGCTGTTTCATCACATTTACTAAATAATTTTATAACTCCAGTGGAATAGAACTGATTTTTCTAACAAGACTCAATTCATGTTTTGAAAGGTACTTTTGGTCTTGCTTTATCAAGCCCATGATGTTACTGTCTCTCATCTTGCGAAGTAATCCAGGTTCTCAGAAGCCTCAAGGCTTTCAAACCATCCCTAGAATTCACCCGAGTGAAGTTTTCAGTGTGCATCAAGGCATCAAACAAAATAACTCTTGCTTCTTCCCAGGGGTAATGGAGATCTGCAGCTGCAAAACTGAGTCTCACAGGAGGAACTGAACCGTGGTTCAATTACCCATGGTCATTTGGGTAATGGTGAGGCAAAGCTCGCTCTCCATCCAGTGCACTGGGCTTGCCTCAGAGTTTTATGCAGACCTCAGTGTGTTGCCAGAGTTCAGTGCAGGCTTTTTAATGCAAGTCAATGCACATTTCGAGCCAGCTTTCCTCTGCACAGAGGTCAGTGTGTGAACAACAGTCCCTGGAGCACCATAACAAGTTAACCTATTGCAAATACTACTGCCCTAACAAGCTCTCAGGTACATTGGAGCTGCACATTCCTTATTACTGACTCTTAATCCTTGTCCAAAATTTGTTATTTTTTAAAAAAAGCTTTCTTAGAGGTTTTTGCCATAAGATAATAAGAAACAAAAAATCCTTTTCTAAGGTCTCTGCTTAGAGGAGTGAATTCCTCTTTATTTTGTAAAATAAGTATATACTGTATTTGACTAGAGCAAATTAATTTTATAGAATCTAATAACTGAGCCAATGAGTCAAAAATAAAATTCTTTTGACCTATGGAGTAAAGAAGTTCCAATATAGCAATAACAATAAAAACAAAACAGCAGTAACACCACCTCCACAAATAACAGCAGAATAATAAAAAGGTAATAACTTTTTCCTAAAACATATTAAAGTTCATAAATATATTTTTGACATTTTGTGCTCATTTTAATATTTAGTCTCACACAAAAACATAAATTTCAGTTACTGGACTAGACACAACAATATACTTTATCAAGGACACGTTTTTTTCCCACTCCTTGACATTTTTATTTGAAGGATGTTTATTTTACTATTAGTCTGTAAACACAGGCGAGCAATTTGTTTACCTCACACACCTCAATAATTGGTGCAATATGGCACCAACACAAGATTTTCTGTTTTGCAGAATCACCTTGGGATATTATCAATCAAGCATGATCAATCAATCGTCAGAGAATACTTTCAAATTTCAACCTTTGTTCCTGTCATTGACCACTACTCAACAGCACTGTCAACAAGGGCCTTTTTTTCAGAATATACTGAAAAAAAACCCCTTTTCTTCTTCAGATCTTTCTAAGCAGTGTAGTACAATATATTTATTAATAGCTGCTGACTTTCAAAGACAAAAAGCATAAAACATTTTTTTGTCCTCTCATTATGATTAAAGCTTCAATAACTTCTGAAAAGCAACCTAGTTTGCAAGTTTTCTTTTTTAAAATTTAGAAGAGAAGATAATTTAACTTAAAAAAAACACTCCTTAAGACCAGACTCGTTCCTGCAGTGTATCTTGGCTATATTTCTACCGCTCCATTACATTTTACAGCAGAATGACTAAAATTATAGTCTTCCCAAGACTCTCATTAGTTTTATGTACAACTGTGGTCCATTCTCTCATTATCCACATTTTGCAGAGAGGTGATTTATCTGCCAACCCATGCCCTATGCTTGACAGCATGTGTTCACAACCATTCATGAGCACAGAGGATTGCCTCCTTCCTGTCACTGGGAGCCTGATACAAATCCGAGTCTGGCCATGATAGTGGCTGTTACATGTAGGAGAGAGTAAGTACTTTCAGCCAGAAATAGGTGTGTCTTCAGATATAGAGTAGATGACATTTATGACTCAAGGTAATAATTAGCTTCTCCTGTAATCTCACTGCCTCTGTTGGACTACTCTGATACATTTCCACAGAACTACATTGCTTCTCAATTTCAGACTTTATCTTTTTACTATATAAATAACTTGAAAATTGTGTAGTCCTGTATCAGGTCACATCCATTGGTTTCCTTGAAACAGGAACACAGCATTCACAAGATGCCAAAATGTGCTTCTTTCAGTTCTTTTCAGACATTTCTGGATGGTTCTAGATGTCTAAAACAGAGGTACAGATAAAAGGAGGAGTGCCAGCCCCTCCTCCTATTTTTCTGCTGTGGACTTGTGCCCCTGTCATGGAGATAAAGGGGGAATTGAAGTATGCCTGGAAACCTGTTCTGTGCAAGGAAATCTCTCTGTGGTCCTCAGGGAAATGCAGGCTCCAGACACAGAGACAGCATCATGCTGGGTCTGTGTTGATCCCTGAGGTAGCAGCCATCAAATGAAGTCATGGGGAGAGGCTGAAGCAAGGTAGAATGAATGTAACGTAATGGTTAGGGTGTTTTCCTGGGAGGAAGGTGACCCAAGGTTCTCATTTCTGTCTATTTTTAACCCAGTAACGATCTCACGTCAAATGCATGTGCAGCTCAGGGAACGGGGTCTGAAATCCCATCCTCTTAATTGTTGTCTTTCTTCCTCTGTGATTTCTGCACTTGTTGGATGCAAAATGACCTGTTAGCAATGAGAAGAGCTGAGAACAACCATCCTTTTCTCTCTTCCCTCTTTCTCTTTCCTGTTTCCCCCTCCACCTGCTAAGGTGCTGGTTAGAATCATTTCTAGAGACATGGTAGAGGAGAAGAGATTTGGATATGTTCAGCAGCCTCAAAGATATATCTTTCATCTCCTTGCCAGGAGTTACTGTGGGTATGTTACTGTTGTGCAGAAGCGCACCTATATGTGCATGGGGAGAAGATGGAGGGAAAGATGCGCTGCTTTCTGTCATTCTCATTTCTTTTTCTATAGAAAATCAACGCTCCTTCATTTAATGCCTGTACACAAAAGCACTTTGAGCAAACTACATATAAATTGTATTATTTTAGGGGACTGTCTCTCATATCTTTGATTTGTAAGCAATCATTTTGAGTCTTTTCCTTTATTTCACTCATGGGAATAGGTGGGAAGTTTAATCAAGACCTTTGCAGAGCAATACAAAAGTGATGTTACTGCTGATTAAACTTGCTTCAGAATTCAAGCTGGAGAAGCTTGGCCACAAAGGCTGACCACAAAGCTGAGGAAAGAAAAGTTAATCTACTGCAATGCACCTCACACGTGAAATAAAATTGTGGCTGTCCCTACAAGCTTATGTTTAGACTTATTAAAACATGATGTTGTACCACATTTCTATTTTTTTGCGCTTTTAACACAGCAAATCAGAGAATCACAGAATGGTTTGAGTTGGAAGATCATCTAGCTCACTCTCCTCCGAGTGGCAGGGAAATATTGTACTAGAGCAGGTTACTCAAAGCCCTTTCCAACCTGGCCTTAAACACTTTCAAGGATGGGGCATTGCCCACTTCTCTGGAAAACCTGTTTCATTGCATCACCACCCTCACTGTAAAAAATGTCTTCCTTATATACAGTCTAAGCCTATCCTCCCTCAATTTAAAAATGCTTCCGATATACAGCCACTACTTTGTTTTCTTGCAAAGTCTGAGTGAGTACTGGGTTCATGGTAGAGCTTAAAGCATGATAGAAAGCCAATTTCTTCTGGTTGGACTGAGAATTTTTTCTGACATGACTTACACAGTCTCTGGGAATTTCATCCAGCGATCTGTGAATAGTAGGACATGTTGGTGGGGAGGAAGCTCTGAACTGCTGAGCAAATTGTATGAGAGAAGCTTAAATGTTTATGATGGACATAGAAGGAATAGTATAAGTTTCCAGTCAGGTTATGTTAAGGGCTGGTTGAGCATTTCAGGGAAGCAATGAGGTGAAAAGATATGTAAAAACAAGAAGGTAAGAGGTAAAGATTTCATCTCTGTTCCTCCGAAAAAGAACCCAGCTTAAATCTGGATACTGTGGACAATTTTGTATGCAGTTGCCTTTCCAGGAGAGAATTATGAGTAATGGAGCTGGAAATATTTTTACAGAAGTCTATTTCATTTTTCATCATCTTCCTGTCTAAGATTAAGTGCTGTGCTAGCAATAAGGGTGTTACACTTGTGCAGTGCCTTCTAAAGCAAAGGGCCCTTCATATATATGCAAACTGCATGTATAGTACCTATTAATAAACACTTTAATCAAAACAAACCATGCCTGAAATGTATTTTCAATAAAGCTTTTCTATCTCTTAAAGAAATACAGCCAGGATTGCTACATATAGTCAATGATCTATGTGTTCAATGATGATAATACCCCGTCAATATAGAGTTTGCTACACATTAATTGCACTATGTGCGATATCTAGAATTTATTAGCCAGTAGCAGGGGCTGTGAAACACGGTTATCATGATCTCAAGTTGAATCTAACTATTAATGTATTTTTAGTGTCTCAGATTGCATCCCTGCAGTGACTATGAGCATGACAGTGGCTGTGATGGTTACATTCTATCAACAAGTTAGGTACATGCCCTCAAGAGAAGAAAAAGCTTTGAACTTTCTGTCATGAGTGGAGAAATGATTTTATATGGACCAGTAAAGATAGCAACAGTTGCCATAGGACTTACAGAAATTTATGCAAGCATTTCCCAATTGCTTAAGTTGGACTGTCAGATGGCAGACAATGTGTAAAAATAATTCGACCTCAACTTCCAAGAAGAAAGGGTTTGAAACTTTTTAGTCAATAACAAATGCACAAATACAGAAAATGACAAGGTGACTGGTCAAAGAGCAGCAACAACACAGTAAAGGTTCTCACTGAAATAGATAATGATTTTATCATTTGTAATCAGTGAAATCGATCACTTGATTGTATCAGCAAACTGAATAGTATTTTGTTCCAAGATTCACCATTAGCTAAAATGAAACACCCTACTAGTTCAGAAGCTTCTTACGTTGCCAAAAATACATTGGTTAGCGTACAAAAAGTTACAGCTTCGGTTTTCCCATGATCAGTGACATTTATACATTGCATAAGAATTGCCTAGTGGCAATTTTTAAGTTGTTCAAAGATGATGAAGATAGGGATGATGGAGAGTCACTTTCAGTGTCTGGAGAAGAATTATATTTCTTTCACAATTCGCTTTTTGGTCCAGACTTAAAATGAGAATAGTCTGATTTTATATGACCTGAAATTTATTATATAACGGATTAATTGAAGGGTCAGTTACAATAAAAAAGATGAAAAATCCATAAAAGTTAATTCTTAATCTATCGAAAAAGACTTCATTGCAAAGCAGAAATGTGGAAATAGGTTTCTCACTGGTATACATCAGCTGCAATGCCTTGACTTTATGATTTTGCCTTAACTGAAGAAGATTACCTTTACTTGATTCAGCCACTTTCTTTGAAAAATGTTGACTTTCCAGGAAATTGCAAGATCATTTTCAATGATCAACAAGCTGGATAGGGTGTTCTTCAGTAAGAGTTAGTGTTTACTAAAAGACTTAGTATAGCATGTGCACTTGCTTCAGAAGTACTAGTAGTCTAAAAGTCTATCTTCAAATCTTAGTTTTTGCAATCCTTTTAAAACTCACAGAATTTATTAAGTCCTTTTCTAACTTGTAATGAACAGTGGAAAACATTTCTTCCTTGTCTAAACTCAGTACAGTTCTCCTAGCCTTCCAAGTATTGATTTTCTTGAAGATAAGCTTCAAATTAAAGTTTTTCAGTTGTACACATTAAAGGTTTTGAAACAGATTTCAAAAGAAAAACTGCCTCCTTCATCCTATTATGTTCTCTTAGCCTTTACTTTCCAAGGATTCTCACCTCTCTTTAGGTAAATAAGTGTTGAGAGTGTCAAAAATCTTTACAAAAGTGAGCCCTGAATGAGCTTCAAGGTTTTTTTTTTTTTTCAATACCTATATGACATTTTCAGAGCCTATGGTATAGTGAAGACAGAATGACTCCTGGTACTCTGTCTAAGGTACAATAGCCTTGCAAATCAAAGTATTACATCATAAGCTCAACTGAGAAGGCAGTCCTTGAGGTACTGACAAACTGCTTACTCAGAAGAGATGACTTGCCCCCGAAGTTTGTTCTGACCCCAAGTGCCTGGAAGAGATCCCCAAGGGCTTTTCCATCTTTGCAGTGCACAGTGAAAAGCAGCTTTCCTCTACAAATACTTCCATGTGTGTCCTAGTGTCACAGTGTGCAGGAACTGGTCTACAGCTTCTCACTGCACTGCACTTTACCTCAAAGGTAAAAAATTAATAATGATAAATTTCTTTGCTGTTTTCCTACTGGTTAGTGTATAGACAGCAACTGTTTATTAAACCTCCTTTACTGAAGAGTCACAGATTTACTGCAGCCATGGTGTCAGATGTAGCTGACTCTTATGAAAGGATTTTTTGTTTAAAAAATAAGAATTCCTTTTCAGTCCATAAAGTATCAGAATTTCCCTCCTGCCACATTTTTCAAAGTCCACGGTTCTCTTCTATGATTTTATTTTGGAAAAATCACAAGCAAGAAAAGCTTGGACTTCTTTCACCCCCCTCCATCCCCCTCCCCCCCTCCTCAGAACAAGTGCTGATACTTTCTGAACAGCTCTGCTTTGTATCTCTCTGATGTACACGCTTTGCATTCCCAGGCAGATGTGTTGCACTTTTATTTAAATGACACTATTCTCTTTGAAACTAGGGAAGAAATGCCATCTAAGATGTCACCTGACACCTCCTGTCTTCCTTCCTCCAGTCTTATCCTACTATAGCAGCTAAAGCAGATATTTTGCAAGGATTTTGGAGGGTCTTCTAAATGCTTCTCTTTCCTTTTCTCTCACCGATTACCATTAATTGGAATAAAATCCTGGTCCCAGTGTCTACGTCTGTGCTGATAAGGAACATTAAACCAGGGACCAATTTTTGGCTGTCAGGTTAAATGACAGAAACTATGTCCAAACTCCAAGCCACTTGATCTTGTGTCTCCACTACGTCCCATATGGCTGTAAGAAAAAATGTTATTTTGTTTGTATTTCCATTCAGTTTAAAGTATTTAAAAAAATGCAGGGACTTTGTAGCAGTGTCTCAGAGCAATGTTTTTACAGCAGGACCTGAAATTTTCTGCATGCCTTTGGCTGTTGAAGGCATGAAAACTGCTGGGGAGTTCTAAGATACAAAGCCAAGCAGGGCAGTGTTGAGATAATGCTGAGCTGGGATTCCACCCTGGTTAACACAGGTAGTATTCTAAAGGAGGTTGCAGCTGGATGGGATCTTGGAGATATTTTCAAAAAACCGACTTTGGTGAAAAATCCTACCAGTTTTGCAAAAGCAAACCCCACTACTCATCATGCACTGAGCACAGACTGGCAAATACATTGAAATGCAAGGATTTCTGTTCAGTGCAAGGCAGCAATAAGGAAGAATTTGTAGGAGTTGGAAGATATGACCTGAATGTATTTGTATTTTTTTCTGCAGACTAATTAGAAGACTCTCACAAATTTCCAATGGCTTAGAAGGGGTTTGTCATTTAGAAAGCATTGTTAAAAGATGCAGTTGACTCTTATTCATTTATGCTTTCTGCCTTAGGAAGGAAGGAATAAAGAGAGCCAAACTGATGTCTTTAATCTTCACCTGTAGACTATCTCCAGGCTGAGCTCTAAGACCATAATTTTGATGAACCTTCATGGGTATTAGTTACATTTGATTTTAGTAAGAGACATAAACCATAATCAGAGAGGAGTCTAAAACATTTCCTTTCTAGAAGTTGGAATCATATTTTTTTGACTTAATGAAGTTCAAAAACCTGGTGTCACTGTATATTTCCAGTCTCCTGAAGGTAAATTCTAACCTCCCTCACATGTATGCAGTTCAGTTAGTTTCAGGGACTCACTCAGTTAGTTGCAGGGGCTTCTACAGGGTTAATTCTGCTTGCTTTTCCTCTCTTTGGCCAGCTAGTACTACAGAAAAAAGCTGATCCATAGCCCTCAGCTATAGGTTGCTCTGAAACAAAAAGATGTAGAAGAGAACAAAAGAGCATGTCAGCCTGGAATGACACTAATTACATTCTTTTCATTGGACTTTATTTGCAATCCTTTTAAACAATAACAAAAGTTTCTATATTCAAGATAGTGAGCCTGATCTCTGTGTCTTACAGTACACTAATGAAAATCAAGAGGAATTCTATTGATTCCAGTGCAGTTAAATCAATGTAAGAGAAATCTAAATTGGGTCCATTGTAGGTGAGATATAAGGCTACAAGCTGTCAGGCATTTATGTAGTCCAACAGCATTCTATGTAGTACAGAATAAATAAGAGCAAAAACATTCCTATCCCAACTTACGTCAATGCAATTCATCAAAAATTAGCATTCAAGAAATTCTTTGTGGCACAGAATAATTCAGACTGGGGAGACCAAAATATTATATGTAATCTTAACTCAGAGTAATGATATTACATAGAAATTTAAGAATATTTGTTATATTAGCTCAGATAAATGTGATTCAAAATGAGCAACAAAATGCGTAAGACGAAGTACAGTAGAGATGAAACACAAACTATGACTTTTATCTCATACCTTTGCTACCACTCACTTTTCCAGGTCAGTGAATTCTCATCATCCCTTACTAGCAGGTGGAAATTAGATTAACATCTCGAAGGCAGACAGTCTGGAAGGTGTTTCCTTCTATCTGATACTGCTAATGAGACTCCTGAACTTGGCCAGAGTGCTAGGGACAGCATGTATATGGGAGATGTTCTCAGTTATTTTCACTATAGGTTTTCTGCCATCTTCTGAGCTCCAGCCTGCAGGATTATCTGTGTAGGAATAGGTATTATATATGCCACAAAACGTCCTTCTAAGATTTCTGGCAAGAATTTGTAAATAAAGGGTAAGTTTGTGCAAGAACTGCTTGTTTTCAATGGTATTTTATGAACCAGAAATAAAAATATATGCCACTGTGAACAGACTGGCAAGAAATTTTGTCCCCTTTGACAAAGGAAATATAGCTTTTGTGATGCAAGGATATGTTTGAAATACTTCTGTTTCTAACAAATCTTTCACATCAGAGTAAAAATCTTTTCCCCAATCAATCTGAAGCCTGATGGGGGGACTCAGTGCCAAAAATTTATTGAATTTTCCAAATATTTCAAATAATATGTAAAGAAATACTATTTTTTGTGCACTAAAATCACCTCTTAAAAAAACACAAAAAACCAAACAACAACCCTCTCACCATTTTGTTTTATCAATTTGCAGCGAATGTTTTATTTTTTTCTTTGAAAAATTAAATCAGTTTTTAAAACATTAAATTAATTTTAAAAATATTTTAAATGGCTGAAATTAGAAAGAAAAGATCCTCTTGAAATGAAAGATCTGATTTTTGTCTCACAAATATATATATATTTACTTGCAATTCACCTGCCTCACTGTTCATTTTTTTCTTAATTCCCCAATAAGTAGAAAAATCCATAATCTCCTTGAGCTTTCTTTTAACATACTTTCCTACATCTCTTTGTTGCCTTTCTTCTGTATTCAGGGATTAGGAGTTAAAGTTGTTTTCTGCAGGTTGTTTTCAAATGTCTGTGTAATATAGTCTGTCACTGAGCTCTGCAGCATTCAGTCACTGACACAAGTAGAAAAGCTTTTTGTGAGACACTGCTTTTTTTGCTTTTCTATGTCTCCGCTGCGTTCACCTTTTCCATTAACCCACCCTGATGGTCCCACTAAACTCAATACCAAAGCCACCTTTGATTTCAAAAGAATCAGGGTGCAGCTAATGATTAACACAATCTGATCAGCCTGACGCTGTGGAGAAATATCGTGCTAAATGTACAAGCTGCTTTTCTGTAGGATGACATTGTACACTCTCACTTCCATATCATCAATTAAATCTCATTAAAAAGGGAGTGGACTTCTCAGCCTTCCTTCTTTTGTTGCCTCTGCATTATTCGCTGTCTGTTGCAGCCTGTCTACTAGCTGAACGAATGCTGAAAAATGACATCCAAAGAAATTGTGGGATCAAATGCAGATTTTCAGCCACACCAATTGTATTAATATCAACGGAGGCTGCACAATTGAATATCCATTATACTGGGCTACAACATAAGCCTCAGGAACTATTCCAGTGTTCCTTTTGTTATAGTCATTAAAATTAAAAATGGAATCCCGCTAGCTATCTTTGGATCAGGTTGGAGGATTTCATGCAAGAACTGAAGGAACAGTGACCTGGCACTTCAACAGGAGGCTGAGAATGGATCGTAGAATGCTAGAATCGTTAAGGTTGGAAAAGACCTCTAAGATCATCAAGCCCAACTGTTGGTCTAACACTGCCAAGCCTACTAAACCATGTCCTGAAGTGCCACATCTATATGCTTTTTGAAGACCTCTAGTTACAGTGACTCCATCAGTCCCCTGGGCAGCTTCACCATTCTTCAAGTAAAGAATTTGTTTCTAATATCCAACACAAAGGGACGAAGGTTTTACATCTAACTCAGCCATGGCTGCTTGTGAGGTCTTAGGCAACAGTCACAAATCCCTGCAGACCCCAGATTTTATATCTAAACACATGCTTCTGTTTGCAGTATGTTTTGGATTCTGTGAGACTACACAGCGTAAGGCATCTGGATAGCACAGGACATCCTACTGCTGTTAATTATCAAAATATAATGTGAATTTTGGTAGCAGACAGTATGCAGAAACAAAGGCACAAAGAAAGAATGGGACAACAAGGAGAAATGGAGAAAATAGTTGAGGATAAAAAATTCAGTATGTTTAAGAGACAACACAAGTCTTGTGGAATTTCATTTAACTCAATTCACCTTTCTTCAAAGAAAAACATTCATTCAGCCTTGAAAGAACCGTTTCGTATTCAAGGTATCCACATTGACTAAATTTTTTAGTAAAACATGTCTTAGATTGTCTAGTAAGTGCATTTTTTTTCTGCTCCATATGACCTTATGTTTCAAGAGATCATTAGCTCTTGAGGAAATGAATGAAGTTATTTCCATTTATAAATACTAAGGATGCAAAAAGCCTGGTATAGTTCCTTTTATTTTCATAAGTATTCTTCCAACATCACCACCACTACTTACAATACTTAATGACATCATCATAGCAACAAAATAAATATTAGTTTTTTAACCCCAGCTTCAAATATGCTTCCATATGGCCAATACTCTCTTCCATGGAAAAAACTGTTTTTTCTTTTTAGTATGGTTTTACAAGTGAGCATAATTTATGAAAATATTATTAAAATATTAGAAGGTAATTTTTTGAAACTTCATAAAAATCTTGATTTCTTAACTTAGATCTTTGCCTATTTCAGTAAATTAAGAGCATTACTGGTTTTGATATTAAATCTTAAAGATTTAACACATCAGTCAATAGTTTTGCTTTTGGAAGTGAGAATCATGTATCCACACTTCTGCCCTGGGTGAAAGATTAATGAAATTAAATGGACAAAAGCCTGGAAACAAAATAAACTACCAGGCCTGCGGGCTGTAAAGAGCCTTGGGAGAGTAATTGAAATCAGAAAGGAAACTCTGTATATAGTTCGCAATGCATGTCAACAAATTAGTTAAAATAACATTAATTTGGTAGTGTTATCATTACCTATCATATGAACCCTCTGAGAGATTTCTACTACTGTGGATTTTTTTCACTGAAATCTAAATCCAGGGAAACTCATTGTGATCAATATGGGTTTTTTTTGGCCACATTATTACTGTTTTCTTCTCCAAACAGGAGGAGATTATTGCATAGTGAGACAGTTTCTAGGCAGTTGCTTAACCTTACAGAAGAGCATACTCACCTAGGGCCAGTCTTCCAGCTTGTATCCAGTCAGGAAGGGCTGTAGAAGTTACTCTGTTTCTAGTGCTCTGAGACAGTGTAGAGATACGTGATCTAGTGCCTCTTTTGGATCAGATCCTGAGAAATGGACTCAGAGATGTTAGGAAGGGAGAAGAATTAATAACAGATCAGATGCAGATGCTTCTACATAGCAAAGCCCCAAATCTTGTACTTGGGAACAGTCTGCAAATGGAGGTATCTAAAAAGGAAATACTCTTCTGTCTCTACACGAAACTGAACTGCAATAGTCTGTTTTGGAAGCGGTAAAGGCATTTCTTTCTTTCCATTATGTGAAATACCCCCCAATTTATCTGCACCTTCTGGAATGGAATCTAGTATTGTTAATAATTGGAGTGATCCATGATGAGGTAACTCTCATTCAAGACTTTTTTCAGCCAGGCTGTGGGACAAGATAGGGAGAACAGACTTTCAGATGAGATCTTAGCAGGATCTTCTTATTTTGGACATGTTGAGGAACAGTTCAATGCAAATCTCAAGACCAAAGAAGCAGCAACAGAGAAATTATAAACCTACTCAAAGTTGTTCTGTCTGTCTAGGTCCTATAAAATGGTAATGACTGAAGCCCATTAGTTCTGAGTTTTTTGTTGGGGAAATTTTCTAAAACATCACTGAATTCTAAGGACAATAGCCTTGGTGCTGAACTTCAAATCTCACAGAAAGAAAAAAAAAGAAATCTGGAGGACGGTAAACAGCTATCAGTAGTCCCTACAAAGAAATAAAAAGCCTGGCTTGTCATTATAAGGGCACTTTTTTTGTTGTCTGTTTTTAGTACATTAGTATGTTATAGTATATTTTATAAAAATATTATAAATGTGTGGTTATATTGGTTTATAAATTAGGTTAACCAGAATCTAGCCAACATCCCTTGTTTTAAAACTAAAAACTGTATCAATATTGTATGATCTTTGCAGCACCTTAAGCTGCAAATCAACTCTTTGAACTTCTTTGAAATTTATCTTCTGAAAGAGTTTTTTCTGCCTTTCTGTCTAATTTATTTAACATCTCTTTAGAGTACCTTCTGTTCCTCTCCTACCCTCTGAAGCTGTGTCCAGCGTATTCATCTGTGCTGGTAACATATTTCCTTCGAATATTCCAAATCTTGAATAAAGTAAGATACATAGTTTTCTTTTCTCCTAAAATAGATAATAAGGTAATTCAGGGTGATGCATAATTTGCCCTGTCAATATGAGTAGCACGTTCTTAGCTCTATTCATGATTAGATCTTTTATTTATAATGGGATGGTATATTCCTGCAGGAGCAGGAAACTGTTTTGAAAATATCTCAAAAATTTAACTTTTACAGAAAGTTATATAATGAAAAATCAGGGCAATACTATATCTACATAAACAAATACATAGCAAGAATTCGCTATTCAGTGAATTAAACATTCACTTTGTTTAACTAGCTGTCAAACAGCTTATATTGCAATATTTGCAAGTATACACAGCATGGACTCCATGCCATCTTTTAAACTACTACACGATAGCTTGTTGGAGAAGTAGATACAGTGACAGAGATTTCAGTCAGATCATCCTGCTTTGTAAAGCTTTCAGGGGAATTTATTAAAAATAACCAACAATACTAAGTCCGCCTTTACCTCAGTTCACTGAAGAAACCCTCTTATTTTCTTATTTCCTTGTCAAAAGGATTTCTTTATGCCATTCCTTTGTTTATCCATCCTCTTAATCTTTATAGCGGTTCATCTAATAGGCATGACTCTAGGGGTTTTGATGCTTCCAGATGAATTAACTTCTTCAGGGAAGAAATGAAGGATGAATTCATAGAATCATAGAATGCGATGTTGGAAGGGACCTCAGGGATAACCTGGTCCAACCTTTTAGGTAATATACAGTTTAAATGAGATGGCTCAGAACTAAGCTGAGCCGTAAGAGTGTCCAGTGTAGAGGAATTTACCACTTTCAATGTAATTATTCCAATGTTCTCATGGTGGAAAAATTTTCTTCTGAAATCCAATTGTAATCTTCCCAGGAGCAACTTATACTCATTACCTCTTGTCTTTTCCATGTGACAGCTTGTAAAAAGGTAGTCTCTATCCTTTTAGTAGACATCCTTTATGTACTGGCATTTGATAATAAGGTATCCCCTAAGTCTTCTCTTCTCAAGGCTGAACAAACCCAGTTCTCTCAGCCATATTTCATATGGTAGGTTTCCTAGTCCTCTAATCATCTTAGTCGTTCTTCTCTGGACCCTCCCCAGCCTGTCCACACCTTTTTTGTATAGCAGAGGCCAAAACAGGATGCAGTACTCCAGGTGCAGCCAGACAAATGCTGAGTAAAGTGGGTTAATTACTTCTTTATCTCTGCTAGTGATGCCCTTCTTGATGCAACCCAGCATCCTGTTGGCCTTCTTTGCTGCTGTGGCACACTATTCACTCATGTTGAGTTTACTGTCCACCAATACCGCCAGGTCCTTCTCCACAGAACTGCTCTCCAGCCGAGTGGAACCCAGTCTGATCTGCACACCGGGGTTATGTATTCCCAGGTGCAAGACCTTACATTTTTCTCCATTCAGCTTCATAAGGTTCTTGCTAGCCCACTCTTTCAATCTGTACAGGTCTTTCTGGAGGACAACGTTTCCCTCTGGAGTGTCAGCCTCCCCACTGAACTTGGTCCCCTCTTGGTCAACTTGGTCCATGTCTGACTGTGGCGTTAGATCTTCCTACAAAATCATCTTGTCTCATGTTCCATTTTTCACTGCAAAGTTTACTCACTTCAAAGGAATAACCTGTCTTAGTTTTATGAACTGCAACTCTTCTCTCTCCTTGCTCTCCCTCTCCTTGAAAACATACTTGTTCACATTTGACAGACTGAGAGAGTTGGGCTGGTTCAGCCTGGAGAAGAGAAGGCTCCATGGACACCTTATAGCAGCCTTCCGGTACTTAAAGAGGGCCTACAAGAAAGCTGGAAAGGGAAAATTTACAAGGGCATGTAGCAATTGGACAAGCGGTAATAGCTTCAAACTGAAATATCGTAGATTTAGATTAGATATAAGGAAGAAATTCTTCACTAAGAGAGTAGTGAGACACAGAAACAGGTTGCCCAGGGAAGCTGTGGATGCCCCCTCCCTGGAAGTGTTCGAGGCCAGGTTGGATGAGGCTTTGAGCAATCTAATCTAGTGGGAGGTGTCCCTGCCCATGTCAAGGGGGTGGAACTGCATGGACTTTAAGGTCCCTTCCAACTCAAACCATTCTATAGTTCTCTGGTATTTGTTTTAAGAGCAGTTGTAGTTATAGTTTTGAGGGTCTCCAGTGACAATAAATAATTTTCTAATTAGATATCTTGAGGAACTCCATAATAATAGAGTAAAATACGTTTATTTTGAAGTTTACTTTCTATTTGGGGAAAAAAGTTTAAACTTATTACTATGTGTTAAAATTCAGCAAAGAAATTTCATCCAACCATCTAATTTATTCTAATACATTTAATGCAAATTTTTGTCACAAAATAGGATGGTGAACCCTTAGGGACAATGGGTATGCAGTACTCAAAAACATTGTGATAGGGAAATAACTTGGCAGGACAATAAACTTTGATATGACCACCATATTTTTCATTCATTACCTGCCTCCCCCAAGTCATATAACTAGTCAAAGATAGTGGAAAAGCATTACAGAAACTTTCTCTTTGCAGAATGCTGAGGACAGTGAGATACATCTGTGCAGTACTAGAATTCTACTAAGGCATTGTGCAAAAATGAACTGCAAAACTTAGGCACATTTTCTAAGATATGCATTTTGCATTTTTGCGAATGATGGCTTTGTAATTAAAATATGCCTTGATAGAAGAAATTTACTTTCCTGATTCCCCACATTATCAAACTAACCTCATCAAGGGCTAATGAAATCCACTTTCTATCTGTGTGTTGACAGAAAGACTTTGGCATTTGCATAATTAAAAAATATTAATTCTGGTTGGTTTCAGCTGTAGATAAAGATGTTGGAGGTATAACCTTTACAGTACCCTTTTGTAGTTCTACATTATCTGTAAAGTTCAATGGAAATTATCACATTGTTAATGTCTTCTTTGCCATTAGCAGTATTAGAATTTTTGTCATCATCCAATTGTTTCTAGACAAACTATCTATGTTAAAATCCCATCATAACAGGCAGCCTGCTGGCTTACCATAATAGGAAATCTTTGTTTCCATGGCTTATATGATATTGCATTATGATATCGTGGCTTAAAGGACATGGTAAAAATAAGAAAAAAAAAAAGGTTCTAAATAATGTGCCCCACAAAAATCAACTTCCTTTGTCATTCTCACCCCTGCCAAGATCCTCAGATCAACACAGAAAAATAATTTAAAGAAATATGAGCTTAGTCTCAGAGAACTTCTCAGGCCACTGGAGTTAATTAAGCACGCCCAAATATCTCTGTTAAAGATGTTGAGAACGGATAAAACAGAGAAGAGGGAGGAATTCATGCAGTGAACTAGTTCTTGTAGAGAACAATTATTTGCACATTTTATATTTATAATACATAGATTAACTATCCATCACTTATTTGACACAAGAGTTTGCATGTGATCTATTTATTTTCTGTGGAAGAGTGACACTACAGTTCCACTAACCTTAATCGCAATACACAGAAGTATTGACAGACAGGGATTTATCAAGCGTATAAAAAATCTTCAGGGTATCCTGTGGAAATTTCTTGCTTTGGCAAAGAAATCAAAGAAAACTTTTCCAGTCTAACTGTTTTTTTTCTTTTTGTGATCCACCCTTGCAGTCACATGAAGTCTGTGAATTTCATACAATTTTCTGAATTTCTCCTGATGCAATTTTTTAAAAAAATATATTTTTACTCATAACAGAGTCCAATAACCTGAGTTCATTGAGGTATTTATATACACTAATTTCCCTGCTAGGTTTCTTTGATGGAAAAACACTAGTGGAAAGACTCCAGAAAAAAACAGCAGCAGCAGGAAAATGAGCCTTTAAACTTGATTTATGTGATGAGAAGAGAAGGTTATCTACTGGCTGGAAAAATATTTTGCCCATCAGTTGTAGCTAAACCATTATTTCTAGGAGTAGCTAAAAGACAAAAAGAGACAGTGACAACCACTGGGCAGTGACAGCATCTTCTGAGGGAGACTAGTGGCGTGGGAGTGTTCCTGAATGCACTGGTCTGGAAGCAAACAAGTTCACATGAATTTGACTGGCAACTCAGCTCTACAAGTGTCCTTTAGTAGCCTGAATACTCTTCAGTAAAAGGCATAATTTTTGTTGTGCATTTTCCCTAAAGATGTGCCAGTTTCCCTGCAGTGTCATGTTTGCCCATTCTTATTATATTAATAATGCATAATTCTATGCCCGTAAACATTATATAGTGAATGAGGAGAATTTGTTGCCCTTTCAAAATACAGTTTCTATAGAACTGTGATAGAAAGCTCTTCAGCCAGTGTATTAGTGCTACAAAATTGGGCAAATGGAGAAAATTAGGATGGGAAAGTAGAACGGAAATAAGAGATTTTCAGACTAATATATCTAATAATGTACATTTCATTGTGTTTTTTGATAAAATGACACATGGTCAAATATAGCCAGGAGGGTTCATAGAAAGTTAAGAGTATGAGCTACCTGGCAGCCTGAATTTGAGTTCAAAACCTGTGTTCATTCAGCAGTGCAGAAACTCTCCTTATTTGTTTAAGTAGGAAAATGATCTCATCATGACTGAATTACCCCTGGAAGAAGATGTGTGAACAAAGTGCCTAAAAATGTCTAACTGTTAGGAAAGCCATACTGACATCACTGCTGAAAGCTCTTAGGACCCTTGTTGATAGTTTGTATCCCAAAACCGAGGTAAACTGGTACAAACCCTAAGCATCTTCTTTTGGAAAGCCATGTGAGCTCCTTGGACAGTTCTGTGCAATGAGACAGAACAGATTTGGCTTCTCCACTGCCTACTCCCTGTGTTACTTGTTGTAACAGTTAAAAGGGAGATGGCTGATAGGATTGGATGCCTGAGAACATTGTTAACCTGAAATCTCCCACCAATGCAGGATCATGGCTGTCTGAGACACAGTCTCACTGGAGACCAGTTATCAGTGAGACTGGCAGAGGCCTGGCAGCACTCTGAAGCTGCCTGTGGCATACTCCCTTACTAATGTTTGGCTTATCTTTTCTATTAGAAAATGCTATGTTTGTGCATATGCAGCATAGGAGCTTCTACTGAGAGCAGCAGACCTTGGATGAGAACAAGAGTTGAAGCAAATCAATACACAGTCCTCTTTCTGGGTCCATTTGCCACACTTTGATTCTTTTGTCATCATACTTGCTTTCACTTGCTAAGTGCCAAGTGTCTATGATTTTTCTATTCTGGAGGAGTAGTGTCTGCAGTTTACTAAATGTCTATGAGGAATTTGGTAGAATGTTTTCCTTTTCACTGGAGTCTGCAGTTTGCAGTTATGCAGTAATGTGAAGAGCTTGAGGAGATGAACATCAACGTTCGCTATGTACCATTAGTCATATGTCCTGTTTGAGCTGGTACCTCTGAGGAAAGAGGGATGTTTCTTATATTTTATGCAAATATCAGGACAATTTAAATCTGAATGTAAATTTTATAGCTAGCCTATAAATCTCTAATGGATCTCATAAACACTCTATGTATTTTAGTTGTCTTAAGCATGGAACTATATTCAAGGAACAGAAATCATAGTAACTGACTGAAGTGTAAGTAACAGCTTGGAATTTGAATATATATTTGACTATTTGACTATAAAATTAAAGGAAATTATAGACATGAAACAATCCAGATGGGATTTGCCAAATACATTCTTTGTTGTGACTTATCCAGCTTTAGTTTATATATAGTTTAGTTTACAATATATGTTAAGGACAGAATACTTATACAGACAGTGACTGCAGTGTGAGATGATGAAACACACCATTGTTGTAAATGTCACTTTAATAAAATCCACTGAGTTTATTATGCAGTTTCATGTGAACAAGCAAGTGGAAAAAAGATATTTGTGTGGGGAAAACCTTTTCGTAAGAAAGCTCATGGGGAAACTGATGATTCTTTTTCTGAAATAAGATGTTTGTGTGTTCCACTGGTAATGGTCTGATAAGATTTATGCCAAGACTAATCATATTGCCGTGACACACACATTGGGATTTTGGAATGTTGTATGATTACAGGGTAATGATGGAGAAGATGAAGAATCCATGAAGAGCAGAGATAGATGGGGGATAGATGGGTTAGTAGCTTAATCAAGGAAAATGGGACACCTTCAAATACAACATTGGCTTTAGTTCTGAATGCACAGTATTTCCTCTTGAGGCAAGAAAGAAGTGAACTAGGGTCTTTGAAACTAGGTTTCACCCTCTAGGACAAAGCATTACAGATCAAACATTAAAAAGGAAAAGCCTTGCAAACAGTCTTCTTACTTTCTGGGTTAATCAGACATTACCTACTAGTTGTGTGGAGTCCTGGGAAGTGCAGGCACAAGTTTGTCACATTTCCAGTTTATGGCTTTGCATACGAGCTTTGAATAGAGATGTTTCTTTCATCCTTTGCCTTCTTGGTTGGTGCCAGCGTAAGCAGGTATAAACAAGCATTCTCTGGACAGGAGGGCTTTCTCCAGACTTGTTTGGAATTCCTGTGGTTTTGCATCAGGGAAAAAAGGAGCTGTGCATAATGTTTATGGTATTGATCCAAAATTGATCTGAATATTATGAATATTCTGTGTGTCCACTGTGCTTGCTGTGTTTCTTTACATTATAATCTTTGAAGTTAACATGTTTCCAAGCACTTACATCTGTCCCGTTGCACACTGAACCTTTTTCCTCATCTCCTCCAAGACCAGAGAAAAGACTTTCAATCACTTGGCGCATATTTGGAGCTGGCAAAATGACTTCAGCATCAAAAGTGTGATATCTGCACTCACCAAATGACAACATCATTGAATAATCAATTTTATCTCTTGACCATTTGGGAGCATTAAGAACTCTCATGTGGAAAGAGATTGTACTCTAGAAGAAACATATAAAATAAGGCCAAATGCTTAAATGATTTCTTAATTAAATCAAAACAAATATTTTCGTACTTCATGCCACAGGGAAAGCACTTTCCAATTTAGATGAGCTTCTAAAACATACTGTAACACGTTTCATTCAAAGCAATACCATATGTTTTGTTTTTTCAGAATGCTCACTTTTATAAAAGGACTGCACAGGAAAAAAATTGGCTCGCTCTTATTTGGAAGGAAAATGAAGCCACACAGGTTTGCTGGCGTAGGAATGGGTTGCTTTGATACATCTTTGTAAAGGAGAGTGCTATCTGAGAAAGAAAAGCGGGGAACAAGTGGGGATAAGTCAAGAAAATGTAGAAAATGAACCAGTACACCAGATTTTCAAACTCAAACAACAGGGAGATAATGTTGTTACTGCAACACCTAGGGCCAGAGAAAGTGTTATGCAAACAAGCAGTCTTTTTCTGAGTTTCACACCACTATCTGATATTTTTATTTTGGTGAGAGAATGTATATTATGCTTTCCAGTGCTTGATGAATATGATGAAAAGCAGAAACTACCACTGAGCACAGATTTTATTTTGAATCCAGATTCATGTTGCAGGAAGAATATCTAAATGCCAAATTGAGGCAGCTATGAACATTTTTTAACATAAATAATTTTATAACGCGTAAGAATGAGCAAGACAGTGACTGTAGATCTTCACAAGACCAGGGAAGGTTTGCAACCTTCCCAAAAACTTGGTATGAAGTTCTGGCCTTCACAGAGTTCAGTACAGTTTGTCCTGTTGACTTTGGTAGGGCTTGTAGCTTTATTTTCCTGAAGACTTAATACATAAAACTCCAATATGTGAAACAAGGAGATGTTTTTTGCTTGTTTCAAGCAAAGGGATTAGAGACTTGGACATGACCAGCACACATTGCAAAAATGATTTATATGACATGTTTACTGATGTGTTGAGGAGGGAAGGATTTTCTGGTTTTTTATATTATTGTGATTATTGCTGTGTAAAGAGAAAGAGTGAATAGAAAGCTACCTGCCCCCATGTCCCAACACTAATATTCTGTGCTCTGTTCCTTTGAAATTACTATGATACAGTTCCTGTGATCCTTCAGATAATTGAAATGATGTCTTTCCATAACGTCTTTGAATGGCACAGTTTTTTGTGAGCCTCTGACAAACACATATGAATTGAAGATAATTAGACAAATCTGTGGCTTTTGGAGCACTACAGACATTGCTTCCTTAGTGGGAAGTAGTTCTGAATACAGGAAAAAAAGAAAGAGATCTAAAAGAACATTTATTTTAAATATGTAATAATATACTTGGACTGTCAAAAAGATTTCTGTTTTCACAGCACATTTACTCAGCAGAGGCCTATAGGATGATGTCAGGAGACCTGAAAGGGCTGTTTCCACTTGTTCTGCATTGCTATCTCTCTCTTTTCACTGCAGTCCCCAGAAGGGTAGTTTGATTTTGGCGACCAGGCTGCCGGCGAGTCAACCAGAGCCAGCAGATTGCCTTTCAGTAAAAATTCAGATTGCTTCTCTCTGTGCTTGGCAGGGATGAGTGCCTCTGGGATGTGGTGAACACATTTGTATTTGTTTTAGTGTACTGAAGGGCACTGAAATAACTCTCTGAGTCAATGCTCTGTCTTTTCCAAAATGTCAGTGCCCAGAAAGGCTGACAAGTCAAGCAAGGGGACAAAGGAAGCATCCTCAAATCCAAGTTTTTCACAGTGGTACTCAAATTCATGCGTCTTATGACCCTCGTTCCCATAGAGATCATAGTCAAGAATAAATTTAACAGTTTTGAGGTAGAATTAGCTTGCCACACAACAACAGGGGCTGTTTTATTACCAGTTTTAAAGCAACTCTGAAAGTGTGGCATGATGAATGCCCAGCTGCTGAACCTTCATCCACGTGACCTTCAGCAGTGCCGTTCTCCCACTGTGATCTGTCAGTCCTTCAGGACAGCAGGACTACCAGTACATACTACTGTCCCATCACTTCCCGTTGGAAGGAGATTACAGGCTACTGATCACAGTACCTACAAGAGACACAGTTAATCATTTAGCAAGGGTTTTTCCGAGTTTGTTATTACATCGGCCCCTCATAGCTAAAAGTGCAGTGATGCTAGCACTAGTGGTTCTCCCTCCCTAACAGACAAAAGATGTCCTGCAGCAGGCTAAGGAAGGCAAGGATAGCTGTCACTGTTGCTTTCCCCATTCTACTATCTCTGAAATGCCATTTGGGAGCTAAAAGCTAGAGGTATGCTCCTTCTGAAGTGCCTGATTCTCAGTGGTGTCAACACAGAGACCTGTCAATAAAAGTAGAATTCCAAATCTACCACATATGCAATCCGTGCATCAGGTCAGATCATGACTGTCTCTCTGTACAAAAATCAACATCACAGTCTGACACTCCCCTTCATATAGGTGTCTGCCTGCATTAGCTGCCATCAGCTCTTTTCAAGCATTGTGGAAAGAAATAAGTACTTTTAAGATAAGATTTGTCTGACTTATTTTAGATAGCCTTTTCAGGATGAAATTTAATCCAAAAATGCATGTTTCTCTCTGGTTATTATAAGAGGAGTTGGGTTGACTAACTCAGAAAGAGATGTTTCTGTCTTGACAGATGCATTTTACCTGGTGGTGGTGTTATGCTCAGTGGCAGCAGGGATCAATGAGACTCTAATGGGAGGGTGGGTGGATCGGAGGTTTTCCTCATGACTTATTAGGTTAAATTAAAAATGGCTAGGAGAATTATTTGGGTTCCCATCTCTCTCCCTCACTCCCGTCTGGACATCCAAATCCCAGTTATTCTCCTACAGAAACCTGTTGCTTTGGCTTCCTATTACCCTCAGTTTCAGTGGATGGTGTACCTGATGCTGATAACAAAAGCAGAATAGAAAACGAAGTATAACATTTGTCATTTATACCAGCTTGTGTTTCTACCCATTGCCTCTTGTCCTGTCACTGGGGGCCAATGGAGATAACCTGACTCTGTCTTTTTTTACACTGTCCCTTCAGGTATGTGTCTACATTGATGAGATTCCCCCAACCCTTCTGTTCTCCAGGTTGAACAGTCCAGCTCTCCCAACCTTTCCTGACAGGAGAGATGCCCCTGTCCCATAATAATTTTAGTCTCTCGTCATTGGACTCTCTCCACTATGTTCTTCCTTGTACTGGGGACACCAGAACCACTGGATATCCTCAGGCCTTAAAATAGTTTATTCTGCCACAGTCTGGGCTTCTGGGTAAACTACTTGAGTTGTCTTTAATAATGTTTTGCTCATTCGCATCTAAGTCAATGTTGCTATTATTTAATATTTCTATTATTATTGTTCTTGTTATTATTGTTGTTTTGTTATTACTTCAATTTGAGGGCTCCAGCTGGAATGGGAGCACAGTTTGACCCACTCAGTGCAAAACAGCTATATAACTAGCAGAGATCCTGAAATATGGTCATCAGCAATACTTAAGGAGCCTTCAGTGAGGAACCTATATATGACTGGTGCATTCAGTATTTTACAAGTGTTACTGTAGGAATATGAGAGGTCTCTAAGTGCTAATAGCAATACGCCTAAGACTGAAACACTACCCAGCTTGTCATATCCATTAGAACTATATTTGGGTGCTTTAGACAGGTCCTTAGAACATTAACCTAGATAGTAGCAAGTGTCATTAGCTTAAACTTAATGTGAAACACGTTTTGAGACAGGACACTGAGTGTGGGTCAAAAGCCTAACCATTTGGTTTTTTATGATCACTTTATACCAAAACAATAAAAAAGGAGCTACTGCTACCTCTGGCTATGGCATTCTTACAATGCCATTTTTGTCAGTGAAATGAAGAGGGAGGGAGGAAAAGAAAAAAAACTTTCAGCGTCTGCTGAAGGTGTGACGTCTATCACTTTACTCATGAACCTTTGTTGACATTTCTAACAACTTTTATGCTTGAGAGAAGTGATCTTTTTTTGGACACTCGGAATTTATTTTAGGCTTCCTTTTTTTTTTTCCGATAAACTGAACTTTCTCTTTTTTTATATGTGTAATAAAGTATATATTTTTTCTGATATACCTGTGGAGCTGAAATTCCATCTAATTAACTGCCCTGATAACACCTTTAAAGAATAGTGCAATGGCAGCACTTTATATGCTGTAAAAATTGTACAAGAGTATTATTATCCACAGGAGTATTTCATAACTCTTATTAGGACTTTTATGATGTGTTAATCCAATAGTTTCTTTATGGTATTATTACAGTACTGTTAATGCATCATGTGGATCCTTCACCAAAAAGTATATTATCTTGAGGTTTTTAATAGTTTGTTCTTTATAAACAACTTCAAACATCTCTTGCTAATTAGCTAGCAACATTCAGAGGGTTATCAACAATGAGGTTATTTGTGGCTGGTGCATGTCTGATGTATATTTATCTAAGGCTCTCACATGAATTGAAATTAATTTGCATTCTTCTGTGGCTCAGATATTGCTTTTTGTCATTTGTAAAAAGTGTACAAGAAAATGGTTTGCAGTCTTCTTGTATATGCTGTTAGATATTGTAGACTCCAGCAACTGACTGTTCTAAAGGCAAGTGACATAAAAAGATATTTTCTGTGCCTTCTTTTAATGATAATCATCTTACCTGCTTAGAAGTAGCCACAAAGTATCCTGAATGGTTGGATCTGCTTCTCTCAGCTATAGGGAATGATCTACTGAAAATATTTGGGACTACTGTTTTGAAATATTTTTTTCAAAATTTCAGAAGATAAACCCTGTCTCTCAGATCTTCCTAAAAATTGTTTATAAGGAACCCATGTCTCTGCCTGCCTTTTATCAGCAGACTCAGGGAATGATAAACTTCACGTTTCAGTAGACAGATATCTTGACCTATGAAACTGTAATTAGATTTTGAGGTTTTTGCTCTCTTCTGCACAGATTTAGCACAGTCAGCTTAGGCATGGGAGATGAAAAAGAAACAGAAGAGAAAATCTAAAGTGTTTTTTAAACTTACAAACATTTGTGGCTGAATAACTTTATTTAAGTCAGCAGCAATGCAATTGCTTAGACTTACAATATGCCTTGTAATCATCTACTTTTAAGTGAATATCTGTAACATCTAACTATTGGTGAGGGTCAACGGGGAGGCTACAATGGGCATACAGAGGATTAAATGTCTTTAATTACCACCAGCATGTTCAGATCTCACACAAATTAGGTCTTAGAGCAGGAAGGTGCCTACTCCATCTGACAGTGAAATACTGAAGACCAGAATGTGTCCTAAATCCTATTCTTCATCCACAAAAATCCTTCCCCAGAGTCTGCTAAGGGAGGCAGGTGCCTAAACCAATTTTCTGAAAAATCTGAGTGATGGTCATTTTCTCCTTTTTTCTCTCAGCACCATGGTAAAGGCCCTTATTCAGTGTTTTGAAATGTCAGTTTTATGTCTTCCATTTGTTTGAGGGGTATCACTTCTCAGGAGAGTGCTATGAATTCCAGTTAAAAGATTAAGTTCTTGCACTTCACATAACATTATTAAATATTCAGTGGGTGAGAATAGATGATTCTTCAGTTTTATGAGTCATCTGGGAGGCAGAGACCTGAATTGCACTTATACAACCTTTCCTTCCCTTCTCATTCCCTCATCTTTAATTGTTTTATATCAAGTATGAAAACTTCAGGAGAAAAGTTAGAGAAAACTCTTTCATCTTTTGAAAATTGTGATCCTTTATCCAACTAATGGATGTAGGTCACTCTGCAAATTTCATCCATAAATCTGTTTGAAGAGAGTATTTTCTTACCACACATTTGCACAGTACATAGAAATTGGAGTCCAGATTACTTTAATTAGGGGTCCAAACTCTGCAGATTGCTGCAGCAATGCAAGTAATGACTACTGCTTATGAAACAACACCTCAATAATTTTTACCTGAGTTTTGATGTTAAAGTGGTTTCTCCACACTGAAAGTTAAAGTGGACCACTTGTCTCATGGTTAGAAGGGGGGGAAACTTAGGGAAATAGTCCTCTTTTTAAAAAAGTAAACATGTTTAAGCAAAAAGAGCAAGATATCAGAAAGGTTGTCTGTAAAAGATAAGAAATATGAATAATAAATGAGTTAGGTGTATTATAGTCCAGAGACAGACATTTAGTTAACAATTGTCCTTAAAAGCACACAGTTAAAAACCAAACAATTGCATAGCATATTAACATCAGGAGTGTTTTAACACCGTGCTAGTATAAAATGTTAACTCTTGGTGTGTTTGCTGCTGATATATTTTTCTGTATAACTGCATCCCTTTATCATAGTTGTTAGGTGTAAAATTCCAGGTTAAATTAAATCGTGCCTATTTTAAGCTATCCATCACTTCCTAAATGCTTTTAACTGTACTGGAACGAAGATGTGTTTTCATGAAACCAGCATGAAGGTGAGTTTCTGAGGTCAGAGTGAAGCCTGTGCTGTGCAGAATGAAAGGAATGTGTACCACTTCACGGGTTTCTACTGACTCTTGGTGCCTGGGGCAGCATTACAACACCTTGGAAAAAACCTTTCTTGAAGAACTTCTGAGCTAACATAGATAATGTGTTTATGGTGACTAAAGTTTAATAAGCCTACAACAGTTCTTTCATTCTTATTTCATATTCCCTTATGTTTTGTTCTTGTCTATCTTTTATCCTATTGTGTTTCAGATGGATTCTTTCTTTTGTGCTTATCACAACCAGCAATTAAAACTCTCACCAACCTCCATTTTCCTTCTGTGAATTCATTGTCTTTCAGTTCTACATGTACAAATCCACTGTCTTCAAAATATAGCTGCAGTGACATCTCGGTAACCCTATCAGGAATGTAAACACAGTAACTACAGCCAACTGAGGGGCTAAAAATGTCAAGTGAAATATGAAATCTACTGTGGCTGTATTTAAAAGAAAAAATTAAGTGATATAGCTTTACACAGGTCATTCACTGAAAACATGGTAGTTGCCTGCTTGAAGACTCTAGGCACATGCATTTGGAAGTTCAGTCACATCTTTTCTGGTCCCTGTCTGTAGAAGGATTGTGAGGTAACTTGAGGTTGCTTCTTATTTGTTTGTGCTGTCTATTTCTGAAGTCTCTCTCAGTATGCCCACATAGATTTCTGTGAGAACAAGTCACAGTTTAAACCTCTGTGTTTTGCCTGTACCCTACAGAAACTCTTCTCGCATATGTTGTGGCCATATATGCAGGGGGTCCTAAATCTTTAACCCCAAACCAATGTCTTAATGCTAACACGAATCTCTAAATATTCGTGTTCTTCAATTTCAGTTTGCTGTTCTAGGCCCTGACAAACTTATTAGACAGTAGAAAATAGAAGATATCAAAATGTCTGTCATCTTGATGAGTATTTCTTAGTGCAAACTATAAGAAAGCCCACAATTATTTAGACCAGTCTGACCATAACTGACGGCGACATTTTTATGTCTTAAGAGTTAAAGAAGGACATTAAAATCAGTGTTCTCAGTACCAAGTTTATTACAAAAGTAGTAGCTGATGCAAGAATGAAGTTTTATAGTCTGTAAGATACAGAGGGACAAATGAGATGATCATAGTTATCCTTTCCGATCTTTAGCTCCATTATCTCAGTGTATTAACTAAGTTCTGTATAATAGAGTGAGCTTGCACACAATCTTTTAATTTACGTGAAGACACATTACCATACATTTGACATCCAGATGCCATGGCCATGGAGCAGAACTCTAATGACTTGTTTTGGAAATTCAGAATAAAAAAAAACAAACCCAGCTCACACAGACAGAATTTCAGCAAATATGAATTGGAGTAGTCCCAGTGATTTTTATGAACGTGTGTCAGTTTACAGTGGTTAAGGACCATGGTCACAATGAGCGTAAAGAAAAAGAAGACAAAAATAAGTGCTTATACAAGGCAGATTTCTAGAAGAAGCCCTCTAGTGCAGAGCGGCTTTGCAACATCATCCTAAATGTTTTTGAATGTGGATTGACCAGCCTGTAGAGAGCAACCAAACTTACTCCAGAGCTCCCGTCTCTGTTGGTGATAGCCTAGGAAAGGAGGAACAGTTACAGGGAAGGTCAGAGCTATTGTTTCTTGTTTTGATTATCGGCCTGTTATGTCTATTGCAGCCCTCTATAAATTAAGGACGTCCTTAGGCTACCCTAACATGACATGAGAAGATCATTCATGAAAATATCTGTAGCACCAGGATAAGAGTTACACAAGCAAATCCCTTGGGCCACTCTTGCAGTCTAGTCACCAATTCTGTTGAGCTCCCTACTTCTAAGTTCATTAATACACCCAGTGGTACATCTAGGGATGATTCCTCAGACACAGTAAGAGAAATCTCATTCTGTGAGATATTTATAGAATTTAATTGTATACAATAATACGTAAAATATATATAATTAATATATTTATATAATGTATTTATACAATCTAGTTATCAGAAAGACTTGAAAGGAACTAAGATTATTAACTTTGAAAACATTACATCCTTGAAAAAAAAAATCAAATGTGATTCCCAATCACCAAAGCTGTAAGCAAAATATTAAGTTGTCGATCATATCTATCCCGATTGTTATGAAGTAACAACACACTGCTTAAAATGAAGATTAAAGCTTGAGGTCTAAAAAGACATGTATATTTTAAGCAAGTCTTTAAGTGAAAACATTTTGGAAATTAACTTTCACATGCAGAGATTAATTGGGAGACTGATGTGCTTGGGTGTGCATGAGTCCCAAGGCATTAGAGTTTACTGTCCTGGAAATACATGTACATTCCTATTTTACTGTTCTTAGCTGTATGGATGGTTGCACAGCCTCCACCGCATCTGTCCTTTGTTGTACAGACAGCCAAAAAAAGCCTGGGATGCTTTCCACTGAGACAGAGGCACTAAATGAACTGAAACTATGCTTAGTAAAGGTGGTACACAGATAGTAATTCTTGCCTTTGCAGTTTTAAGGTTTCTTTTTTTTACACAATTAATTATCAAATTGTGCATCTCCAGTTTCTTTGAATTTTCTTATGTGAGGAACTCTAAAGAAACTTGAATCGTAGTAAGTCCCACAGCAGGCCCAGTTGAATTATTTCAAGTGCAAATCCAGAAGTGCTTCTTGGTTATTTCTGAAAATTTTAGCCACTAGTTATTTGACACCTTGGATAATTTGAAGCCTCAGGGGTGAAGGAAATATCTGGACTGCAATGTGATTATAGACCTACTGAGACATTAACCTGTCTCACTGTATTCTATTCAGACTCTATTTCTTTTTCATTCAGAAAATGCTTTGAAAAAGATGCCTTTTCTCAGCACTGAAACTCTCTGAGACAAAACTCAAGTGCACAAGGGAAACTTTTTGACCATTCCTGCTCTACTAACTGGCTAGGATCTTGTCTTTATTTACAACTTCCCTATTATAACAAGTCCAAAATGCAGCTTATCTATGATTCTTCCTTCTCTAAGCAAGAGCTCTCAGAATAAATTTTTTGTACATAGCAGTCCTACTTACTCCCAGCACTGCTTCGCTGTGAAATTCCATATTGATTTCAAGGTTTTTCTCTATGATTCTTAAGGCGTGAATTGATTATGATTCATTGTTTCTGGTATCTGGTCTCTGCAGTTTTACAGTTTTTCATGAGCCTATAAATTATCAGCTGTGAAGTACATGGCCTTTACAGGGAGTTGTACACTGACGTGGATGGGAGGATTTTTAACTGATCTTTTTGCTGGAATGTGGAGATCCTGAGTTCCTTTTCGAAATGCCTGATCTTTCATAACTTAATCAAATCAGGAAGAATATTTGCAACCCTCATTTTTAAACACACACTGATACATAAAATTGTATCCTAGATTTCTTAGCACTACATTAAGAACAGAGTATAAATATAATTTTCTGCTATTTGTTACATAAACATAAAATTTTGAGCTCAAAGACAATTCTTTTTCCAGACCATTTTGACATTTGTATGTCAAACATGGTGGTCTGATGGGCTGAAACATTTTGTGAAGACTTGTCATTTCCTTCAACCCTTGGGGGAAATGCTGCCAAAGATGCTTCTTCATAGGGTTTTTGTTGGTTTATTTTCTATTTGCCTCCTCTGTTTCTAGCCAGTCTGGCTTTCTGCCTACCAAGGACGTAGGACAACTGCATCCAATCATCCTGGTTTACCATGTCTCTAACTCTGGACTCTGCTCATTGGGAGGTTCTTCTGCCCAAATGGCTCGTTAGATGAAGACCAGGGCAATTAGACAGCCTAAGTCTTGTGAGCTAGGCATTGTCTCTTTGGTCAGATTGGCTCCTCCATTCTCAAAGTGACTATTTTCAGGCTAGCCAGGCTCATGAGTTTTCCAGTTGGTAAGACTTGAGGCTGTCCATCTGCTGTTGCAGCTTGTGAACAGATTACTTGGATACTGATTCATTAGAAGTCAAAGGAGCTGGCTGACCCCAAAGAAGTCTGTGAGATTCCAAGATTATGGGGGAAAGAAAAGGACAGGAGGAAAGAAAACCAAACAGCTTTCTTCTGTGATAAATTTTAATTTTTTCTCTTTTTTTTTTTCAAATTGATCAACTATTGTTACAAATACACCTAGTGTGAGATTTCTCTACAGATGTTTCCAATCAGTTGTCTTGTTGACTACTTTTACTATATTACCAAATGCAAAGAGAATTTCTTCTGAAGGTCTGCAGTAATCCCTGTGTAAGTGAGAAATATATATAGGAGCTTGATATGAAAATCGCTAAAAACATAACAAATCACGTTAAGTGTGTTCCTTGAAGAAATGAAAAAGGTAGCCATAATTTAAAATACAGTCACTACGTCAAGATAAAAATTTCTAGGATAAGTTTCTCCTAAAATTGTCCTTAAAACTTTTAAACTGCCCAGTGATATTGGGTGGTATAAACTTGAAAACTGCTAGAATAAGAATACGGAAGTTTAATCTCCCTCCATGTCACCTTACCTTCTCATTGGACACAGGTTACAGTAGCATTTCATATTTTTTATTATAAATACTATGGAAGAAATATTTAGAAATCTCTTGAAGACATAAAGAAGCTTGATTAAAAAAAAATCAACAAAACCAAGAAAAAAGGAAGATAGATAGGAGTGGGGTAAGTTTACTCATGTATACTTTGACCTCAAAAGAAGAGGAACAAAAAATAAAGACATTTAGGAATAAGATAGGAAAAATGAAAATTTCTACCAAAAAAGTTACATAACTATTATAAGAAATAACAACCCTCCCGTGAAATGAAAAGGATGAGTAAGTATGTGAGAATTCTCAAGTGGGAGAAACTGACGTTAGTTATTTCTCCTCAGTTTTCAATGTATGAGAGAAGAAATCATCAGCAAATCTTACACAGAAATCAGAAAAATTATTAAGGACAACAGTTAGAGAAGCCAAGACCAAGGGACGGTTAAGGAGCTTATAAAATAATTTTTTGTCACCCTAAATATACATTGACCTGCAAATATGAATATACCGGAGCTGTGTGTGTGTGTGTGTGTGTGAATAAGAAATACAACAGCTTTGAAAAAAATCAGGAATATAGTAATTCCCAAACATAAAATAGAGAAAATGAATTTGCTGTTTCTCCTTAAGAAAGCAGACATAAAAAATTACTAATCAATGTCTCATGAATCTACCCAGAATGGGATATTCTACCATCTACTAGAAGAATCAATGTTCCAGATGTGAGCCCAGTGTAAATTAGCACAGCTGCATTGACCTAATTCAAGCTATATTGATTTACACTAGATAAGAATCAGTCCTGCATGGCAAATATTTGGTAGAAAATGTGTAATATCTATAGCTGAGCTAACATGTGAGAAAAATGAAGGTATGTACCCATAAAAATGCCTTGCCACTTGCCGTCTTTATGTGAAGGTCGAAGTGTTAGCCAGTAGGCTTACATTAGGAACTCTTTTTCATTAATTTGCAAACAGATGTCTAGTAGAAGATCTACTTGTTTGATCCAGTGTTTTAGTAAGGGCTTGACTGGGAGCAAGAGAAAAATCTGTTTCTTGCTGTACTGTTCTTTCACTTTTTCTTAACGGTAAAATTATTCCCCCTTTCCTCTGAACTAAATTACATGTCACCAACAAAGATAGGATACAAGGCTTCCCAAGCATCGTATTTCTGCATTGCTGTGGTACATATAGCAATGACCTTTGCCATAATAATTGAAATATACTTGATCCTGGAGTCTAAAATGTTCTCCCAGTTCACTGGAGATAATTTAGAAAACCGTCAGTTCTCAGTGAAAGCTCGTGGTGAATGAGGGTTATTAGTTTGGAAAATCTAAATGAGCTGAAAAGGAAAGACAAGACATCAAATAAATACGATCATGTTGAACAGTTACATCAAAGATGCTTTACAGAAACAGTAGTGTATGAAAAATAAAACTACATTGTGAAGATGCTCGTACCTGAGATAGATAGGTTAACTTGTTTGCCTGGCAGGTGGGTTACCTACAGAAACAGCAGTACGTGACATTCATGTCATTATGAGTTGCTTCTGTTTTTGACAGCATGGTGGTCTTTGAGTTCAGGTTGTAGAGGTCTCCCGTAATGGTAATTATTTTGCTTTAGGCATACCAGATGCATTTGTTAACTGTATAACAGCATCTTATTTCCATTAATTTATAGCCAGACTCCATACAGTCACCTTAATGGAGAACGGGAAAGTTATTTTGAAGATCCTGTTTGTTTATACTCTTATAAGAAAAGAAAAAGTACTAACTTGCATTGTATTAACATAGATATGTAGTAGAGGAAGGGTCAAAGTGCAATTATTCCATTTTCAGCATTCAAGTGGATAAACTTAAATGCCTTTTTTGTCAGTGAGAAAGCTTTTTTTCTCACCCCATACTTGGGACCTAAGATGCTGCCAATGACATTGTGTCATCTCCAGATGTCATTAAGAATTGCCAGAAGACGGATTTTTTTTAAAAAAGGGGGCTATTTCCACAGAGCTCCTCCAGCCACCACATGCTCATAGATTTGTCAGTGTTGTACTGACAAATCAAAATAAAATGGAGTGCATACACCTCTGCCTTAGGTTTGTGATTCTTGAGTGGGTCAAGAAAATCAGTGGATTTGTGAAAGGAAAGAAACAGGGTGTTTCTGGTAAATTTAAAAAATACACAATTACAGCTGTACTAGTAAAGCCTGTTCTTAGAGCTTTATATTGTGGAACAGGTTGTGTATGTTTATGTATCACAGTGCCTGTTGCTTTAGGTCTTTTTCAAGGTGCAACAGTAGCCTACAACAAACGGAACACGGCTCTACAGAAGGAGCAGTGCTGGCTGATCTGACTATGGCATCTGCAAGAACATTCATCCCAGGGATGCAGAAGGAGCAACACTGTGTCATCTCCGTGACTGCTAACCCAGCTGCTGGGTGAAATGGGGCTGCTACAGTCAGTGCACAAGGCCACAGATGGGTTTCTCCAGGGCTTTCAAACAGCACCAATCTGGAGTCGAGGTAAACCCAGCTCTTCCATGGGAGCGTGGGTTCATCTCCAAGTTATGAGTAGAGGGATGATGTGAACTAATGCCTGATAGTGCAAATCTTTGTTTTGAGCAAATGCCTGAGTGACTTGGTAGAACCTGGGTGATGTTGATATCACAATGTCAGGGTATAATTGCTATCTTTGCCCATTTCTCTCTTACTGAGTTTGGCCACCTCACTGCTCCCTTCCCCACACACAATGTTTAAGCACTACCAGTTAAAATCTATCATACTTTGTGTTGACATACAATGTGTCAGCAGCCTGATTGAAACAACCAGCCCAGCATACTCTCTGAAACATACTGATGTCAAATTTTTTGTGGTAATCACATCAAAATGCATCTGTTCATAACATTTCCCATACTTTCGTGGAGGTTGGAAAAAAAGGACTGTTTTGCAATTTTTTTATATCTGCTTTTGGTATAAGATCAAAACCTGTTAAAGAGAAAGCTGCTTAATTTTTTAAGGAATACAGATTAAGAGGAAAATAATAACCTCACCAATGTTCTTCCTATGTCCTTAATATAATCAAAATAGATCTCAGTGCTCCTATGCTAAGACAAGTAATTATACTTCACTAAGAGTGAAGCGGCAAATGCTTACCTTGTCTAAGCTTGGCACAACTGGCTGGAAATCTTACATTGGGAACTTTCCTGTAAGGATGCAAAACATGTCAGAGAGATATAGATTTTTCTAGTATAAATCATAATAATTCCACTAATTAAGGTTATATTAAAGAAAGGTTTATTTCCCAGTATTAATGTATCTACATTTTCACTACAGAAATGTCAATAAGGCTTTTTGTCAACTTTGCTGGCAGAAGATCTAGAAATTGACATAAATTTAGGTTCCAACGCTATTTTTATCAGCTCTTAGCTCAAGACTGATAGAGAAGCCTTACAAAATACAGCTGTACAAAATCTAAAAGTCTAAATACTGCAATATTTAGTGATACTTACAGGAAGATGACAATGAAAAGTAAAGTTCCAGAACAAACCTCAGCTGTAGGACCATTATCAGGAGTATTTTCTGGTCAAAATAGTGCAGCACAGACTTTTCTGAAGGTAAGAACTGGCCTTATAGTTACAAACTTTTAGACACAGCTGCTCTTGGCAGATGTTAAACTAAGTGGAGCTTAAGAAGAACAACCTTTTGCCAGATACCCTCCTGTGTATAACATCTCTATTACATATAAGTTTATTGTAGGGAAGTGTCTTGTATTTAAGGGGTATATGGGATACTTTCAACGGGTTCTTGAAGTGTGATTGAGAAAATCAGGTTCCTAAATACAAGGAACAGTCCTCATGAAGTCAGCCTCTGTGGAAAATATTTAGAGTCACAAATTAAAAAAAAAATGAAAGAATTTATTCTCTCCAAGGAAATCCTTTGGCTTCTATACTCTGGGTACTCTAGGTTAAGTGTTTTCTTGCCATGATATAACCTCAGGAAGGAAACAGGATACAAACTGATCTGTAAGGATCCTTCTAAGGAAAAGAAAGAAATATTCCCTCTAGAGGAAATCTGGTCAGATGGGGAAGAAACGTGTATCTGAAGTCTTCATGGACAGTCGCACAGACTGAAGAATTTGACCTCTTCTTTGTGTTCTGCCTGATGTCCCAGTTTCTCATTGTCTCTCTTTTGATTCTTTTCTGCCACTACCTTTCTGTCAGTGTGACAGGACTGGAAGCTGCACTAGAGGCTGTGCTCATTTCCTTGTGAAAGACCTGCTCTGTAGGTCACAAGGGCTCCTGCTGCAGATTCTGGCTACTTCTGCAGTCACCTAGTTTGAATTGATGGGATTTCTTCCAATTTAAATAATTTGCTTGTTATTCTGTTTTGGGGTAATAACATCCAATTTACTCCCATCTTCTTCACTACAGAGGTTATAAGAGAGAAGAAACATCTAAATCATTTTGTTTGCTAGCTTTCAGAAGTGTAATTTGTTGCTCTGCCAGCTAAGGAAAATGGAATCTATAATACAAAAGAGGTCACCATTTGTCTCAAATAGGCATTTAACTTAGCTTTAATGAGCAAGTTACTGTATATTAATTAAATCTAAATAGCTCATTGAGAGGTTTTTTTCTGAGATTTTTCCTTGTCATCTGGTTAGCTTGTTTTAGATGACAAAAGCAGTAAGTAATTACTTTACTAATAATATGTTTTTATTTCTGAATTGTCTGAGCTTTTCAATGGGCATTTCTCAAGGTATAGTGAAAGAATAGAGATTTTCTCATCTGAGAGTAATTACTTGCATTAACAGGTTTGCTACAGAGTGCTGCTGTAACCTGTCTTTGGAACTGTGTCATGCAGACAAAATCAAAAAGTCATTATTTTGCATGTGTCATGGAAAAAGAAAATGAAAAATGGAGAACTAACAAGTATCTCTCAAAGCAGATTTCACATTTCTCTCTCCTGGTGCTACTGCTCAGTAAAACTAAGTCTGCAATGCAAGGTGAATTACATTGCAAAATCTGCAATGCCTATGAGTTTCCCTATCCCACTGAGATCTACAACAGTGATGTATTAGAATAGGATTATTTTGGAGGCAGCATAGACTAACTGGCCATTTTGACCACTGCCAGCTCCCAGTGTTCCTGCTACAATTAACTGATTTACTCCCAGTGCTGTCACCTCTCTGTAGATACAGGATGTCTTTATCTCCCAGGATGCAGAAAAAAATAGGACCCCACAAAAGAAGGAAACTATTTTTCTTTCTATGTTAGGTAATATAATGTGCAGCTGGTAAACAAATAACTGGAATTATTATGCTATTTACAGAAGTGTTCTCTGCTGTGTGTTTAGAGGTCTATGAAGTCTAGTGAAAAAGGAAATATTTTTCTATATTTGTTGAAAAGGAAAATTCTTCTTGAAGGCGTATTGCTGCTTTTGTCAAACAGTGCCATTAGATATGGGTAACTGTCATTTCCATAAAATCATCTTTTCAGCTTGCATTTAAACACTGTTAGCCACATCAGCTCTCACTCAGTGACATGCTGAGTGACTGAAAGAAAATGAATGCCCACTGTACTTTGTGAACAGGAAAAATACCATTACCAGCCCTTTAGGGCCACATTGGTCTGCAACCACAAATATTATGGTCAAGCACCCACCAGCTTTACAAGTAATGCCACGAGTGATGACAGATAGGTGTTGTCTTAAGAGGACATTTTACTTCCTTCTCAGGTTGTAAGGGTGCCACAGGCAATGTTCAGAATTGATGTGCAATCAGCTGCTTACTGTGGCCAAGTAGGAACTAAGTACGCTTTCTGTACTTTTTCATTAGGAAAGAGATAATGGTAACATGGCCTCCGAAGGAATTTGCATTTTATACTGTTCAGAAAATAATGCAGAAAGGAAAAAAAAGCAAGGCTGAGAGATTTTGCTTGAGACTGTGGGACAATAACTGGCCAAAAATGGCCATCCACAAGGAACACAGGGGTGTTGTGTTGGGTTCGGTTCAGAGTGGGCCTAATTTGTTATTTACCCAAATAAGCTCATTGTAGAGTATTTGTAGAATTATATAATAGTAGAATTATATAATAGTTTTAACACAATTTATTGAGTCAAAACCTCACAAAATTCAACAGTCAACTCCATAACATGTTTAGATATTTTAACAACCAGGCAGTAACTTCACATAAGACCAAGCAGAAAACAGTAAAAACCTTCAAAACCATCATTTAGCAACTGGATAATGATAGAATTGCAGATTCAACAGCAGAATGCTGAAGAGCCTGTGTGATGGTCTCATAAAGCCTCTAGACAGAGGGTTATGATGAACAGAATGTGCCTTCTCAAACCCATTTGAATACCTTTCTTTGCTTTTCATTTTGATGTGTTCAGAAATAGATCTATTTTGGTATGAATGGAAGACTTCACCACACAATTATAACAATTGTGAGTTAATACCAGGTTCACAAGCTACAACTTGAATATCATTGTAAGGAAATAACAGTGCTGAAAACAATGAAGTAACTGCAAATGTGCCAGTACACTTAATATAAGAATAACTTTGTAGTGAAAAATACATAATATAAACCACCAAATTGATGCTTATTTTTCATCTTCTTTGCCCCATTCCTTTTAGTTGTTTTCCCCTTGAGCATTGTTTTTTTTCTGCTTATCTTCCAGCCTCATGATCCCTATTTTCAGAATGCTAAAGTCTGCAGAACTATTGCAATTACATCAAAGTAGCAAGTCATCTATCAAATAATTTTATCCTACTGAGGCATCCTAAAATTCATTCTTCCGCCTGACCTCTCTCTTGTCTTCCTTTTAAGAGAGGAACAGAAAGCGCCAGAGCTCTCACTTCAATTGCACCAGTTCCCTCTGCTCTGCCTCTTAGTTTCAGGAGGCTGTTCTAAATTTCCACCAATGAATCCAACTTGCCAGTTTTCTTTAACCTCGGTTATACACTGTCACTTATACTGTAATTGGAAAGAGTTCAAACTGAAGAGAAGACAGGGAGGGTGCTTCTTAACAGTGCAAGAAAAAAGCTCGTTTTTTCTTCAAACTAAAATAAGCAAGTGAAGACAAGAGAGTATGCAAATGCTAGGTCAAGTTAAGGAGAGAACATGGGCAGTAAGGAGACCTCTCTTAACTCCCATAAATTAGTCACAAAACCAGTTGAACGACCTCTTTGAAGATTCAATTTGCTGATAAACTTTAGTGTTGGTTAGATGGGCAGAAACAAGAAAGGAAGTGTTTATATGGGAACTTGCTGAGTAGCCAAAGCTCTGAGGGCTGGTGCAAAACAAAGCGGTCTTCATATTTCTTTTTAAGATCACACTAGTTTTTGTCCTGATTCATGAATTTCAAAGGGTTAAGATTTCTTATTATGCCCTCTTCTTGGACTTGTGTTTTGTTCAACTCAGTATGACTAACAGCTGGGAACTGGGACTAACATTATTAGGTCACAGCAACCCAGAAAGAAGCTGCTGTTGTTGTCATTGCCACCATCATTATCATAATCATCATCATTGTCATCATCATCACCATCATCATTTATTATTACTATTATTACTATTGTTGTTGTTGTTGTTTTTATTTCTATTTCAGATGCTGCTAGCTGCTGCTCAGAAACCTGTGTTTCCCTGCAGCAAATTTTGTCCACAGAGAACACGCAGAGCTCAGAGCAGCAATGAGCAGTGTTTGTTTCCTGTGCATCACCCTAAGGGAAGGTAATGCTGATATACCTCCTATCTTCCTAGGAAATGATTTTCCCTGCAGCACAAAGGAGCCATGCTAGAGTTGGGAAGTGTAATTTGTAGCCTACTGAGCTATCTTCTCTCAATCTTGCCCTAGATATGGAGTCGTATCTGCAAGTTAACAATTTTTTGAAATGAAAAGGTAAGGCAAGTGACTAATTCTTAGAAGAACTATGCAGATGTGTGCCATACACGACTGCATGATGTGAAATAGGCCAGAACTAGAAAGATTATAAGAGGGAGAATGAGCATGAGCAAACAAAATGATTCTTACAATCAAGCCCCTTGATTTCTTTACAAACACTTCAGTGACAGCCCTGTAAATCAAGAAATGCTGGGTGGTCAGCACAGAGACTTTAAAGTAGAGTTTGAGTGATTGTATGGTCCTCAGAACACAAATGATTAGATAGCTCACCCAAGCTCTTCACTTAAGAACTTGTAAGCTCTTGACGTAAGAAAGCCATGCTGTGCAGCATGGCCTGTAAGGGAATCTTCTTGTGGTAGTCATATGGAAAGAAAACCCAAGACCCACAGACAGTTAAATCAGAATGGACTGAAGAAACATACATATGTATCAAAGACTGTCATATCCAAATATGGCAAAATCCTTCATAGGAGAAGTCTAAAACTGCAACGAAAGGGTTTTTATGATCAGATGCCTTGTTGTAGACTGTGGTTTCCCCTCCCTCCTGCGTAAGTTTTGGATGATTGTAGCCTTGAACTCTGGACTGCTAGTTCATCTAGTGTTCACAATTTTCTCTTGGACATAGTTAATAGATAGCCACTGTGGTCACCTCAGTAAGCTTGGAGCACAAACCATGAGAATTTAGAGCTAAATGCTCAAAACACAGCTATTGAGGTTGAAGGCAGAAGGCAGAAGGCAGATGGTATGATGGGTATAAAAGAATCTTGATGAATTCCACATAGAGAAAAAGTAGAGATAAGAAATCCTACCATACCCTTTCCATTTCTAATGAAGGAACTTTTAGCTGAGGTCTGAGGTGTCCTGAAAGGGAACAGTAAGATAATTATGTCATATGACTTTTAGAGTCATAATCAATAATTCCTTATTATAACACTGTTGTAAAATTCACAGTGCAATATGGAACTGCTCCTGCAATCAGGATTAATTAAAAAAACTCACTTAAAACACATCTCCCTGACTTTAGTACCTTAATTGTAATCCATTTAAAAATCTATTTAAACACCCTAATAAAGGCCTTATTTCTATTTTAAAGATCTTCTTTGCTGATCTGGGTACTTCTTGCTACGACACACCAAAGGCATTTTCCACTTGCCTAGGTGATAATGGGCCCACCTTGACACAAGCTTTCCGTCATACAGTGAATCACTTGGCACTTGGATATTTTTTCTAGATTACGGTCAAGTCAGCTAGCTTGAAGGGGTATCGAGGTATTTTCAACAGCTGGCATGCTCTGACAATAAATAAATTGTCCTGTTTTATTTACATATTTTCATTTTGTGATACTTTTACTGACTTACACATGATGGTTTTTATTTAATGCCTCTAGAGGTAGTATATTAACATCAAACAAAAATAATGTACTGTTATAAAGATAGATAGAAGTGCTGTATTATAATACCTTGAAACATGCTTTATTCTATTGAGCATATATGAATGAGGATTGAATACAGTGAGGGGATGAAAGAGAGAGAGAGGCATCTCTCTTCATGTCTGTACCTGTATATAAAGCCACAGGCATGGTTATTGCTCTACTCATAAAAATGTCATTGTAACAAAAGTAAGGATTTAAAAGTGCCATATATTTGTTTTTTAATTAGAAGAAAAAGATTACTAATTTTTTTTGCAATGGAAATATTTAAAAAATGAGATGGGAAGGGCTTGAAAGAGCATACCTGAGTGGTGGATAAATGAGAAGGAAAAAACATGGGTAGAACTAAGATGATAATCCCTAGATGTTAGATACGGTGTTTTTTGATGTGAGGTTTTGTCCAGCATATTGGCAATTTGTCCTGGATAGCCATTTCATTTTCTGTTCGCCTAATCCACAGAAATAATTCTGTTTCAAAGTAAGATCACTTCCACTCTGACTCAGCCCTTGAAAGGCTGGATATATTCCTTTCTGCATTTGAAAGTAAAGCTGTAAGCATCACAGTCACAAATCTGGCAATAAGAACAGTCGCTGTTTGCTCCTTAACTCCGGCAACTGCATATTGATGGTTTGCAACTAAAAGCTGCCCCAAAATTTGCAAATATAATTGCAAATTCTGGCTTAGAGTAGCTGCCAGTGCATGCCAAGGATTTGCAATGATGCTATTTGATCATAAAGATGCAAGTGAGCAGAGGAGTGAGGTATCGGGCTGGGGATGGCAGAAGTGAGCTGGGCAAGTAGTGAATGGTGAAAGGGGAGAACAGCGCTGCTGTCAGGGAGCTGATTTTAAAAAGCTGTGCAGGGTCAAAGTGCACAATGCCATCACTCTCAGGGCTGTCCTCCACGACCCCTATGAAAGGGACTCTCTGAGCCCATAGACAGGGACATTTTGCCTGCCCTCCACCTCCCTAGTAAACCTAATACACAATAATAATAAGTGGCCTGGATACTGCCCTTTTTCTCTCTCTTTTCAGAAGATTGCTGGCTGGCTTCCTGCAGCTGCCACCTCTTGCTGAGCTGACTGGCTCATCCCTGTCTCCTCCTAGTGCACAGGACAGCCTTGAAATCCTCCCACAAAGAGGGTTTTTCAGATGATGTGTGATCATCTCTTTAAAAGACAGAAAGAAGAGAGCTGTTACGGTTAATGCAATATCTGGAGCTGGAGGTTGCTAAATCAGGAGGGACAGCATTAGAACACAATGCAAAATCAGGGCCATGTTCTCTGTTATCCTGTACATGAATACATGGAGCAGAGGAGCCATTTTCACCTTCTTGCACTGGAAGCCAGCTGAATTCCAGTTCATTGTCTGGCGTAATTTAAAGTATCCTGTGGTTTAGAAAGTATAGCATCTAGGGCTAGTTTTACACTGTATGTGCACCAGCTAGGTGGTCATTGCCAGAGTACTATTGCAGCTATTCTGCCAGCACATATCTTACTCCAGCACTAAAGCGATGTGCTGTATAACAGTCAGGCAGTTTTGCTTTAGGTTGCTCATATGCTCTATTGAACTTCTCAGTAGGAATGCACTGCATGAGCAGTTCGGAGTGGCTGAGGAGCCGTGGTCCAAGCTTCTGGACTTCTGGGCCACTGAGGATCTGAGGCAGAGTGAGCGGAAACCTAAAAGGTACCGCATCCAAAGGAGAAGCTGCCAAATGTCCACCCCTGCTTCTAGTGAAGAAAAAGAAAAGGTAAACACCCACAGTCTGCTCAACAATATGTATGCACTTTTCATTTATCTTAATGACAACTAGGGAAGGCTGGCAAGCTTCTTTCTTCAACTTACTGAAGCATTACTCTAGCATGCGGGGGCATTGGCTCTGGCAGACATGGTGTACTGTTTCATTTGTGAGTGAAAGAGACCGTCTGCATTTCAAGGAATCACAGTGAAAACTGTACTCAATTTGTGGCAGCATAATAAGGTGGTCTATTGTATTGCTTCTGGAAGTGGAAAATGAACTCTGCTCAAGGTCTATAGCTATCTATCATAGAAGAACCAGAAGTATCAGTAACATCCAGATGCTCCCACGTGCAGTGCTCCAATGCACAGGGTTTTTGCTTTGCCATGTGTGAGCATGACACATGACATGCCACAAGTCTATGGGGCTGGATGGGATCCACCCAAGGGTATTAAGAGAGGTGGTGGAGGTGCTTGCCAAACCCCTTTTAATCATCTTCCAGAAGTCCTGGTCAAAGGGGGAAGTTCCACTTGACTGGAGTCTGGTATATGTTACACCCCATTCACAAGAAGGGTTGGAACTATAGGCCTGTCAGTCTGACCTTGGTACTGGGAAAGGTCATGGAGCAGATCATCTTGAGTGCCAACACACAGCACACACGAGACAACCAGGTGATCAGGCTCAGTCAGCATGGGTTTATGAAAGGCAGGTCCTGCCATACTAACCTGTTCTCCTTATTTAAAAGATAGGAAGATGAAGTGCTCAGGGATATGGTTTAGTAGTAGACTCAATGATGTCAAAGTGCTTTTCCAACCAAATGATTCTATGATCTATACACCTGCTGGGAGGGGTGAGAATTCAGCTCTGGCACCATGGCCATCAGGTATGCAGGTCTCCAGCTTCCAGAGCACAGGTTCCCATGAGACGCCAAAGGTCATGATGAAAAGTATATTTTGAAAGCTTGAGGAATATGCCTCTCCCCAGTTACGGGTACATCAGAAACTCACAATATTTTCATGGAAATAAAACACACAAAAAGATAGCTGAGTAGTAACGCTATAGGTAGTTGGAAGTTTTAATGTCTGTAATGCAGTTCTCCAAGCTTGTACTCCACATATTTCCCTCTGGAGATTAAGAAGCATCATTGATCAGGCTGTGGTGCTTACAAAGCAGACAGTCAACGAGCAGAAATCGCTGAAAAATGCAGAAATGTTTTTGCTCTATCAAGCTACATGAAGGAATAAGAGAAGATACTCCTTAAAAAACAAAAGATATGTCACAAATTTTCTGCGACAAAGGGAGGAAAATACGTTTCAGAGATGCAGAAAATAAATGTGTTGTTGGCAACATTTGACTAATGACTTTGATCTGTAGAAGGCGCTGCAGAAGTGAGCTCAGAACCAGTTGTTATTAATTAGCCAGTTATTTATGTGCCTGCACAGTGATCGAGTGTTTTTGGACAAAGTGATGCTTGGTCTAGAAAAAGGCAAAAAAAGGGAGATGGAAAGCAAATGAACCAAGAACCGATGTAAAAACTGTGTGAAACCAATATTCATGTCTTCACTGTGGCATAAGGCAGTGACTCTGCCTGATGTAATGGAATAGAAGCTGTCTTCTTACATTTAAACTATCAGAACATGGAGAGGGGAAAGGAACCACACAGAGTTTCCATTATAGGTTCGTTATAATATGTAAGCCCATTAGAGCAATCAGAGGCCTAGATTTCTGGTTTAAGTTCTGAAATCCAACAAGTAGTGAAAGATCCTTTCAGATGACGTTTGTTGGCTTTATTTTGCCAACCTTCTTGCTTCACTCCTATATAGTACATTTGCCAAAATACCATTAATGGACAGCTTTACTTTTAAAGCACTAAATCTTAATACAAAACATTCCCCTGGATTTCAGAAAAAGTAAGGAAGAAGCCAGTGAGAAATCCTAAGTGAATTCATCCTGTTTCTCAGATCCTGATAGCAAAAGATACCTTGCTTGATTCTCACTGACAATAATAAACTTTAAAAATATATTTAAATAATTTATTTGATGCAGTTTTATGTTATCATGCTACATGATGAGAATTGTTTGTAATTGCTTGCAAGCTGACTGAGCTGCTGAATTTGCACTGAGCACTCATTTATAATTTACAATAGTGAAAAAGAAAACAGACTAACTTTGCATTAGTTTTGCCAATTTCTATTATACAGATTCATTGAGGCCTAATTAAAGCATTATTTGAATAGAAAGCAAGAAAGTGAATAAGCTTTTGCAAGATTTTGGCAGATATAGTCCAATATTTCTTAAATAGCTACATTATGGATTTCAATGGGACATTAATTATGTAGGAAAATTATCTTACAGAAGTAATTAACATAATCACTTTTTGAAAAATTTAACCAGAATCATTAAATTATTTCACACAGCCTATTCAGGGATTGATGAAGACCAGGGGATTGAATGGCTTCCAGTTCTGCCTTATTGAGAGCTGACACTGAAATCAGTGAAGGGAACAAAAGAACAATATCTGCCTCATTTTTGTAAGCATTTTGTTTCCCTTTCTCTACTAACTTAGAGATTCTTAGTGGTCCCAATCACATTAAAGAGCAGGAGACTGAAACTGGCCTAACGACATACTAAGCTGTCTTAGTGTGGTCAGAGATGATTATGTGAATCCCAACTCTATTTATGTAAATATTAACTTATCTGCTTCTTTTTAGCAAAAAAAGATATACCTAGTCATCAAAGTTTTAAAAAGCAAGGCACACACAATATCTTTCCCTCATCCTGTAGCTTTGAATATTCTGGCATGAAGTAGAGGTTTTGCAGCAGTAGCAAATTGTTGGATCTACCCCCTTTGCTTTGCTGTTGCTGCGGGACTAGTGGACTGTGGGAAATTTGAGGTGCTGTCAGGCCTGCAGAAGCTCCTGTGTTATGTCTTTTTCCTCTAGTATGAAAAGGAACTCACCAAAGCAGTGGAGGATCACAGGATATTTCTTTTTTATTTAATAATCTTCACCACTGATGGTAGATTTTAAGGGCCTTTCATGGAGTTGCTCTATGCAATAATTTTATTTATAAACTGTGTCATGCAGCATCATTGCATATCTGTGTTATCTTTCTTGTTTAAATTCACTTACAGATTCTAATATGGGTTCCTGGTAGAAAAAAACCCCAACAAGCTGAAGAGGAAGGCAGTAGCTTCAAGGGAGTCACCTTACAATAAACATGTTGGAGAGGTAGAAAGGTACGAGAATTGCTAAAAATAGAGTCTGCTCAGGAGCTTTGGCTGGTTATAGTGGTTTTCTGGATAACATTTGTAAGCCTGAAAGTGTGGAACCTTCAATGGGGTGTAAGTAACTCTGAGATGAGGACATGGTTTGGAGTCATCAGTGAGTTGTTTGCGAGGGGATCAAACGAAGACAAGTTGGAGAGGCGTGTTTGAGGCAGCGGGCTCTGACCTGTTTAGAGAGGAGACAAAACCATGGGAAAGGCAGGTTTCTGTGGAAATGTAATCACCTCTCAAAAACTAGGAGGGAGGGTCAGATGGCTTTCTAGCCGTATCTGGAGCCAAAAGTGTATCATAAGGGACACAGATTATATTATAGAGACAACAGTAAGAAATTAATAAACTTGAACATCCATCTTCCATGTGATTCTTTATAGCTCAAACCTTGTTATGAAGGCCTGAATATGTAAGTTTCCTATTTTGTGTATTTTGTTAGCTCCAAATACTACCAGAAACGGTGTCAAAGTCTTCACAAAATTCCAGGTACACCACATCCACAGCCTTCCCCTCATCTATTAACTGGGTAACCTCGTCATAGAAGGAGATTATGTTGATCTAGCAGGACCTGCCTTTCATAAACCCATGTTGACTGGATCTGATTAGCTGGCTGTCCTGCATGTGCTGTGTGATAGCACTCAATATGATCTGCTCCAGGACCTTCCCTGATACTGAGGTCAAGCTGATAGGCCTAAGGTTCCCCAGAACCTCCCTCCAGCCCTTCTTGTAAGTGGGAGTTACATGTGCCAGTCTCCAGTCAAGAAGCTAATTAGCAAACTGTTTAAGCTTACCTGGTTAAACTAACCCTTTTTAATAGATTCCATACCATAAACTGGAAAAGCAGAGGTAATGTTTACTTATTAGTCCATCACACCAAGCATTAACTTATTTTTCTTGCAATGATGGTATCAGAATGTTTGTATTCTGGCAAGTGTTGTGTGTGTCTATATATACACACAGAGTCTAATCCCTCGTGAATGCAGTCACTATTAAGATTACAGTGTTGATGGTGTGTAATACAGAGTGTTCATCATCTAAGTTGTCAAAGAAAATCAGCGTTTCATGCCTAAGCACAGCATAAGAATAAAATATTCTAAGGGGGGTAGAGGCTCCCATATCTAACTGGTGAAGAATAATACACACACAAATAGCAATTTCACAACTGCAGCACTGTCTGTAACCTGTCAGATTTATCCATATGTGAGTTTTTCTGAAAATGAAGTTATGATAGAGAGGGTCACTTAAGAATTCCTAACAAATTCCTAGTGTTTTTCTAGAATTTAAGATTACTGAGTTACAACATTGTGGCATCCTGAACGTGAAATGCTGCTGGCTGATTCATTTATGGATGTATAGCAAGGGTGTCAAACTCAGGACTTCCGCCATTCTTCTGCTCCTACTCCTGCAGCGTAACGTGCGTCAATCACTGCACACATGACTGGTGCTGGCAGCAGCGCAGGGACAAGAAGCTTGGTGCTGCCACTGGGTAGAAACAAGGTGCTGGGATGGATAAAACAAGGCAGAAGACTGGATTCAGCCCACAGGCCACGTTTGACACCTTTGGTCTATATTGTCTTGTCCAATGCGGATAGTCTTTAGTTATATAATTTATTACAAGGAGCTGGTAAAACCATTCACTTGGAACTGGCTTCGAAGTAAAAGATAGGTTTTTACTTAAATGCATTTTATCAATAACCTATAGTACTAGTAGTACTAGCCAATGGAAAAATATGGAATCTCTAATGCCACTGAACTTTGTGGGTGTTTTGGTGGGCTTCTGGCTCTTTTTCTCTTTATTGAGTGTGGTCCATAGATGTATTTCTTAGACTCATAGAATCATCTGGTTGGAAGAGACCTCTGAGATCATCTCCTGTCTGCTCAGTGACCAAAGGAGTACCAAGCTATACTGTCTCTGTTCATTACAATGGAGGATGTAACGCCTCTGGCAGAAGCACTCAATCTAAGTGACAGTGCAGGATGGATCTAAGTTACGTCTATCTGCAATTCTCATCACTCAGCATGGCAACAGGTTGAATCTGAAATATTTTGAGGGGGAAAACAGTATTTTTAAACTAGATATTTTTCATAGAGCATTTCAGTTATCTGAAGTCCAATTTTATGTTGATAACAACTTGAATTTAATTGGGTTAAATCTTCCTTGAGGGAGAAGTCTAGAAAGACCCTACTTCAGGGTACCTGCAATGCAGTCACAGGTATGAGGCACAGTAACCTTTGCTGACTGGAATACTGTAGAAATCCATCGCTATACTATGTTCCAGTCACTTCTGTGATTGTGGTGTATGCATATGCTAAACCTATTATTATGCAAAAATCTACATAACTTTACATAGTTTCTAAAGATTTATTTTGATCTATACAATTTACATTAGATAGCCATTCAGTGTTTTAGGGGCCTATTATTCAAATTACTATTCATAATATAAATTACTAGATAATATAATGAGTTTCTAACTCTTCTTTAAATGATCAGGTTATTATCCAAGACCAAGACAGGAAATACAAAGCTGTTAAAAGAATAGGCCAAATGGAATCTGTATTAACTAGATACAGTAACTTTCCTCCAGACTCTGGGCGAGTGGCATTATTCTAGCTCTGTATATTTCTTTACATGAGAATTAAATCCAGCTAGGTGAAGCTAGCAATGTTTGTCTCTATTTTAGTTTACATTTGGTAGGATGCTGATTGATCTCTACTATTGTATCTTGGCACACAAGGACACTTTTTTTGTGTTTTAATTATTTGTTTTTCTTCTGCATCCATTCAGACAATTGTTGTGCTGTTATTTATTATTAGATACAGTTATTTTCCATTCTTTTTTTTGATAGTCTTTGGCCTTTGGCAAGACAAGCTGCATAGGTTTTCACAAGTTATTATTAATTAACAGGTTTTTCAGAGAAGGACTGGGCAGACAGTAATTAAATAGTCACAACAAAGATTTTCAGGGATGAAAGTCAATGTAAGAATTCCACAGGCAGTATTGAATAGTTAATATACACAGAAGGATATTAATTTTAATTGTTTCATATTTACCCATAGGAAGGAGGAAAGTGTAGTCTTTATAATGCAGTAAGCAAAGAACAGAGCTGTGTGTTACTGGCTGTTAATTCAGTCCCTTATGGAAAATTCCTGCCAGAACAGGAATTTGTTGAGTGTGTAGAGTATTGCTGCATATTCCTAAAATGTGCAGTAGATCTCTGGGGTGACTAGTTAATTGATTTAACTGTCAGATTTCATATATTACATAAATACACATGGAAAGACAAAGAAATATAGGAGAAAGACACAGCCACCACATTTTTTCATTAAAAAATAATAGTGAACTGTATCTATGGTGATAAGAATTCCACTGGTGATAGGCTCAAGTAAGCGTTTGCCATACAATCAGTTTTTCAAAGTTTTTATCAAGTCTGGTTAAATTTTCTTTTTAATAATGGCTCCATACATCTGCATAAACATTAGCGTTTACCTTTGCTTTGTGGTTGGAGATTGCAGAATGCAAGATTGTGCCAGAGGATTGCTTCCAGTCAAGACATTAAACAGAAATGGCACCTTCCCTGCAGAGTTTGTGGTATTAGCTATACTTAGAAGGGGAAGAAGTGCAAATGTGGCAGTAGATTTATCTGCTGTAGTTTGTACATTTCGAGTTTCTCACAGGGCTCACTGTATGGCTGGGAAATGTCACTGATTTTTGAAATTTAATGTAATTTTGTCATTGCCCTTTGGTTGTGAGACCCTAATGTTAAAACAATAGTGATTATGTAACAAAAGCTTATTTATTTCTCCACAAGACCTCTGATCATGTCCTGAAAAATCTGAGTCTTTTGTAGGAAATCTATTTCTGGAGAAAATTTTATCAACTCAGATACTTTGAATGATCAAAACTGCTACTGTCCCCTGAAGGAAGACTATTACCTATGTCTTTATCTTTTGATTATAGCCCAACCTTGCTGGCTTGTCAAAACTGAAATTTACTCTGTCCACTACTTTCTTAGGTAGATGTCACACAAGTCCCCGAAACATCTACCTCTACGAGCATATGCTCTGTCAGATCTTGTGAGGGTAAAAGATAATTTGTAGCCATCTATCTGCCTTGGCCTTGTTTGAAAGGAATTAGTTCCTCATTGGGTGAAGACTCACACTCTTATTTAAGCGCAGAGACTAGAGAATGTATATTTTACCTTTGAAGTTAGGATTTGTTAATTTGTATTTTTCCTGCAGGGGTTGACATGATTAGCCAAAAAACTTTGGTGCAGTTCATTATAGAATCAAACTTATCACAATAAATAAAATATATTTATTTTAAACTTCAACAGAGAACTTATTGTGATAAATTACAATTTGTTGTTTATGCGGAGTAAGTGGTAAAACAGGTACATTAAGGTGGGATCTTTCTTTACATGGGATATTCTTCAAACAAAAAAAAAAACCTTGAAAATGTATTGCTCTGGGGAAAATAAGGTAGAAATATTTGTACAATGGTTGCAATGAACATTATTATCCCATATTTAAACTGTTAGAAATCTGAAATCCAATAAGTTTAGGGTACTTTTGCCTGGAAATACAGAGAAAGATACTGTAAAAGAGATTCTGTAAAAACTGGATTGTATTAACTTTTATTTCAAAAAGTCTCTTAATAAACAATAAAGATTTGTACTTCTATAGCTAATTCCCAAGAAAAGGAATATAAAGGACAGAGATGGAATACTTGTGAACTGTAAGTGTGGGCATATGTAAAGTAATTTCATCTCCCCTTACTCTTACACTCCTACTGTGAAATATGCCAAAAAGATACTCCTTCTAGCTCAAATGTTGTGTGGCTTGCCCTTGCTGATGTAGGAAGCCTCTTAAAATTAAAGCAGATTAGCCAATTTCAGCGCAAAATTTTCTATCTGGGTGATTGGAATGAGCTTCTGGGGCAGCAAGGGGTTATAGGGTCTGTAAATTTTGATGTGTAAAGGATTGCCTGTGAACATCACTGCTGTTGTCTCCCATCTGACTTCCTTTGTATCTGTTGTCTACTGTTGTCCGAGATTCTGCCTGGTCAGTGGAAATGGCTGAAGCCACCTCCCTCCTCCCTACTTCTGCCTTGTTAATGACTCAAAGTTCAATCCTGCCTTCTGCTGAGTTTTAAAATCCTTGCATGTAGGCTGTACTTATTAAAAGGCTACTTAAGATACTGAAAACTAGACTGTTTTGTCCAGGAATAGTAGCTGCAATTCCATGTACCAAGAAACACAGAACCATTAATCTTGCAAGCATCAACAGTCCCATCAACACCTATAAAACACAGGTAAGTGACAAGGGATAACCCTTGAGCTGAATGCCATGGCAGGAGAATGAGTCCATCACCCTGCACACTTCAGTCCAACCCATCCTTGCTCTAATCTAGAGCAGCAGACAAAGAGAAAACAAAAGCCTAACACTTTAATTGGGCACCATTTGCTGTGGCAACGCAGCATATGTGGAGTGCTGAGTGCATTTTGTGCAATCACTGCTCCTTTACAAACATAATCAGGCTATATAAATACATTTCTTCAAAAGTATTTCAGACTGCTCAGTTGCTAACATTAGGATTCTGAGCTTTTAAAGAAGATTTTGTATTAATAATCTTAAAACAACCCTTTTGTAACTCCACTGGAGAAAAAGAATTGTTAAGTCTTCAATGAATAAACACTCATTTAGGAACCAAAAAAATGGCTCTGATCAGAAGTATCCTGCCTGGTTTAGGATTTTGGCACCAAACTGTGGCTGTATTACTGGGTCCATTACCAAAAATCATGTTTTGGATCTCGCTTCTACTTTTTACCTTCCACCCTGCTCCCTAAGGGAGCTCATGTGCACATAATGCAACATTTGTGTTCTAAAACAGTGTTTTACATGTGCAGGGTATTACAAGAGGGAAGTATGTACTTGCCTTTCATTTGAAACAAATTGGAGGAAGCTGTCTGATTTCTACTTGTGCCATTAGAAGCCTTCCCGTACTGCTTCTTTGCAAAAATGTTCCCCTTCGCTCCTCCTCTCCTCACTTACAGTAGAGCTGAATGCCTGGAAACATGCCGTTTTTCCTTACTCAAAGGTAGGAAAGGAGCCATGCTGTGTTTATGCCCCTTTGTTCTGTGGGGGCTTTGGTGGAGCGCAGCCCCACATTCTTGTTCAGAGCTGTGGAGTAAGAGCAATAAATGACACCAGGGAAGGGACGAGAGCAGAGGAAGCCAGTCTGACTCTGGGGAATTTAATTCTGGAAATCTCTGCAAATGAATACCAGAGGTGACAAAAATTATTAGTTTTATCACAGTTCTATTGTTATCAGTTCCTGCTGTTGCTGTGAGACTTCATGGTCTTGGTCACGAATGAGGACTTCACAATGTAAGAAAAGGAGAGTCTGTTCTCCCATAACTGGCGACATAAGTTTGTATTTGGCTGCCTCCTTCACTTCATATTAAAACCTTCGGGTTAAAGTTTGAACAAAATCCTTGAGCACTGTTGGTACTTCTTTTTGAAAAACATTTTTCAAACTAATAAAATTAAGAAAATTAAAGTGGAGCTTTTTCCATGTACCATGCATTGTTGAAGATTCAACTTTAGATGGAGTTAAAGCTATGAAGATAGCTCCCTGAAGAACATCAGCTGTGGTTTGATAATATATGGTCTCAGGCGGTGATATCAGCTTTAAGGTTTTCCAGACCTGCTGTGTTCCTCTGTCCTGCTACTCAGATAGCAGTTGGGATAAGGGCAGGAATAAAAGTATCTTAAAAAATTAGATTGGGATGGATCTCTGAGAGCAGCCTCTGGCTCAAGACTGGCTTACCATCAAAGATACAGCAGGTTGTTCCTGGCTTTATCTAGTCAGATTTTAAACATCTTTAAGGATATAAAATCTGTAACCTCAGCTCCACAACCTTTACACCAATAGTTCTGCAGTGAACAATACAAAGGTCGCATGCCATCTGTTATTTTGGTAGCTGAGCAGCTCCTGGGGCTGTCACCCCTTCTTTTCCGCTTTAGCTTTGGAAATATGAATTTGTGTCTCAGAGGACTAGTAGTAAAGTAAAGTAGTTGCACTTTGGCTAATGAGTCTTGTCTCATAATGTGGCTAACTATCTCAGGAGGCATACGTTGATGGGTATGCATTACTTTCAGTCTGAAACCAGCCCAGGTAACTATTCTGCATGTATAGTGAGATTGTCCACTGTATAGATTTCCCTGATTGCTTTTGGATAATCAGATGATACAACGGAGAGGAATATAAACCAGATTTCTCCGTTCATATGTCAGTGATTAAATCCATCTCCTAGGCTAATATCCAAAATAAAAAGAGCTAGAAAATCAACTAAAGTTACTGCAGTGTTTGTATCATCAGTCTATTTGCATTAATTCTTTTTTTAACCACATGGTAACAGCTGAGTGCATGGTGCATAACAGAGCAAGTAAGTCCTGTTTGTGCAACAGGACTGCTAAATATTTACATTTTGTTCAAGCTACTGGAAGCAGCTGAGAGTTAAGTATTCCAGGCAAACCAGACCTGACTGCAAAACAATGATTCATCCAGTCAATTTATCACTCAGCTGAAGCCTGCATCCAATTTAAAAAGAGGAAGGAAGAAAACAATGAACTCAGTCCATTAGTTTCTACCCATTCAGTGCTGAATTTATCACCCTTCAGGTAAAGAAAAAAAAAACCAAAAAATGGATATTTATAGGATCTTTAATTATTAAGTTAAATATAGGCACAAACTGCTGAAGAACTTCTTGCGGTCTTAGTCTCTGAAATCCATAATCACATTCCTAGATGAATTGTTGTACAATCTTGCTTTTATCTATTGGTTACAAAATGAATTGGAGAGTAACAGCTTTGCACTTTGGTGAAAACTCGAAAGGTAACAATGTTGATTCATACTGGACTTAAAAAGGCATTTGGAATGCTGAAAGGTGAATCTACGTTGACTCCAGCAGGAGATGACTATTCTGACTTCTCTGTCTTGTTAGACTCTAATGTATTCGTGTATGCCTGATCTTTGCACCTTAGAAAAAGACGACCTTTTGGGCCTGGGAATCCTGCCTGTGCCTAGAGAATCTGACAGGAAGATACCATGATGCCCGGGGACCCGACCAGCTGGTGGAAGACCAGAAGCAGCTAACGACAGCACAGCACCTCTCATCTGAATTAGAAGCTACTACTGTCATGAATGTTTCTGCCTCAACCACTCTGCCTGGCTCATTGATGGCAACATGATGGCTTGCTATAGTCCGATAAAACGCTACTGTTGGTCAAAACCCTCTCCCTTTTAGGATACAAGTATTTCTGTCTTTCAGCTTGCTGACAAAGAAAATGTGATCTAAAGCAATCCACATTTTAGTGCAGATTAGTTTCTAATTAGAAATATATCAACTCTATCTTTTGAGTTCGTGTTTACACAGACTTTCCAGGATTAGAGAGCGCAGAGCATGGCACTCTGATCACACCATAGTGGAAGTCCTTTGGGGCCGGGTGTTAGCAGATAGAGGATGGCTGCTTATACGGAGATCAAGACCCAGTACATTTTGCTTCTCCTGCGGCACCGCTTCCTTTGGTGAAATGACAATGCAAGAGCCCTCGGTCTTGGAAGGCACATGCTGAGTTCAGGTACTTGAAAGAAGTTAAATTCTGACTTGCACTACAGACATGCCAGCTGTAAAAACTTGTATTGTTTTAATAGCACAACATATTAGTACTGACTGCTTAGCATCAATACCTTTCCATCCCCTCTGTATTATTGGAAATCCTAAACATTGTAACAGTTCAAACAAAATTGCCCCATCCTAGTCACATAGGGGACATTTGAAAAAGGACACAAAACAAGATAAATGGGAAAAAAAGAAATCTAAAGTACTTAACAAAAGCCAGACTATTTATCTGAAATCAAGACAAACACATCCAGAATGGTTCCTAGAAAAAAAAAGCAAGATGGATTGAAAATAGATATAAACCAGAAATAGATATAAACCAAAAAAGCAAAATAGGAAGATAGCAGTAGAAAAATTAAGGGAACAGGTCAGTTCAGAGTCAGATACACCAGACAAAAGCAACAAGCGAAAGAGATGGTGGCAGAGACATCATAAACAGCTTTGAGAAGAATAGTTTCTCGATTTAGTAGACTATCCTAGAATTTCCTTCAGGTGAGAGGACTATAGCAGTATTTTTCAGTTTATAACTTCCACCGGGTACATTTGAAATTCTGGCAACATTAAGCTGCAATTATCTGTGAAAGGAAGAGCAAGGACATTGGTAAAAGAAACTTTGTGGTTTTGTTTTATAGAAGGACAAGTCCTTTGTGAATTATAGTGGAGTACATAACATTAAACTTATGTATTTGTCTTGGAAGGAAAAGAAAGTATAAGCCCAGTTTCAGTGCATAGGGTGAAATCATGCGCATGCTAAGTAGGGTGGGTACCCCTGCGTGATGTGCGTTAGGTAACTCAGCTGTGGACAGGCAAGGTAGTATAAGAATTCTTTTTTTTTTCATATTTTTTCTCTATAAGCTGTCAAGGATGGCACTGAGTTATCTTACAAGTCCTGTAACCTTTTGTAAAGTGCAAAGAAACTACTTTACCTGTTAACTCTTGTTCTTTCAGTTTTCCTGAAATCAGTTTGTCCAGATGCGCACACAGGTTACCTCCATCATTACTGCTATTACAATTTTGCCTTTCACCCTATTTTTTTCCATTTCCGTGTGATTTGCTGTGACATACAACAGGAGACAATCAAAGTCTGTAAGCTAAGCTAAGAGAAATTACTTTCCTCTTCCATCTCATACTACTGATTTTGAAATGTCTTAAGTGCCAAATCAATGTCAATGCTACTCTCCACTTTTATCTGTATAGTTGACAATAATTAATAAGTTCATGATGAAAAGAAACTATTAAAGATACTAGACTGAAGAAGAAAAACACAATATAAGGTCACCTTGGCATAACAGCAGTAGCAGTCACCACAAAAACCAATGGATCACAGGGCTTAGAGGAAGAACTTTGTAAAATATTAATTACAATAGAAGAACTTCAGTCTTATTCTTCTTCCCAGAATACAGTTATTCTTTTAAGTAATGTTAGGCAAATCTTCAATATCTGAAAACTCTTTCCTGGATTTATTTATTTTTATTTTGTGAATTCTTCCTGTCACAAAAAAAAAAACCCCAAAAGGCTATTTTAGAAATGATTTAATTTTTCCTCACTAAAACTTACTTAGCATCCATGATCATAGGATATATGGATCATAGGGTATATGGATATACATAAACAATATTTTTTAGGACTTTCATTGTGAACTATTATGAGTCTGAATTGAAGACGATATTATTAGTTATGACTTTCCTGTTAACAATTCTCTAAGCATTCACTTAGGAAAGAAAAAACAGAATAAAATACTAGAAAAATACCATATAAATAGCTCTGTATCACAAAGATTGTATAGGAAATAACCAAGGCCTGTTTGCCATCCACAACAGGAATATTACTTGTGAGGTATTTCATCCTGTTCCTTACAAACCTTGGATATTTGCAGAAGGTCAAGATTACTTCACAGCAGTTCACTAACAAATATGAAGATTAAATTCATATGGTACAACTTGATCAGTGCTTTTCTGTTTATAGTTATCAAATAAATCAAAGTCTATCCAATTGCTTTTTGCAGTTGCAGAGAAAGGATATTTAAATCTTGTCGAGTCATTGATGAAAGCTGGTTTGGTTTTACCATTGCCTATAGGGAAGACTATCAATGACTTTCTCAAGAGCAGTATTAAGTCTTTCTCTCTCCTCCCCCCCCTCTGCCACTTTTTTGGTTAATCCTTAAACAATATAACCCTTCTTTTCTGCCAGGGCCTCTACATTTCTCAATCATCTGCAAAGGATTTGCCTCACAGCCTCAATACCAGCTACCGACTTCCCTAGAAAAATCAACTAGATTCTTCGATACTCTCAGAGAGCTATGAAGATCTTATAACCTTATGCTGCCACAAGGCATATTCAAGAAATAAGATCCGTTCTGAAATTCAAATCATCTTGACATATATTAGTAAAATTCCTTCTTGCTTTGCATCTTAAAAAATATGCAATAAACATTTATTCAACCATAAAAAGGTGGAATGAATGCAATTAACCCATTTAAATATCAATCATTTAGACAAGCAAAACACCAGTGTTCAGCCAGTCAATTTTATAAATGCTCAAGAAAGAATAAACCAAGAGTATTTTAATGGAAAAGCAAGCTAATTTGCAGTCTGCTACAACACACTGCTGAGCTTCTTGGGTGTACTCTGATTAGACATGTATTGCAGTAAAATGGCTGCCAAGAAGCCACAAACTCTGACGGTATTAGAAAGAAGTCTAACTTTCCCTTAGCCACATATAGGAAGAACAATTGTCGTGAAAAGTTGAGTGGTGTTAATATTGAAGCTTAATGGGGCAAGACTTGTTGCTAGTCAGAGAATCTGGATTTTGGATAGGTTCCAAGCACATAGAAAAATCTTTTCAGGAAAATATTAAATCTGATGTAGAAAATGTCTCATTATTTAAAAAATGTAGTGCAACCACTGCAAAGTTTTTTAGGCATTTTAATATCAAAGAATAACAGTAAAGAAATCAGAAAATGTATTTCATCAGAATCCCCTTAATGCTTTCTGGAGCTAATGTACCAAATGCCATTTCTGAATGCTTTGCAGCCACAAGGTGACAAAATAGCTATCAATGAGATAAGGTTTGTTCTGCTTAGAACTGCTCTTGCAGTTACAACATAGAAGTGACAAATTAGAGACTTCAATGATCTTTCTGGACGAAAGGTTTGAGACAGTTACAGCTGAGATTAGCACTTTGGATAAGAGGGTGACAGAAGATGAAAGAAAACCGGAGGCCTACAAGAAAGATCACAAGATGTAAAAGAAAAGAGCCTAAAATATTCTACTCATACAAATGCAAATAATCATGGAATAATAAACTGAGCACCTGTAGGACTAAATTAAAGCAGGAAAAAGAATTTGTAAATTGGATAAAGTAACTGGTTAAAAATCCTGAGTTTTTGCTGTGGTCTGTGAATGCAACCTTTTTTTTTTTTTTTTCAGACATCATGAAAAGCAAAAAAAAAAAACCAAAAAGGAAAGGAAAGCCAGGAATGGAGATGCATTTTTTCCTCCAAGGATCTTGAACATGTTCAGAGAAAAACCCATATAGTATAAGATTTGGGACTATATCAAATATGCTTAATTTCCAGGAAGACTCCAGAGACAGGAATCAGCTAAAACAAATGTTAAGAAATGTGCTTCTGAAATAACTGGAGAGTATTTGGAAAGATTGATGCAGGTTTTTGGCAGTGGACAGTTCTATCTCATAGAGTGTACATGTTCATGACAGCAGCCTTGGCATCTATGTTGACATCTTGGGGAGAACCTGACTGCCTTTTCCTTGCAATTTTTTTATTTCAGTGTGAAATTGATTTAAGCCAAAAATCAGCATGTTTATTTTGAAGCTGTGGGAGGTTTCCATATGTGCAGGACTGGTCTATCAGTGATTTTTAAGACAAATAATTTTGATGCTTTCTAACAGATCACAGTTCTTTGTGCTACAGGTAATATGCTCATATGAGTATTAATATAACATTCCTTTTAATGAAGTGCAGTCTGTGATCAAATAAGAATGGTTACTTGGAGATTTTCCTGGAATCTGTGGCTAGTGCAATTTTGAAGTGTTTCCTAATGAATGGGTCAATTTTTCCATCCAGTAATATGTCGAGTTATCTTGAGGAAAATCATATTCTGAAGATGTGCTCCGGATGGAAAAGTGAAAACTTCAGAGCCATAATCTGCCTGTTCTTCCAAGGGAGACTCTTTCTGCTTTAAAGACATCAACGGTAAGGAAGGAATTTACAGAGAGAAAATTGGGGACTAATGGTTCTCCCTGAAGGCTTTGTGCCTTTCCCACATTAGGTATCCTTGAAGGAAGAAATAGTGCCCAAGCCACTCCAATAACTTTAAGGGAGAGGGGCTTCGCACCCCCAGAGGCAGGTTAAAATATGCAGAGACGATGTTTTGTTACAAGAGTGTGGGAAGCCTGAGCAATGTGCATTGCCTTTTCTCATCATAACTCTTCCACACTGATGCGTGCAATAACCTGAGCCAAAGACTATCACAGGGAACTGGAAGATTATCAGGTTATGAATTACTAGCAGTGCATTGTCATCCCAGGTATTTATTTGTATATTCACCAAGTCATGACCATTGCTAATACCAGCACAGTGTGTTAAGAGTTAACTCTTTGGGAATAGGAAGTTATTCATTGCTGTGGACGTTTTGGAAATACACGAGTTTGCAAGAAGGCTTGCTGTATTTTTTTTCAGATCCATAGGAGTGCAGGAGACAGTTGCCACTGAAAAATGTAATGTAATTCACCTGGCTCCATAGAAGACCTTTAAAATATGAACATTCTACATTCAAAATGTTATAGTAAAGCCAAAAACCCACCCCAACAATATTTTTTTCTAATCTCATCACTTTGTGGGTGGGAGAGGTAGAAATAGGCTATCATTTGGTTATATTTGGATTTGATAGTACTGTTACAGGCAAGATGCACAACACACCTGTTAAGCAGAGAAATACCCCCTTTCCATAGGGTAAAGTCTCAGACCTTGAGACTAGATCATTTACTATAGTCTCAAGGTGAGTCTGTGGCAAAGTCTGGAGAAATGTCAGAGTTTTTGAATTGTAGCCCCATACCTAAACGACTAAACTGTCTTTAAAATGTATGGTCCTAGGGCATTTAATCCCCCAGAATCACTGTTGTTTGATCTGCTAAATTGGATATGTGAACATCCTAAAACATTTTTAGTATTAACAAAATACTTTAAATGGAAGGCTGTGACCTTCCAGTTTAATTGCAGTTGCAAATCTTTATCTCTTCTTCAGATTATTACATTTAATTCAGTCAGTGAGTGTTCAAACATAGCTTGTTCCTCTATATTCTGTATACAGCTCTTGGAGACCCCATTTGTAATTATTGCTCTATTTATTTAAGGACTTTGCAGCTACACGGAGATATTTGCCTTGAAGAATATAAACTGGTTAATGGTAAAATAGTAAATAATCAGAACTGATGGACAGGCTAGGCCTGAGTGGCATAACCAAGAAAACCTCTGAGTTAAGACTTGGTGAAAGAAGACTTTTCATCATTTCTAGTAATAGTGGACTTCTGTTTGATTCACAATTGGCTGTGAATTCCAGATATTGCAAGAATAAGGAATAATCACTGGCATTTGCACAAGGACTGGTAAAAAAAAAATATTGATTCAATTACTGATTCCTTGATGACCTGCAAACAATAACTTTTCAAGCTAATTCTACCCAGAAAAACAAACAAACAAACAGATGTAGCTTTCCCATGTTGAAAAGGCTATAGGCCTCAGACATTAACCTATAGGCTAGGCTTCAGTCCATTCATCATAGTCCTCAGGTGCTGCATGTGACAGTGTTGTTTACAGAATAGGAACAACCTGTTCTGCTAATTTCCTAAGTGATGATTTAAATGACAGAGGAATTAACAGGATTGTCTTTTCAAATTTTTTTTTCTTCATAGTTTGTGCATATGGGGGATTTTTTCCATCTAAAATGCTTTCATCTCCTTCCACTACCAACCCTTCTTTTGACAATTATTCTTTGTAGATAACACCTTTGGACTTTAAATCCGACTTCTTGAGAAGTCTTAGCAAGGTCTAGAGGACCTGGGTGAAAATGGGGAAAAGAACTTAGAGTCTGGAAAGCTTTGTATCATCTAACAGGGTTTTGGAACGTGAGCATTCTTGTTAGAAATCCAGTCTGTTTCCCGGATATTAATGCCTGGATTGGCATTGAACTCAGAACTGATGGGAACTGTTGTGTGCACAGAAGTCTGTAAGGTTATAAAATCTCCACTCTTAATTATAAAGAAATGAAAAGCGTTATAGCATAAAAATTATTTTGTTTGCAGTCAGTGAAAAATTAAGATTTTCTTTAGCTCTGAAGAGTTTGTTGTTGAGCTTATATCACTTTTGCTTCCATGCTCATTTATACTGAGACTTCGCAATAACAAATATTTAATTCACAGCAAAGCATAACAGCAATGGCAAAAGAAGCTTTGGAAAGTAAAAATAACTGTATGTGTGTATCTCCTCAATTAGATACAGGGCTTATAAAACAGCCACTGTAAAGATGCTGCATTGGTGCAGTGAGGAGACTGGACTTCCTTCTTGCTATCTCTTCTGCACAAGATGATTTAAATTTTTTTGACTAATATTTATAATTTCATGCAAGGGATTGACTCTATATCAGTGCTTGGCAATGTGTTTAGTAACTGTGAAAATACTCTTCCCACATGCCTTCTTTGCTTGACTATGCCATTAGAGACTGTAAACAGAGGACAGTGCTAGAAATAGAAAGACAGGTTTATGGAAAGGGGACAGCACCAGATACTGATCGTCAAGGTTGCCTTGTATCTGTCTTCTGTTCCTACTATAAAACCTACTGCCTTTTCCAAGGGTGACAAGTAATTTACGGTCCTTACAATATACTAATTTCTACTAACTCAAGAGTTGTCTTATAAAAGATGTTCTTAAAAGAAATCATTACTGTCTTGGACAGCATGATCTGTTCCTAACTGTATTTTGTGCTGCAAATAGATGGATGTTCACATATTCTTCCATATCCAGAAAGAAATTTCCCAGCTAATGAATCACAGAGCAGGTCATTCTGCAAGGTATTTAACCAGATAAAAATTATATTAATTTAAGTAAAACAAAAAGAGCATAATAGTTTCAGTTAAATTTCAATTCATTTGTACAAACCAATCCCTGCACTCAGGAAAGAGTCAATATTTACATTTGAAATCACTGGATAAAGAATTGCTTTATGATTACACTATTTAACATATGCAGATTAGACTACAGAAGTTTCTGTATTGAAACTCAGTGAGAAGAAATAAAAATACAAAGCCTGAATTTACAGCTTGACCTTATTCAGTCAGTGATTGCCATTAAGTTTCTCTATATCACAAAACTATAACTTAATCACTTTAAAACTTAAGCGATGTAAAGCATGGCTCCAGTGGAAGGGTTAGTCAACAAAAAATGATGTGAAGCTTTCATAGTTTCTTACCACTGCTGAGAAAATATCATTAGGTGACAGCATTCCACTTTGAAAGTCATAGGTAAAGCCCTTTTTTTTTTGTGTTCCCCTCAGCTCTTAGCTGATGGAGTGGGTATGAAGCATCTAAGTTGATGCATTTGACCCTGGTAAGATGGAGACTGAGCTAATACCACTGAGAGTATCTACAAAGCTACAGCCAAATTGACAAGAACCGTGATAAGAGCATTGTGTTACCACTGTGAGTAACTGAACAACTGTTTTTCCTCCATGACCACAAAAAAAAGAGTGCTTAACCTAAAATTTTCCCTGGGATGGCAACATTTCCCAAAAGTGAATACTTTGGGTCAGATTCCCATTGCTCCATATCAGTGCTAGGCCTATTCATCACAGTCATATCTTCCCAAAGAAACAACAGCAAAATCATTAACCACCATACACTGTATTTTGCATTTAGAGCTTAAAAATTCCCACAGGATCAAATGTGGTCATGAAGGGCTCATCTACATTGTGCTTGGTATCATAACCAATGGCTTATTAATTATGGAGGAACTATGTGTCCGAATAGACTTCTGTTTAATTACTTTAAATATGTGTTCAATGTTATCTAGTATTTCCTGTGCCTCCTCACAAACAAATTAGTTGTAGTTATTTCAATTTTTTTCACCATCTGTAATACTATAATACTGCAAAGCTTTTGGACTAGGTGCCACTTCACAGGCAAGATGGCAGTGACATCTGTCACTGTGGCTACCCAGCACTTCCCTCCAGCTGCCAACACAAGGTATATAAAGGTCCTTTTCCGGTTACATAAGCATTTGTTAAGCTCACATCCCTGATGTTATAACCTTCAATGTGCTGTGTCTGCCGCAAGCTGGAATTTACTTGAAAAATGCCAGGGGAAATTTTCTATCTGTGTGCAAGAGCAAAGCTAGAAAAACTGTACTGTTTCGCTCATGCTAAAAGCAAAATCTGATGCTTTTTCTTTTGAGATGCTCTAATTCACCTAATCACTGGAGAAGAACTTAAAGACAAGTGATGCAAATGGCTGAGCTGTGTAAAATGGACCTAAACTGAGTCACTTTTTAAGTCCTTCAAATCTGTGATTTGCTCATATAATATAGAGAACTGCTAGAACTTTGCAGTCAAACCTCTTTGAGCTTTGAGTATCCTTTTGAGTATATTCTTGCCATGTGTTTTCCCTGCTGCTTCAGGCTAAACTGGGGTCAGGACCTAGAATCATCTTTTCTGAGTTGTTAGAGGCTCTCCTTCCAGAAGCAGAGGTCTGGAAGTGTGATGGTGTGTGACTGATTCTTGCTCTAGTTAACTGAGATAACCCTGTCATATAACTTCCTTAACAAACCGTTGAATTCATCTTACAAAAATCCTTTTTTTTTTGGTCTCTGATGCTCCCATTCACAGGAAGTAACTCTCATAGGTAGAAATCTTCTGCTTCCCAATATTTCTTACATTCATAGGTGGTTTATTCCTTTTTTTTGTTATACCTCAAGTATACCTGAGTATAAATCTCTTTCTTTTCCCCACTTTTGTTTCTATGTAATAGAATCTCCATGTGCTTTTTATCTGAATAGCCCTCTTCTGCATCATTTCCAACACAAATCCATCTTTCTTGCACATTGATATAACAGTGGAGGGCTTTTGAGGGTTTGCTTGTGTTGTATACTACTCAACATTTTCTTTAGGACTTGACTGATGGAACAGGCGTGCATATATTAAATGGAAGTTTGGCATTAGGCAAAAAAAATAAGCTCCATAATGATTATCCAGGGAGAATGTGAGATCTCGAGTATAGGAAATAACTTTAAAAAAATTAAAAATAGTTATCCGTTAGGAATAGTTTAGATTGGGAAGATATGAATAGGTGTGGGGGATGTGGGAGAAGAAAGGGTTTCAGAGGTTCATTGCTGGCCAATTTACAGTAAGATATCTTATTTTTTTCTTGAAAAAATATTCTTCCACTCAGCATTAGCTGACTTCATCTGATCCTTTTTATTCACTTATTGCCAATATTCTAATTAATTTCTTTATGTCCATAGCTTATTGAATGATATTCAGAGCTTTTTATCGTGTTTCCCAGTTTTGTACTACAGCAAAATATATTAGAAAACTCCCTGGTTTTTGACTGAGATGACTAATGAAAATGTTAAATTAGATCAAACCAAGACAAACCATGAAGAAACTCAGTTATATTAAAATGTGTCTAGACTACAAACATAGTCTGTTATTTCTTCTCTTAGTACTTTCCTTCTCAACATTATAGTTCTTGAACTAGGCTACATTTTCTCTTGCTTAATGGATAATTTCCCATGTGAAGATGTACCAAATACTTTGTTGCAATCCAAACAGACTGACAAGCTTCCTTCCCATCATCTGGAAAAGAAGTTATGAAAGTGAAAGCATCAAGTTAATCTTACCCAATATTTTTGGCAAATCTGCATAATATTTCACATCATTTTGGTTTTCTGCCAATTTTTAAGTAACTCTGTTCTCAAAATCTGTATTATACTCTTTCTGCATCACTGACATAATCATAAAAAGCCTCTAATTTTGTATCATTTTGCTTTCCCATTCTCAAACATGGGGTTTTTTATGTGATAGTTCTCCATCACTGCTGCCAGCTTTTGGGATATGCAAATCCAAATTAGGTGAGCTATGGTTTCATTTGTCAGCCTTTTCAGAACTCTCTTAGGGATGAACTGCCTGTATTTGGATGCCTTAACCTCTGAGTTTTCCTTCCATCTTAGAAGCAGAAATCTCTTTTTTAATTTTGTCATTCCTGCTAGACAGTCTTTATTTATTATATTGATTTTGGTATCTTCACAGCTTTGCTCCAAAGCTCTCAAGCTTTATTCTTCCTCTTCCCCTCCCTCCTTTACTCTGTATGGCTGACAATTCTTTTATTTATACTTCTTAATCTAATTTTTAATGTGTATGTCAGTCTGTATTTTGCTTATCCTTTTATATTATGTCCTGTCTAAAACAGTGCTTTCTTTGCTGATCAATATTTTTGCTTCATTCATTGCCAGACTCTCATTTATAATTAGAATCTGTTTTCCTCATCTGTTATTATCTTTTTATAATGTTCTCATTAACTACTGCAATGAGATCTGAAAGAAACAGTACCTTCTGATGAAGAGGCATTTATAACATAAGATATTGCACTGTGTAATATAGATTTCCCAAACCGTCTACCAAAATGTGCACTGACAAATCTGAAACACTGCATTTCTACATGTCATTGTGAAAGAGAGAAACGTTATACGCTTTCTTGCCTCTGCAGTTTTACTCATGAAGACAAGCCTCCTCAGTTCATTAGAAAACTGAATATTTTCAGAACAGTATAGAAGGGCATCACATTTGTTCAAAAGAAAGACGAAAGAAACAGAAATACTCTGAATTAATTTTTCATCTTCTTCCCAGCAGTCAGAAAACCTTACTTAAATCCACATTAATTTTCCTTTCTCTCTACAGCTAAGCAATATGACTGTAAGTGGACACGACCCTTTAATGTTTGTTGTGCATGTATGGCAATGAGCAAAGCTCAAACTGTTTGTCAGTCTTCTAAGGTTTACACTGCTTTATCATAAAAGCTCTGTGTCTCAATATGACTGTGGTTTCTGACCTGACTGATGAGCCAGAAAATTGAATATGTGCTTCATAAAATCAATACAGTGCTGGACAGACCAATATTAAATAGTTAGTTAAAAATGTTAATTGCAATTTTCTTGCAAGAACTGAATCTGTGGGTTGTAAGGATAATCGATTAAGGCACAAAATGCTTTGGAAATGTGGGATGGTATAAGACTGAAAAAACCTGAAAACAAATGTATTTCCCAGACAGGTTTAAGTTCTGTGTCTTTATAAATTTCTGAATCCAAATGAGAGAATCTCCAAAAGGGTTAAAGATAGTGTTAATTCAAATGGATTGTTTTCAAATTATAGCAACTCATAAATAGAATCAAATTACCATTACACATTAAATAGAGGTCATGTTTATATTCATAGATAGTAATACCACTACAGCAGTTTTGCCAATATTTTTATTCGAAGTGTGCTGCTTAATTGTTACATAAATAAGGCCCTCAAAAACATTTTAGAAAGGCAGAGAAATTCACTAAATACTTTTACAGTTACATCTAAAATTTATAAATCACATTTAAAATATTTCTTATGAAATGTTCTTTTTTATTGTTTGAAAATACAGTAACTCTGTGACTTCAATTCAGGAAAGGATTTCACATAAACATCTTCAAGTTGACTTCACTGTATTGTAAACATGTACTAGAAAGTAAGTTAATACAAAATGCCTTGCTAATAATGGCTGATAGCAGGTTGATACAATAAATTAATCGTCATAGGGAAGGTCTTTTGATTTCGTGCCAGTGTTTACTGTTACAATACCTGTTCACCTTCTGTATCCATGTATCTGATTGCAGGCCTGAAGACTCAGAGTCACCTTTACTATTATCCTATCTAGAGTGAAGCTCTTCACATCACGGAAATTAGACTTTGACTCTAAGCATTTGGTTTTATTGTTGTTGTTGGTGTTTATTGGCTGGATGGTTAGAGTTCTTAGGAAAAGTGTTATTGCTATGAGTATCATTGTTTTGAGGAGAAGATGTAAAACATGCATCCTCACTGCCTGATTGTGCAACTCTTTCCAAGTCAGTGGTTCTTTCTTGCACCTTGGTCAGTTCAGACGCAAAAGTGGATCCAATCAAATTCCATTAAAATCAGTGACTGTATTAAAGTTAAGCCTTCATGGATAAATGGACAAAATAAGAAGGAGTACATGAGTGCTGCATTATTTAATGCAGGTTCATTTCTGGGACAAGCCTTTCAGAAGACACTTGAGGCTTCAGTGTTCTTGGGATAGATTTCATGTACTGTAAAACACCCTGCGTTTCCTCTTCTCATTCCTCAGGAAACCACCGGGTGAACAGTCACAATGGAATGTCACAACAACCTGTCATTTCTTATTTATCACTGCGTATGTTCCTGTATTGAATTACATGTGATTATATTTTGTTTCACAACTTCATTTCTGAGATTCGGGCTGATCATGATGGCTTTCTGTGACTATTGACTCCTGCAAAAATACTTTAAGCTTTCCTATCTCAAGAGGCTAACAGAAGTTACATTAATTTTCATTCAGGAATAATATTACCTGTAATTTTCTAAAACGCTGTTTTAGAGTTTCTGGGTGGCTAACTATGAAATTACTGCTTCTTTATAGCTGCTTAATTTCAGTCCATAATGGAAAACCATTATATAGTACCCAAAGGCTGATATGGTAAGTGGCTTTCAGAGCTTTTCATTTCATAAGTACTTTTGTTGAATTAGTTATAGAATGTACAAAGAATCATAAGAAGTTTTGCTCTAGTCTGCCAGAAGCCATACGTCTGTCTTGGACAAACATGAAGTTTGTGCCTTCATAACAATCAACACAGGGTAAGGCTTTAGCTGGCCCAGACTGTTAAATGACTATACAAATTGCACCAGAAAATTAAACTGTCAATAGCTTATCAGAAGGTTTATTTGGTCTTTGCTTCTTAGTACTTACAAACTGAAATGGAAGCAAGTATTGGTGTGGGAAATACTCTTATTTGAAACACAGAATGAAATATTTTAGGTTGGTGGCCATGTAGAGTGAGGAAATGTACTTCATCATGGGAAAGAGAGAAGGATTTTGAGCACTTAAAGCACAAAGGTTTCAATTTGTTTTGCTTGTCTTTTATGTAGTTGTCTGGTTTTATGCCTACCAAGACCCTGAGCACTATAGAGCTACAGCTCCCACTTCTTCAAAAGTTCTGTATGCCTTTATATTGAAGACAGGTAGAAGATGATGTTCTTGCTTTACTCAAAGCCAAGCTGTATTTCCATTTCCAAAGCATTCTTTAAAGACATAAGTGACTTTTAGGACTGAGCTGAATCTAAAAGCAATAACAGACTGAATCCAAAACTAGGAACATAAAGGCAACAAATTGTTCATAAAACCCACATTGCTGTAAGAAGAGTATTCCCTGTTTGACTTAATCTTACCTTTTCATACTTATTGTAATTGAGTCAGAAACACATGGAATTTTCTTGCAAGATGATGTGACTCTGTTAAAATAGCAATTGCAAAATGCCGATGACAGTATGTACTGTCAGTAGATATTAATATGTTCAAGAACACAGTATTAGATTCATGACATTTTTAAATCTATTTCAATGCATTAGGCTGAACAGTGTTAGCAGAAATAAATCTGTATTACATTTCTAAAAAGTATATTAATACAAAATTATGAATCTTGCTACTATGTAATAAGTCAAGTCTTGATTCCTTCAAAGTGTACAGTTAATACTTACCAATTGTTTGGAGGAATTCACCAGGTAACATCGTTAATGTCCTTTAGTGTCATACTACTTTTGAACTCCTGTGAGCAGACAATCAGTGTAATAAATATCCATGTTTCTAAAATTAAACTAAAACTCTCTTTCAGTAATTACAACTTTAACGAGGCTTTTTAACCTTGCTCCCTGGTCTCATCCAGGTTAAAATTGTAAGTTTACCAGAATTGTTTAAACAAAGATTTGGTATTTTTCTACATAATGTTTTCTGCTTCATATAGGAATTAATTCAGGAAATCCTACTGTATAGGAATCAGACCTCAAAATCACTGAGGTCTTTTCTAGCCTTGTAATGAATGAAAGTATGACTTTATGCCAAGAATAAGCTATTAATTGGCCCTACCTCTCTGTAGGTCCTTTGTCTTTGTACCTAATTAAAATAGCGCCAAATGCTCTCTCCTCTGAAGAACAAGAAAACAGTCAGTAGTACACAACATTAAACAATATGGATGTGTATTATTGTACTTCCCTCTTGGCACGTTATATCAAATTCATCAAAAGTATAATAACATATCCCCAAATGTTCCCCCTAACAAATAATGAAAATTCTTTCCTTGGAAAGTGCTCATTTAAGCATAATTTTTTTTCTACACCATTGGAAGGTCAATGCGAGAAAACCAGCATGAATTTTCTTGATGAATTGATAATTCAGAACCAATTTGATGTGAATCTTCAGCTCTGACAATACATGTGACTTTGGCTAAGTGCCTGGGTATATACAGTGAGCAAAACCAAAGTAATGCAGATGGTCTTGGTCTCTTACATTGTGTGCTAGCACAAATAATATTGGCACTTCAATAAGGCTGCCAAAGCTATCTGTAATAAAAGTTCAAGATGAAAAAAACAACTGTTTACTCTACATTGAAGAATCATGGATCATATTGAGCTGCAGTAAATCTACTGGTGTTAAAGATTCCTTGAAGGGGATATCAAAGATTAAAATAAATAACCCTGCAGTTTGTTAGCCTTCCTTTCTTTGAAGGGCTTGCAATACATCTAAAAGGACTAATAAGGCCCTATTATAGACACAGAATTTGTACTTGCCTCACCGTCAAATGAACTTGAAAAGGCACTGGACATGCATAGAAACAGATGTGAGATCAAGCGTGAAGTCAATTCTTTGTAACCTTTCCTTTTTCATCTTATTATCTAAGTAGTCTTGAGGTGGCTGTCAGTTAAAAAACCTGCTAAAAAATACTGAAGATATACAGTAGCTTTTGTACAGATAATACACGATAACAAGTATTAGAAAGTGTGCAAAAATCTCCTTTAAAAGCTTTTCAGTCTCCTGAGGTTTTAAAAAGATAATCAATTCAAATGCCTCCTCATTAGTGTAAATATAGCAGAAAAAAGTGGGAAATGGTTAAACTTAATGCATTTTTGCATTGTACATCACATTATTGTCTTTAGAAAGGGTGAGGACAAATTTCAGAGGTTTTTTGACCAGTGCCTGTGATTTTCCGTATGCATTAATTTAGGATTTTTTTTTATTTTGGCTTTTTGTTTTTTGTTATTTGTTTGTTTGGGGGTTTTTAATAAAAGAAAGGACCAGACTTGTTTTCACTTTTGTTCTACAGTTTCTCCCTAAATGCTGCACAAATAGTTATTTTAAGTTCTATCTCTGGTGTCAACAGGGCAATATAATTCTTCCTAAACATAGACTGCTGTATTTTTCACCTCAGTGGAGCTGATCCTTTTCGGAATAGCAGTTTTATGTTAGTGTAATTTTCTAGCTTTGAAGGAAATCATTACTTCCTTCCTCTGAACAGATTTTCAGTCTTTGTTTTGTAGTCCACAATATCACTTTTACTCTACGTGACTTCAATGATTTCCCCTTCACATAACAGTATATACCTCAATAACTTTTCATATACATTTGAAATTAAGCAAGACCCCATGGAAATCAGTAAAGTCATGGCAGTAGAAAGTTGATGTAATGCAATAGAGATTTCAGCTCTGACTCTAAAGGTAGAAATACAGCTGCAGGATATAGTTTCACATATTATTCTGTCAAGGGAAGGCTACTTTAAGAGTCTTCAACTTAAACATTTGTGCTTAATACTGCAATGACTGTTTTGACTCGTCTGTTGGGTTGGCAAGGTTTGCCTAAGAAACCTTAATTTCTGTTTGCATAGGCTATCTTACTTTATAAAGTCGAAGATTTTTGAAAATCCTCAAAAAAAATCCTTGAAAAAGTCTTTAATTTATATGTAGAAAAACTTAATGTGCAATTTGCATGTTTTTTCATTACAAAAACATCGTAAAACAGAGTTTCTCAACATTTTACAGTCAATGCTTGACTTCAATGCATTCAGATTTCTCAGCTTTTCACAGTATATATCTTGGTTAGACGTGAGTGAAAGCCTGGTTGTCCTATATTCCCTTGCTGGTGAGGTATGCACATTTAAGGAGAAAGAAAATGAATGAGTGACAGACTCCTCTGGTCTGTAGAGAAACCTTCTGTATCTCATGCATGCAGTGAATTTAACTTCACTGAGGGCCTCAAATAAATGAAAATAGTAAGAAAAAGCACACAATAATTCCTTTTTATTTTCTAAGTTTTTAAACATCATTAACTTTCTTGGGCAATGATACTTGTCTATGTTTTCTTACTGTACAGATATTTACCATTGCAAATAGAAATGATTATGGGATTTCCTTGTCTCACCTGAAGTCAGTCACAGAACTTCTAGTTGGGCTCAGTAGAGCAGGCATCTGGTCTAGTGCTATTCCTTCTGAAGTTTCTCTTCTGTATTTGCCATACCTCCTTATGCCTGTGAGAAACACCAGTGCTTGTAACCTTTTTAATAATTTTACCTTCTTCCCACCTGAATGAATCCATGCAATTTTCTTCAATTCCTGATATAAACTCAACAGGCAAACTCATTGTTTTTTCCTCTAAAGGGACCTTTCTAGCTTAGAGTTCATAAAATTTATGAGAAACTTGAGCTGTTTCAAATTATGTCCTTATTGACATCAACAATAATTTTGCAGTGATACAGCCCAGTATCTCAATTTAATTCAATACATCTGCAGTGAATCATTACCCAATGTGAGTTTTTATTAACCTTAATAGCAATATTTCCCTCTCTTATTTCTGCGTGGGTTTTGGATTTCTTGGTGTATGCTCCTGCCTAGGACTACTACTTCTCACACTACAATTCATACTTCACTAAGGAAATGTCACATCCACTTAATTTTGTTGAAAAGACTATATGATTATTAGATCTCTATTTTCTATTGAATTACCTGCCTTTGAGATCTGATAGGGCCTTTCTCCTTGCATATCTTTTGTTTTTAAAAACAAGTGCTTTTTTTATACCTTATATTTGAACTTCCAAATTTGTAATCATGACTTTCTTTCCTTTCAGTAGTATTCCAGTTTTCAAAGAAACATGCCAAGATAAGTGCTATTTACTGAACACGTAGGAAGAACGAAAAGATGCATTGCTCTTCCCCTGGCACTATATTTTTGCATGTGTATATTTGCATCCACTTTGAAAAATATTTTTTTCAAGCAAGTATTTTGTTAACCTTCACAAGATAAAAATAAAGAATTGTTAAAAATAAATGAAAGTTCTTACCTATGTCTTCAATGCTCTAATTCATTGTTGATGAAATCTTCCTATGGTACTGATAGAAGCTTGTTAATGCTGATCTCATTATAGGTAATGCTGAAATATTTAATTACAGGCACAATTTCTTTAGAAAATACCATACTAAGTAAGTAATGTAATTATACCAGGAGGCAAAAGAGAAAAGATTAGTGCAATAAGTGACCTAGCTTTAATAATGTCATTCAAAATTGTAATTGCAAAATTATCCACTATGTTATAAATGTTCACTAACATAATTTTCATGATACTCATCATTTGAAGCGCTTTATGAAGTAAGCAATTATTTTTTCCCAGTGTATAAATATCAATTCCATTAATTTTAACAATCCCTTCCTCATTGTGCAATCCTGAGAACTGTATATTTAGACATAGCACAAAATGCCTGCAGTCATGACTGAAAAACCTGTGTTGTAACAGACAGTGTTTGGCTGCCAGTTTTCTAAATCTTTGTACTGATCATACCTAGAAAGATTTAGAGGTCAGGTTTGAGATAAGAACTCAGAACTGCTTAAAGATGCTTGCAACCTGCTCTTATAAAGGTATTGACAGTAAGTTCCAGATTTTTTATCTCTGGGTAGGTGGTGTGCATATATGTCTGTCTGTCTGTCCATCCATCCATGTAAAGTTATCTCATGGTATTTTATTATACCTTCAAGACTTAGGTCAACACCATTTTAATTTTTTTTTTTAAAAGAATGAATATGGAAAGCTGGATAAAAATCTGTGCATGGGTTTGTTTTCTTTTTTTTTTTCAGTCATGTAAGTACTTCATTATTCAGCAGGATGAGGAATGTATCAGGGTTTTTTTGATCCCTGAACTACATTAAGCTGTTGTCAGAATGAATAGGAAAGACAAATTTTCCCTTTGAAGATGAATTAGTCAACTGTGATAGTAGTTTTCCTTCAAGTTCCCTGGCATTTCTTGCCATGTAATTGTCCACGTATGGAGGAATCTAGAGCACTGATCCACAAAACCAATGTGTGGTGCTTCTCCAGATCTGATAATGACTAAACTGTTTATTATAATAGATAGAATTTTTTCCCAAGTATTTTGTATTCAGTACTTTTTTCCTGTTTGGTGTTTATCTTCACTTATTGCTTGTTATGGTACAGTTTGTTGCCGAATCTTGTGAATGCAGAATTCTTTAACACGTGTGAACTGAACCTGATACATTTTGGACCTTTCCTCTAGGTACTCCTGAAGGATAAACAATAATATCTGTATTGAGAAATCTCAGATGAAAATGTGATTAACAAAACAAAATACACTAGGTCAGAAAACTGGATAAGTTTCAAAGCTATATAACTTGACTAATATCCTAATAAAACCTATATGTGGGCTGATAAGCTATGTGTAAATAATTCCTCTTGTATGATTCGGTAAAATTTGTCAAGTCTAAGACAGTTGAAGTGAGACTTCCTGTGCAGTTGAGAAAGACTCTTTAAAGAGCAACTTATCTAATGCACCTTAGACACCCAAGGCTGAGCTGAACTGCTTTTGAAAATACATCTTGCTTTCAGTAACTCTAATGGATATCTCAGTCACTGCTTGCTGAGTCTATATGCGCATTGTACTGATGTTGGGCTTAGACTGGATGCCTGGCTTTCAGACAGCTACTGTGTCTGATGAATACCATCTGTATTATCTTTAGCACAGAAACACATGCGATTGCATTTTTAGAGGTAGCACTTGCCATAAAACAGATCAGAAATTTTGAATCTTACAAGCAAAGTCTTTCTTCCACTTCCTACATAGCTCTTTACAGAAAATTCAGCCATAAGTTTCAAAAGGTTTCAACAATGGTGTTAAATTCAGAATGAATTATGTGAAAGCAGGGCTAGACCAGAACTGAACTTTGATGAAAACATCATTCATGATGATCATATTACACACCTGCTGGCTTTTTTCAAGACTGTGCAGAAGATGGCTTTTCAGCTCCCTCCTTCTTACTTCTGGCTTCCAGATTTTCCTGTAAACTCTGCCCAACTGGATTTTTTAGGAGTGGGGAAATAAAATATGTTGTCATAACAGATATAGGCTTCTTAGGCTTTCTCCACCAATATGACCTGTTGGGAGAAAAATGAAAAATTGTCAAGGAAAACCTGTGCTATATTGTCAAGGAAAACTGTTTTGGAAGCATTACCAAGCACAAGGACCTTTCCTTTGTCAACTACCACTGCCAAAGTTATTGCATTTACTATTATTTCTAGGGTGTAATTTCCATGTTGTTGCTGCTGCTTTATGACTTAATTCATAGGACAATATATAAGATCATATGTTGGACTACAATGAAATTATTGTATAATTATAAACTGCTGTTAAATTCTATAAAATGCATAACTGAAATGCATTACAAGCTGATGAGTGATTTATAAAAATAATCTGTGTAAATTTAGAAATTTCCGTATTCTATATTTTTAATGAATATAGTGCAAAAAACTGATATTAATACAGTTTTCTGTGTTTGGCTTGTACATATCTAGGCCAAACTAATTCCTGGTGTAGAGTCATTAATTTGATGGGATTTACATCAGAGATACGAACTCATTCAGTTATTGCTAGCACCATCTGGAAATTTATAATGCCATAGCAATGTTTCACTTGTTGAAGACACATTCTTCCTTTTTGTTTAGGATGGGAAGACAGGGATTGAAAACTGAAGATCACTTTAGCTTGCCCTATATCATCTTAATTCCCTGGCAGGCTTTGTTATGCTTGGATGGCGAGGTGTGATTTCTTGCCTTCTGTTCAGAAGCTCACTCAGTACACCAGACCCAGCCATGTCAAAACCTCAGGTAGCTCAAGACCAAGGCTACAGAAACAGCGAAAGTATGGACAAGGATTATGGAAAATATGGATAGGTTTATAAATGCTACATATATGTGTGTGTGTTGTGTAACAGTTATCTCTGCCTATTATAACAACCTTCCAGAGCTGGCAAAAATTATTTGCTGTGAACAAGACTAATTTAGGCATAACTGATTAATTACCACAGAACAACTTTACTGTGGCATCTTTCAGTCAACTATTAAGAAACTTTGTGCAGGTAGAGAGGAGTAGAAGTCTGCGTGTTGTTCCATCTAGAAAACTGACTCTTCTGTACCTTAAGTATCTGCTTATTTCTGTTTCCCATGCTGAGAGTGTGCCTGGGCTAGGCAGCATGCACAGCATGGCCCTTCTGCAGTGAAGACAGCACAGACAGCGCAGACCCCCCGAGGCTGTTGTACCGGAGGGAAGCTGGCAGATTTGCTGGCAGCCCAGGGAGTGATGAAGCACAAAGCTGATAGTCACCTTCTTCATCTTCAGTCTCATTTTATTGTATGGAATGGGATGAGAATTTTTGTTAAATGTAATGGTATTTGTTAAATATAACTATTTAGGTGTGTTAGCAGGTGTTTATTGTAAGTCCATTGGTAACACATTTTCATAATTTTGCCTGAAAATGCCTACCCTTAGAGGTTCATTTGTTTGCCTTGTTATTTGTGTCTGATTTATATTTGCAAAGGCCACAGGATTCATCAAAACTGGTCACCTTTCAAGTGAATGGATATGTTGCCATGTAGTTCACTGGAAAATACTGCCTAGGAAAACTTGTATTCAGAATGTTTTGGTAATTATAGTTTATTTTTATTCAGACAGGATTCAGTTAAAAAAATAAAAGAAAAATTATAAAAAGTTTTAATTTAAATAAGTTGATTATGTAGCTATATGATGCTAGAATGATGAACATTATCCAGTCTTTATAAAAATTATTGTAATGAACTTATATATTCCCATAGATATGTGCATTTATATAAAGAAGAAAATCTGTGCAGCAAAACCTAGATAAATTATCTTTGTTGCAGTCAGCTTGGTAGACACGTTGCCTCTGGAATGTTAATAATCACGAATTTTTATGTAACAAAAAGTGAAATACACAGTATGTAGAAATACTCACAAGCAGAATTTCTTTTCAAGGAAGGTAAAAGCATAAAAATGTCTGAAGGATCACTAATAGCAAAAACACTCCAACCAAAAAAAAAAAACCCACCACCCTTAAAACTGAGTACCTCACCAAGAGATTATGAAAAATATCAATCGATCCAATAAATCAGGAAAACTGCTTTAGATGTAGAGATGGAAGAATTAAGCTAATGAATAAAGGGGGAAAATTTTGAAGAGCAAATCTGAATTTTAAAACTAATTCTTCTAAGTACGTCTTGCCAAATTTTCAATTCTATATTTTTTTTTATTTGCATACAAAAACATGCCTAAAAGAAGACTTTCTGTTCACTGCAGGGACCCTTGTCATAAACGTTATTGATATGATATCAAGTGGTATAAACAAATAGGTGAGTGATGAGTTGAGAGTTGAATCTCTTTCTGTCATCCCAAATTCACTGTTTCTACAACTTAATTTCTTTACTCCATTTCTGAAGCCTGTGATCCAGCAAGTTTCACTTATGTGTTTGCCAGAGGGGAACTGATGCACTGGGGGCTTAGCTCTAGGGACTCCTCATATTAAAACAAGCAATGCCCCATGGGGAGTCAATTTCTGAGGCAATACTTTAACATGAGCTCTGCTCCCCACAATATACCTACAAAACTCATGTATTGTTGTTCATATACAATAAATTACTCCTTTCTATGAGATGATGGGGAGGAAGGAGCAAGTTCTGTCCCAGCTGTGTACCAGAATTACTGCTCCTGTTTGTCCTACACCATCCCTCCTCTGAAAGACATGACCTACCTCATGGACTTTGACACATGAAAAGTCAGCAGTCTCTGTCAATTGTTCACTTGGTAGCATATGGTTATATCCCTTTTTTTACCACCACTTAATCAGTGTTTTCCAACGTAACATCTTTTCCATGTTGTATACCAGGGCATATTTGACTCTGGGTAGTGACAAATTCCAATGCTCATGACTGCAGCAGAGAAGCAAGATTTTTGGAAGTATATGCTGTCACATCCCTAAGCACCATAAAAATTTCTTTCTTCCTTTGTTGTTCAGCATTTTAATTGCTGACAGTTAAGAGGATGTTTTATGACAGGAGGCAGAGCCAAGGAATGTGAAAACTCAGCTATAGCAGAATCCTGACTGCATTTAACCATAGCATGAAAATCTGCAAATGGAGCCTCCAAAGGCATGAAGTACTAAAGCAGTTTTCATTGCTGACATTCATCACAGACTACAGGCATTGTGCCATCTCTGTTCTGCACAGGGACCTAAAACTGAGGCACCTTTCTGAATTCACTTTCAAGAATATGCAAGGCTCAATATTAAAGTAGTGAATTGGTCCCTCAGTCTTACCAACTGCACCAAAAAGATTATCTAATTTCCAGCCTCAGGACACCATACATAGCCCAAGAGAAAATGCCTTTTTTTTTCAAGAGAATTTTCCTGTGCAGGGTAAGTCTGGCTCAGGGAGAGGAATATAGTCTAGGTAACATTCAGCAGTAGCAATCATCTCTGCTTCCTCCTCTCATGTGAACATTTCTAGAGGTTTCACACGCTACAAACATCTCCACCACCCACAAGGTCCCATTTGCATCACTACAGCCTCTCGGTAGCTTGCCTGATTGCCACTACACTGAAATGACTGTGTTGCCCTTTTAAAGGCCTTCTTGCCTGCAGGAGTGGAAATTGGGTCAAAGCGCATAGGTCATAAGCGATAAATGTATATACGCATAGATTCTGCTCTGAGGGCATTAGAAATGGTGTGTGTAATTCAGGAGCAAAGTTTGTCCTTGCACGTTGTGTGGTTTGCAGCTGACATAGGAAAGAGACAAAATGTTGGTTACTTTCTTATATGAGCTTAAAGTTTTGTGTGGCTTTACAAATTTGTCAGCTAGTAAGTATACTACCAAACCTATGTAGCACTGTCTTGATAAGTTGCCATCAGTTTGGACAGGTGAAAAAAGACCCAAACTCAATAAACAAGCACTGATAAAATTTATTGGTGCTGAAGGATTTATTTTGTTGATATTGTCAGTGTTAGTGTCTCATCTGTCTCCTTTGTAGTCTGAAAAGTTTCTGCAGTGAATTACAGACACTCAAAATTCCTTTTCAACTGATGTTTTGAGTGTTGTAAGCACAGAAGGACAGGAGAAAGTGAGGCCTGCAGAACAAAATCTATAGAAACAGGTCAAAGAAACTAGCTTGAGCAAAGAGAGCTTCAGTATTGGAAACACACAACAAAAGAAATTTTTTGTCTAGGGGACAATTTAACAGCCATTAAACTGATGACACTTTGGGAAAAGTCAGTAAAATGCTTCCTCCAGTATAGGCAAACTCTGATGGTTACAACAATTTTTTACTGTTTGCTGGTTAAACCTGGCCTCTGCTTCTGAAGCATTACTTGAGTTTTGGCAAAAAAGAGATGTGTGGCAAAATGTATTGTCCTTTATTGTCAGATTATTTTCACTATGTACCATCTCCCATAGAAAAATAAAACCAACACAAAGCATTCCAGTCTTTTGTCTTATCAGGGTTTGAACTGCCTTTTATTAAATACGGAGAGAATTAGATGTGCTTTCCTGGGCATGCCAGTCTTTTTTCTCTGGGGATGGATTTCCACATGAAGAAAGGATTCTGAAGAATCCTCTCCCACCTTTCACTAGAACTTTGTGGTGTCATTCCAGAACACCCAGGCTCTGATCAATTACAGACGTATCCTCATCCTTATCAACACAGATACTCAGTTCAAGACTGGATTCACACAGATTCTTTTTTTTCCTAGCTTAGCCTATTTCCAAAATAGGTACAGTTGAGAAGTTTGAGGATGAAGCTACTAAGATAATGGAAGGATGTTTCTTGCTTCACATGATTTGTAACAAAAAAGACTTTCTGTACTTCAGGTCTTTTGAAACAGCTGTAGTAAGGTGGGTGTTTCCAGCCCAGCAGCACATTCCACAGAAGTACTGCCTCCGAACAGCTCTGCAGATTCAGGGCTGTATTTATACTTACTGGTAACACACAGTGGTGATGAAATTATATTCATAGTCCTCTGGCCAAGAAGAAATGGCCAAGAGTATGTCCTTCTAAATATTTAACAATTTTACACTGTATGGTCAATGGACTTTGATTTACTGCTCTCTCCGATTGCTCTGTACTGTTCATGTGAGACAAATTTGCCATGAGCAAGCAGCTCACATAAGTCAGAGGCTGGGAGCTGTGGTACTTGAATTCTTCTGTCTCTCCCCACCAGCAGGGCAGAGTCATCCTGAGCTGTATTGCTGGTGCATGGCACCTGGTTCAACCACTTGTGGTAAGCCGTCACTTTAAAATCACTTATAGGAAGTGATAAAATCATACACCGCTGCTGCTCTTATTGCAGGACTGGACATCTATTAACACTGACGCTCAAGTAATGAGGTGACTGCAACAATTAATTTCCATGTTTCCGTTGATCTAGGTTCTGGAAAATTATGGAAATTCTTTATGGACATCTGAATACCAGAAGAGAGGGATGAAAGGAAGTCCCATGTTTCAGTACTTTCACCTTACTCCTAGATGTTGCCAGAAGACCACTGTTTTTGGATTGCTTTCCTGATTTGAAGTTCCAGAAATTTGATAGAGTGTTATTTCATGGTTTGCTGAACATGGGGAGAATTGCAATAAGCGTGACCCTCACTTGATTAATATTGTTTCAGAATCCAGTGGAATAGCTTCACTCTTTCTGTTTCTTGATGACAAACCATTAGCAATGTTACCAGGAGACAAAAATATCATTGGAATAGGCAATGAATATTAAGATGAATGTATCTATTGAGTGATTAATTGTTGTTTTTTTTCCAATAAAATAATATTGGAACATTTAAAATATTGCAACATTCAAAAAAATCCAAATCCACTAAAAATAAGTGATTGTTCTAAAAGCAAGAGATGAAAAACAGGCTTTCCCAAGAGGCAGGCTTCTGTCAGTTCCTGCTTTTCTGTTTATAGATCTACACTTGAAATCACCTCTCTGGTTAAGACCACCCCGGTTCAGTAAAGAGCTTTAGAGTAACAAATAGGCTGTGTGTTGGTAACAGTAACTAACAACAGTAATCGTTAAATAGACACAAACAAAGGGCAATACGGTCTCAGTTTTTTTGGATCTGCATCTTGTGTACATGGGCTTAAGTCCATTGAAAATAATGAAATTATATCGGTTTATGTTAAGGTTTGCACCTACTGCTTTCAATGGAGCAGCAAGAACTTAGAGCAAGCTTTGGCATCATCTTGCTTGCTTTCAGCAGCTGACAGAAAGTCAGCTCTGGCTTTCCTAAGAACTCTCCTAGGTTTCAGGAAATGGGATTCACCTGAGAAGTTACAAGGTTTGTCTGCTCAGTACATCTGTGGGAGGAAGAGGCTTCAAAAGGACCAGTGAGTGCGCTAGCTCTGACACTCAAGGCAAAAAGGGTAACGCCTCCTGGCACATATTTAGCATGGCTGTATTGGGTTAGGGTGTGCCTGGATATAAACAAAAGGTTAAAGTTCAATTCTGAGCATTAACTAGAAATGGTAAAGTTCAATTCAGAAGCACGTGATCCCTGTGATATCCATTGTCTAACAAACAAAGCCTTGATGAACACTAAAAATCTCTAAAATAAAAAAAAATAACCATAGTCTGCTACCGCAACTCTGAAATTAAATTAATCCAGTAAATACTTGTATTGAAAGCCATACTAGTGAAGAATATTTTCTGGAAATTAATGAATTATGCAATTGTTTCTACCAATCATTGTAGTCATGGTAGTGCTGCTTAAAGCCTTGACACTGATCACACGCCACTTTGCAATGTACTGCATTAATGTCTAAGAGACAGCCTTTGCATCTGGGATCTGTGTGTCAGCTGTGCATGAAGCTCAAATACAGATGGGCACACACACAATGGGTACAAAGAGGGACAGCTGAGGATGATGTCTGGAGGACTGATCCTCCATTTCACTTCGAGAGTCAAGGTCTGGATCTGCCTCGCTGTGTTGCTGCCCCTGCAGCATACTGCTCTCTTCTGCAGACCTACCTCCTGCGCATGCCTATGCTCAGGAATGTCTGATCTGCCTGTATGCCAAGTTATAGTGTGGTGAACAAATAAAGGGAGGAAAAGGTAAGTCAGTTTGTCTGCAAATTGCCTCACTTAACACTTTATGGTGGCTCCAGAGCAGTCTTCAGCCAGTAAGACTGTAACTCTCTGAGGTAAATTGCAAAGACTGACTAACCACTCTCTGGAGATACCTACACAGGAAGTAAGGAGTAGCCTTTCTGTTAAATATGATCTCACTCATGTTTTCTAAAAGTGTGGTTGGAGACAAATGTGGCAAGAATTTAAATCACTTGCTGAAGACCACTACTCCACTGGCTGTAGTGCGGCCATAAGCACGAACTCATGTCAGTGAAATTGGAAATGCAGCTCAGCAGATTTTCAGGAGTGGCAAGCAGCAATCATACTAGATTTATTGGAAATCCTAAAAAAAAGAAAAGATAATGAAGTAAGTTGCAAGAAAACTGAAGTGTAGAAAAGTTTTGACTCAGTGACATATAGAACAAATCTACATCTCTCAGATCATTGGCTACCATAGCTGGCAGCTTTCTATAATTTTTTATATGTAAATTTTTCATTTATATATTTGTTTTGCAAAATCTTTTAGACAAATGTGATCGACCAGCCACAGCATTTGCAGTAACACACATGTTACTGCAAGTAAATTTTAAGGCTACAATGACTGTCTGGTCCCTGGTATGGTAGTGTAGTCACTGGTTTTTGTAAGGTTGCTCCACCTTTTCAGATAGCTCTCTGTCTTGTCAACAATTTGCTCTGGAAGATATTTTTCAGTGCCATATTTGTTTATGTCATTACTCTACAAAATCTAAATTTCAGGTTGTTATTTAATTTCACATCTAAATTGAAATATTGTAGCATGAAACACATTTTAGCCTTGTCGCTGCCAAACCGCTCCAGATGAGAAATAACATAGAAATCAAAAATAACATTCAGGTCCTTGATTTGGCCTGGTGTAGACCCACTAAAAGCCCATGCTAACATGGCACTAGAAGTGTGAACAAGCATTGACAAGGATATTAAAGCCTCAAAAAATACAGATTTAATAAAAATTTATTACTATATTTTTTAAAAAAACTCCAGAGAGAAGTGCTTGCAGACTACATTTTGTCTTCACTAGAATATTTTCTTATAGTTATCTCCCTATTTCCTTTTTTAATGACTCAAGAGATTTTTCAGAACTTGTTCTCGTTCTGTAATCTGCATTTTCTTTTCCTTTGAAAAAAAGAAAATTCTTTCTGTATTTTGTCCATGAAGCCTAGCTTGATGTTCCTTTCAAACTGAAATTTTGTAGTGACTTTAATTTCTCTAATTCCTAAAGTGAGCCTCCTGTCTGGTCTCAGCCTTTTACTTTCTTTCTTTCTTTCAATATTCCTGATAGCAAAGACATCTGTAAAATCCATTTACAAATGAGCAGATGCACACAAATAATGACTCTCAATTCTTCAAAACAGTAATTTCGATCTTTTTGAAAAGGCGGAGAAGTGAGTTGTTTTGTTTTATTTAAAATGCAAAAATTAACAGCCTTATAAATAGCCAGAAAGAAAATCCCTGTATTCAGGTTATTAACAAGGCTTTAACTGGGTGGCTGTACACTAATGGAGAGTTGGGCTTATGGTGCATCTGCAGAAAAGTCCACGGGACAGACAGGAATCCGCATACACATCTGAATGTGTCTGGTCTCAGCTAATTATCTCTAGTTAATTGACGGAGAGGTGCAATTCCCTCTGATGTCTATGGTAAAAAGGAAAAAAAGTAGTCTCTGGAGATGTTTCCATTGTATGTTAAGGGGTCCTACACAGAGAGTTGAGGCTGGACATTGACTATCAGTAGGCTAGAGCCAGATGTAGGATCCCACTGAGCAAAAGGTAAATAATAATTAGATAACATCCACAGAATTACAGGTAGCCAATTACAAACAGCACCATCTGGCCAATGGTGCAATCAGCCTTCACCTTCTGTGCTTTCCAGAGTGGATGTGAGTTACTGATAGAAACAACGGGATCATCTGTTGGAACCATCACTCACTGCTTGGAAAAATGCATGTCTATGTATTTTGCATAGGTTAAGTGGTTGGCAATAAGATCTAATCACTGTGGTAACTAACCCTTTGAAAATGGCATAATTAATAAATATTTGAGTGAAAAATTTATCTTTGGATCTAAGACTTGAGGGAAAACAATCTGGTCCTTTTTCTTGCCTATTCTGTTTTGTGCAAACAACCTGAGAGAAGAGGCTGCAAGTCTAGCCAGGCAAATTTAAGCTCTGTGTTACTCCCACTGCATCACTCCTGTCTCTTCCCCAGCTAGTTAAACAATAATACTTCCTCCCTATTTTAATACTGCTTTCCAACCTTCAGATACCATTTGGCTTCTTTGCATTTCATTTGGCTGTCTCTTACCACTTTTTTTTCCCGGTATGCTGACTCAGGGACAAGCCTGTGTGCGATTAGGCAGCACTCATCACTGTCTCCAAATATGGGCTTGAGAACTCTATAATGACTGAAAAAATTCTGTTAGCAATAAAGAAGTTGGTAACATCTTTGCTTCGGTCTTCTGTTAGTTTTAATTCTGATATTCACCTTAACCCCTTAAAAATTTACTTGTTCAAAAGGATGAATAAATGACTTGAGCGCTCAGTTAGAAAGAAGAATCAGCTAAGCTTTAACAGTATCACCCAACCTGAAGAGACCTAATTTTTACTTTCAATAGTCATGTAAAAAGATTATTTTTCATGCCCATAGGAATTTTTACATGCCTCCAAAAATTTTCCCATAGAAATTGAAATACCCCCCTTCCATACCTTCTGCTGACTTATGCCTGTGAACTATAATTCTAGCTGTCAGTGCAGTGAATAAAGAGAAGGAAAAATAAAAGGTAAGAAAGAAAGTCCACTTGGGAAGCCCTCCAAAGCACAAAGCCACAGCTTGTGACACCAGAGGGCAATGTTCTCTTGCGATATCAGTTGCAGGACAAAACTAGTAGCCTGAAGAATCTGCATCACAGGCAAAAGCTCTTTAAAAAAACCCATGATTTTGAAAAAATGAAGCTTTCAGGTTAGTGTGCTAAGCTATGAATCTTTGAAGCTTTACATGATGTACAGGTACTGTTTACACAGAGTGCTATTTTATGAGTTTTAAGTTTTATAGTGGATCAAATATGCAATGTCAGCAGACACACAGTGTCAAGGAAAGCCGAAAATCTCAAGCATCTATATGTTTAGGGTAAACGGGGTATAAGCCCCCCTATATTCACTTCTATCTTTGAGTGCACAGAACAATCAGGTCATGCCTCAACATAACTGGGAAACAATTGTTTGTGCAATAGCTCAGTAAAAATTAAGGTCCTGATAAGTTAATAAACATATGTGATGTTGGAGTAACAGTTAAAAAGTCAGTAATGCCCTGCTTTACTTTCATAAAAGTATTTAAAAGAGCCATGCTGCCCTCTTCCCCTGCGCCATGTCCGCAGTGGGTTTATTAGCTTCAAAATTAAGTAAACTGAAAAGATACAACCTCTGCCTTTCCTCCAAATAAAATCAGAAGGTACTGTTTGTTGCCTGCTTGTGGCCTTGCTGGAGCCTGTTAGAGCCCCTGGGAAGGTGCATGCGCTCAGGCAGAGCTGAGGCCCTGGGCAATGCTTCTGTGGCACTTCCACCTGCAGCATTTAGTCTTGAATGACTATCTACCCTTCATTATGGAGGGTGGGAGGGGTGACTTGTCTTTATCTGGGTAATTATGTCTGTTAGATGAACAGACTTCTTCTGCAGAAATTAAAGGTAAATATGAAGGATTTTATGAATGGCCTCAGGGACATGTGTGAGGGCAAAATCCTCAAAAGTTTTTAAACGTTGCAGTGTCAAGATCTAACTTGCTGATGTCTGCAGTCCTTATCTGATGAATCAGAAGTAGACATCTAAAAATCGGGTCCAAAATGTGGTTAATGATGAGATTTTTCTGAAGGGGATGGAACAGAGGGATGGAAATAAACCAACATCCTTTAGTACAGAGACTTTCAGGCCTCATCCTGACAGGTCTTAAAGCTATCATCTTCCCCCTCTGAGGACAGCTCTAGTCCTTTGGGTAAAGATAGGGTATACATTGAGGGGGCAGGGGAAGGCAGAAGAAAGCCTAGGGAAGGGGGCTGAAGGGGGCCAAAGATGACTGAGGGTGTGCAATGGCTTGTGCACAGGGAATACCTCCATGGGTATGAGCTGCTCAGCTCCAGAAAACAAAGCTGAGGGGCGAAGAAGAGGATGCATATTATTGAGAAGGTGAGGAGCCATAATGGTTCAGTGTTTCTCCTATTGAAAAACTAAAGGACTTAATGAGAAATCAGCTGATAATGGATGCAAAACAATGTTTTCATAGACATTGTGGATGCTGGAATCTTATTTTGATTTACGGAAAGTGATCTAGTACAGAAATTCCAGTAAGGACTATTTAACAAACAGATACCACCCTTGTCTTAAGGATTTATTAGCCATAAACCTGTGAAGCTGGGAGAGATTAGTGGTAAAGAAGCATTGTAGGCTTTCCTTGTTTATGTACTCTTTCCTAGAGACCTGCTATGGGATTTCAAATAACTTCTTGTGACTTACAAGCTTTAATGGCCTCACTTGTGTGCAAGGATTGTATGAGAAAATTTAAAAGAAACACTAATTAAAATTCTTCAGATAAATAGAAAGGGGAATAAAATAGAATAAAGCTTGGTCGGAGGCATATTTTGTCAGGCTGTCTTGTTGTCTGTTTTATCCAAGAAGATTGATAAGAATCTTCATTCATGTAACTAGAAAAAAAGACATATGATTCTGCAGACAAAAACAGTAGATAAAATCTAGCCGACCTTGAGCAAAGCGTATGGTATAGTGCCACATGGGAAATTATTTAACTAAAATGGTGAAAATTGAGATTATTACAGGAACTGAGAAGTGGTAAGCAGCTCTCTAAATGAGAGATGACAATGAGTCATGCTATGAGGTTAATGGTCACGCTTAAAGAGGTTGCTAGACAATTTCCTCAAGGACTGGTCTTAGGACAGAGCTTCTTTAGCATTTCCAACAAAGACCTTGCCATAAAAGGTAGGAGTGTAATAATGAAATTGACTGACATAAATAGGAGGCTTGTGTAGTGTACAGCAGTACTGGAGTCTTGTCCATTGACACGGGATGATCTTGAGGACTGAAAGGGTAGAAATGGATCCAGTAAGAGACAGACCAAGGACACACATCTTGGGTCTAATTGCATGAGTCTGTGCTGGGATATCAGTGGTGGAAAAGGACATTTGGGAGAGCACCTTTTACTACAAGAAATTAGACGAGGTTAGCCAAGTCAACAAAATAAAATTGTGACTCTGATGGGGGGGGGGGGGGTGGCTTTCTCCTATAAGTGTGTCCCAGATGAGACTGCTGGGATCTGAGAAGAACTACTTTAAATAAATGATGTATATGTGACAAAGTTATTTGGAAACAGACCAGCCATAAATCAGTTACAGTTGAAAATTGGAAAGATTTCTTATAATCTGAAGATTGAGAATATGAAGCCGTATTCTAGAAGGAATACCAAAGCCAAAAAAAAAATTCTAGTTTTATGCTGATACTTGATAGGCTTGTATTACTGATTATATGATAATGCCTGTTCTCAATGACTGAAACTGGACTCCATTGCTCAAAAGTCCTCTGCCAGTCCTACAATCCTTTCAATCATTTGGTTAGAGGTGGTCTTGTTTTTACTCAAAGTGTACTGAATTCTTTTGTTCAGATAGACCAGGTTAAACAGAGACTGTTGTCATTCCAAGTTCCTGTTAGCACAATAACTAATGTACATGTCCAGGTAGGAATTGAATCAGGCCTCATACAACCCTTGGAAAAATAAATAAGTGGATTTTTTTCTGTATCCAGATTCTTCTGCCAGCATCTTAGTAATGTCTTTCTCCTTTCAAGCCATGCTGAGAAAAATGGTACAGAAAGCTGGCATAGTCACAGATTGTAAGGCCAGAACAGATTGCTGGGCCAGCCAGTCTGACCCTTGACTTTTTTTCAAGGTTATGTGGATAATTGCTTTCACTACCATATCTTGCAATGTCTCATCTGATACTGATGATCTGCAGGGCTTTTCTTGTCCCTTGGAAGAAGAATTGGATGATTTCTATACAGCAAAGGATTTATTAAAATCATTCTAGTTCCTTTCCATGTTTTACATTCTCAAAATATTTCATTCAATCATTCATTGCTGCTGTCATATTTGAGATTCAGAGTTTTTCATATAGTACTTATTATTCCTGCAAATCTGTAGTTTGTTAATTGGAATTTTCATCATGATTTGTTGGTACCATAAGACTTTAGATACTGCTACTGATTCTGGACTGGATGTGTCATAAGCCATCCAAGCACTTTCAAAAAGAATGCTGTATTTGGGTATGGTTTTGTAATGCATTCCATTTCTACAAGTTTCTTTGAATACAGAATTGCTCTGCAGATCTGCGTTCACTGAAATTGGTGGTTGGTGCTGTGAAACCGGTGACACAAACAGGCCCTGAGTTTTACTCTGATCATTCAGTTGCAACATTACTCTGCTCAGTTTTGCAGTTTTATAACACTGCTAGTAGCACACTTAACCAAAACTTTTAATCATCAGCTTTAGTCTTTCTTAATCTTCTCAGTCTGCGAATATTACCTTTTTTCCTATCAATTGTTCCCTTGAACAGATAGTGATCACAGTTACTGCTTGCCTGGGTAATTGCTACTGTGTTGTAACTGACAATCTTGATATGTGACCTTCATTACACTGGCTTCTACCAGAGATAGCCACAATATACAGTAATAAGAAAAAGAAATCAGTATCTGACTTTTTCATATCTATAAGGAACACCTACGAATACCAGTTAATCTAATTCTTCATTGTTCTCAAACCGTGGGCGTGATTAACACATTCAAAATGAGAATCTTGTTTGTTTAGTTTTACATGTGTATTGCGGAGCGAGAAACAATGAAAGAAAATTATATCAAGTGCTGCTTTGCTGCAACTCCCATCTCCTCAGGAAAAATCTCTGCAAGGATATAAGCATAACTGCTTATTCTGCAGAGATTCAGAACAATACTGTTTACCATCTGCTGAAATATAAGAACAAGACTACATTGCACACTTCCATGGCATTTTTGCTTATTCCAATTACTAGAAGAACAAGAATCCTTTGAGGAATGGAAAGAATAAAATAGCAGTGGATTTGCCATATGAGAAGAGCAAGATTTTATGTATGAGAAAAATAGAAAAGAAAAGCAGAGAGGAAAATGAGCTGATAAAACTGCTTAAGATTTCCAAGTGTGAATAATTCTCCATTTTTGTGTGGCAAATTTTTAGATGTCTAAAACTTCCTTGGAATAACCTCGCAGTGAAGATAAGTATTGAATTCAAAGATTAAGAGCTCCCCATCATGTATACTCACTTGGACAGCCTATTTTCAAGTCTTTGATGTACTCTATGTCTGATGCAAGAAAGGTGGCTTCAATGGCCACCTAAAAAACTTCTCAGCTAGCCACATCTGTGAACAACGTAAGTGCTATCTGCCTGCTCCTATAGTGACTTACTACTTGCTACTCTTTTCGAGTGCTCCTTAAGTTCACAGATGACTACATCTCCACCTGTAAAGTTTTCCTAGGAGTCTGCTCCTGACTATGCCCAGAACTTAAACCCACCAAGTGCCAAGCAGGCAGGCCCCAAAAGCTCTGTGATGCTCAGGGCACATAAGTTGCAGTTTTGAGAAGTTTTACCTGCCTCCTTCCATGCTGCCCTGGAGTTTTGGGAAGTGCAATGTATGCGTGCTGTGCCACTTCTAGCTCTGCCCTGGCTGCTTAGACCCTACAGTAGATACCCTGGCTGTACCACTGCAGGGTCAGAATTTGATTGCAGGTGCCTACCAGATAATTGGAACCTCTCCTCTGCCCAGTGTAGAATTATTTCCATTTCAAAAATATAAAAACTGAGCAACAACTTTTTAGATATTGATTTTTCTCCCTTGTTCCTTCTATTTTGTCTTTACTGGCATGAATTTTGTTGCTACATCCTTTAGTGGTTCTCATTGCCTCCTTCCTTCCTGTTACCCCGGGTGCAACAGTTACATGGTGGAGAGTGAGAGTGGATGATGCCTGTGCCAGAATCAAATATCCTCTCAAAGGCTTAAATTACTGTAGACATGTCTATATTGGCTGCTGCGGGAGGTACCCACAGTACAGACCACACCAGAAGCAAAGAAAGAAGGCAGCTGGGTGTTTAAGGATGTTTAAACATACTGGAGAGTATTTACACTGGGAGCAAAAGGAAAAATACTATTCTACTTCTCCCCCAAAATCATGTATTTAATTATGTGTTTTCTCCAGCCCTTACTTGTGGGAATACAGTTCGATACTCTGAACACAATCTCATACCTACCAACAAACAGAGACTGAAGCTTTCTTTGTTCTCACATGATCTTCAGAGGCTGCAAAATGGCAAGATTTTCAGACAGCCCCACCTGTAAATTCTCTGTTCTTTTTGCTTTTATTTCAATGTGTACAACCGTAGGTTTGGATTTATGAGGATTTATGGTTTATTCTTTGCTTCTTCTTGGTATTTTAAGTTCTTGCAACTCAGACGCAAAGCACAGGAGAGAGAATCCACAGAAACAATGGGCAGTGTGAAAAGGGGAACATTTTTTCTTGTAAGGTTTCACATCTTGGAAGATAAGGACAGAAGGTTTTTATTCCCTGCCAGAGGGTCTACTGACTCCTTGATACAATTCATGGAGCCAATAAGCAGAATCATGAGATTGAGAATGCTGGGTAGTGGAAAAGTCATTAGCGCAGCATGTAAACTACTGACAGTGGGTCTCACTTCCGCCCCTGCATATCATTCCATCATGTTCTCTATCAGATCTAACAGTGCGCTCTGCAGACACTTCTTTACAGTGAGGATGCTGTTTGTTTTCTATGAGGGTCTGTCGCTGTGTTTCTTTTCTTTGTTTCTTGCCTTAAGACTGCTTTGGAATAAACAGTGACTTGTCAGAGTCCTAACCTATCACAATCATACTTATAAGAAAAATAGATAGCATTGAGTATCAAAAATTATGGAAGTAGAAAAGGAAATGGGGTGATTAGGTGGAGACCACAGCAGGGTACTGTATCTGCAGGCTGGGGTACTGAGGTGTACAGCAAATTTGTTAGCCATGATATCTGTCATTTCATCTTCAGTGTTTTAGTCTATTAATGTTTGGTCAAGTATATTTAACAACTTGCATAAGATCAAATACTCTTTGTTAATGCATTTCACAACAAGCAAAAATCCATCAATAATTCGTGTAAATATATACATTTTGCTACCTCCATTTCTCAGACTAAACCCACTTTGACAAGATATGTACAGTCCTTGATCTTAAACACAAAGTCTTAAATATAAAGATCTGAAGTTGGAAATGAGAATGAGTAAACAACATAAAATTTACATACTATGTAAAATTATTCATTTATTTCTATGATTTTATTTTTGTCACCTTAAAATATTGAAATGCTGGGTAATTTGTTAATTGTACTGGGAGGGTTTCTTATCAGTGCAAATAGGAATTGCAACCTTCCACGTTTTGTGTCTTTGGAAATCTTCTGTTTCTCTTCTTTGGAGCTCAGTAATAATGAGTAATTTTCTATATATGCAGTAGCACAGTAATTGTGCTGTTGTGAGCCTGTTATGTCCAGATTAGATTAAACAGAGAAAATTAGTTCTTATCATAATGCTTCATTAAAATTTTAGAAGTACGACAATATCAAATGAGAATTTGGCTTTAGTATCTACTGAAATAGGAGGGCAGTTACACTTATGCTATTTATCATATCCAATTAGACCATACTTGTGAAAAGAGAAGAATTATCCTTGAGTCTTCTGTGCAGCTTTTCACAGACATCTGTAATTTTTCCCATATAAATTGCCAGCCCACTACCTGTGCATCCCTGAGGTCGCATTTAATAGAAGCTGAAGAGCTCGTAGGTGTTATCAGCAGGAACAGATTTTGCTCTTGAGGAATTAAAGTCTTGCATTTTTGTGTTGGTTTTGAAGCTGCTCCTGTTGACTTTAAAGTCAGTGGAAGATTAGCCAGTCATTTCACAGCCAGGAGTGTCAGACTCTTAAAGAGCATTTTGATTTGCTCTTAAATCTACCCCTTAGATATGAATTTCTACTCTTACCAAAACCAGTCTGGAAAGCCCTTGGAAGGAGAGTGCTCTGATATAATGGTAGCTGTCACTTCTGAAAGTGGGAGGGAAGATGCTCAAGGGATTGCTCTTGGACAGCAGATCCAAAGTCTTTGAACAGCAGCAATTCTGTTAAGCAATTAAACACCCATTCTTTCATGTGTGATGTACTTTCATGTGTTCTTAAATTTCATAAAGTGCCAAATTAGGTATTCAATAGTAAGTAGTAAATTGCAGTTCTCATTTTAACAACCAACAATTAATCCAGCAAATGATGGAATTTGGTCTGCTGAAGCAGTTTGGACATTAACAGCAAATAGTGAGATAAAATAATGATCAGAGTGAGTCTAAGTTCAGAAATTTGCTTGTTGTACTGTTAATGAAAAACATTTAGCTGGTGAAATGCTGCAATGTGGTGGTCCCAGACTGGTCCTCACGCACCCAGGTTTGCCCCGTGCTCATAAGTGCCAGTAGATGGACCAAGAAAATATGTTTTTCCATGGCTATGTGGGTGTTGGCTCAGTCTGCCATACAGCCAAGAGCTCATTTGAGGCTCCAGTACGGAGCAAGGTTAATTGTTGGGCCTCATTTTTCTTTTGCCCCATCCTACTGATGTTAACATTTATGTAGCTGTATGGGTGTCTTTCACAAACTACTCATCACTGGCTGGTTGTCATAATCCCCACAAACACTTGTGGCCCAATTCGTTTCAATCTTGCTGAGATCAACTAGCACTTCCTTCAGTACACATCCTACTCTGAAATGGCATTCATTCTTAAAATATGACAAAAAATGATGTTTAAAAAGCCAAACCAAAACAAAACAAAGAAGACCTTGGAAGACTAAACAGCTCCCTGTCTGGTGTGTAAAGACAACAGCTCCTTCAGATTAGCCTTGTTTTATGTAAACAACACTTTGTCCTGCATGCTGGCAGTCTGCTACGTTCTTCTACTGCTGAATGGGAGAAACACATCTGTTTATCCTGGTATGACAAAGTCCCTGTCAATGATACATATGTATATTTTAAACCTAAACTGTTACAAGTTACTTACCTACAGGGCAAAATACCTATGCTGTAAAGAATTTTTCTTGCAAGAAAGCTTCTAACTGAATGATATGTCATAGATTTACCTAATTCCTTTCAAATACACAAAGATTTAAGTAAATCAGATATTTATTTTCTCTTGGTGTCACGCTCCTTTTCTGTGAATGTTAACACTGGGGAATACAGCCCTATGCATTGGTTGGAGAAAAAGAAAAATAGCTGACCTTGTCTACTGCTATTTTTCCCCTTTCTTGGAGAATGATCTACCATTTGTAGAACAGGCGTATCTATTTTAGCATCCTTGATGGAAGGTGGGCAGGAAAGAAAGAACCTCCAAATGATGTGCATGTGGCATCACTGGAGGAATAACTTTTAAATAAAGAGTCTCAGTATTGTCATTTAAAACTTGGATTTACATCTTTATGATGGTAAGGGATACATTAAATATGTTACCATTAAAATATAGAGCACTAGTGTGGCTATCAAATACGCTGAAACCCAGTTTAGGACCATGAAACTTTTAATAGAAGCAAGGCTTTTTTACCCTTTCTGGGGGATGGAGTTTGGAAAATTTTTAGATATTTTTAAAAGTTAGATCTATATGAGAAACTTTTCTTAATTCTGGTGGTATAAGACAAAATATAATGGCTCTAATTCTCTGGTTTCAAAAATACAATTTCTTCTTAGGCTCAGTTAATAGAACAAACTCATTCCTCTGTTCTCTCAATCTTCAGCTCAACCTGCTTATAAACTGTCACTGAACTAAATCTTGTATTGGTTATCTCAGGATAGTTAACACAAGGAATATTTTTTCCTAATCCTCTAATCCTCAAAATTTTACCTTTTCTTAGTAAGCTATTCAGACTTTTGTAAACCCGCAGTGACATTCTGAAAGCGGCGTATAAATGATTGGCTTATTCATCTCGTGTTTTCATTACTGAGGTTTTTTTGCTTTGCCTGTAGCTGTTTTTGTCTCACTCATTCTCATCATCTCATCTCAGTTGTGCCTGGTTCCTAATGTGATCTGCAGGGCTTGCACCTCCCAGTGCAGAGTAACCTGTAAGCATTGGGGATGCTCTGAGTGTGGGATAAAGCATAGAATTAATGAATCATAGAATGGTTTGTGTTGGAATGGACTGCAAAGCCCATCCAGTTCCAACTCCCCTGCCATGGGGAGGGACACCTCCCACCAGATCAGGCTGCTCAAGGCCCCAAGTAGCCCCTGTCCAGACAGAGTGTGCGTCCTCGCTGGATCAGGAGCAGAGCCAAGCTACCTGGTTTGGAGGTGCATACTGGTAGCAACCAGATAGTAGATTTTCCCAGATCGTCCCCTTGTTTACAGTATAAGCAATTATCAGAGGTAGCTCTCTCTTTTCAACACAGATTAAAGGATTAGGAGTTAAATATCCTTGATTCCCAGTGGAAAAAAATAATTATCCCCTCAGCCAATCTCCTAGTGAATGAGTAGTACCTGTCCTCTTCCAAATGTGGCTGAACTATACATTTAATTGCAACCTGGTAGAAAATCAACATGCTTTTTTGCTTTGTGTTTCTTTTGGTATTTTTTTAAAAAAAAATATTTTTTTTTTAAAACAGCATAAGTATTTTGATACTATTATTTAACATCAACTTCGTAACAAAGCTGAAACCCTTCAAAATTCAAGCTTCACCTCCATTGCAATTGAAAACGATAGTATAAATGTTGGTGTAAAATGCCAAACAGGGCTTATTATGTTCATAATTTTATATGATTGTATAAAAAAGTTAGCTCTCAAAATGTTCTCATGAATCAGGGGATTAAACAAAAAGAAACTAATCCAGTTTTTGCATTGGGAAATCAAGTAAAAGCCAAGAAAAATATAGGATTAGCTGTGGATGGTTTTTTTTAGTCTATCATAGTGCAAATCATGGAAATGTGATGTACTTAATCACACATGGAGTCCTACTAGCTTCAAGGAGGCTTCTGGGAAGAGTGAATGCTCAGTCTACCAGTTCAGGGCTTGCAGCATTTCATATGGTGAAGCTCTAATAAACACATTTGTACACACACCACTGGGATTAAAAAAATATTGTATATCATAGTGATCCAAAATCCGTCTTGCACAGAGGATCTTTAGTATTTTTATGGGCAGAGAGAAATGCATTTAAATATTATTAATAACTCATAAGAAATAATTTGTATCTATAAATATAATTACTCTTAATGGAAGAAAAGTATTTTTATTAGTCTTTTTAGTATGAATAACCCTACTATTCTGACATTCAGTTATTCCAACCTTTTATTCCTCGTTATTCTGCCTTATCCTTCACTCATTATAAAACCTTCTCCTGAACTCCAAATACCCCTTTTAAATACAGGGTTTTGTTTCTTTGGTGGTTTGTTTGTTTCAGGTATAACTCTGGACAGTTTGAGTCCTGCCCAAAGGTTATTATCTCCTCTTGCTTTTTCACTGATATCCTTAAGATACCACCCCATTCAACCATGCATCATCAGTCCTTTTTACATCTGCCATCTCCAAGTTATCAGCTGTTTCCAGCAGCCTAGAACAGTTGCAAAATTGAGTCTTCATTGATATATGGCTATAGTGTTTATGTTAATATTTAAATGCCATAAAAATGTCCCGTTTATTACTCACAACTGTCCTGTTTATTACACCTAAGCAGGTGTAGGCAGCCTTTTAAACTCTGCAATAGGCTATACAAACACGCTTTTCAGAAGAATGACGGACAGAATGGGAATATTCATGAGTCATTCATAAAATACTCATAAGTGTTTCTTGCTCTCATACTGATACCAGAAATAGGAGCACTCCTAGTTTCTGAAGCCCTAGGGGCAGAGAAAAGCTTTGGATGATACATTCAACAGCAGGAGGATAAACTGTCCCTGGCAATGCCAATACTGCAAGGAGCTACAGAGAGCGATGCCATTTGGCAAAGTCAAAACAAACAGAGCAAGAGTGAACGCACCGATGATTTGTTGCAGCAACAGACTGGTCCTTGAGCAAAATGGGACCTCAAGTCACACAGATGTGTAGACCTTTCTAAGAGGTGATCAGACTCTTGGAGGACTGCATTTTTCCTGTGTGACTGAGTAACACCATGTTGTACCTTTTCTAGTTGACTCACTTTATTACATTGCCTTTTCCTATTCGGCACCTCCTTAAAAGCACATTGCCAGAATACTGCTTCAAATTTAAGTATTATTTCACTTGGTTCATAACTAATGAATGTTTTCACACTTCTCTTGCATTTCACACAGATCACTAGATAAGATGCCTGAAAGAACTCTCGATCAAACGATTAGTGAGTTGCCTGTTGAATCCTTTACTAGCTATTATCCACAGCATTAGAAACAAATCTGTCTTTTCCTTTTTTAAGTGCAAGAAGACAAGCACAAAAATATTAAAGTGGTGTTGTAGGAAAATGAAAATAAGTGTAATTTGGGGTCCATTGCACCTGAAACAAACAGTTTTTAAGCATTTTTGTATTATTTAGCACTTTTTAAATACTGGAATTTTCAAAGCAACAGCAACAGAAGGCCAAGCTCCCAAACATTTTCATGTTCTCTATCCCCTCCCTTTGGTATCAGGCTACTTACTACATTTGAACACAACTTGTAAGTCATTTCAGTTCCTTGTGAAAGTTAATTTTTTGTGGAAAAGTACTCTTCACTGTAGACCCACATCAACTCCTACTTCACCTTAGCTTGAGAAAGAAAGGTAGAAAGTGTTTCCAAGCTGTGTCTTCCACCTGTGCTGTCCTGCCAGTGCTCTGGAAGAGCAGGACTGTGTGAGCTGCAGAGCATTGCTTTGCTCAAGTGTGAAGATACTCCAAGTCAGCTCTCAAAATTAGGTCACACAGATGATTGTGACAAACTAGCAACTTTGGTGAACCTGTGCCTGTCTGCGGTGCAGTCTTGAATCATTTCTGTGACTCGAATCAATATATTGTGAAAGAAGCGAGATAAGAAAACAGATGGGAAGGAATCTGCATAAATAAAAGCTTTTCCTGTCTCTCTCCAGACATCATCAGCTTGAAGAACATGCTGTTTCTCATCTGTATTTGCAGTCATGTTGTTTGATTAAAGAAAGGAAATAACTTCTTTCATATTCTGTAAACTTTACCTAATTCCGTTTGCCTCCACTTACACACACACACACACAAAATATTCCAGAGGAATAAAGGAAACTTTTGTTTGTAGCTAAAAAAATTGTTGTGTCAGGAGGTGCTACTTACTGGCAGATGATATAGAATGACATTTTTAAGTGAGAAAGGGAGGCTTTCTCAAGAAAGCCTGGAGAGTGATGCAGATAGTTGACACCCTCCTTTGTCCTTCTGTTCTCTGGAGCTTTTTCTTCTGGCTGAAGTAGCAGAAACCAGAATATATGGTGATAATTTTTCTTGGACCTGAACACTTACGAAATCTCTACAGTGTTGCTTCTATAATAACATATTTTCTGCCTTTGTTCCTGGAGGACAGGTGCCATGAAACCCAGGCTAAAACTACCTCAGTGCTGGACATCAGTTAAAATTGTTTTTTATCTATCTAAAAGGAAGCTTAGACACAAACAGCCAGCATTGCTCTTGCCTGGACATACACAGACTGGTGGAGCACCACCAGATCACAGCAGGATACTCTGTGCCTATTTTGCCCTTGATTTGCATAAGGTACTTGTTGGGACAGGGCAACACTGGGTTAGCTTTGGAGAGTGAGCTTTCCACATTAAAAGGTAGCTCAAAGAGGAATGAACCATGAGAAGCCCCATCCTATGTTTTTCTTCCTCCTTGGTTAGCATACAGGGGAATTGCTTTCTCTATCCAAAACAGAAAGTTAATGCCAAATATATAAATATCAATTGGCAGATCTGTCCTAAATAGGTGATCAACAACTCACAATAATGTGTGCTACACTGCTGCAGGGTAGTGGAAGGCAATACCAACTCAATCTCCTGAGTCAGAACCCAAGGACTGCCCTGTCTGGATGTAAAATGTTGAGATCAGACCTGGCTATCTGTTACTGTCACTAATATTTCTTCCCCTTTCTGAAAGGATAGCCTAGAGGTAGCTTCATCCAACAGAGATGAAAATTTGAGTGTTCCAGTCACAACAGGAACTCCTCACCCTTTAATGCCTCCTCTTCAGCGTTAGGTTGTTGGTGAAGTTTGCCCACCCTGGGTACATATGGCTGATCAACACTCGCCCTCCCACAGCCCCCTTTCAGGCAGCTGTAGACAACGATGAGCTCTCCCCTCAGTCTCCTCTTCTGCAAACTAAACAACCCCATTTCCCTCAGCTGTTCCTCATAGGACTTGTTCTTTACTAGCCTCGTTGCCTTCCTCTGGATGCGCTCCAACACCTCAATGTCCTTCTTGTAGTGAGGGGCCCAGAACTGAACACAGTACCCGAGGTGTGGCCTCCCCAGTGCTGAGTACAGGGGTAAAATAACCTCCCTTGTCCTGCTGGCCACGCTGTTTCTGATACAGGCCAAGATGCCATTGGCCTCCTTAGACACCTGGGCACACTGCTGGCTCATATTCAGCCTGCTGTCAATCAACACTCCCAGGTCTTTCTCCTCCAGGCAGCTTTCCAGCCATTCTTCCACAAGCCTGTAATGCTGCATTAGGTTGTTGTGTCCCAAGTGCAGGACTCAGCATTTGGTCTTGTTAAACCTCATCTTGTTGGTCTCAGCCCATTGATCCAGCCTGTCCAGATCTCTTTGCAGAACCTCCCTTCCTTCAAGCAGATCAACACTGCCACCCAGCTTTGTGTCATCTGCAAACTTGCTAAGGGTGCACTCGATCCCTTCGTCCAAGTCATTAATAAAGATATTGAACAGGATTGGACCCAGCACTGAACCCTGAGGAACACCACTCATGACTGGTTTCCAAATGGATTTAATTCCCTTTACCAGCACCCTCTGGGTCCAGCCATCCAGCCATTTTTTTACCCAGCAGAGGGTGTGCCCGTCCAGGCCAATGGCAGCCAGTTTCTCAAGCAGAATACTGTGAGAAACGGTGTCAAAGGCTTTACAAAATCATCATCAATATTTACTCATCATCAATATTTTTCTGTTGCTTATCCAGCAAACAGAAGTTAGATTATGTCTGTTGTTTGTAATGTAAGAACCATTTGAGAGTTTACTCTCACTGAGCAGGTATGCATGAAGAAGTCTAACAGCAGATAAGTGCCCTGATGGAATTTCAGAGCCCATTCTTTAATGTTAACTAATTGGTATAGACAGATTTAGACTTAATCCAAAAGTCGTCTTCTTCATCTGATTCTGGAGCTTGTACCTGTATGAAGCTACAAGGGAAGGAGGGTGAGTAGGCAAGCAGATCTGGTGTAATAAGATCTGGTGTAAATAAGCCACAGCCTGAGAAACATTTGTTTGGCTGCCTCTGGCAGTATGAGCCTTGCAAGAACAAGGACCTCCAAAGAAGTTGTGAACTAAAAGAGCAGATAATCTCTACTAGGGCTTACTGACTTCCATGAGTTTTGGATCAGACATGACGACAGAATACAGATATAAGGGCATAAAATCCAGGCAACTGCACACTTAGCTCCTGGGTTTAGTTATCTCTATGCAGAGTCAGTGCCTGACTTGTGAAGATCTGCACTGGTGTGTCAAATGTTGGACCAGTTATGGGATCACTTTCAAAAAAAAAGCCTATGTCTCTGTTTCTAAAATAGGTCCTGATTTACCTCTGAATTTATGAGTTAAATTATTCAGGAGTTTCCTTAGCTGCAGCCATTATCAAACCAGTCATTGCAATATACAGGCTGTGTATGTAAAGAGTTTCTTGTTGGGAAAGGCTGGCACCTGGCAAAGGCTGAGTACTTGCAAGATCCATTTTGAAGGAAGTACTTAGCACCTAATTGGTGTATTGTTAGTTATTCTGCCTTCTAGGTGAAAGCCGTCTCTGTAATACAATTTCAATGCTTTGACTCTAAGTTTAGAGGTATGACAGGTTAATACAGATAGTTTTTGTAAATGCTTTAATTAAACTCTAGTTTTTAAAAGAAGATTTTCAGTGGCTTAACTTCGATGAACTGTTTCCATTACAGAAAAATCTTCAAGGAGGAAAAAAGAAAAGCAACAATGACCTTCCATTCTCTGCCTTTGGGTGCTGTAGCATCTACCTGCTGAATGGGGCCACCACTGAGTACAGCCTGGAAATGCTACATAGTGCAAGTCTCCAAGGGAAAATGAGACTCCGTTCTGTTAAGCAGAGGCCCTGTGTGTACTTTTCTGCAGAATGAGCTGCCCCTTCTAGGTCTTTGCTAGAGAAACAATTTTTCTTAGAAATAATATCCTTTTTCCTATCATTTCACTTTTAAAAAAATTATTTTCTATGAAAATTGGAAAGTTTATTGGTTTTGAAAACACTGAAACTTTTAATCAAAAGAAAAACAAAGAAGAAAAATAACATCAAAGCTGGAATATCTTAATGGGTGTTTTATATCTTATGCCTTTTTGGATTAAAAGAAATGATCTCTCCCTTGAGACAGTATTTCAGCAAAAATATCTGAACAGAACCATCACTTACCCTAAAAAATATAGGATGGTAACAACAATCTCCAGTTTTACTCTATAACAGTAATTTAACAAAACTGACATTCTCCTGCTGATTCACTGCTGATGTGGTCTTGCTATTAGGCAGTTTTCTTAAGTTCAAAGCAGAGGAGAAGTTTGTAGCTATGAGGACTGCATCATACTTTGATGGGTCCTCTGTGTTGAAGCTGCAGTTCTGCTGAAGGAGTACTGCTACAGAAAGCCTTTAGTCAGCTGGCTAGAGGAATATATAAAAGTGTAGCCATTCAAGACAACCCTGTATCACTGGAATAATGAAACTGTTGAATTAAAGGATAAGAATCACCCCTAACTTGAGTAGTTAAGTATTTGCCTTGGAATTCCTTCTCACAAAACCTCAGGCCAATCTTCATAAAGCATGGAATAAACAAATGAGATAAATAGAGACCAGTATTTCAATAAATGCCTTGTGCCCACTTGGATACCACCATGGATGTATTATACAAACTTGTACAGAACAACAAATGGGTAAGCTTTAGTTCATTTCTAAATTAACTTTTCTTCACTAACGAAGTTCCTTTGTTAGGTATGAGAAGGTATTCTTTGGAACTAGAGTTTCATCCTGGAGAATGTTATCAGAGTCTGTTAGGCTTGAAATGATTCCTGTGGAAGAAGTGGGAGACCACTATAAAAGATGTAATTATTTTCCATTTATTTATTTTATTTTGAAGATACCAAACCTTTTTCTGAAACAATTACAACGCCCCTGAAATGGAAATTTTGTAGATCAATGATAGGGAATTTGCAGCTAATAACTTTGGAGTGGGGCTGAAAATTTTCCTATATTTGATTTGTTAAAAAAATCAGTTTTTTGAAGGAAAAGTTGAATGGAATAATTTCGGTCTCTCATGGTTTGTAAGGGATTTTTGGCTTTTTTTCTGATAGAAAATCTTTCCTTGACCATTCAGTCAACTTCTCGAATAATTGCAGTTTTGATAATCAGGCTTGGACATGAAAATGGTTGAAAACTGTTGTTCCAAAAAACCATCTCTTTAATGATTCCCTGTTCAATATTTTGTTCTATTGAATTCTTTCCTGTGTTTTCTTTGACTGTGTTACTGTGTCTGACTTCAGTTTATCTCTTCTTGCACACAAATATAGCAAATGATCTTCATGTACCTTGGTAAATGAATAAAAACTTGTTTGTCACAGTATTCACTGAATGAAACACCCATGAAGATGTGTTCAGAAAGTGACAGCACAGATCAGCTGGGACCTGAGAACTAAAATCTTTGAGAAAAAGCCAAATGAGCTGCTGAAAACTGATTAGAATCAAGGACTCTTGAGGAAACATGAAGTGAAGGAAACAGGTATTCAAAAAGCAGACAGACAGCATGACATCCTCTTAGTTCATTACAGTTGAATAGTAAGTGTAAAAAATGACAAAAGAAACTGATGTGGGTTAACCAAGTTATGAAAAACACTATAATTTTTTTTTTTTGAAGTTAAACACTCCAGGTAAAATGAACCTGGACAAAAAAAAATAAATAAAAAGATACTGTCTCAGCTGCAGTAAATGCTAACCCTGAATGAAACATGAAACAATGCAGAAAGGGCTAACAGCCCTCTTCCAAATATTCCTTTCTCTATGTCTCACAAAAAGGAAACAAAATAAGATCTGGACATCTTAGATAGGACTTTTTAAAGTTGTTGTCATTTCTTAAAAGCTCCACTATTGAGTGTTGCCCAATTCCTCCATGGAAGTGTAGTGAGAGGAGAGGGAATGGCATGACAATGCCAATGAGCTTTGATATTGTTCTTTGTGTAATAGAGTCAGTTGGCTTGGCATGGTCCAATGGACAGGAAACATAAGGCTACAAAGCAGAATGATAGGCTCCACTGCATTTTATGTGTGGTTTCAGAATCGTTTCCTATTTGACAAAATTCATGTAGGGGGACTGCTTTCTTCAAAGGACAAAATTGATGTAATTCTGAGAAAGGTATCTAAGTCTTATAACACTTGACTCCTTTTAGTGCAGACAGGAATCAAGAGCATTCAGTATCACATACTGAGCACACGGATTTGAAAACAATCTCATCCTTCTCAGAAAGATGTTCTGCCCCTTCTTTAATTCAATAGTCATTTTCTATGAGGAGTCTGCTAGGAGCATGGTTATTTCCCCTATTGGGAGGAATACCAACTCAGTAGGTACTCTACGAGCAATCCACACACAGACACAAGCCAGGCCTTTAATCATAGCAGTGTTCACTGTTATCTTGTGGGCAGTGCCCAGATGTTTAATGAAAGAAGAGTTGAGTGGTTTGCAATTCCACATGCATTTCTACTGATACATATGAACAAAATGTTCTGCTTTCATAAACCAATGCCAAAGAAACTCTCTGAGTCTTCAGCAGGGCTGACTAAAATATTACTGTTCAAAGATACTGCATGTCTGTGTTTGGTTTATTTTTCCTCTTAAAATTTGATTCCACAAATAATTTCCAGGCTTCACTCTTCAGAATTTTGATTTGTCCAGGAGAAAGGAATGACTGAGCTTCTCATTCGCTATAAAACACGCAACCCTGCCTATGGAAGATGTTATTTCTTCATCCAGTAGTAACTAATGTAGGGATTAACAGCACCTCAACCTACTCCTACGGGGACAACCAAGACATATCCCAACAGCAGTAGTCCTCACAGACTTCACATCACTCTTCTGCATACTTCATCTCCTGTAAGCAATTGCTGTTGACTTTCCTCTTCCATCAACCAGATGAAAGTAAGTTTTTGCCTGTGCTTGGGCATGGACTAACAGGGTCTTTATAGGTCCTATTCTTGTGACTAAAAGTGAGCATCTCCAGTACAAGGACTTAGAGCCAGTCTTACCATTTAATACTCAATGGATATCTAGTTTATATAGTCAGTAATGTCTTTAATGCAATTCATCTTATCCTAGTGTCAATGCATGTGTTTTCTGGATGAATTCATTACTCTAAGGGGACCAGCCTCATTGTAGACACCTCCACTGTCATTAGAAAAGGTTAATTCTAAAGTAGGATTTCATTGTATCCCAAAAATGATCTATCTACATATTCATATTACTCTCAAAATCATGTTACAGGCAGAAAGGGAGTATACCTGACATGTAGACAGAAGAATTTATTGTTGGTCTCATTAAATTCCTGGTAGACTAATCCAATATAACGAAAAGGTATTATTAGTCCAGACACAAAAATAATAACATTCATTGTCCAAATGAAGACAGGACTGTTCCCTCTCCTTCACACAGAGCTAAAATGTTACTTTAAAAAAAAAAAGCAAAGGCTGAATTTCCTCTTGCCTATCTGGTTGTTTCTCTAGCCTTATGGTCACTCATGCAGATGTTCTTTGAGTCATCAGGCGACAGCTTCAGTGTCACTCCAGAAGAAGGCAATGAGGGTATTGAGACTCACTGGTGCCCTGGGTGCTTTGCCAAAAAGTATTTGATACTGGTCACGGTGATCCCTTCCTCCACGGCCCTGCAGTCTCCTTGGGGTTACTTTTTCTCCTTTTTTCCTGACAATGTACATATATGCTGTTTATTTTCATTGCTTGCCAGTTAGCCAGTTTTTCCAGTTGTCTTTGTTGTCCCTGATTTGCCGGGCTATGTTCTTGTAGTGACCAGTAGCTGCACCCTGTGATTTGGTTTCACTGTAGGGGACATCTAATATATGCCTGTGTTGGTACCCTTCCACAGTACATTTTATTCTTGAGTTTATGCCATAAAACATAGCTTCTAGCTATTGTTATTAACAGTAAGTGTTAACCACACCATTGCACAAAATTAAATGAAAGCATAAAACAATTTAGGGAACACTTACCTAGCTGTTAAACAATTGCTATCACAGCTTAAACAAGCTAAACCTAGTTCAAGCCAAGACAACATCAGTCCTGTGGTCTGTTCTCTCTTATTACTAACCGCAGTTTGCATTTTCTATGCTAAAACTGGAAGCCAAGATCTGCAGCTGAAGCAGGGATGGAAAGAAACTGATGGCGCAAATCATGGGCTGCAAGAACCAGGATCTGGGAAAAAGTTTTTACTGTGCAATGGCTTAGGGGCCTTGTGTAAGGCTCATCCTAAGACTGAGGTTGGAGTTAGGGTCCCATCCATTTTCAGGATGTGTACTTGATTCAGCAACGTCATCACATGAAGCACATCCACTGCTGAGACTGTCAAGCGTTCATTATCTGGTGCAGTGCCAACCACTTGATTTCTTCACAGAGAAATATAGCAAAAACTTCAATAGGGTGGGTTTCTTCTGAAATATCCTTGGCAAAAATGTTGAACTCTGGCCTTAAGCCTTTTCTCTTTAATCAGCAGAAGGTACCATTTGATTGTAACCTTTGTTTTACTGCGTTTAACTCCCATAGAAACTGTGTGATATCCATAGCAAACTTATGTGTTAACTTCTCTTAGAATCATAGAATTATCTTGGTTAAGCTTTGTTTTTTTATGTTCTTAGACTCTTTCATTTTGCTCTAAAAATATAAAATTATCATCAAAATTGAAGTAATTTGTTGAAATAATAACTTCAGTAGTACTATCTTAATTTTCCTCAAATAGTATCACTTACATTTCTTCCTTACAATTGCTTCTGTCAATCTGAAAAGCCTGTATCTTTGATTCTCCTTGTAGTAGCTCTCAGGACGGGGTTTAGAAATTTTCAGCAGAAATTCTATTTTTGGTAAAAAGGAAAAATCAAGCTTCTTGAGAATTTTCACCTTTTCTTTTTCCAAAAAGTACAGAAAAAGTTCCAAATGAGTCAAGACATTTTGTTTTTGTATTCTTTTATTTTTAGGTGAATGTTTTGTGGGATATCTTTCTGTTCAGAACAACGCAATGCTTTGAAGTTTTTTTCAATGTATACATTATTGTCATTGATGCGTAAAGGCAGTAATAAGACAACAGCTCTCAAGCAGTTTTCAAACAGTATTTATACTATATTTTTACGGTCTGCAACAACCCTCACAAGATTCCCTCCGATTTTGTATTTCAAAAAGAAGTGGCACTCTCATCTTGGGGAAGAAAGAAAGAAAGATCTAGAACTCTTCTTAGAGACAGGAGTCATCAGTGGGTCTGACTTTGCATGAACCACCAGCAATATAGCATTTAAAGGGAAGATGAGAATAGAATAAAACTGATATTCTAACTTTTTCCTGGCTCAGTAGATTTAGAAAAAAGGGGATGCTGATACTTATAGAGGGAGAAGAATGTTGCCAGAAATTATTGTCGCATTAAAGATAACTAAACCACATTAAATCATTTTCTTGAGACATAGACTTGTCTAAGCTATGATAAACAGTAGGGAGGGTGAGTTCTCCCTAGAAAACATAACTTATGGAAATATTCAACATGTTTGGAGACCCATTTAGAAATAGCTGCGCTCACCTGAATATCTTCCACTGTACTCTGGTGTGTAAGAAACTATTATATTGGCCTCTGAATTCATACTCACTGGTGTTTAAAATTTGGACTTCTGTAAGTTTCTGTGTGATTTGTTAATCATAATGCCTCCTACTATTTGTGAGCAGATATTTTACTCTTGTACAGACAGCATGAGTGACAGGTTTTTCTCCTACCATTTTATATGAATAATAAATTGTTTCAATCCACACATAGAAAGGATATAATTTAGACTTACTTATTATTTCTACACTGTGCATTATCTATTTTTCACTGAGTAGAAAATGAGCCCATAACTTACTGCAGTATTTTCTAGTTCTAACTTCTTTTCAGTGTTATTCAACATAGAGTATTTACTCTGAAAATTATCTTAGATCACCTTGCCAGTGTTTTTGTTTTGTTTTGTTTTCAGTTTCATTTAAATAAATTGCTTCTGAAATTCTGAAATTGTTTTAATGAAACAACACTGATAATGAGGAAAATAGTATTAAAAATAAAAGAGTAAAATACATACAGTTATACAAAATTTACCACTGATGCTGCAGGGCAGGCATGGGAAAGTCCTGCGCTGGGCTTCAGGGCAGACAGGAACTGGATTCAGGAATTGGGTTCAGGAACGGGATTCAGGAACGCATAGGTCAGAACCAGGAGAAGACAGAAGGATGGACAAGGTCCTCCCTGGATGCTGGACATTGAGGAAGAAAGTTTGACCCTTGTGATTCCTAAGCTTTATACTGAGCATGACATATACAGAATGGAACACTCTGTTTAATTTTGAGTCACCTGTCCTGTCCGCTCTTCTCTGTAGCTCTGGCCCTTTTCACCCTTTTGACTCATGGTATTCTACCAACTGTAAGATGGTCTTGGTTTCTATATAAAGAAGTTTAAGTAGTGACCTTTCTGTATGCCAGTGTCCCATTTCTTCAGTGATAACTAGAAACATCTGCTGTTATCATTCAAAGAAATGGACACTGACTGAAAAACATATTGTTAACTTTCAGAAAATTAAGTTGCCTAAAGAGGCTTAGCTGAAAAGATAGAAAATTGGTTCTACTTTAGCTCAAGCCAGAATTCGCTCTCATTCTTTATCATTCTCCACTGCTTTATGTCTTCCACAGCAATTAAGGATTACGGCTGTGCACCATGGGAGCTTAAGCTTTTTGCATCACAGCAAGAGAGTGAGTTCCTTATCATTGCATCTACAAATGACAAAACATTCCCCTGTGCCCACCCCACGACAAATGTCTAGGAAAATCAGGCTTCAGTTTTATTTGTTTGTCTCTACTTCTCCATTGTCTTCAGTAACAATTGCCAGAACTACCAGTTCCTTACTATTCTGTAATTATGCAACTGATACACAAGAGTCTCAACTGTTCTCCCTCTAAACAAAGATGATGGAAAAATTGCATAAAATGCGCTCTACCAAGTCACTTCAATGAATCATCTAAAACTTTCTATGTTTAGCCCTTTCGCTAGACATTGCATAGAGCTAAGTGCTTTTGAAGAAGATGCAAGAAATGCTAGATAATGATGAACTAACTTGTCATAATGAGTAATTAGTAGCTGGCTTGTGAACCTAAGAAAGAAGGTTGGTATTCAGTCTTATTTTTTCCAAACACCCTTTTTCATATTCCTTCCCCCCCTCATTTCTCTACAGCAGTGTGGTCTGTGCTCATTATCTTCTTAAATACTTATTGTTCTGACCCTTGAGAAGTTCTCAGCCTTACCGTGTCAAAGAAATATATTTATAGGCTAGTTATGTAGTACATTAAATTGGCAAGCATGTTTCTCAGTTTGTCCCATGTTGAATAAGTAAGTGATAAAAGATATGTGCAAAGTAGAATCACAGCAAAACTACAGTATCAGCGACATCAAGAAATTCAGGAAGCTAGAGGACATTTCTTCATTATATCCTACAATTTCAACTTTTTGATATTAAAAGTGATATAATAACTATTACATACATTGGCTTTTATGCCTCAGTACTCCTACAGTGAAGATGTTCTCACCCTTCTGCTTATGACAAGAAACTGCCTCTGCATCTCCAATTTAAATTTATTTATGGGCAGCTTTTATCACTTTGATAACCTTGTCCTTTTTTTTTGTCCTAATTTGCTCTTCAGGTAAGCTCACATGATGTTCTTGGATGCTCAGTCAGCCTTTGGTTTACCAAACAAGTGCAGCTTTCTTACCCTCTTTTCAGAAGATCATCCCACCAACTTTATCTTTTCTTACCTGGTATGAAACTGTTTTTTGCTAAGAACTGGAAGATTATGCAAAATTCTAGTTAAAGTTTCAGCAATATCTAGTAAAATATTTTAATTACTTCTATATAGCTACTAGAAATAATCTACTTTGTCTGAGTCTTTGAGAGGCTAATTTGCTCTTTCTTCAGAGGTGTATTACTTTGCTGGTTTAGTACCCTTTGATGCATTTATAATTCATCTGGCCTTCTGAATATTCTCACTATGTCATTTTTTCCCATTTTCCAATATTTAGCTTTCCTTAGTTTTCTTTTCTTTTTTTATTTTAATCCATGTTTATTCTGTTCTTATTGACATCCTTTTGATGCATGCAAGTCTGGAACTGCTCTCTACATTTTTCCTTGCCGAAAATTCAAGTTTTGGATATCTTTTTAAAAATGTATCTATCCTAATAAAATTCCAGGTGCTCCCTCCATTCAAGTCCCAAATTTTTCATCTAGTTAACTCTATATTTCTCTTCTTTTATCAGATTTCCTCTTTTTAGCTAAAGAATCTCAATTATAGATTTACCTTTATTATTTCCTTTTGTTTAGACCAAATTAATTCCAAATCACTCTGCTCGGTTTAATTCTCTATAGCCAGTTTTTCTAAAGTGTCCTTGTTACTTGCCAAAGCTAACATTTTTCGTCTAGTAGTTGACAGAAAAAATGCCTCACACCATTATCTCCAGGCAAATTTGCACCCAAATTAGTATAATTTCTGTCTGTATACCTGGAAAGATATATCCTTCCAGAAAGGAGAAAAAAAACAGTTGACATTTCATTTCTTAAATACTGTTGCAGAGATTTTCTTCCACGCACCAGTCCAATCCTGGTAAGTCTGTACTAGACTTCTTAACTTTCCTTTAGAAGATCAGAAATATTCCACTGAAGATTAGTTGTGGTTCTGCATCTTCTTCAATCTGGCATCATTATTCTGGTTCTCTTCCATTTAAAATTTGGCAATAGATTTTCTCGTTGGCAAGGACTGGATTCTTCCTCTCTCCCACTGGGATCGATTTCATCCTCAAGTTTCAGTCTCAGAGCCTCACTGAACGTGATCCAGTCTACAGCAATGAGCTCTGAAAGCACTATCAGATCAAATTCAACTATAGATGCCATGGATGTTACTGCATTGCCTATAGATCATCAGTTGTTCAGCACATTCTATTTAATGATAAGGGTTCTTTTTATCGCTCCCAAATTGAGACTAGTGCCAAATAGGACTGGAATAGAAATACTAAGTGATGTTTTCATCACAGCTGGAATCAATTATTATGGCTCTTTATTTTCAGATATTCAACTTTGTGTTATTATAAAATGCTATCTCATGTGAATGTTTCCATTGCAGTGATTCCTACAGAATATTGACTATTTGATATTCTATTCCATTATTTTTTGACATTATTTTGACTTAGATTTTTTTAACTAATTCATATGTTGCCTAAACATCAGCTTTTTATGACTGACTTTTGCCTTACACTCCTGCAGCTAGCTCTTGCTTGCTGTTCAGACACATCAAAATCAATAGAAGAAGTTCTGCATGGGTAGTTACAAATCCTCACATTTTCCAGTCAGACTTCTCAGCAGGATGAGTCCCTATACAATGGTAGGGACTAAGGCTGACCCTGTAGCTACAAAATAATCTTCTAATTAATTTGTACTGCATTTATCATGGTGACACATGAACACCTTGCATGCTCCCTCTGTAGATTTTTAAAGACCTGTTTTAGCGTGAATTGAATTGGAAAAAATACATTTGGCTTAGCTGTTAATTGCTGACTGAGAAGACAAAAAAGTAGATGAGGCAGATATAATGGGGGCACAATGTAATGTTATCTGGCTAAGGACTTTAGGGACTGTGCCTAATAAAAGTGTGCTCTACCAGCCAATCTCATGGATGTACTGTTGTGAAGAATGTTTCCCTTTTCCTGCCAAAGAAGGGTTAGGGATGTGATCAAAGAGGATCCGAATCATTTATTAACAGGGTGTCACAAGCCAAATGTTCCCATTTTTCCAGCAAAATAAAAAGACCTGTCATTATGAGGATGAAAACTGCTGGTTAAAGCAAAAATTAGGGGACAAGAGCTCTGGCTTTTATTCCCGGTGCAAACATAGCAGGCAGTTATGTTTTCAGACTTACCATTGCAGCCTGATTTGCAGAGGTCCCATTAACTTTAGCTGGAGCAGATATGCTCAAAACCTTTGAAAATAAGCTTCTTCATAATTTTTTTGCCATTGAAAACTTCACAAAGTTTTCCTATTGTGAAATGAGGAAGAAAATAACAAAATCTAACTCACTGTTTGTAAAGCACACAGAAATGTTCATTTAAGAATGAAAGGCACAGCAACTACACTGGTAAGTTGCCCTTGCTGAGCTGGGCTACACATAACAGATGTAATATTTCAGGGAATGATATAATGCCATACCTCTCCCCTCACTGATCTTGCTCTTGCCCTTGAATTTTTCCACTCTCTAGCTTCTGCAAGCCTCTGAACTGAAAGGTCCTTGATATACTCTGCTGTGAATAGAAGGCCTTAAAACAGCAAATCATTAATTGCTGTGGATTTCATAAAACTGTTAAGCATTTCAGGCTGTAAGATTTTTTGATATTGCACAGGTCTGGCTTTTAGAGCTTTCAGGTTCCTGATTTGCTGGGAACAGCTAGTATTACTATTCCCTATCTCAAAGGACTAGTGTAATGTTAAGCTGATAAAATTGCTCTTAGTTTAGTCATATATAGATCATTCATCCCTATGTGATGGCTGGAAGAAAGATAGTCCCACCATTTCTGAAACCATATTTGTAAGCAGATTATCCATTAACATGCAATTAATTTATTTCACTTAGGATTTGTACTCAATTTTACATTGTAAATAAGGGATAAAAATATAGCTGTGTAGCAGGATTTTCACAGTAAATTTTTGTGGGGATTCTTAGCTGTAAACCACTCTATTTTGCAGTGTTGTATTTACATTGTTACGTGCTGATGCTGCAGAAAGCATTTAACTGTTTCACGCTTTGCAGCAGAAACATGTTTTACACAGCATAGCATCTTCTGACCGGCCACCTTTCTCAGTGCTCTGGTGATATCTTTGCTGACAGGAGAAGAGGAGGGAATCATGCTGCCATCAAATCTTAGAGACCTGGTGCAGTCACAGCTGGATATCTGTTGTCTGTCTGCAGGGTATTTTTTCCTAGCAGTCCAGCCAAGCCCCTTCCATTTTGCCACAAGTGGGCAGTAATTAACTGCTAATTCAATCACAAGACACTCACTCCTGGCTGAGCTTGGTAACCCTCAGCTTGCCCTTTGTTTGGCCTTACCTGACTATCTTCTCCAAGGAGGAAGCTGATAGCTAGTGTCAGTTTACTCCGGCATTGCTACAGAAAGTGTTTTAATAGTCTGCATAGGAGTTTTAATAGTCTGCATAGCGTGTTTCTAGCTGAGACTTTGTGCAGATGAACAACCAAAGTAACACCTCTCTTTCAGAGCAACTGTGATCCCTTATTCAAGCTTTGCGTTCTCCTGCTCCCAAGCATTTAAACAAGCAACTTGAGAAATGAGTTTGTCTTTGGTGTTACTGTCAAGGTTTTCAGAGTCAATGCTGCACGGTATTATTACGTCTTGTTTGTCACTCTTTATCACTACGGAATACCTGCTTTTGGTAAGCCAGATACTTGCTCCTTTCCTTTATGAGCATACTGTCATCACGTTCTTTTTGGAAAACAGTATTATTTTACCTCATTTCAGATTCCTTTTAGACTAGGAGGTGACTTATGACTATATTACATGACAGGTAATATTTTATAACAAAAAGTCATATGTAAACATGACATATTTCCCTTGACACATGCCAGCCAGGTGAATTAATGTTGAGACACTTGTCTTATTTTAAGTCAAAGTGTCTTGAAATGTGCTGACAGCAGGCACTGAAACTTTGTTCCAGGTAATAGCTTCCAGACTCCAGGCAGGAGGACAGAAGAGCTGGAGTAGGAGATCTGAACCTGTAAGACCACTGAGCAACTGCAGAACTCTTTCTTGGAGGGTGAATTACAAGTAGTCTTGCTATGGGAAAAGTGACAGCTCTTATGACACTCGGAGACTTCAGTTTAGAGGTGAGATTTACCTAGAAGGAATGTTTCAGCCTGTAACAAGTTCCTCTATCCTGTGCAAGAAGTGTTTACTTAGTCTTTGTGGGAAAAATGGCTTTTTCCCTCATTCCTATTATGGACATTTCCTTCTGGCTGTTTTGCTTTTAAAGGTGTTAATTCTCAAAACAACCACCTGAAGCAGCCCGTGGACATTCTGTACATACATAAACAAGACACTCAAGGTGTGGCATTTCTTAACTTCTGAGAACTCCTGGGTCCCCTCTCTGCCCGGACAAGACTGGGCACAACTGGACCTCGCAGGAGGGTGCTCCATCAACAGGCTGGTGTGCAGAGGTGTCAGAGTCCTGCTTCTCTTGGCAAAGTCCAGTGAGTAAAAAATGCTCAGCATATCCAGAAGCCAAGACAGCGTTACTCTCTAGTCCCTCCCTACTGCAGCTTCACATCTCATTCTTTTCTGACCACCACTGCTCACTGAGCAGCTGTCTTTAGTTATCTGTCCATAATGATACAGCTAGAGTACTGCTTGAAATTTGCTTGCAAATAGGCAGCAACAGATGGCGAAAAGCAGGTAAGAGAATTTTCTGTCGTTAAGGAAAACTAGGCACAAGACTAGCAAATGTGCCTTTTTATATTCATTTGAAAAACAGTCAGTTCTGGCAATTTTAATATGAAGCAAACCAAAAAGTAAATAAAAAGATAATCAGATAAGGAAAGGTCACAATTAAGGAAACAGCGGGAAGAAACAAAGAGTTTTATATGAAAATCATTTGATTTCAAACAAGAGAAAAGATTGCATTAAAGGAAAAAGAAAGAAAAAGAAAAACTCTTAAATGCATATAGGCTGTCTCTGTGCAGTTCCTGGTGGCTACTCAGGAAAATGAACAAGTCAGGTAATGGAAAGGAAAAATGGAATTGCAAAGGATCACAGGATTTCAAATTGTATGGGGGAGGTGTGTAGACCATACAACACAATACCTTGAATGGGCAGGCAGAGTGGTTCTGAGTGAATGGCCCTTCATCTCCTGTGGCAAATTGAAGATAATGCCCGTATTTCATAGTAATTTCATTTTTATTATCACCAAAAGTTTAGACCAGTATTCTATTACCTTGAATGTGTCAAGTTGAGCTGCACAAGAAATGAATTCAATGATTAATTTGCTGACTCTATAGAAAAGTGTAAAAGGAGAAGGCAAAGTTTCCAGGATTATTGGAAATTTAGGAATATGAAAGAACCAGAAGTATTCAAATAATTCATTTGGAATTGGAAAGAAAATATTTCATTTTCATTTAGATAATTTTTCATCTTTCTAAACTCCTTTTCAAAACTCTAAGTCAATACAGAGAATAAAAATGTTATTTAAAAGAACTCACTATGTCACATTTGAAAATGTAAAAGTTATGGCAATTTTGAAGCAAAACATTTCTACCAATGTGCAGATTTTTCTTGTTTCAGAAAATCTTGCCCCTCTTGAGTTTTCTAAATTGGCAGTTTCTCCTAATATGGATCACACTGTTGATTTGAAACATTTGGTTATTTCTACATTCACTGAAAAAATGTCACCTAACTTTGTTGTAAGAAGCCCAAGCTATGAGTAGCCTCTGAAACCTGAATTTTCATGACAATGTGACTGATCTTGTCAATACACAAATCTGTGACACACCAACAGTGAAAAGAACTGAAGTTAAGAATTGAATAAATTTAACAATCTACTGGCTATTACATTGATTGTCTCATATTCAGTTCTCCAACTTCTCTATATAACCCAAATAAATCTGCTGCTTAGATTTGTGTTTGCCCCACTCAGTGCAATACAAAAAAACCCCCCATTTTTGCTTCATAATTCAGCTTCTTGAAAGGCATGAGGTGTTGTAGGATGGGACAAGAGCCGTTACCCACTACCCTGCATCCTAGGTCTGAAACAATATCCTCATTCTTTATCCTGCCCTTTTTCCTTCACTCTTTTATGAAGGTAATTTCCTTGCGAGTATTGCTTGCTACTATTGTACTTGCTTGTACATTGAACATGTACAATTTTTACTCTGCAAATGGTTTCCAGTTCCTCTGATTTGTCAACTGACTATCACAGACAGTCAGGAACATGAGGAGAAAGTGGTATAGGCTATAATGAGATCATATAAAATTCTATGCAGTGTACCAAACAGAACAGTTTTAAAATTCATGTATTTAACTGGCAGCCAAAAGCAGCTCTTTCTAGGGAGATAATACGCATTCTTGGCCTTCGTTTTTCTTATGAACATTGTCAGTCACATTCTGCATCAGCCTGGGTTTTTACTTAGCTTTATCATACAGACCAGTCAGCACTAAATGTCATTAATATCATCTTGGGGTTATAAAAGTGTAGACAGCCATCCCAGAGACTGGTTGGGAAAAAGCTACTCATGCAAGTAGCTGAAGGCTCTATTGACTGAATAATTCATATTTCTCATAGAGGAGGGTATGATCTATAAATTGTTTTAGGCTTTCTTAGTGATGAAACAGCAAGAATTTTGTTGCCGATGGGCAGAGGAAACAGTAATAAATACTCGTGTGCATACATGGGAAAGAAAAATGGTGTGCATTTTATCAGCAAAACAAGGGATTCAAAATGTAGACTTGGATGGTTTGCAAGCTAGAGCAGTGTGAATGGAGAAATAAGTCTTCTTTGTTATCATAGAAGATCATTCATGTACTCTGTATTAGCTATCTGCTGGATACTGCATCTGTGGAGACCATTTCCAAGTGATGGATTGTAACACCATGAAATCAGTTCTGATGAAACAAAACTGATCAACCAAGCTGAATATTCATAGTGATTGGACACCTTTTGGACCTTGAGGTATTAGAGAATTATACTACTTCTATTGGTAGACCTGTTCTTTGCTCCATGTCAGCATAGATAACATGTCGCTTTAAGAGTGGAACATCTTAGCAATCTTCTGGTGTGCTAGCCAGACTGTGTGGGCTGGCGAGGTACCTCACAGTAAAATTGCTTCAAACCTTTGGGTGAAAAGGCATGGGAAAAGACATAAGAAAAGACAATAAGAAAACAGGAAAAAAATCTCTTCCTTTTGGACCAGGTTTTAACCAGTGTAAAATGAAAGGTAAACAGGCAAACTTTAGAGTGAAATGTCATTTGGAGAAAAATTATTCAAAATATTATTCTTCACCCTGCCTTGTTCTAGTCAAAATGATGTGATCAGGATGACCAATATACTCCTTGACTACAAACAGGGGTGACAATGATCAATTGCTGTTGTTTGAACCATACATTTTTGTGAAAAGCAATGCAGCAGATGCTGTGGTGCAGTTGAAGCAGGTCAGTATGTGCATAAAGTGTCCATCCTTGGCTTGGTAAGGATTCAGCCACCATTGTCAGCCTTCCTCAAACTGATCACTGGAATATTTATATATTTATATACAGTATGATACATATAGATAAGTACAGTATTTTTATAGTTTCAGAGCTGAGGGTGACCTCTGGTGTTTCTCCAGTATACTGTGGTTTATAGGGTAAGATTGTGCCAGAGATCTTATAGGTAGAGGGAAGTAGAGAATTTCCTGAGGGAATATTTTATGAGAAAGGACTCTACTGTATTTGGGGACAAGGCTTGCTACAATAAACTTCAGGTTGTTAAGAAGTATGGTCATTGACACAGAGCTAACACGAAAGTTGTTGGAAAGGTAGGTCAAATGCCTCAGCCAAAGCCAGATCAATAAATCAGAAGTTTGAAACTGTTGGGAAAACTTCCAGGTACATCACCCAGTGTGTACAAATGAGCAAGAGGGGAAGGAGATGAGCATATAGAATAGACAGGGATTGCAGGAAATGTCTGCACAGGTAAACGAACCTGTCTCGGATTGTCTGGTCAGACTGAGACATGAAGTGGAATTGATTTCAGCACATCTCTTCATGAGTGAGGGTCAGGCAGAAGTTGAAAACCAGATAAGGGAACATAGGTTTGGCAAGAAATTGGATGCCAAGCCTTTGGGAATTAATGAAAATGTTGGAAGGTACTCAGGGTAGATATTGTTGCTGTAGGGAGAGCCAAGGGGAAGGGCTGTGGTACTTAGGCTAACCACAGGGTAAAATCAAAGTGGCAGTTTGGAAGTCTGCATCTGGTTTTCCATACTTTCTGTGTGCTCTCTGGATTAGCAGCTGGAAAGTGTGGCATCAAAACCACACCTTGTGTCATGTTCTCAGGTGGGAGAGCAGTTGAGCATAGAAATAAAGGTATTTGTGCTTTCTCTATATTCACTGGAACAGGATGTTTTTTACTGATCTTGAATGAGACAGCCAAGAGTGATTCTTGCCTCCTCTTTATGCCCACTTCTCAAGTTGATCCTCAGCAGCATCTCCTCTGCTTCTGTTTTCATGATGTACAGATACAATAGCTGTAGATATTTAGAGGTTTTCCATGTCATGGTAAGTGTAAGAACTCAGAATATGACCAGTGAAGACACCTTGTTTGCCCAAACACCTCAGGTGACTGCTCATTTCCCAGAAAGTGAGCTAGGTATTATGGCTAAGAGATCTCCTTGGAGCCTAAGCGTCACTAGGTTATCTCTTACATGAAACCTTGTGTGACTTTTTTATGACTGTAATTTGGATCTGGTTTTCATAAGACTTTCTTTCCGGTCCTGGAAAGCTACTATGTGCCCTGTATCACCTAGTTTGCTATCCCTTGCTTATGGTTTTGTGATCACTCAGAATTTGTTAACTTGAGGTATGACCAAAAAGGTTTCTACCCATCATATCCAGCATAATGGACAATGTATTTAGCTGCATGGGTTACTGTGCGGGATACTGTATATAGCATGAATTATAGCTGCCTGTACGGGGTGCCAATTTAACAACTTAATTCCATGTTTCAAGACTCCATTCTTATTTGTGTATTGTACAAGACAGAGACAGAAAATGTAGGAAGCCTGGTGCAGCTTCATCCAGCTCTCCACTAACAGATGTACTCATATAGCAGCAGAATGAGTGATTGGCTCCTTATCATCTTGGACCTTGCTGTCCTTCATGAACTAATGAGATGATTGATGATTTAGCTTTATTTACTGAGACAAAAATTATCAGACTCTACTTGAAACAGAGATGGATGGAGAACGTCTAAAGCTGAACAAACCAATTTTGACAGGATTCCGAAGAAAAGCTCCTTTGAATCTTTCAGAAAAATAGTATTCTTACTTCTGCTAGACTAATTATTTAGTGTCAATTTCTGGTGCCAAAGATGAAGTCTGAAGGAACAGACAAGAGTTCCTCTGGGACACGGGACTCCACCACAATCCTTAAGTTGGTAAGTGATTCACTGTTGCAGATTTTTAACTGCTCTATATTTACCACCAAATAAAAGCATGTTTAAATGTATCTTACTCATTCAATTATTCACTCTTCTATTAACTATGTAAAAAAACAGTTTAGAATGCTTGTAAAGTGCTAGGTAAGGCTGAGAAACATAAGAGAGAGAAAAAGCCTGTAACGCGCACCACAATGATTTAGTTTACCTAGCTTTAGGAATACATCTCTAATAATTAAACATGATTGTCCGAAGGCAGGACCTAGCTCGGAATGGCTCTAAATCTCTGCAAATAAGAAGATGAGTGGGCACTTCCAGAAAAGATTCTCCATGTCTTATAATTTTCCCTTAAATATCTACCAATAAACATGGTGAGAAGCAGGATATCGGCCCAAACTGACCTCCCTGGCCCAGGCTGACAGCTATTCAGATATGTGAACAGGTTAGAGGTGCTCAATGAGACCTGACTGATTTTACAGTGCTAAATTCAAAATTGCCTTGTCCCCAAGTAAACATACACTAAATGACTTAATATTAATGTACCATGCCAATGACTATGCCTGCTAGATAATGACAAAGGCAGTGCCTCTAATATATTCTTCCAAATAAAATGCTATATTTATCAGAAAGGTATTTGAGAATGTTCTTTGCATATTTACTGGCAAGATAATATTTCTGTTCCATTCAACTATTTCATAGCTCTAGATCATATTCTTTTCTTTCCCCTGTCCTCATTCCTTCCCCCAATAAAGTTGACTTTGTAAGGCACCATTTTTCAATATTGTAATACTTACTTTCTTAAAGAAGTCTTAAAAAATTGAATGTCTGGCTTCTCATTTTCCATTTCAGCTTGAAACATGTACAGTTTTTACTTTATGTCCATTATAGGGTTTTGCATATATTTTTTGAGGGGAAAAAAAGAGACATTTTAATTCAGGACAAATAAAATTTTAGTGAGGACAAAAAGACAGTTACTACCATCAGAAGCTTGTAACTCTCAGTTACACATCAGGAAGATGCCAACAATTACATCTGCCTCTGCCTAGGATGCATGTTGTGCTAGGTGCTTTGCATTGAATGTCAGGGTGCCCCTGAGTCTGTTCAAGATGACTGTTGCTGAAAGTACAGGTATTCAAGAACATGAATAAACGGTTAAGTTTTGTTTCTTTAATGGTTTCAGACTATCACAACTATGGCTATGATGGTCACATCTTACTCTCTTTCCTCATGAAACAAGATGACCACATTGGCAACTATTTCATGGTATATTGTCCATTTAATTCTGAGCAAGCTATTGCAGGTACCAGAAACCATCTGAGTGCAACAGCATGGCAACCACTCTGCTTGATTTCTTCTGCTTCTTAGCAACTTTCTTGGGAAAAAAAATTAGCAGGATGATTTGGAGTTTGTGTGAGTATTAGTCTCCATTTTGTGCTGCAGAAAAACCTGTGGGCAGAGCCCAGTGGCCTGCAGAAGGAGGACCTCACTGCAGCAGAACTGATGAGCCACATACTGAAATGCATTAGCAAGAGCATACACAGCAGGGCAAGGGATGACAGACCACATCTGGGGTGCTGCATGTGGTTTTGGGCAGACATGGGGAAACTGGAGGGAGCTCAGTAGGGGGCCACCAAGGTGGTAGGATCTGGAGTACTTGCCCTATGGCAAGAGACTGGGGAAGATGGGCTCAACTACCCTGAGAAGGGGAGGTTTTGATGGGGGTTAACAGTAGCCTCCTAGGGAGATGGTGCAAGGCTGTTCACAGTGGTGTATGGCCATAGAACAAAGGGTAATGCATTCGATTTGAAAGAACTTCAGACAGATGTGAGGAAAACTTTTTCATCCTGAGGACAGCCAAGAATTAGAAAAGGCTGCCAAGGGAGGTTGTGCCATCTCCATCTTTGGAGGTCTTCATGACCTAACTGACCGCCCACCTCTGACCGCAGAGCTGACCCTGCTTTGAAGAAGGTGCTGGACTAGAGACTTCCTGAGATCCTTCCAAAGCTGCATGGTTCTATGATGCACTTTCAGACTCATGCATGGAGTCTAGTTCCAGATTGCATAACTAGGATTAACGGCACTGGGTTTGACTAACAAATGAGAGGTCTACAGATTTGTTAGCACCTTCAGTAAATCTGTGGCTAGTGAATGAAATATAGGTCTAACTGGGCCCAACTAACTACAACTTGAGACATCTCCTTAACATTATAAAAAAATTAAATTGTTAAAATTAGTTATTTCAAACCATTCTGATCTCCTTACCTTTATTGCTTTGTCTAAAATTAAAATAATTTACCTTTTAGTTGGTGACTAGCAGCTGCCAGAAGACTGAATGCTAATCACGAGACCTATTTTTTTGCTGAGGCTTTCTGTGTCCTGTTGATGAAAATGGATATAAACTAACAGAATTACAAAATTGTCCTCTGGATCTTTACGTATATAAGGTAATTCTGGCCAGTGGAGAAGACAAAGTTACCACCCTACTATTGAGAATTCATATGGAAACCAGTGTAAGAATAGCAATTTAAAATTTTTATTTTGGAAGTTTTATGTGATTTCAGCAGTGAAACATGTTTCATGTATCTGATGCCTTTTCTTTGCTATCCATCAAGATTACAACAGAAATAACTTAGACACGTGCAAGCAAAACAAAAAGGTTGAAAACCCCTCAAACACAAAACTGCATTTATACACTTTACATGTCTTGTGTGCATTTATATTTTGTAACTATTTTGTGACTATGACTAACTCTGACTACAACTATGGCTATAGCTATGCCTGTTTCTATCACTACTGCTATTGCTATTGCTACTGCTGTTACTATCTCTGTTACTAATTTGATTACGATTACTGTTACTTCCCTGGCTGTAATGCGATTTCAAAAATGGATGTGATTTCTGAGTCAGTAAATAAAGACTTCATAAGATCTCAACAGCTCCTTCAGATGCCTGGTAAACTGAACACTAACTTTATTATAGATTCATTATCTCTGATCTTTGAAAAATCCTGTGCATGACAATCAGTTGTTATCTGAAAGTGAGTTACATGCCTATATCGATTTAACAATAAACCATTTTTTAGCAAAATATGGAAAAAAAAGATCTAGCAATTGATGGCAGTGTTAGAGCAGGCACTCTCTGTGGGTAGGTGTTCCTATGCAAAATGAGGTGCCTGCTGAAGTTATTATCTCCGTTTTCCTTTTCTGCCCACTCTCACTGCTTATTACCTCTGTTCTGCTGGAGAGTACTTCTCTAGGAGCTCCCAGAAGAATCTGCAGCGTAAATTTCAAAAGTCCACAAAGGGTTTAGCACCAGCCCATCTGACTTTTATCTGTGGGGAATTAAGATGTGCTTAGATTCCTGCTCACAGGGCTCTGGACCTGCAGTCTCCATTAAGGGAGGAAATGAGCAATGTGCGAGCAGTGATATTTTCTGATGGCACTGCAAAATGTACAGAAGACATTGGTCCAGGAAGGCAAGTGCCTTGCAGCATTTGAATTCTGCAGCAGGCATATGTTGACATAATAACATAAAAAGTGGAACACAGCGAACCTGTTGTTGAGGTTGATTATTTCCTCACTGAATTATTTTTTATTGAGTGACCTGTTTGGGGGAAGGAGGGGGCAATTTGGTTAGTGGACTAAATCGTCTTTATAATATTCAATGCCAATAACTTTTTTTTTGGTGCTGAATGTTTATGAAACTATGGTACAATGGCTGCCATGAAGATAGTGATGAAGGTAATATTTATTTATTATGAAAATAGTTGGAGCTGGAACAATGTCATCCTGGCCCACACAATGAATGAATGAATGAAGTCATGGGCTTCTGAGTAATGTATAAAAATAATGTTGCCCATTTATCACTTCAAGTATAGACAGTCACACTTAATTGGCTTTAGCACTAAGCAAACATAGAGAACATTCTCCAGTATAAACCCAAATCAGTTTACATCAACAAGAAGGCTCTGATAAAAAAGGCCAGGATGGGACTGATTTTTTCAAATGATAAACGAAATATATTAATTTCCTCACCTTTCTGTAGTGCAAACCATCATCTTCCAGCTGCTTGCTCTTTCATATTTTACCCCTTTGTCACATTTCCCATAGACAAGCTTTCTCATTTGGAGATATGTTGAAATTCCATTATTTCATTGTGTTGTGATTTATTTGCAGCTTGAGATTTCTTTTTTGGTGACCAGGTTAGATTATGAGTATTTGAACATTCTATGTAACCCTTTAGAGAGAAAATGTTGGTGCTCAAACATCAGAAATTAAAGAGATACCAATGCTTGCAAATGTAATCCACATAAACTTCTGTAGATTAGATACGTGTATCAAAAGGTTTCCTCCTTATATACTGTCTCAGCATATGGACTCTGCAAAAGCAACGAATCACTTCAGCAGGACAACATATGATGTTTTACAGAGCAGGGCAGGTGCACGCCACCACACAGACAAGTGGCAGTGTAAATTCCCCAAATGGATAGAGAGCTAGACTGACTTGAGAGAATCACATATTAACCAAAACTAACAAAAGTCCCTGAGCCACTCTTGAAATCTGTAGTTTTTCTGTAGTTTTGAAGGCTGCTGGCTTGACATAAATTAACAATACAACACTTCTGCATTAACTCTTATTTCTTCCATACAACTTCTGTCTCAACCCAAGATTTTAGACATAAAATATCTTCCTTTTCATTTAGTGTAAATTGTATATATTTTAGGAATTGCTGGATATGTAGATTCAGCATTTGTCTTCCTTTCTTCTTCACTGGATAGCGAGATACTACCAGAGAAGTCCTGACTTGTGTAAGATGCATACCTATTTCCAGCTTAGCTTTTACAGCTGTATGGTTATCCACCAGATTAAAATAGGTCATAGCGTCAGTGCTAATGACTGTGAATTGCTCTGCCAGTACAAGTCTCTTCGTTACAAGGCCTTGTTTGTGAACCAGTCTTCTTCCTTTTCAAACATTTGAACCACTGTACCCTTTCAATCCTTAACATGTTTATTTTTACCAAGTGATAGAGTGACAACATTTACGTCCTTTTCCATATGTAGTTGAGAGTCTTGTAGTCTATTCCTAACTGCATTTTATAAAAACACACTTGAGAGAGGGCCCTAGCCACTGTGAGTTGTGTAGTGTTTGAGTATATTTAACACTGAAGATATCAAACTTCAATGATTTAGTATAACAACTCGGCAGGAATAAAGTCAGTAAGAATGCAGATAACTGGATTTAAAAGTGGCTTTGACTTTACAGCCATATAATAGACTTGCTAAAGACTGCTGTTGATAAACTGATATCCCTTTTGTTGGGAGTTAAAGACATCCTGTTTTCCTGAAACGTTAAGGGAATGAAGTGCTAAAATTTCTGAAAGTTCAGTGGCTACACGATTCATGTTTATTATTTTCCCTGGAAGGGAGTCTCTGATATTCATTCAGTGGAGACAAAAAAAAAAAAGAATAAAGAAAAGAAAAAAAGCAGAATAGCATTTTCATGTCACAGTAACAGAATGAATGAGACAAGCCATTCACTCCACAAGGGATGGGCACTCTTGAATCAGGAAATCCATAAATCTTTTTCATTACATTTGTCAGCAGTCATTTTTAAGGGCTTCTTTCTCAATTCACAGGTTGCAGTTTATTAGTAACTTCATAGCTGTGCTGCAGTTGTCATTGAGACTTATTCCCTGGAGCCATGTCATCAATCATGGCTTTCATATGATTTTCACATACTGGAGCAGAGTAATCCATAGCATTTTTTTCCCCTAGTAAGCATGACTTCAATAACTTAAATGGAAAATGTAAGATATAATCATCATGCACACACACAAACCACATTAACGTGGATGTTTAAACTGATGCAAGGTAGTAACATTTTTGGTAATACTCTACAGTTCTCTGAGACTTACCTTGTATGCATGGAAAAGAAAAGCAACCACAGCTCTGAGTGAGATACAGGAATTGTTGCTCATGCAGCTGAATTGCTGTAAACTTATTTGGATACCACTTTTCATACGGCAGGCTGCAGTGTCTCTCTCCGAGTGCCGTCACATTGTTGAAGCATCTCACATGATTGGAGTTGTTCAAAAGTATATGAAGAAACCTATACTGTGGATTTGTGACCTGTACGTTTTGTTTCATAGCAAGGATACTTTCACTTCCTTAAGAATATGAGTATGAAAAACATTTTTGAAAAAGTGTATATTTAATGAGAGCACAAAGGTTAGTTCATATATATTTTGGCAAGAAAATGTCTGTAATCTCAATATGGAAAAAGTCTTATCTAGTATGCGGTTCTCAGCAGTAAGGTGGAAGGCGAAGGATCTGAAGTTTTCTCTAAAATATGTTGTAAGCATGGTAAAATACAATATGCCTTCTTACATAACAGTCTCTAATTTTGTGTATACACACTTTCTAATAATGTTATTTCCAATGTAGGAAGCTTTATAAGTAGATTGCAAACTTGGCTAACAATCAGCTTCTTCCCTGGAATGAGTTGTACCTTAGTAGTGAATCTCATAAATTTAATCAATAGGCTCATACATCAGAGTGGTGATTTTTTATCTTGGCTGTTGATCAATGACACTCTATGTTTTCTCCCTGTTTACAGAGTAGATGGAGTGTTTTGGATCTATGCAATTGCATACTGAGCTCACCACTTTACACTTTCTGCCAACTTTTCTTTTGCAGCCTGAGTATACTTCTTCTGTACTTCAATTACGGATTTAGCAGCAAAAATACAACTCTGACAAGATCTTTTCTGAAATTGCTGCTGTAATTCTTCATATTCACCTTAACCCTCCCCACAGACTGTCAAAAAACAAAAGCAGAACCTACCCTGGTGTGTAAGGCTTGGACTCAAACCACTTGGCTTGGAGAACGTAATCCTAAACACAAGTACATACTTGGATGCAGAAATGGGGTGCAAGTTCATTTGTTGTTGGTCACCATTTTTGAGGAAACAGGTACTGTCAGATCACCTTCTCATCTCCTTTAACTGTTTGTTCAGCTTACAAAATATCTCCTGCTACTGATAAGCTGTTTGAAAGAACTGACTTAACAATGTGATGGAAAGCTACTCAAAGTATACTGTAGGAGTAGAGTTCAGACTCTCAGTGCTGGCTAAGTATCAAGTTGCAGGCAACAACATGCTATGCTCTGTTCCTGTCTCAGTGGACCATAATGATGGCAGCTTTCTGTGGCTTCTTGTAGGACAGCATTGGCGTAGAACAAACCCTGGATATTTCAGGCTGCCCTTTGGTAATTTTCTGGGTGCTCAGTTATTTATCCTTTCTAATGCAGTCAAAACAGTCAAGTTCATTTTCTGCATCTGACACTTTCCTTTGGCAGGTCTGATTTCCTCCTATTATTCAATGTTGGGTGCCAGCATCAAAGTGGTTGTGTTCTCAGCAGTGCTAAGGCCATAGAGCTCTTACTGAAATCAAAACCAGGAGCTTTTAAGATGACCATATTTTAATGCTCTTGGAATCTGACACATTGAGTGTAGTTAAATGTGTGACATTGCTTCATGTTTAAGTGTAGCAAAATCCCACAAGTTTCTGAGCAACATTACCAAATGTTAGAAACATAAATATTTCATTTCATTGCCTTGTTCAGCCACTTAAGGACCATGAAGACACTTACTCTGTCACTACGTTTTTTTGCCATGGGGAAATTCTCATTCATCATCTTTGAATTGTCCTTTAAAATGCTCACAGATTTTATTCTAATGATGTCCTCCTTCACTTGTGAAAACATTATAAAGGCCCATAAGTGTTAGAACAACACAGGGGAGGAATAACATCAGTTTCAATTTCATTGTGAATTTGCTTGTGGTAAAACAAACCAATGTCCCCAGAGACAGATGATTTACTCCCTCTGCTCAATATATTAGGCCCTTCAGATGCTTCACAAATACTTTGTACAATGTTACACTGATGACATTAGAAAAAAGTGAAATACTAAATGTCACATATTAAAGTACCTTCAAAAACACAAGAGCTTCATGGAATAATTTAAAGATTTGCTAAAATCTCACTTTTCAGACTTCCAGTTCTTTAAAAAGCAGCATTTTCTTTGCCACTGAGTAAAACTTTCTTATGCACATAATTTCTTTGGTTTCATTGAGACATGAAATAGCCTGGTGCTAAATGACAAAAGTACACCTCATAGACCCTGCCTAGATGTTTCTCAGCTACTCTATACCAGAGAAGCTTTGTGGCAGCATGTCACTTCAAAGAAGTACTTACACTTGAAGCTGAAAACTTTACTTGGTATACTCAAGCAAAAGCCGTGTACAGAATCCCTTGAGTAGCTCACTCAAGTTACCAGTGTCTTCTGTGTTATTTTCAGTTGAGTAAATGCAGAAATTCCCCTGCTCTTGCTGATTCTCAAAAGCATGTTCCTTTTTTCCAAAACCTCTGTGGAACATGACACTGTAGAAGGGAAATAGTTTGGTTGACTAAAGAGATAAAAAACTGGCTAAGTAATCTGAAAATTTAAGAAAAAGATTCTTGCTGAAGCAAAAGTTTTTTAGATAGCGATAGACAGTAATAGTTGCAGGAGGTCCCTGTGTTTTGGAGAAAGGAGAGCTCAATGTTGCAGGGAGGTTTGTGTATCTTTCGTGGTGATTTAGATTAAGAAGATATAGAGCACAGACCTTTCAAATAAACAGAGGAATTCTCCCCTGCCAACCTTTAGCACCTATTTCATTTACTGCATCATTTTGTCTTACACCACTTATGAAAGCGTGTTTAGTACAGGTCAATTCATCAAGGCACAAGATTTCGAGTAGTCACTGACCTTGAATACCCACTGTTGAATGTGCAGCCTCAGATTGATTTTCACAGATGCTGCTGTGAAAGAACTGGCTATAAAGTTTTTAAGATTGGAAAGAAAGTACTATAAAGGCATCGAAAACAAGTCATCAAATGTTTAGATGTAGAACCTTGTATGTATTTATACTAACTGAAAAGAAGGAAACAAACATTGTATATTCAAATGTGTAAATTTGGATGTCATATCATAACATGTTGAATATTATTATTTTCTGTAGGGTACTTACTCATAACTTGAATATGGAAGAGCATTTTGAAAGAAAAAATGAAGTCCTCAAAGACCTGTAAGAAATTATAACCTCTGATTTGAAATGTTTGATTTCTTTTTATCTAGTTTAAATATTTTTCATATAAATTATGAATCAACATTCAAAACACAAGAGATTCATTAGTCTGATCTCCTGCTTGGCATATACTAAAACTATAATGTTTATAAATTTAAAAAAAATTCTTGTTAATGAAAGTACCTCTTCAGGTCATTTCTTCACAGTCTATGATCTAAGAGTAACAGCTACAGACTATTTTTAAGTCTTGCTTTGTCCACTTTAAGGAATGATATCTATTTAATTAATTATACCTCGTTAATAAATAGGAATAGAGCATAAAGTTGGTGAGAGGCTCATTTTCCCCGCGGAAAACAAATTTTTTTTTTTCTAATAGTATTTGCTAATTAGTATTGAGATATTGGTATTTGAAATACAATATGTGAAATCTTCATATGAAACTGATTGGATTTACATTTTATTATGCAGCATTGTAATTTATGGTACATTCAGTCTGTAGGAAGGCATGGCCTGTGGTTAAGAAGAGGAGGGGACAAAACAGAGAACTCATTCTCCAATACTGACTGACTGTCCTAATTCATTTTGTTGTTTCCCCATTTTCACCAGCCTTTTTGGATCTGAACTGTTTGACAGAATAGTGTATGACTTGTGTTGTATTATTTGATAAATAAATTGGGTTACAAACACACACCCTATTTTAAGTCATTTGCATAAAAGACAAAGCTAATAATTGAGGCATGTGGATAATTTCTTCATGTCTATACCAATCATTGTTAATTTTATTTTTATTAGGATATTTTAGGTGAACTTAAAGTATCAGGAATCCTTGGTGTATCTATGATTACAAAATGCTTATTTTCTAGTATTTAAGCTGAAATGTCACAGCTAATCACAGTGAATTGGTTAACAAATTTTTAACTGACTCAATGTACCTTAGCAGTGAAAGTTTTTCTAAGAAAAGGTGCTTGGGCTTGTTTGGAAATTCAGGAACTTTTAAGATGTCTGAAATTAGACATAGATGTTTAAAGTAGCCAGTACCACTGGTTGATTGCTGTTCAACATTTGTTTTAAAAAGCCTAGCAATAATAATATTATTGGACTCTGTCCCTTGTAAACCCTGTGTTAGAAAGACTGCTTTAGAGTTTTTTTGCTCTTTAGTGCTCTGTAGAGCCTCTGTGTAATCCCACGGCTGAGTGAAAATTCAGGCTACACAGTGAGACTCAAGATAGCTTTTCTTTTTTTTTTCTTTTTTTCTTTTTTTTGTGCCCTGAATAAAAAATTAAAATGTTATTGATGCTTTGATTAGTTCTTTTTTGATTATGTGAGAGTTCTCTAGGCCATAAAACATTAAGTAACTATCTAAAAGCAATTAGAATTGTTAACTAAAAGAGGAGTTATGATTGTGCAATTGTGAGGAGATGAATGTGTACCTTGAGCAAAAAAAAAAAAAAGAAAAAAGTGAGAAGCCTATTTCTGTGTGAATTGTTGGAGTTGAATGACTATAACACAGTTTTGAGTTTGGGCTTTATATCTTGAACCTTTTCTTTAATATCTTTCCAAATGACTATCTTGTATTTTTTTTTAAAAAAGAATAATTTTCTAATATCTAATTTCTTTCCTTAAGAAAGGAATCACAAAGGATACAATCACTAAGCACCCAGTAGCTTACAAGAACTGTATAAAGAGCACATAAATCGCAGGTCCTTCAATCGAGACAGATGGAGTTTGTAGGTATCTTTGTGAATAGGTACTTGTGGGCATATGGGAGAGAGAGACACGCACAGAGAAATACGTTGGATGTATTTCTAAGTATAGAAATTGTTCCTTAACAGTAGCACTGTTTTCTATACGAAAGTTTTGCCTGTTCCTCATATTAACTTTGCATAAAATGAGGTTAATGAGGATTATTAATGTACTTGTGCTTTAAAAAAATCCTCAGCTGAAAGGGTTACAGTCTGTAAATATAAAGCCTGTCTTTGCTAATAACAAGCCTAGAAAAGTAAGTTTATGTACCTAGGTCTTTGGTTTGAATTGTATACCCAGCATTACAAATAATTTCCGAACCTGTATTTCTTTACCATGTTGCCTATCAGTTCTCTTCCATAATTCAATCTGCTATGTTGTAATAGCCACATTTGACCTTTTTCACTTATTTCTTCATCACTTTATTTGTGTAAAATAAAGTCATTGGTTTTGAAGATGCTTATGGGGATTACATTCTGACAATAAGACATATGTATTTTTCTCCATCTTGATGTAATACAGATGGTGCGTATTAATTAAACAGGCAACTTTCAAAGTACAAGTTTCCACCTAGATCTTTGTAGTCTGCTTTTCTTTAACTCGTTCACCTCATAAAACAAGGAAGAGCTATTGATTAGGAAACACAGAGTTGTGCAATAGGCAAAGCAAGGTCACATTGCTTTGTTGAATATCTTACAAAGTGTCTTAATGTTAGCTTGTCAGATCTAATCAAAACTTCTTGGTGCTGTGCCTTCTGGATGAGTGATTTGATTTTAGGTAAATTGGACATTCATATTTATGCTTTAAACTAGATGTGGCATATAATGTTCATGTTTTGATTGCTGCTCCAGTAAACACAAAAGATTTTTTTTTATTTTACAAGTAACACATGGAATTGCAAGATTGTACTTGACTTGCAAAACAACAAAATAAATCTTACAAAAAAATGTCAGTATTCAATAAATTGTGCCCTTTACATCAAGCTGCGTCGACATCTGAAATGAAGTACAGCTTAAAGATAAGGTGTTAAAAGGGAAAATTACAGATGCGGAGTAAGTTTCTTTAAAACTATCACTTATCCCCATTCCACCACTGTAGCTGTCATTTTTTCTTCTGTTTTTGATTGGGGGTTTTTTGTTTGTGGTTTTTCTTTTCCTCTAAATTTTTAGTCTATAGCGTCTGAGTTATGACAGAAACTGCCATAATATGAATAGTTCTTGATAAATGCAGAAGAAGATGAAATCCCTACAAATTCAATGAATATTTAAGGTCACATATATAGTATCAGTTCTGACAGACTGGTAAAAATTGAGGACTCTTCTCTAACTGGAGGAAGTTTCATTGAAAACTTGGGATTTTCTTTCAATATGTATTGCATGTCACATGTACATACCACAAAATTAGTCTTTCTGACAAGCACACACTCCTAGATTGACACTCACTTTTCCTTCCTGTGACCAGCCTAACACACAGTCCTTCTGTTCTTTTTACCCTCTCACACCAGCCTGCTGATATAATAAGGTACTAGACGTAATATACTTTAACTTCACCACAGGATTATCAATTCAACAGGTTGTTTTCAGTCTGTAAGAAGAAAGTTCACAGCTGAAATGTTCAAGAAAAAATTTCAATAAAGAGGAAATCACAGCAAATCCAGAGTTTGCTTTTGTTTTAGATTAGCATGCAAAATCTTACTTACTCTACTCATCCGTACCATACACAAAGGCAAGCCATTTGCTTCATTAGTAAATGTCACTTCTCTTAGCTGTTGACATTTCCTAATTTAATCCAGAGTGTAATCAGGAAGTGTAGATACATATGAAACATTTACAGTAACTACAAGAGGCTAATAATTATATACAAAGCAACCAATGTCAGGAAATTCAGACTTAATCTTCCAAAATTGGGCTAGTTGCTGATGGTTATTTTCACACACTATTTTCACACACTTCTCACAGTACAGAGTCTGAGACTTATATCAAGTGATCATATAGGCTTGAGCAATATCAGCCAATGTCAAGATGAATGCTGGAATCAGTTCTTTTTCACTGTGAACTGCATGAAACATGGCCATTTTTTTCCCTAAAGCAGAAAATGGGAAGAGGGCTGTAGAGGTGGGTGATACTGAGTGACTGAGTAGTTTCAATAGACTATCTATGTTCTGAATTTGGGTCAATAACCCTTGTTTTATAGCTCTATACTACATTTACATGTAGTGTTTCTACAGTGAGCTGCAGCCAAAATCATTCAATGCTGTAGATCATGTGTTGGGATTTGAGTTAGAGATGGGAGAATGCAGGACACAATGTGTTAATACTATGTTAATAGCTTTTTGATTTTGCTCCCTTAGTATTGAAGAAAACTGCAGGATTCTGGGTTGTAAGATGGTGTGTTACAGTGGTTGCTATGCAGCGAAGCCTGGATTATACATGGAGGCTGACAACTGACAAAAAATTTAAGCCCTTGAGAAAGTTGGTTATAATTATCCTGAAATCCAAAAAATCTTTGGCTTATCAAATATCCTACAAATTTATGAGGTCCTCTATTTCTTTTGTGAATATATATATAAAACATTATCTGCACCTGAATTTTAAATGATTAGTTTGAAAAAATTTGCTAATACTGGATTTTAACATGCTGACTCTTGTTAATAGGGTAGAACTACCATACAGTAAAGGGATCTTAAGTAAAACAATCATAAAGTAAAGAGATCTTAAACTTAAATCAGATATTATACCAACTAAGCTTATATTGTGTGGCTCATTTGATAATTTTTGCTTCCTTCACTAACTTTTGATGCATCCTGTATTGTCTTAAGGGCACCTTGAACTTGCAGGCATGATTCACTGTCTCAAGAGGTCTGAGAAACTTTCCATTGACTTAAATAAAGAGTGTATTTGAGCCAAGAAGTCCATGAGATTTTTGATTGACTTTATGAACTTTGCAGCCACTTGATGAAGTTCTCAAAGATGTAGATATTTTTGGAGAAATAACTCAAAAAATAACCACTGAATCTTTGTGAAACTATGCTTAGGTATAATTAACTAACTTAAAAGCAAGAAAAACATGTTTAAGAAACATTTTAAATCATAGAATCATAAAATGGGTTGGGTTGGACCTTAAAGATCATCTAGTTCCACCTCCTTGCCTTGGGCAGGGGCATCTTCCACTAGATCAAGTTGCTCAAGGCCTCACCCAATCTGGCCTTGAGCACCTCCAGGGATGGGACATCCATGACTTCTCTGGCCAACCTGTTCCAGTGCCTCACCACTCTCACAGTAAAATAAAAAAGAATTCTTCCTAATATCTAATCTAAATCTCCCCTCTTTCAGATTAAAGCCATTACCTCTCATCCCATCACTGCACTCCCTGATAAAGAGCCCCTTCACAGCTTTTCTGTAGGCACCCTTTAAGTACTGGAAGGCTGCTTTGAGGTCTCCCTGGAGTCTTCTGTTCTCTAGGCTGAACAACCCTGACTCTCTCAGCCTTTCCTCATATTAGAGGTGCTCCAGCCCTCTGGTCATCTTTGTGGCCTCCTCTGGACTTGCTCCAACAGATACATGTCCTTCCTGTGCTGAGGACTCCAGAACTGAACACAGTAATATTTCCTACATATATTTTAGAAACTCCAACAAATAGTCTTAAAAGCTTCCTGCAAGAGAGGTCTCATTTTTATGTTTCTGACTGATTTAGATGCATTTTCAGTGTGGTTTAGCTATAGGTAAGTTTTAGTGGCAATGGTAATTCACTGCTGCTTTTACCCATACAGTATCCTCTTATCTAAGGATATGAAACTTGCTGTTCCATTAGATACATCTTTGTTTTATCTGAGGACTACCTAAAGAATGATTTCTTTTTAGAAGTACAAAACCTATCTGATGTCATATGAAAGAAAATTTTTTTCTGCATAGCCAGTCGAAATTAATTTATGATTACAACGAGCATTTTTAAGGAATTGTTTCTCAAATATAGAGCATGAAGAATGTCTTCATTCTTTCATGTGAGTCTGCTGAAAGTTTACTGAATATCACAATACGTGAAAAAAGCATATTTTAATACTACATGAATTCAGATACATGAGAGAAAGAACTCCTTTTAATCCACTGATATTGTAGAGGTCAGAATATGATTCTTATTTTCTGTGGAAAACTTTAGAGTTTTAGTGAGCTATATTAGTCAAAACTCTGAAATATTTTGGCCAGGAAATATTTCTTAGTGCTTCTAGTTACTGTATTATTCAGGTCCCCTTGTTTCCAGTCAGACTACAACTTCCTTTATTGATCACCATTTCTCAGTGAAGTAAAAATGTCAGATTTCATTACCTCACACAAAGTTTGTGTTCTTCAAATCTCTTTCTATTGTTCCTTGTTGTGCACAGAAAATACAAACAGTCGATTAAGAGAATATAAATTTAGTTTTATGTTCAACAAATAATAATGATGTCGTTGGGGTGCATACCAGCTTGTTTTCCATTTTCTGCTGCTGGGCTTGAATTCCTCCTTTGGAAGGCAGGCTATTTACCTGTAGCCTGACCATTAATTATTTCTTCTTTTTCTTTGGCCCAGTTCTGTTCCTTATTACTTTGCTTAGCCCAAACTTACTTTTCCAATACACAAGATATTTCAGGTTTTTTTAATGCTTACCCATAATTTTACAGTCCATCAGAGAACAACCATTCAATTTACTTATCTAATAAAAATATATAACAACAAATCATATATAAAGATTAGTAAAATTGCACAAAAATAGAACATATGTATCTGACACAGAGCTGGTTGACAGTATAAAATTTATTGCCTTGGCACACAGGAGATAAGATTACAAGGGATGTGATTTTTCTAATTTGTAGCTTTGGTAGTCTAGCCCACCTAGGAATTGCTCTCAGGGTAACCCAAGGAGAGTAATTCAGTTTTTCCTTCTGTTAGAATCATCTTCCTATTAGAACTTAATTGTTATATTTGAAAGTCTGAACCAGACCTTGAATCAAGCAAGTCCTTTCTCCAGCTTCTTAAGGCGATTCCTTCATCATATCTCTCCTTTAGTGTGGGTGCATAAAGTAAAAAAATGTAAGTAGAAAAACATGAGATAATGCTGCCTTACTTAGCCTTGGGCACCTACCATATGGAAGTCTTTCATCCTATCCCAGGAAAGATTCCTAGATCATTTACAAAACTTTCACTGAGGCTGAGCATATATATAAATTGCACATCAGGAGAAATCTATTCTATCTCAAAAATCTGACTGTAGAATATGGTGCTTCTTATGCACGGTGGCTTGCCACTGTGGTTAGAGGACTTATTGCTCAATCCATGCTTGACATACTCATGCAGACTGATAGCTCGCTCCCTGCACATTTTGAAGACATATTTTTTAATGGAATTATACCTTGGTGAGTCACATAGTAACCCAAAAATGGCAAAGGAAATGAAGATCCATCTCTTGTCTTCAGTGGCATGTTAGGAGATTACGGCTTCACCAACTTCCAAAGAATTTCATCACCAATGGAGTAACAGTAGTCTTTGATGTGTATTAGACTTCACATGAGAGGTAACCCACAATGTGAAGCAGACCAAAAAATGCTCTGAAGTATGTGTAGTGAATACTATTTTATCACCTTTTCCTAAAAAAATCAAGGTGTTAATTGGGATTCAGTCACATGTTGCTACCTCCCACCGGACTCCTAACGGGTGCAGAGAGCAATGATAACTGTGGTGTTTCTTAAGGACTTCATTTGGATAGCTTTTGTTGGGGAACTTGAGGTAGACTTTGCCACAATGTGCATTTTAGAGAAGATAAGGAAAATTTTTCAACCTTTTCCACATTTTCCTGTGTCCTCATTTTTCCTGTTGTCAGTTGAAATTGTGGTGTGGATTTCTGTCCCCTCTCCCTTTACTGGAGAGATTGCTTTTACCTGTAAACTGAGCAGAGGACACATTGCACTCCCCATCTCCTGTGTTTCTACAGACTGAAAATAAGGTAGAAAATCTTATTGCACTTCAGACCTTGCTGCGTCTGATTTTTGCCTTACACTGTCCAAATATTCATTTCTTAAAATTATTCTTTTCTAAGCAGTTACAGTGCAAGTTATCAGTTCACATGAAGAGTGGCAGACATTGTGTAAGGTAGAGCTGCAATGAGGATAACTAGCAAGGCTGCAGAGAAGTCAATTACATAAGACTGAAAGAGCTTAGAGGCTCAATTAATTAGTGTTCTTCTAACCTCCAAATCACCCTTTCAGGTCCATCCCTAGGGCTTGTGATATGTACAAGAGACATTAAAGATAACACCTCAGGCTCTCTGATATCCTTGGCAGGAAGAGGAGGGAGATATTTTCACTCCTCTCTCTTGGCTTCATTCCTTCTCTTTCGCACCCTTTCTGTGGCAGTGCTGCACCCCAGACCGTGAGCTTTGGAACAGCAAATACAGTTTCTTTTGTGTTGCTTAAGAAGTGCTGAATAAGGAGTTGCTCATATATATGACAAAGAGGAGCAAAATAAAAGTACCCCTAGCAAGGACACTGTTTATTCAATGAAGAATTGTAAAAGTAAAATTACTACATAACTTTATAATATATATATTACTGTACAGTTTTATATTCAAATGTTCAATACGGAGGAACATTGACCAAGGAAACAAGAAAATCCGAGTAAATAAAAATGATTGGCATGGTTAAACTTCCTTCATGTCTGATTATATTAAAATTAACTGATTTTACCTGACATGAATTTTATTGTACGGTTCAAACAGAGAAATGCAAAACATTTAACAGCACTTAATGATCTGATAGGACTTTCTTTAAAGCTAACAAAAATTGCATTAGCTCATTCTTTACCTCAGCATTTTTCCAAGATTTTGGCAGGGATAGCGAGTAGCATTATACGGCAGGGCACTATGAATGGTAAATGGAAATTATTGTAGCCTGAATGAAAAAACTGATTTATGTTTACAGCAAGCTTGATGGCAGAAGCACTCCCAGGGGTAAGATGATGACAGTAATGTTGGGGCTCAGGCACAAATGGCAGTCGTGCTTGTGATGTTGTGGAAATGGTATGGAAAGTGCATATTGAAGGATTAATGCACTTGTCAGTTTTCTGAAAGGCCCGAAGAGGCATGGACACGTACGGAAGCTGATCCAGATACTTAAAGAGAAGGCAGCCTTGGCTTCTACTGGTAGTCAGTAAATTTTGCTGTTAGGGCATCATTAATTGACCTGAACTGAAAGGTTCTTGTCCGAGCTTTTGCTTTGAAAGTGTAGGCAAGATGTTTTAAACCAAACCCACTTCTATTCCTTTCATTGCATGATAATTCTAGTTTTAGAAAATCAAGAATTGTTAAGAGCAACACCGGGTTAGTAAGCTCCTCTAGTTCAAAGGGTATTTTTGAATTTTCTCTGAGGAAAGTACTGAAATCTGGACTGCTTTTTGAATCTATCCTCCTCTTGCTCCCCTTCCCCTTTCACTCTCAAAATATTTTTTCATATGGGAACTCTTTGCAATAAACACACACACAGAGCTGATTACAGAAGACAGAAATCTATGGAAGCACCAATTACCACAGGTACAGGCATTTTGCGTTGTGCATTGACATGCACAACTGGTGCAACCAAAACTCTCTTATTGATGCTGCCTAAGCTAAAAGCACAGGCACTTTGCACTCAGCTGTCACGTTACCTCTCCTCAGATGAAATGGAGCATCTGATTGCGGGAGAGCTTCTAGTCCATCTCAGTAGAAAGTAAACCAGGATCGCTGATAGTTCCTAAAAGTCGTGAGCTGAGCTCTTACAGAAAAAAATCCATGACTGTGTACAAGAAGGCCAAATGTAAGGTCCTGCATCCGGTTTGGGGCATTCCTCACTATCAGTGATAACTGGATGATGATTTGATTGAGAGCAGCCTTTCAGAGAAGGAATTGAGGATACTGGTGTATGTAACATTAAACAAACACGTGATGACAACGTGTGCGTGCAGCTCAGATAGCCAAGTTTGTCCTGGGCTGCACCAAAAGATGATGGCCAGCAGGTTAAGGGAGGTAATTCTGCTCCTCTACACTGCTCTCTTGAGACCCCCCTGGAGTACTGCATCCAGTTCTGGGGTCCTCAGTACAGGAAAGATACAGTCTTATTAGAGCATGTCCAAAAGAGTGCTACAAAAATGATAAAAGGGCTAGAACATCTCTCCTGTGCAGAAAGGTTGAGCTAGTTAAGGTTGTTCTGCCTGAAGAAGAGAAGGCTTTGGGGAGGCCTTGTTGTGGCCTTTCAACATATAAAGAGGGCATGGAGAGAGACTTTTTTACCAGGACTTGTAGAGAAAAAGACAAAGGGCAACAGTTTTAAAATGAAGGAGTTTAGACTTGGATTGAATATGCAGAAGAGATTCTTTGCCATGAGGATGGTGGTAAGACACTAGAACAGGTTGACCAGAGAAGCTGTGGATGTCCCACCCTGGAAGTGTTCAAGATAAGGTTGGATGGGGCTTTGAGCAACCTGACCTAGCGCAAGATGTCCTTACCCATGGCAGGGGGAGTGGACTAGATAGCCTCTGAAAGTCCCTTCTGCAATAGGAAAAAACATGCTTTTACTGTACAACAAATAAATATAATGTACTATAATAGATCTAGTTAAAAAAAAGAAAACTAAAGGGGTTTCCCTTACATATGAATTCTATAATGCCTGTGTTGTAGTGCTACATTATTGATTTATGGTAGACTAAAAGCATCCAGTATTACAGAATAGATTAGCAACTCTTTGATAGAGAGATGAGGTTAATGCAGGAGATAGTATTATAACCCTTAGTATCTAATCTCTTGTGGTTATTTTAAAAGAGCAGATACATTTGATATTGGTCCAATTTGTCAGTTACACCAAAACAAGAGTATCAGCAAATAGACAGAAGAAAGTTAAACAGCAAGGAGACTTAAAGATGTCAGAATACTATAATGCAAAAACATGACATTTGTGTAATATACTGAGGAGGAAAAAAATACCATAAAAAATTAGAAGAAGGATACCGTGAAACCAGCAGTGAACACCTGGGGATAACAGAACCCCCCCTGCCTCACACACTCTAAATACAAAACAGATGTTCTGGATCATATGTAGACCATGGGAGGAAATAGTATAACTTTCATAGAAATAGTGAGTCAGTATTTGGAATAGATCATGACCTTTTGGTTCCATTACACAGGAAAGTTTGGGGAGACTGAGGAAAGACAAAAATATCAAGCAAAATGCTTTGAGAGATGGTATGTCAGACTTCTGATGTAACATATTTGAAAAAACTCAAGTGATGAGAGATCTTATTTCCCAATGGCTTTAGGACAGAGACACTGGCCAAATGCAGATCTTGATTCATTAAAACACTATAGCATATATTTATTGCTCATCATGTGCTTAAGCAGAGCCCTTTTCTTCAGGCATTGACTTTTCTCCAAAATACTGGGAAAATACTGAGTCAATTTTCACACTGGAAGACCTTGTTAAATTTCAACCTATTAAGAGGCACAAAAAGAATAACATAGAGGAAATCCACATGTAATGGGAGGTATATGGATATAATTGAGACATAGGAATTAATAACTACCTTATTTGTTGTACTTTGCTTTGGTGTAAATAATGACTCAAAATTAAAGGTTTTTTTCAGTACACTTTAAAGTGTATTGAAATGCTTCTTGGGCTTGCAGGGATCTAAATCCCTACGTGAAATCTGGACAAATGGGAAAACTGATCTACCACTGATTCTTCTGCTTGCATTTGGTTCATTGAAAATTCTTAAGAAATAGAGAATTTTTCTTCTGATTCTATTAAAAAAATGGCTGCCTTTTACCTTCTTTTTTCACCTTCATTTTCTTTCACCTTCTGGTTTTTTTTTTTTAATGCAGTGAATATATCCAGGATTACTGAGGAGCTGGGAAAATTTGGCTTTTGCAATACAGTTACGAGGAGTTGCTAACTATGTAGCCTGCCAGTCTGGTATTGGGGAGTAACAAATTTCAGTTTCTGCCACTGTATTTGCTCAGTTCGGGGGGCTATCTAGCAGGAAGGAAAATGTGACTTGTAAAATCAAAATAATGCAATATTTTCCACCTATACAGAGAATTAACAGCATGAAATATTTGCTATGGGGAGAAACACAAACAAACCTTTTCTCTATGTTGGAAGTTACGTAAACATTAATGTGTGGAAGTGAAATTAAAAACAAATAATTAATGACTTCAGCTAAACAAAGAAGCTAAGATTGGCAGGTCTTGAGTGCATAGCACAACTCAGAGAGACCAGCTTTAAATCACCTCCTATACTTTTCTTTTCCTTCTGGCTGTGTGAAAAGGTGTTTGATAAGTTTCTAAAGTCTTCTCTAACCTGTGCTGACTGTGAGATTCTCAAGGTGTCTTCTGACATTATTCCAGACTACATCCCTTATTTGCTGCCTCAGCACTCTTACCTTGTCTTTATTCAAGTATACCTCACTGCAATCCTCTCCAAAGGATTTCTTTCTAGGGTCTTGAATATGGTAGTAGGTACTTTATCATACTTTATCTGATACTGATGTTCCACAAATACTCAAGAACATAAGCAAAAGACGTTGAGTAGACGGCCTTTATAGTTAAAGGTCATGGGAGAAGTATGCCCAGGTGAGCTACAAAAGCATCTTGCTATCACAAAAATCAGGTGTATTGAATTGGTCCTTGAGAAACCTACCATTTACTAAGATCCTGGAAATATCATGGGAAAAGCTGCAAATATCAACCTCATGATTAGCTGAAAAGGGGAAAATCACCTCAAACATCGAGTGCAGTTTGAAAGATGCAATAGAAATTTAAATTAAGTCTTAATGATTGCTTGAAGATTATTTTGGTGGGACTGAAACAAGCTGAATTTTACTTCACAGTACATTTCAAAGTAAATTGTTTGACCCCTTTTTTTCAGCAGACTTTCAGTAGTTTCGTAGGCTGTCACAATATTTGGCGACCAAGAGCAGAAGTACTAAAAGTATTTAAATCTCAAATATAGTTTCTTCTGAGTGACTTAGACACTTAAACACAGATTTGTAGATGCTGCTATTTGTGGATAGTCAGGACCCTGACTATCTTAGGTGATAAGTGGTGAGAAAATAATTCCCACTGAGTTGCAATGAAGTTCAAGCTATCAAGTTATTTAATCCAATATTACTGTCATTTCCTTCAATTTTGCTTTCAGTGGAGCAACTGCTGTATGAAGACATGATACTGTATGCAGGAATGACCAAAAACTGAGACCTTCCACGTCTAAGAACTTAGAGGCCCTGCCTCTCTCTGAAGTCGAGATGCTGTAGCAGCTAGGCATGAACTGATGATGTTCTGAATAGAGCCCTCAGGTGCTTTGGAGATGTTTTACCATATACCAACATGCAGATCTCAAAAATAAATAAATCCAGTCCTCCTTGAAAATTATCACTTTTAGTAAATTGATTTCAGTGTGTGTATTCTGGCAGGCTCATGAACCTTGTTTGCCTTCTCTGTTTTCAAGGACTTCCTACTGCCTATTCTCTTTTTGCCAGGAGTTCAAATGGTGAGTAGGAACACCTTGTTCTGGGTGCTGCTTTCCTGTTGGAAAGTACACAACAAAAAATATTTTACCACAAGTGAACACAAATATCCCTGAATAGCAATTACAAACAATTACTTAGTTTGTTGAAACATTTTGGTTCCGTGTTTGTTTGATTCCTCTCTTTTTAGACACTCAGTAATGACTTATGAAACTCAATCAGATTATTTCAGAAAACATAATAAAATTTAAGAATGCGTCATAGCCATCTGGAAGTGCACACAGAAACAGCGGGATTCATCTACGCATTTTCAGCACTGGAGTTTGTTCTCCTTATGATTTTTCCATTAGCAAACCAAACACACAATCCAGGACAAGAACGTCCCTAAATGAAAGAAAAGGACCGGCATAAGACTTTTACAGCCAGGGCATTTTGGGAATCCCATAAAACATCATATCATCTTTGGCATTTAAATCCCAGTGAACAATTAACTCCACTTTCAGATTGACCTCAGCTCTTTGGGAGGATCTGACAGAGGAGTCCAGGTCAGGGCTGATGACAGAGGAGACATGAGCTGGTCGTACTTTAGCTCAGGCCAATGCTAGATACATTGAAATAAAATACAGCAAGAATTATGTTGGTATTTTAAATGTAAAGAACACAGTTGCCACACAGGACCAAGAGGAAGCAGCAGATCAACATAGACAAAAAATTCCTGGGGGCAAATACTGCCAGTACTGCTTGGGTCAAGTGCTGTTGGTCCTCATGGCTAATTTTAGTGCTGAAAAAAACACACATTATCCCATTCTGAAAATTATTTTGGTTATATGCACATACAGTACATGCGTGAGTAACATGAGAAGTTTGTTCACAATGGCTTTGGCCCTGGTACAGACTAGGAGAAGGAAGAAGATAGAACAGAATTTTGCTGCTTCAATGAATCTTTCTTTCCTCTTCATTTCCCAGTAGAAGCTTCTCCCAGAAAGAAGGGTAGAGAGTACCGAAGTACTTGTTTTAAAATGTTACATAGCACAGGGTTTCTGTGCCTGAAAACAGTGGTATTGATGACATAATAAGCCTCCCTGAAAGCTCTGGGACTCAGTGCCTGAAGTAGTGTTATGATGTGACTATCACACGTGAAGAAGAAATTCCTGCTTCAAAGAACTTGTAGTAGAAGAAAAATAAATTTAAAAGACTGAATTTGGACAAAAATAACTGTAACAGATAAAACTAATAATATAATTTTTAAAATTTGCATGTTTCACATACATGTTTCACATATTTGTTAAAGCAAAACCCTTTATTTTCAGGAGTGGCTTCACCTCAAAACTCTAGGTGAGATCTGAGGTGTTTAATGAGGATGCAGTGGAGGAGAGGCTGCTCTGTCTAGTCCCTAACACAGGTGCAGCAAGATGTGTCTGGCAGCATCTGTCCACCTGTCTGCCTGCTGCAGCAGGAACTTTAATCTTAGCTTTACAGTGTCACCTAACCTCAGGTTTCCTTTAATACTCATTGTGACCTATTACTGCTTGAGTAACATAGATTGCAAGACTTCTGTTGACACATCCTGAGGACTGGGAAGGTCCACACTTCTGAAAGAGCATGACTTCACAGCTGTTAAATGTTTTCCTACATTTTTTGTTTCACAGTTTCTATAAATTTTAATAACTCCACCAATATTTCCTTGTTATATGATTAATAGTGGAGTTTTTTGGGTTTACCTTTCTTTTAACCCCTGGATAATTCAATTGCTCTGTCCAGACACTACTCTGCAATGGTTCAAATACTGTGGTATATTTTGTGCTACAGAAACACATTGCAGCAAGAAGAATTGACTACAGTTGACTGCAGTTCAGCCTACAGAGCTTCACAGGTACTAACAGTTTGCTGACATGTAAGAAAATGTAAGAAAATAAATCCTTTGATTTCTTCAGTAATAAATATTACAATAGCTCAATTACATAAAGCATTACTTGCAAGACTCTAAAATATGAGTAGGTTATTCAATGACAGATAATCTGCACTCACATAGTAAAAAAAATGCATATCAAACAAGCATTCATGGATGTAACACTTTCATTAGATTTTACTGCCACAAAAAGCATGCATGCAGGAAGAAAATATTAGCAATCACAGCTTTTTTTCTAACTCGTTGTGCATGTCAATACAGTGAAAGACATGCTTGAGCTGGCAGTGACAGTGCAATTGAACAGATAGCACAAAACCATCCCTTCACTTTGCTGACATGCACTCAGCATACATTGGAGCACCACTCAGCAGAAGCAATTTCTGTCCTTGAGCATTCCCTTGGAAGGGATGTTTTTCTCACCCTGCACCTGTGCTGCTCTCCAGGCTCCAGTTCCTGATTAACACAATGTGAGCAGCAGTTGCAGCTCTGGCCTTCCTCTTTGCTGGAGCTACAGTGTGTGATGAAAAAGGTTTTCCATTCATATGAGTAATGAGCATTACAAATTAGACTCAGATCAATTATTAAATGAAGATGGTTATGAAATATTAAAAAGAAGCTAGTATACATAATGTATTTGTCATAGATTAAAAATCAGCATTCATGTAATATCCTTCTCTGTCTGATAAGGTATTTGGATATTTAACATATTTAAAGGGAATGTAAAAAGTAAGGATAAGAGTGAGGGGGGTGCTTCTATTAAAACAAGAACTGGACTTGCTAATGAATTCTGCAAAAGGGAGTTTTCTTCATTCCTGGATGTAGTTTTCCTCTGGTCTACATTGAAGACATGCAGAACACACCACCTCCAGCCTGGGTACTGCTGTCATTATTACTGTCTTTGAAGACACTGCTTTATTTTATGCATTTGGGGAGAAGAAGAATTTTGATTTAACATCTGGCCCTGTCACTTGCGTGGAAGTCCTGCTGACTACAGAGTGGGTTTGTGCTATCAAAATGAAGTTGCTTTTCAGCTTGGGGTTTGTCATGACTGAAAGTACAAGCAGTAGAGTCACTCATTCCCTGAGCTTCTTCTAAAGCCCTGCTGTGCTGAGTTATTTTGCATTGCATCTGATGAGTCAGTGGTGTAGCTTTCTCTCTGTGTTTGATGTGCTGAGGGTATGATGTTACAAAACCTCATTAAATTCAGCTCAGAGTCAGAAATGGTTGGAAAAAAAAAAAAGAAGCAGCACTGATAGAGCAGTTCTCACATCGAAAAATACTGGTTCCAAGGAAATGAATCATTCTGGGGAGATTTGTTGGTCCTTGTGAATTACATAGGGGGAATCAGGCAGGGAAGCTGGCTGAAAATCAGGATGCCTGGTTCTTTTAGGGACCCCCATGCTTGCTGGATGAGTCCACTAGGTGGCACTAGGGAAAAGAGGCAGGTGGAGAAGAGGTAATGGGGGATGAGGTCCTGAAGCACCGGAGCCTGTCCAGGAGGAAGGGGTGGGAGCTTAGGAATTTACTCATCTGCTGTGACAGGGGCAGAAAGGGAGCAGAAATCTGGGCTGCAGAAAGAAGCTGCTGGCCCTTTGCAACAGATAGTGGGGTGCCCAGGGAGGGGCAGGAAGCCCACTGAGTGGATTGAAGGGAAGTGTATATTTAGTTTCAGGAAAATCAGACTGTTCCAGCAACCTGTTCTCTAAAGTTATTTTCAATATTTCCAAAACAAAATCTGTTGGAAATTCAGTACATTTCAGGGGGTTCCTTTTTGTCCATATTTGTGAGGGAAGTTTACAAATCACAAGGTGGTTTTTTTTTTCATGATGGTGGGCTTTTCACATTTATCCCTGCTCCAGTGTTAATGGCTTGTGTTCGATTTTGGTTTTGTTTTGGAGACCTCCCCCATTACAACAACCTCTGTTGGCTGAGAAACCATTACATCTTTGTATGTTGACACACGCAGGTATTTTGATGCTTCAGGAGGTAAGGTGACCTTCTGCAGAACTGCCCCGTCAGAAAGGAAACTTTTGAGGCACTTAGGTTTGGTTTTCTGTATTTTTTCTGTTCTGGAAGGAATGTCACCCTCAGCCTCGGGTTCAAAGATATTATTAGTTGAAAGCAGATGATTAAGAGTCTTGAAGAACATTATTATATAATATCAACTATTAAATAATATTCAGTTTATATATTTATAAGCTGTAAAGTTACAGATAATTGGGTAATTGTAATTGATCAAATTTGCTTTGAAAACAATTCGTCTTTCTTGGAGGTTGGAAAATCTTGTTTGAAGCCTTTTCTATCTCTTGAGTAAATATGTGATGTGCAGTTATAATTAGACATAACAAAAAAAACCCTGGAATAACTCCAATGCTATTTCTCTCTATTGTGTAAATATGTAATTAGGCAAGATTTTTTCCACTGCTGTTGTTGATTTGCATTTTCCTTGGTCATGCAGGAATGGGATTCTTCTGTGCTCAGATCTACCACAATCTGAGCTCTACAACAAGCCCTGACATGGCGTATTACCATTTCACTTCCAATCGGTAATTCTTTGCCCTCTATTAATTTCTTTGAGTGTACCATTCTTTTAAATGGGATAAACGCCATGTGAAATCTGACAGAAAATATCAAAGTGAAGATTAAGTTCTTAGAAGGAACTAAACCTAAGTGCAACAATTAATGTTTTCCATAATGTGGAACTAGTGAGAAGGAATAGCTCAGAAGACCAGATCCTTCAGTTTCTGAGCATGTGACTGGTACACAACCATGTGATGCCCTTTCCCATATTCCCTCAGCTGAGAAGATTTAGGGTACAATAAGTGCTCTGGCTGTGATTCAGGAGTGCTTGAGAAAAACAACACAGGTGTTGTAGCTCCTGTCTCTTGTAGCCCTTATCTACAGAGTAAAGTTCAGTCCTGAACACTACTAGCCCTGATGACTAGCAAAGGGATGCTAGTCATGGATGCTCAGATGGACAAGCTATAGGAGGGAAAATCACCCTGACTATGTACATTTGGCCCACTTGGTTGGAGGTTAATTTATATTTTCAGACAGTGTATGCTTCCAAGGGAACTTTTTTTTCTTGTACGGAGCAGAAAAATGCAGATATTTTTGTGTAAACCTTGTGATACAGCTGATAGCGTGTCTTAGAGTGGGAAAAAACTGGCACAAATGACTGATGGGAACCTGTCAACACAGGACAGATACCAGTTTGGTTTAGCACTGGTATAATTTTTTTTGTGATTTTGCCAAGAGCTTTCTAATAGTGGATTTTCATGTTCAGAAATATTTTTGAAGACTAGTGAGTAACTTTGAGGATTCACAGGGCTTGGCCAGCATTTTTATTATTCCGGCTTTGATTGTATTTCCCTAAAATGTGACTGTTAACTATCACTTTGAAAGACCTATAACATTCAGGAGGCAGTGAGAGCTTTTTTAAAACACAATTAAAAGTTTTATGAACTTCTGAAATAATTCAGGTATATATGAGGATGCAGTGGTAGGGAATCTATCACCACTCACCAGTGAAACAGAGCAGTGTCATGCTCCTGCAGGGTATTTCAAATGACAGTTCTTAGTCTGGTTGTCATTCTCAGTTCTATTGCCTCATAAATAAACTATAACAGTACTTTCATGGTGAATACCTCTCTGCAATATTAAAACCAGTCAAGTTCCTGAAGATCAAGAAGTTAGCAAGCATTATATGTGTGTTTTGGATAAGCAGAGCTGTTCAGAGTACTGCTGAAAATTAAAACTTCTCTTAGCAAGAAAATTGACCTTTAAAAACAAAATTTATAAACTTTCAGAGATTTCTGGTATTTCAGATATAAAGCAACACTTTTTAAAAGAAAATCACTCACCTATTACAATTTTTTGAGCATATGAAAATAATGAATATTGGTGGAAAAAGATTTATGTGAATTGTGAAGATGTAAAAAAGCACATGATAAAGTTCATTAAAAATGAAGTGAGAAACGTACTTTCAGTGCCTTAAAAATGGCTCAGCTATGAAAGGATTTGTGCACAGTCCTTTTTTTTTTAAATTGTGGAAAGATAATGTCAGGGTGTGTCAAGGTGTTCTACAGGATTGATTGTTTAATGATTCATTGTATTAATAGGAAAACACTATAAATCTATTACAGCCAATATTAAAAGAGTGAAGTAAAGCAATATTAAAGCTGAAGAGAAAAATAGTGAAAGATTCCTAGAACACAAAATTATTTCAACTTATTGGTGCTACTAATTACTGAAACTCATCAGGTTTAAGAAAAGAAAAGAACAGAATTTTCCAACTTTGATTCAGACATCTGCTCATTGTCACGTACAACCAAGACAGCAATCTGGGTTACCTATGCATTTCATTGACTTCCAAATTAACTGTATGAGTTCACGTTGTCATTGTGGGAATTGCAATTGTATCCTTGCCTATTATGCAGAGACAATCCAACAGCAGATGGAAAGTTAAGGGAAAGATAGAAAATATAGAAGAAGTAGACCATTACACATCCCTATATGGCTCTAATGCAATCTCATTTCTGTCTCTTTATTACATAACAAACAAATGAGCTGTCCCAGAGCAGTTTTTTGTAATCCTGATTTTTTTGATTTCAAGCACAATCTATACTTCTTTATTTGGAGAGGTGGGTTTCCAGAAAGGCACGGTTAGATGAGCTGGGTTTATAACTCCTTAATTCAGGCTCAGCTCTTCTCAGCCAGGGCAGAAACGTCATGAGATTTTGGAATGTCCAGCTGTGCTCATCTGCACTGTAGTGGTTGGATATCAAATCATTTGTAGAGGAATGATATTAAAAATTATAGAAAATTGAACAAGTTAAAGGAGAAAGGCAAAGTAGTTCACTTGTTTTTTCTTAGGTACATGTTTTTGGATTCCAGAAAAGCAGCATGTTCACACACCAGTTCTAGGCCTTTTGGACTGAAACCCCAGGAGGATCCTTGTCCATCCTGTTTGTTGTCTTCTGCTTTTTCATAATCAATATATTCCTATTGTCAGAGAAAGTGTGAAACTTTGTCCAAAAAAGCTGCCCTGCATTAACAGTCTTTAGAGCTTAAGGCAGTTTTTTGTTACTTGAACTGAACAATTCACCTTAAAATAACACTGTGATGTTTCCCCAGAGAAATGAAAAGCCTGATCTGTCAGAACTAATAAAGGCAGAACTTTGCCAGTCAAACAGTCAGCAAAGACCTTGGGGGTAAGGGAATTAGTGGGATTTATTAATGTGTTGTTGCCTGAACATGTGTGCTACACAGCTGTTGAATTAAGACATGCCACAGCATTCTTGCAGAGTGATGCTTTTTGTTGTATTTCATGATCCTGTTAAAATCTTAAAAAGAAAAAAAATCATTAATCACACTGTAAATAAATCTGCTCATTAAGAAAGTCCAAAGCAATACACAACAAGTGAGCATTCACCCAATCTTTATTCATATTTGGGTAACAATTTATGTCTGATTAAAGATAGTATTAAAATATTTTTTCACTCATACTTACTGCCTTACAGTATTGAAAGGTCACTTCATATCATAGCTATTTTTGCTAATACAAAACATGTGAAAATACTCACTTATCTAAAACAATAAACAGAGCTTAGCATAGAAATTTTTTACATACAAATACTCCTGCATCTTAATGATTCTATTCTCAAATGCTTCAAAGTGCAGCAAACTCCACCAGAATTGCATGACTTACATGAACAAAATTGATATCAGATGTTGTCTTCTAACTCTATGCTGTGATTGTATTCATCTGAATTATTCAGGGTGTACTTATGAATACTTTTTTTCACAAGATGAAATAAGTTTGCAAGTGTATCTTATTATTAACCGTGAAAAAATGAAGCATGCAGAATTCTACGTCATGGATAAACTCCCAGGTCCCAGGGAATACATTGTCAAGTTCTTTGTCATTCAGATTTTCTCTTTCCTTTAAAAGCATCAGAAGACTTCCGTGACAAAGCTGTAATTCAAAATTTTTCCAGGTATAAAATTAAGACCTGCACATACATGAAACACTTCAGTCTCATGAGAAGAAATTATTGCAGGATTTCCTGGACAGGATCAAGAGCTACTGGAAATATTCAGTGATAGTAGCAGTCATGAGAACAGACTGCCTGGCACTCTTTGTTTGAAACTAAACTTCGGGGTATCTGAATAGTTTTATTATCGCTATACATACTTCACACTTACTAAGAAAGTTCTATAAATAGCTTCATTAGATACTACAATATAAAAAAATTATGTCCTGATCGTAAGAAATATGAAGACTACAGTTGGTCGTTGTTCAGGCTAATAGTTCAATTGCATTTCATTTTAAGGACAGCCAGTCAGTTAGTGCTATGAATCAGTGAAAACCAGAAAATAATCTCTACCCATTTTAGTAAGTCACCTCAGTTCATAAGATCTTCACACTTCTTGACATTAAAAGCGCTCTGCAAACACTGAGTATGAGGCTGATTCTGTAGAGAGGTTCCTAACCCTTATGCCTGCAAATTGCCTGGAGAATTCTAACGTGATTGCTCATGCAAGTAAAACTGAGTCTTTTAAAATGCCTGAAAATAAAAGGTTACAAATGGTCTTTTGCTTACTTCTCTTAGAAGAAAATTAAGATATTTACAGCTTATAACCATCATACAATTATACCAAATTATAAAATGTAAAATAAAATCACTTTTTACTGTGTTCTCTTCTGTAGCATGGATCAGAGAAGATACATTTCTCCACCAGGAAGAGATTTAGGCTTCTATAGATGTTTACAGCACGGAGGTGTTGGTGTTTTGCTCTCCCTGCCATATCTCTGAGACCCTGTCACAGCTGTTGTAGCAATTGCTCCTGATTCAGGGACCTGAGGTGGGCTCCATCTCACTGCCATATGCTCTGGTAACACATCTGGAGAGCAGATGCTGTAATTTTTAAAGAGCGAAGCAGATGTTGATATGCTCTTCTGCCCAAACAGGTGTTGTAACATCAAGGGTACCTGAACCAGGCAGGCGTTTCACCTATCCTCATTCTGAAATGGCCATAACTTCATCTACAAAATACAGCTCCCATTTTGCCATTTGTGATTTTCCAAAAGTTACTGTAATAATGTAAGTTGTTGCCATTTATTTGTTAGAATTAAACCACAAGTCCAGAGGAGACTTTGCCAGACAGGGTAGGAGCTCAGGGCGCCCAGCCACATGGCTAGGGCTGGCTGTCCACATGAGTACAGGCTCCAGTCTTAAGCCTGATGTTTCAAGTTGTCCTACAAACTGGCACAACCTACTTAGCAGATTGCTTCTGGCACCATTATATTTCACCAGGACACAGACATCAAATAACTAGAAGGAAACTTAAAACCCAGGAGATGAAATTCCTAGAAGCTGGCTCACAGTGGTGGAACTCACAGGAGATAAAAAATAGTCCTGTCTTCTTCTATTACCAGCACGTAGTATGAGTTATATTTTTTTAAATCGATCTTTCCTTGAATGGTGTAAGAAATTCTGCACACACCACATCATCCCCCTTACATGGCCACCCACCCATACAAACCTTAACAGGGACAAATCAGTGACCCAAAGCAAAACTCTATAAATTAATTAATTTGACGATTGAATAAACTGGGAAAGAGATTATCAAAGGCGCTGATCTTGTAGTACCAGTTGTGAAGTGTCGGGGTGCTGCTCATGTTTGTATGTAAACAGCAAGCTCCATTGTACACATTTTAGGGTTTTATTGACCTCCAAGCAAATGTTGTAGATCTGAGTTACGGAAAATATGTGAATTCTAATCATGTAAAAATATCCTGGAAAAGCATAAAAACGGGGAAGTGTTTCCAAAAACTCAAATTCAAAAATAACTAGGTAAAATTACATCGGTAAATAAATGTAGACAATGTGACCTCAGGAGAACACTCCAAAAGCTTATCTTCCTTATAAAGATCATCAGAAAGTTGAAGACAGAACTGAGTATCAACCCAAGGTCTGTAACAAAGGTGGTGTATTTTTTACTGGAACAGCATACTCAGTGTGGAAGCAGAGTAGATCTTTAGTGGAACGGGAAATAAATGGACAACTTACTTAAGTAAAACATATTCACAGACAAGTGTGGGTTTTTGCCACTGATGAGAAAATATCTATTAAGAGTCTCGTAGTGCCTGTGTTACTATGTTATCAACTAATTGTTAACTGAATTATCTAATTGATTTAAGGCTATATCGGGTTGTGGTTCCAATATTTATTTAAAATGTGTTTAATTATTTCAAGATATATGTACTAATCAGTTTATGCAAAACAGACGTTAAGAAATATATGAAAAGAAGAAAATGGTTCAATGGAGATACTTTTTAATATACTGCAGATGGTTTGTCAGTCCATTTCCCCATATTGTGAGTTTCATATTAATTTCTCCTCTTATTTTTTTTTGTTTAAAAAGAAATTTCTCTGCTGAATCTCAGCATAACTTAGATTTGAATAGGAGAAGTTGTTTGGGCTGTAACATTCTCCTGCCTGTTTTGCTGTCCTTTTTATTATATCACCCTGGGGTGAGGTACTGGATATTTTATTTCAGAAAATTATCCTCAGCACAAGACAGCTTGTATTGCTTGTCTTCCCTTTCTCCACAATAATACATTCAGATTAATTCAATGCCTTCAATTGCAGTTGAATTTTAAAAATTATGGAAGCATCAGCTGAATATTTGAATGAGATATACTTCAGAAGGTTTTTACTGAGGGAAATCCCCTAATGCTTCTAGAAAAGGTGTTAAATATTCAGGAGTATTCTGTTAAGTCAGAAAACTTGGCCTAGGGAGGAACAGGATGCAAAATACTTGCCAGGTCTATATTCATCTTGGTTTTGATATTAATTATAAAAGCTTTCAGAAAAATTGGCTAGGAATACATGAAAATAGATATGGAGCTGAAAGCCCAGGTGCCACATCACTCTTTGTAGGGCTGAGGAGATGAAGGGGAGTAAGGAGGAAGCAAGAGGGGAAAAAGCGAGAGCAGGGGGTCCTGTGGGCCCAAGGCGAGTGAGACTGCTAAGACAAACAGAAGTTAATAAGACAAAGAATAAGACAAACTGTTAATAAGAATTAGTCAAAAGCAAGGGGTTTTTTAGACTAAGTCTGTAAGGGGAGTAGGTTTGTGTGTGTGTTTTATTATTCTGAGACTTTTTGTTCTTCAAAGGAGAACATGTGGGACAAGGGAATAGCGATGTAAGGACTTTATGACCTCCTCCTAACACAACGTCGCTGTAAAATTTCTTATATCTTTATGGAACGCATGACTTTCATATTACACTATAATTCTGCCCCCACTTTCAGGTATTTTATTCACTTTGGTGAAATTTATTTACAGGACCTAGTAAGAAACTATATCTAGTTTAGATATAATGCAGGCAGACAAATTATAAACACCTTTTCCATGTGATGGTCCTTATGCCTTGCATGTGGTCTGCATTAGATTTTCTCCGATAACGCATAGTCCTAGGAAACAGTTGGTGTTCTGAGGGGCAAAAATGTCAGAGCTGCCTGAAGCCTGGACAGCCAGGAGATGGGTAGTCCTGCTATATCCTACCTCCCAAGGCAGCTTTTGGAGTAGCACTTGCTGGAGAGAGGGTTTTCACACCTGCTGAACCTCCAGGCTCTCTTGCAGCCTGATAGAATGAGCTCCAGATGTTGTCAGTTCGTCTCTCCTTCTTCATCCTCTCTCCTTCCTTAAAGCAAAAGCTTAAATAGAAATAGCTGCTGAAATGATTCACCTCTACAGTGTCCAGGAAATCACATATGCTTAAGCTTATAAGCAAAGTGAAGCAAAAACGCCTGCAGTTAAAACCTGTTATCCAAAATGTGAAAAGAAGAAAATATTTTACAGTAATGTTTGTTCTGTAGAAAAAAATAACAAACTTTATTTTGCTACCTCTTAAATTTCTTAGGTCCTCTTAAAACTCTTTGGACTATTGTTATGAGTATTGCTCAATACATCATACATAAGGAAAAAAATTATGAAAACACAGCTCCATTTAGTTTATGCTTCCACACATCAGAAAAATTATTTGAGAAGCTTTCTAAGCTCCTTCTGAGAATTGACCTGATTCCCATATCATTTTGTTCAGAAGTACAATTAAAATCTCTTAAGAACAAGGCAAAATGTAATTGGCATACTTAAAAAATCTTAACTGTGGTTAGGAAACAGCAGTGTATTTTAAGAATACTTTAAGTAAATGGTGTCGAAGAGAGAATGATTTCTTTTTCTTCAAGAATCATTACTGTAGTTAGTTATCTCTTTGAATACTCCATGAAAACTTTAACAGTTCAAGTTCAGACTTGAGCTTTTGAAGATTAAATTGTTCTGTTGCCCCAGAAGATATGAATTACTAATGCTAAACTCAGCAGATGCAAAAATATTGCTGCTTTGTGTGTTCTTGAATGTTTCAGTGCATAGCAAGGTTTCAGGAAAGGATTTAAGTTCTTGTTTCCCATGAATAATAGTCTTGAGAACAGGACTGAAAACCTCAATCTTCTGACTTTGATAGTCAAAACCAGATACTCATAACTGTAATGGTAGCAATGCACAGACAGTTTCATGGTGCTCTTTCAGGCATTTGTCCATCTATAAAGTCAGATTTTCTTATTGCCACGGAAGACATCTGTCTCAGATGACTCCAGTTATATGAAGGTCAGGCATCTTGTTTAGGAGAGCCAAGATCAACCATCTGTTTTACCCTGGGGTGTCAGAGCATCTCCCAGCACTGAGCCATCCTTACCCTGCCACTGTCCCTCTGCGATCCAAGGGGAACTGGGAAAGCTTGCTGGAACTGGGTGGAACTGGCTATCAACAGTGAAAGTAAAATGAGGTACACTTAACCCCATGAATCCAGATTTATGTCTTCACATGTATCTGCTACAAACACCTAAACAAATGTTGCTCTTTTTTTTTTTTTCTATTTGATCCAGCATAAAAGTAATGATTTTAAGTGCTACACATATCTTTGCGTTCAGGTTGAAAAATAATGTCTGAGACCGTTGGAAAGGGACTTCTCCCTGCTAGAATCTGACATAAACCAGAATATACTGTGTGAAATAAGGCCTTCTTCCAGTCATGATCTGGGTTGCAAGATCTGGATTTGTTTCACCCAGCCTACTAGTGTCTCATCACTATACCTGTTCTGCTAAATCATGAGGTGCTATTAGAATTAAAGATCTAATGGAAGTGAAATTCAAGATTGCAGGTATTTTACTCTGGAGTGAACACATTCAACTTGAAAGCACTCTAAAACATTCCTCATACATTCCTGTATAGGGAGTTTAAACTTACTGTCAATAGGTAGGTTTGTTTGCTTTTGTTGAATTCCAGAGACCCCTTAGGATTAGTCTAGAGACTTGCCCAAAGGCCCACAGCTGAATGGCTGAAAAAAAATTCTGAGTGAAACAGAAATTCTGTGACCTCTGTTTCACAGTTGTGCTGTATTTTATTTTTGATGCAAGAAATTTTCAACAGCAAAAAAAAAATAAAATGAAGACTCACGTGTGTGGAATACAATTATAGCCAAGACAAATATATGTGGCATGTCCTAAGTGATAATGGGCTTGGTTAACACAGAAATGTGACTTCTTAATATATTATCATAGATGAACAAAGGAAGGAGGAGATTTTCTGAATTATAAACTTCTGGACATGTAACAACTCACTGGAATAGCTGAGAAGTTTGAGAGATTTGTTGGAAGAAGACAAAAAGTAACAAATATTGCAGGCAAAATGAAAAAGACATAGAAAACCTTGTAAGATAAATTCAATTTATTATGTGGAAAAAACATCATAAATCATAATATTGGAAGGAACATTAAGAGTTTTCCATACAGGTAGATTCATTATTACTTTTGCATATTTTTCTAACTCTCCTGAAGACCTTGAACACTGATTTCAGTGCTCTGCACTTATTAGGAAGATTTTCCACATATCTGGTTTAATTCTTCTGTGTACTATGTATCTTTCCAAGGAATAAATTATTTTTTCATTTCTTTTGCTTCTCATACTTAAAGTTGACCACACCCCTTTTCTAATCTCAGCTGACTTTTGTCCTCTGCATGCCCCTCCAGTACTGCAAAATGTCCAAGATGCTTCTTTGCCCCTTATAAAGATGGCATTTCATAAATTCACAGAAGCTTTCTAACTCTAAGTGTAAGCAGAATTCCACTTTCATCAGTCATCTTGATGTGAAACCATGTTTTTTCTCAAAGACTAGGAGCCCCAAAGAAGGAGCAGGGAGGAATTTACAAGCTTTCAATTTATGAAGAAATTTTTATAGAATAACATTAAATGAATTTAAACATTTATTCACAACTCTAATAAGAAAACTCATAGAGCTTATGGATGATTTCAGCAAAGTTAGAGAAACTCCTTACTGCCTTCATTAAATATCTCAGCTTGCTTTACCAAACCTCGGTAAGCTTTGACAAGAGGACAAGAAATGGAACAGAATGAGGAAGGACAACTATTTATTCACAAAAACATTCTCTATATTTGTTTTAGTTGTGCACTGAAAACAAAGTGAGACCTGCAGAAAAAATATGTAGATTGGAGCTGTGCTGAAACATCTGTTCTGAAAATAAGATATTCCAATTTTCCATTTTTCTCTTTCTGCTGTAATTAGAAAGATCAACCTGCTCCTCAGGTATGTTACTGCTTTAAACTTAATAGAAATTTATGTTTTGATTAAAATTACAAGGTTTCAAAACCAAAACATTTTTAATTTATGCAACAATATTGAACTGGAAAGGACAATGTATTAGTAAGGGTAGAAGTTTAAACCAGAAGGATGCACAGAGCATCCCTGTACCCTCTTTCATAGAAACAGCAAAGACTGCAACAGTTGTCCTAATTTTGCAGGAAATAGACAAACTCTAAGGCAGGGCTGAAACCACCCCCATAGTGGGCTAAAGGCACAGAGCAGGAGAGCATGAGGACATTGCTAGAAATCAAGATATCTGAGGAAGGTGATATTTATATTCCCCAAAGTCTTGAATCCCCTTCAGGAGCTAGGCTCTTCTCTCTTAATGGAGGCAAAAATTCTTTAACATTTCCTACCTGTCTGAGTAAGGAGAATATTTCCTTCTCAGTCCTAAATGCAATGCTCAGTTTAACTTGTGTGCATGAACCGCCACCACATACCGGTCAAGCACAACAGAGAATCAGTGTCCTGTGCCTTGTACAGAGCTGGCTTTAGCAGTGAGCAGCTTCTGACGCTTTGTGAAAACACTTTTGAATCATGGTGCCAGGTAATATGTGGAAAGGGAGTGGGATGGGAGGGTGCAATGTTGTGTTCTCTGGAAAGAGCTAACGAGTATGGCTTAATAGAGCAAATACGGTGACACACAAAAATTCAAGCAAGGAACGAGATGACTAGGCCTGGAAAGGCCACAGAAAATCAGTGGTACCTTTCTATCAGCTGAAAAGAGCCTTCTGTGCACTGTGACAATAATTTGGGCTCCTTTTCTCTGCTAGACTGCTTGTATTCAGCCGCTTTGAGCAGATTATATCTGAGGTATGGCCAATGCAATCAGATGCTTTATAGATTTCATTTGCCTCACAAGCTGAGAAGAGAAAAAAGACCAGAAGGAATAAACCTGTTTAGACTTATGAAGTCATCCTTCTCCTGTTCAATATTTAAAAAACATAGCCACGAAATTTTGGTTTGCGGTGTGTAACTGTAACAATAATCTTTTAACATCTCTCTCTGAATAAAAAAAAGAGATGTCAAGGGACTGTCTTCCATCCTTTTTATCTTGTATAGGACTTCCTCTATTTCATTCCTGTGCCTGCTCCCAGAGTGTGATATGAAAAAAGCAGGAACTTGAAGGGACTGACAGATAATATATTTTAATCACTGTAAATTTACTTCGTAGATGATATCGGCTGGATCGTTCTGTAACTTTGCAGATACAGATACTCTTGCCTCTCCTTCCTATTCTAGAGGATGGGAAAATGGGTGCTTCTAATGAATGATGCTTCTTGCTGAGGAGACTAATATTTCAAAGCACAGTCCCTCCCCATCCTCCCCACCTCGGGATATCTGCTAGACAGGAAATCTCTTCACATAGGATCCATAAAAGCAATGGTGGATTGTGCTGTCTCTTACAGGCAATGCAAGGCACAGATAGATATGTCTGTGACAGCTCAGGTTCTTTGAAAAGGAGAGAGGGCAACCACATTACTTTGGCTTGATGGCTTTGGCCTGGAAAATAAATGTTTCCTTTTAAAAATGACATATTTGTAAAGTTCTCTCAAATTTTCTAATTTCTCAAATATCATTGTTTATATGATCATTAAAGAAAAAAAATGGATTTCAGGTTGGAATTTTTAATGTAAAAAAAAAGAGTGTTTCTAAACAATAGTATTTATGGCTTTCAAATGGTTGAGCAGAGGTGGTAGCACTTGAGTGCAATTCTGTGAAACAACATGTAAGGCAATACTTTATTATGAGAGTTGTTACATGGTATTTTAATTCTCCTTTACAAAATCTCAGATTTTTTTTTCCTCATTGCCTGATCGTGCAAAAATAAAATATTTCTGAGAAGTATCTACCTAGTAGGAATCTCTGAAGAGGAAAGGACATTTCAATTTTTGCTTTTAACAGTTCAGTATTATCTGGAAATGTTTGTATGTCATCCTGGAAATACAGCAGATCAAGGAATGTGAAAAACAGGTATGTGAAAATTGTTTGGAAACTTCCATGATTTGTCTTGATGAACCAACCTTGTTGCCTTACATTGTTGGAAATTGTAATACTTTATGTTGCTTTGAGAAATAAGTAGGTCATCAGTGGTCAACCCTCTGCGACCAAGATAAATGCCAGATATGACATAACAGGGCATAGAAATACTTCTCATGGCAAATGATTACCTCAACTCTCTGGACCCCATTTGCTGTACACTACCCCATCTGTTGTTTCAGATTTTGACCTCTGGGAAGAATTTAAAAGAAACCTGGCCACTAAATAAGTTTTGTTTCCATGGAAGATTAAGAAAAAATTTGTTATCTTTGGAATCATCTTTCCATTGAAAAATGTAGTTTTTGTAGTAGCAAAATATAGATATTTTGATTTTGAATTTCAATTTAAAGGAAATATAAAACATTGAGTTGGATGCTTCATTTTCTTAAAAACAGCAATGTTGATAGAAAACTGTTACCCAACTGAGTGGTGGGATCAGATCTCAGATAAGAGCATTGGGGTGCTGCTGTGCAGAATAACATTGTTCTACTTTTCACCATAATAGGAAAAGTTGTTTTTGTTTTCTATATAGACAAAAGTAAAATTTCTGAGCATTTGCATGAACTTTGAAATAACAAGAGGATTTTGGCTTTGAAAGTTGCATAATCAAGAACATGAAAACTCAGTTATGACTAAAAAAGAATTTGGGTGTAGGAGAGTCCTCAGGAGCTGACTGACTTACGCAGTCCATTGCTCTGGATAGTATGGGACAAAAATCACACCCTAACGCATTTCATCAGATTTGAGAGACCAAAACATGTTTTCAAGTCTGTGGATGTCATAGTATTTGATGGTTTATGTGGAAAGCAAATCCAATAAGCTTCAGAGATGCAGCAACTTGAAAATTTATTCAAATAAATTGCGAATTCATATATAGTGCTATTGTGCGGAATATGCAGCAGAAGTGCTGGTTCTCACGGAGAGGTATAAGTACCAATGTCAGGAACATTAGTTACTAGAAAGGAAAATCGTGAAAATAAGAATTTCTAAAGCACTTGGTATTGACCCAGGTCTGAAGACATTGAAGTCACTGGAAAATTCTTCCACTGTATTCACTAGTTAGGCCAATACTGAGTGCTTTTAAGTATCATCTCCTGCCTTTTGATCTGTTACAGGCAACATTTATGCATCATCAGTACAAACACACAACACGCTTTCAGTAAAAACATTGACCTGAAAAAAAACCACTTCTGATTTTCCCATTTTACTCTTTTGGTAAAGATGGAAAATTACAAGAATTTAAACAATTATCAAGCTGAGCTTTTTCAAAATTAAACAAAACCAACCCCCTTTTTTGAAATTAAAATATTCTATTAAGCTTTTTTCTGCTTATTTCTTCATTTTTCATTTAATCTTATCATGACTTTGGTCAAGTTACTTCACAGAAATACCAAAATATATTGATTAATATAATATTATAGTATACCATAGCTCTCATATGTCATTAAATTTTTAGCACCTGATATGGAAAAGATAGTTGAAGACTAAAACGTTTTTGGAAGGATATTTTCATTTATAGTAGAACCAAACAAAATCTTGAATTTTAACAACCTCAGTGTCCTTGATTTAAAACAAACAAACAAAAAAGAGTAATAGTTATAATTAATTAGAGCTGAATTTTTGATAAATTCCTGCAGGTTTTAGGTTGCTCTTTTTTAGCTTTTCCTTTACATACGTATTAATACAGGCTGTTAAAGTTTTGTAAGTGAATGTGATAAGCCATGTAAACTCAGCTCATGTATGTAATTTAAGTAAAAAAGAGGGGCGAAATATGTAGTTAGAAATGCTTGTCTTTTCCTTGAATAATTCTTGGTGCCAGAAACAGACATATAGACTTGGCATTAGGAAGCGTTTCTTTACCAAGAGAGTGGTCAAACCACTGAAACAGGCTTCCTAGAGAGGTGGTCGATGCCCAATATCTGTCAGTGTTTAAGAGGCATTTGGACAGTGCCCTTAAGAACGTGCTTTAACTTTTGGTCAGTCCTGAAGTGGTCAGGCAGTTGGATGAGATGATTGTTGAAGATCCAACCGAAATAGTCTATTCTATTCTATGCTGTGCTGTGCTATGCTATTTTATTCTACCAACAAGAGGGATATCAATTTTTCTGGAGCATTAATCAGAGTCCTCAAATGGTCATTTTGGATGTTGTTATTTTGAAGCTATTATATCTATTGTATTAGAAATTTTATTGCAATGTTAAAAATTGTTTAACAGTGCTTATCTAAGGTCATTGCCTCTTCAGCTTTGCAAATAAGTTAATTGCTATATGAGATTTTAAAATATTAACTATGATAATTCCAGTTGAGCCTGAAAATAACACTTGAACTATACAAAATAAAAAAACCAAAATATGCAGAGAAAATTAGCCAGGACATCAAACAGGAAAAGACATATTTCTAAAGTTTTGCGGGATGGCCAATTCAGGTATAATGTTTGTACTAATGGGCTATTGCACTTAATGCAGGTAGACAGCTTTGGTGTTTTATTTTTAAGGACAAATACATAGACTGCCAGAAGTATTCTAAGGAAAGAAATACCAACAAATTTAACAAACAGAAAACCAGAAACAAAGCCTGGGGACACAGTAGTGCTCAGTAATAGCATTACAATTTTCAAAACACTACTTGTTGAAAAAAAGGTATCACAGGAACAGCAAGTTTTATCCAAACTACTGCAGTGTGGATGGGATGAACTTTTAATGTCACTCAAATTGTTAAAATGGTCTAATGTCATTTAGCCTCAATACTCGGCCTTTTGGGAGTGGTGCTGGGATCCCACAGGTCCACGGGAGGGAGGAGCCCCTGCCGTAGGAGAGGTGATGTCCCTGATCTCAGAAGGGGAAGGTGGAAAAAAGTAAAGTCAGGCTGACCTGCTGTGGGAAGGGTACAGATGTTAGTGCTGCTGACTGAGCCAGCACATTGCTGTTGATGATTAAATCCTGCCAGTGCATTTTCTCTTTTCTGGGATGCAGACTCTGCTGCATCTGATCATCAGTAATGAGGTCTAGGAATGAAATTGCTCCTGATCTCTGGTGATCTGAATGCTACTAACACAGCATTTAAGGATACAACTCATAAGGGAAGGTAATTTTAGAAATATCTCCTGCAGACATCCAGAACTGCAATAAAGCATTACTCTTTCCTCGCTTCACAGTGCTTCCTACAGGGGCTTAAAATTTTCTCATAAAGTGATAAAAAGAAAATCCCCCTAGGAAGTCTGTCAGTAAGAGCTAAGTCAGAAGTGTAGTCTTCTTCTGGGAAATCTTCTTGCCCAAAAGGAAAGGAACTGGCATGAGGGAGCAGGATCCCTGCAGGATACATCATCTCAAGTCACAATGGGGATCCAGTCTGTGTTTCTTAGTGCAGATGTAGCTCTGCCTTTTTTTAGACCTGAGTAAGTGCATTTGTAGGTACCTCAAGGACCTCTGTACCTCAAGAGTGTCTGTACACACGGTGGAAACAGGTCATCTTTCACGTGCGTCATTTTGAATGCTTCCATAATTCAGTTCTCCTCCAGCAGTTTCCCACCTTGCCCACACCAATTTCATTCTATCCGTAGCTCCAACTTGCAGATAAAAAAGTGCAAATACTCAGTTCTTTATTAACATTTTTTAGAGCAAAAAGTGCGTAATAAAAAAAGTGATTTTTTTTTTAACAACAAAGTATTCTTCTCAAAAGCAGGGCATGGGCTCCCTGATGACAATTAAAAGTACATGTTTATTCGCGTTTCCTAAATGAAAAGACTTTGCCACAGAGCTGCTTCTTTCTTTGCCACGTCAGGTCAAACCCACCATCAGGTGATGTGTCATTCAGGACATTCCTTCAATAGCTTTACCAAAAATCAGTAGCATCACAGGCTCTAAATGGTGGCAGCACCAGGTTAACAGGAAGAGGAGGTCACGAGACAGGTCCATATCACAACATGGAGCCCTGTGCAAAGGTAACTGACGTAGCCATCACGAAAAAATGCAGTGACCTTATGTGCACTTCAAATCACAACTCTTGTGGTCAGAATAAATACACAAAAAATTTTCACCCCTTTCTTCCTTGCCTCAATCCTTTATGAAATCAGTAATTTTTACATAATGCCTAAAAATTTCATAATATGTTAATGGATAGCAAATTTAAACAAATTACAGATTAAATTGCCTAAAATTGTAACTGCAAACATGGCATAAAATATATTTAATTTAAGGTATGTCTCTATTAGTCTCACTCTATGAATTCTAGTGAAATACTACTTAAACAGAAAATCTCAGTTCTGTTGCTGCCTATTTGTTATTTCTCTCTCTTTATACTCATAGAAAAATCTTGACATGCAACTGGATTTGGTTCAACCAATGTTACTTGTTACTTATTCTTGTTAGCTGGTGCTCATTTGGACCTGGGCTAGGTCTATCAGATCTGGTGTCTTAGGGGCACCAAGGAAATGGCTGCAGCCAGACAGGCTGAGGATAGAAGAAAGCAGGATTGGAGGAAGAGGAGGCCACATGGGAAATTATAGAATCATAGAATTACCCGAGTTGGAAGGGACCCAAAAGGATCATTGAGTCTAACTCTTATCCCCACATAGGACAATCCCAACATTCACACCATGTGGCTTCTTGAATGCTGTCAGACCCGGTGCCATGACTACTTCCAGCTTTGCTGTTGCTTTTACAGTGATGGGACTGTAGGCAGGCTCCAATAGGGATCACTCAGAAAAGAGGAGTTCTGTCAGAAGGAACAGTAGCTTGGATTCTACTTCTCAAACAAGCCGTAAGTAGCAGGTTTGGACCTGGTCTTATGGGTTTTTATATAAGTTTTTGTTCCCTCCTTGTCTGTGACCCATGACTGAAAATTAGAGGTGTGGAAAGCTGTGTTGGTTTTTGATCAATTCTAATTGAACAAATTACATCTTGGTAAAATACCACGATTCTTTCTCTTGACAGGGTTTTGTACCTGCCCTAAATCCCTTCCTTTGCCATCCATATGAGATGTTGAAAAGTTTCCTCTTATTATGCAGTGTTTAGCATAGTAACTGTAGATTTTCATATCATGTATTACAGTACTGGAAAATGTTTAAAAATGATCCACAAAGCTGAATCTTTTTACAATCACCCTTTTTGTTCTCCTTAGTACCTCTAAACAATTCCTGACTTGAGCCAGCTAATATTGTCCTGCTTAAATGTTTCTGAAACCACTTCAGTTGTGTGGGCACCGAGAGAAGGTTTCCTCTGCATTTTCCTCTTCCATCTCTGTTGTTCAGTGTTCCAGTCTGATGATTTTCCATTACTGTTTCCAGTGAGCTCATTTTAAAGTTCCAAATGGTTCCTTTATAACCTCTATTCATGTCTTTAATTTCCATTTTTTTACTTCCTTTTTTTCATGTCATGCTTAGTATTAGGATGTGCCACTATCTTTCAACTTTCAAGTTGCATCCTGGTTTGTCACTCTACGGATCTGAAGGGTGTAAATGTGCACTTTGATTTCTGGAACTAGTTCGCTATATTTTTTTTAAAAAAAATAATCTTTTTTCTCCTTTTTCTGATTAAAAATCAAGAATTCCCAAACATAAATTACTCAGAAGAGCTACAGTCTGTTGACTTAGTCTTTTACAGTAAAGTTTTAATAAAAACATATTCCACATATGACAATGAGGTATGCACAACCCATCTTTTCTTAAATGACAGCTTCCTAACCAAGCTTGAAATCAAAATTCATTTTTTAATAAATTTTTTCCTATTGATACTGTTTCTTGAAAGAATATGGATTAGTAAATTATTAATTTAATTAATCAATATTCAGGTTTCAATTCCAGACCAGTTGGAAAGGACAATTATAGCTTTCCCAGGATAACAGGCGAAAATAGGTACAGTGAATTTGCAAAGTATGCTTTTCAATGAGATATCCTGAAGGCACAACAAATATTTCAAACCCTAAGGAGCCACGGCTATAACAGGTAGAAGAGTTAATTTTAACAATTAGGATCTTAGATCAGAGAAAAAGGTTAAGCAATTGCAGAAGACTTAGCCAAGCATAGAAGAGGGAGTGATGGAAGAACATATCAAAATGAGAGGACCTCAAGGGAGGACAGATAAGAGCATGATGGATTGCCCACCAGCAATAATAAATCATATGTACATGTTGCATCTGTGAGAAAAGGCTAATGATTATATTTGTTTCAAAACCCAAAGGCCTAAGGAAATCTTGCCTTAGATTGTACTATATTTATTTCTATGCCTAAGTTTCAAAATTACATCGTATTTCTTTCCTTCCAGGCCCAGAAAGTAACTGTATTCTGAAAGAAATGAGATAACTTGTTGCTTCTAGGAATGCTTGAGTTCAGAAAATCAAACCTGGGTTATTCTCTTCTGGGAGAACTGAAGTGCTGCAAATGGGAAAAAAATGCTGGATACTGCTGTTAATGCAAGATCATAGCTTTTGAGGCCTTACTGTTTATGTACAAAGATTTCCCTTCTACGAAATAATAAGATGATCAGTTTTATAAACAATGTAGGAGTTACCTGTTATGAATATATAAATATTATTCACTATATTTAACTTGTTTTTTTGAACAGAGCATGAAGTATACAAAGATAGTTGCTATTCATTAGCATTCACTAAATAATGACTAAGTCACTGAATAAAAATCTATCTGTGAACATTTTACTGCAGCTAGTCTTTTTGTAATAGGTGGTTGGTCACTCGAAACACAAGTCCTTGTTTGGCTTCTCCAGCTGACAGAAACATCTCTGTAGTGGTGCAAGTAATAAAGAGCCAATGTTCTGTCTCAGAGGGTACTCGGCACTTCTAAAATTAGTGGTTGTATAGTGTTCATAGCAGTGAGCCTGTAAATTCCATGTCCTTCAAAAGATTATGATAGTGATATTGATGATTATGATGGTGATGATTGTCATGATGATGATATTATACTTCTCAGGTTTTGCAAAAAAATAGACATAGAATCATAGAATCATAGAATGGTTTGGGTTGGAAGAGACTTTAAAGCCCACCCAGTTCAATCTCCTTGCCATGGACAGGGACACCTCCCACAAGACCAGGCTTCTCAACACCCCAGCCTTGAACGCTTCCAGGAAGGGGGCATCTACGACCTCCCTGGGAAACCTGTTCAAGTGCCTTCCTCATGAAGACTTTCTTCCTAATGTCTAATATAAATCTTCCCCCTTCCAATTTACATCCCCCCTCATCCTATCACTACTTGCCCTTGTAAAAAGTCATTCTCCAGTATTCTTGTAGGCCTCCTTCAGGTACTGGAAGGCCACTATAAGGTTTGCCTGGAGCCTTCTCCAGGCTGAACAACCCCAGCTCTCTAAACCTGTTCTCATAGCAGAGATGCTCTAGCCCACTGAACATCTTTGTAGCCCTCCTCTAGACCCATTCCAACAGTTCTGTATCCTTCTTATGTTGGGGATTCCAGAACTGGACACAGTACTACAGGTACAGTTTCACATGAGAAAACTAGAGGGGGAGAATTACTTCCCTCGCCCTGCTGGCCACGCTTCTTTTGATGCAGCCCAGGACATGGTGGGCCTTCTGGGCTGTAATCGCACATTGCCTGCTCATGTTGAGCTTCTCATCAATCAGCACCCTCAAGACCTTCTCCGCAGGGTTGCTCTCAATCACATTGTCCTCCATCCTGTATTGAAATCGCAGATTGCCCTGACCCAAGCGTAGGACTTTGCATGCGGCCTTGTTGAACCTCATGGGATTCATATAGTCCCACTTCTCCAGCTTGTCCAGGTCGCTGTAGATGACATCCCGTCCTTCTGGTGTGACAAATTCACCACTCAACTTGGTGTCATCTGCAAACTTGCTGAGGATGCACTCGATCCCACTATTTATACCATCAAAGAAAATATAAAACAGCACTGGTCCCAGTACAGACCTCTGAGGAATACCACTTTTCACGAATCTCCATCTGGACATCAAGCCGTTGACCACTAATGTCTGAATGTGACCATCCAACCAATTCCCTCAACAGTCCACCCATCAAATCTATATCTCTACGTTTTATAGAGAAGGAACTTTTTGGGAACCATGTCAAAGGCTTTACAGAAATCCAGATAAATTACATTGATTGCTTTTCTTGTGTCCACTGATGCAGTCACCCCATAATAGAAAGCCACTAGGCTGATCAGGCAGGACTTGCCCTTGGTGTAGCCATATTGGCTGTCTCAGCACAAAGTGATGGTAGAAGTTAATTTTGGTCTCTGGGACTCTGCTGCTGAGGGTAAGTATTATTTCCAAGCTGTGGTGCTAAAGAAAGTGAGAGGGTAATAATTTCTTCACAGGAGCAATGCTCTAGGTCCATTTTGTCCTTGTGTCACACTTCCCATTAGCAGTCCTATGGGTTCATCACTCCACATGGGTGACAGAAAGGGAAAACAATAGCGCCGAAATTCTTTCATGCTTACTGCATATTCCTGCTATCCCCAAGGAGCTGTGTAGAGTTAGATATTATTGAAGCTGTGCAGCAGACTATATATAACATGGAGAATATGGTATTATATTCAAAATATCAATCCTCAAAATTATGCACTTCTACAACAAATATTTACATAAGTATTTAATTATGTGTACAGCCTATGTTTCCCTTTTCCTTACATCACTCACTGAAGTTTCCCCTGCGATAGAAATGCAATTTTTTTCCAGATTGACTTTCTATAAATGCATGTGAATACAGACTGAAGTGTTATTTTTTTTTTTGAAGGAGGGAAGTGAAACTTATCTAAAGTAGTGTTTTTTGCTTTATAGTTGAGACTCACCTCAGATTCACAGCCTTAGGTGATGAAGATTGATGTCTTACATGAGGCCAGCAGCTGCTGGTCCACTAGACAGTGGTCAACTGAAATGTATGCATGTGTGCTGCAGGAATCAAGAACTTTTCTCTCCCGGGATGGGTGATGCAGAAGCAGTAACACCACGTGTGTTTGAATGCATGGAGCAAATGGCTCAGGACATCCAGAAAGGAAGGGTCATCCTTTGGGTAAGTGCAGTCCCTTCCTCCTCAGCCTGAGAACCTCAGGCTCCTCTCCTGACACATGAGACAAAAATGAGGAAGTGTGTTTTGCGCCTGTCAACTTCGATTTGATTAAATTGCTGTATTTCTTCAAATTATCTGCCATGTCATATTAATAATGACTAAATAATGCCATATACATTGTCTTACGGAGGGAAGAGGCTCAGCAGCTCCCCAAACTGTTTCTGAATGGCTGCTCCATGAGGTCTCAATAACCTGCTGCCTGCTGTATTATGTAGCAGAACATCAGGCAGATGGCAGTTTATATGTATGTAGGAAATAATGGATGACAGTATCTTGGTACAATTTTCTCAAGTTGTTTTGTATGTGCATATACTTGGAGAGTCAAAGTGCAGCTGAGATGGAGAAGTGGACCTGCAGATCATTTCTGTTATGCAGGCATGAGCCTTGCCCAAACAGATGATTTAGTACATGGAGTGTTTTCCTTCCATCAGTAACTACCCAGGTGTTAGTGAAGAAGCTTGTGTAACTCAGTATTTTCTATTGGCTGAGTCATTAGGCTGATACAGCCTATATACGTTAGGATGCAATTTTATACCAAAAAATCTATATTAAAACATGATTTTAGAACAAAAGTGGGTACACAGATGATCAAGCTCACCCAGTGCAGATTTCTCATCTCCATTTCTTCCTTCTTTTCTGTTTTTTTTCCACATAGGAAGTCATCAGAGTTATATTTTTCCTGATTAACACATTCCTTCATCAACTATAATTGCAACCATTAAATTAGATTGCCTCCTGTTAATCTTCCACTGCTTCAATCCCATTATGCATAGAAATAATGTAAACTGTCAGAATTAGAGGATGCAAGTGCCAATCTTGAAACTAGAGAAAAATATTGTTTTAATAAAAAGCCTTTCCATCATAGTGAACCTTAATGCAATTCATAGATGGCATTTTCTCAAACCACAAGAAATATGGTTAAAAATGTGAAATCTTTTCATTAACAGGAAGAAATAAACATCATATCAGAGCTGGCAGTGTTCTCGCATGCATCATTTTTATAGTTCAACAGACAGCTTAGAATTAAAGACAGCCTCAGGCAAGGAGTTGCAGAAGCAAATAGGAGCACTTGAAGTCTTAATTTATATCTCAATATAAAGTTTATAAGGCTAGATAAAAAAGTAGGTAGTGGAAACATTAAGTCCCAGCAGTCTAGCCAGTCTGATTAATATCTTTTTGAACGGAACTCATATTAAGACAGTTCAGGGAAGACACAGCTGTTTTCAAAAGGCAAAGCCTGGCACAGCTGTCAGGCTTGGCATGTAATGGAAGTGGAATACTTCCTCTAGAGCTACCTTATGCTAAAATAAGATATTATTCTTGTGGTGAGTTTTAAAGATCTCATGATCTGAGAGAATGTATTAACCTTTGCAGAATTGAAATATTCTACAGATACTGCTTTGATTTTTTGAAGACTTTATCAAAGATTAATTAGAGCTGCAGCACATTCAGGAAAATACTGCATTTTTAAATGTTAAAATAAATTTTAAACTGTCCCTAGTTTTCTAGTGTATAGATAAAACCAGTGACTCTCTACTGAATAACTGACCTTCAATACTTCCATATTCATAGTCAAACAATTATTTTTTGATATTTGAGACAGTAAAAACTGCTTATTATCAGAATGAGCAGAATTACATTATCTAAGAGGGCTTGTGGAAATTTTCATTGTTGGATCTTAAGAGTTGGTTGTTCATTCAGAAGACAAAAATCCCCAGGTCATACATTTTCATTCCAAGGTTTCTCCATGAGTTTTTCACAGGATGATATTAGTTTCTCCCATAGCTTATCATGAAGGTTTTCTCAGAATTCATTCAAACTCCAATTTGTAACTATTATTATTACAACAAGTACCTTCCCTGCAACAGCAAAGGTTCTCTTGAATTGTTTTTCAGGCCCATTTGAGCTATTTCAACCTCTGCAGTCCTCCTTTCCTTGGTGAAGCAACCTGGCAGTCCTCCAGTTGTGGCCTGCTGGGATTGGTTGATGTCTCTGACAGGACAATTATTTCTGTTGCCAAAGGGGTTGAAAGATAATTAAATGTCCAATATATGTTTTTAAGACCTTACTTTTCTGCACATCTAATTACAGTAGTCACCCTCAGCACGTTGGGCTGCTAAGAGCAAAGGTCAAAATGAACTCAGTGCTCCTGAATTTGTGATAAGTGTACAGTGTCCTCTACTCAACGGTGGCCGTGTTTCATAGGAGGACAACCTCGGGTCTTGAGCAGGGACAGCTGGGGGCCCAGGTCTCCAGCTCTGTTACCGCTGTCTAGCCTCGGCCTGCTGAGGGTAGAACTCCCCCCATAGATGAGCTGGCAGGGGGCTGCTGCTTTAAGTAGAGATTGGTAGGGATGCTCAGACAGATGCCTCTGATCTGCAGTGTGATGCTTTTATCACAGACAACTCTGGCCAGTTGTGTACAAAACTTGGATGATGTAAAATATGACTGACAGCATTTGGAAAGGGTAGTCACTGTTTTGCCAGGGGAGCTAGGAATGACTTTAACAGCTAAGAATAACAAGTAGCTTCTCCATGAAGTGCCCGAATGTATTATATCCAGCATAATGGCATACCCTCAAAGGTAAGGGAACAGAGACCAGGAAAATGGGAAGGACAATAAGGAGGAAATGGTGGTGACAATAAAAAGAGGCAAGAAAAGAGACACAGAAAAGCAAGGCAGAAATGGAAGTGCAGATGCAGAGGAAATGGTAGAAAGAAATGGGAGAAGAAAGCTTCACAAAGATGCTGAAAGAAACTAAAGTGAGAATAAGCAAAGTGATTTAGAGAAGAAGAAAGTGAGAAAAAGTCAGAACAAGTTGGAGCTGTCACTGAAAAGAGACCACCTGCGCTCTTGCAGGAGTGGGTGATGAGGGGAGCTAATCTATTTGCCACAGTCAGCATCTAACAACCCTATATATCAGATGTGACAGCAGCATCCTTATCTTGTTCTAGATACATTCTTGCACTCAATCCTTCCACCCTAAGATGACATCATAAAGCAATGAAAGTGCTCTCTGAAGTGCATGAACAAGTCAGTCCTTTCTGAGTTCTCACCCTGTTTGTAAATGTGAACTGTCAAAAAAGAAAAAGTCTGCTGGCACCGGTGGGTTGAAAGTGGGGTGGCACTGAGGTTTGAGGAGACCAACACACCCAACAGTGCTGCCCTCAGACAGCTTGTCTATCTTACTAATTTTTTAATGACATTGTCTTTCCAGCAGTGGCAATACCAATATAGTACATAGGCTTTTAACTGATGAGAAAAGGATTGTAAGAGGTGAATAAGGCATTTTTGTTGAAGAAATTTTCATTTTGTGTCCTTGTCTCTCAGTTTGTCATATCTATTTCTAAACTACCTACTTTAGGATCTGAGCAAAGAGAGTATTTTCACTTAATTGTATGAAATATTTTCTAAAACGGTTTATGCATGTGTGGGAATGTGGAGTGTGGAGACTAATTAAATTACACATAATTTTAATGATAAAATTTATTATATATTTGCAATCTAATTACAGAGTAGTTCCATGATAATTGAAAAGTTATTAGTGGAACACAGAGCAAAGCATTATAAGAAATCAATATATCATCAAATCTTCCCATCATTATTTGTCAAAAAATGTAAGGATAGAATTTTTTGCATCATAATGTCAAAAATATTTTGCTGAAAGGAGTTCATTATTCAGATTTTAAGTGCTTTCCTTCTCTCATACCAAAACTTTACAGGCATCCCTCTACAAACCATTAAATACTTCTGGTATACAGACAGCACTTCAGCGTGTCCTCAGGTGCTTTTTGAGGTAAGATGGAGATGGAAAATAGAAGAGCATCTGTATACTGGCTGATAAGGGTGAAAATAGCATCAGACTGATTTATAGCATATCCAAGATATACATGGAGTAATTTCTACTTTGTTCATTTAAAAGAAATGGATCTTTTCACTGGAGGCTAAACCTGGGACTGTTAATTGGGAATTGCTAGAATGAGTTGCACGCGTGGTGAGACCTCCGTAAGTTTACATGGCTGAAGAACTTTTCCAATACATGGATAATTGCACACAATTTACCTACCGGTCTTTGCATTATGTTTCAAGATGTTTTGAAAAGCAGTGGTCTTCATAGTCACAGTATTCATGAAATAATTGTTAGCTACTGGAGACATATTTCAGATAAACTGTAGTGAGCAGCTCTTTTATTTCTGCACTTGCCACAGCTTTAGTATCTACGTTACACTGTGTAAGGTCAGTCTGGTTTAGAAGGAGGACTAGCACCTGGGACCTGACAGCCTTACTTCATGTTGGGAAGGAGAGAGCTGGTCCAAAGCTATTCAGGTCTACACGTTAAAACGTAAAGCGGGGGCATCACTTTGAGCCTTTTTTTTGTACTAACATGTCAAAGTGAATGTGGTGGAGTCCCATTTTGTCTGTAAAAGAGGGAAAAGTTATTGCCGGGGCTATGATTTAGCCCATTTGCTACTAGTGGAGGTTGGAAAGCAGAATGCAGAGCATCACCAATGTGTATCAGTGGACTGAGCCAAACCTCTGCTATGAAAGACCACTGCACATTCAAATGCAGCACTGGGACTGCCCTTGCTCTTCCTCCTCCCTCCTTGCTAAAGAGATGCCAACATGTTTCAAAAAAAATGTTGCTGGTGGTGTATGGACTGCAGCCTCTTTTTCTCTCCCAATCCCTGTTGATAAACTGAGCTCAGAACCTATACCAACTGCTTTGTACAGACTTCTCTCACAGGTGTCATTGCCCACAAGGGAGGACTAGTGATTCCGTTGCTTCTGCTGGCACCACTAGATTTTGCATTGATCTTCAGAAATATTCAGAAAGGGATATCATGACCCTTCATCCTTCTTTGGTTCTAAAGAAAACCTGCAAGGTGCTTCTTGAACTGCAGCACCTTCTGTGTTTTTATTAGGGGTGAAAATAGAAGCATCTAACCTGCACACTACAAAATATTTCTTACTGTGCAATTAGAAATGCAAAAAAAGAAAAGCTGAATGCTTTCTGCTCTTCCTGTTGAAGACTGAAAATAAACTCTGACAAATCACTTATTTCAAAACTGGAAAGAAAATTTTAAAGTGCTCAGAAAATTTGTACATGGAGCTATTTTAAAACTAACAACAGAGTGATGACATCTTGCAATGAATGCCTACAGAGATAGAAAGCACAGGGTAAATTAGTTTCAGATGTATGACAGATACACATTTTTTTAAAAAAAAAACTTAAGTGACTTAGAAACCAAAAAATTTCCTTTCAGACATGATTAAAGGCACTTAGAGAGACAGCTTTTTTCAAAATATGGCTTGAGCTCCTGACTTACTGACAACCTTTGAAAACCGATTAAATGTAGGAGAGTTAAATATCTTTGTGAAGTAGAAAACACAAGAAATTTTAGATAATTTTAGATGTGAATGTTTCTAAGGAGCTTTACTGAGTATTGCTGAGATGAGACTTCAAGGAAATAGGCTTCTTAGAAACCTCAAGACTTAGGTAAAGGCTCTCACGCTACTTACTGACATTTCTGTTTCCCCAAATGAGCAGCAGTAGAGGTAAAAGGAGCAGATCACAATATGAGCACATTAACAAAAGTAAATTATGTTTAGATTTCACCAGTAAGAAATTAGGAAAGAAATCAATGTGCCCAGACTTTCAAGCAAAATGTACATGTGTATAGCAACTTTCTCCTATAAAGTTCTCAAAGAGAATGATATGGGACATGTATCACTGCTGCCAAAACCTGTGTGGGCATCTTGCAAGTGACAGGAAAATTTCCAGGGGGAGTCTTCCTGTGGGAAGAGCTGTGTACTCTCTGCTTTCTCATCAGTCCTTGCGCAACATGTGCTCTGTTCTCTACCATGGAGACTAAGCCGATTTTAGTTTCTTTAGTTCATTCAGTTATTAAAGAATGAATTAGTGTCCAGGCTTAAGAGATATTGATGCTTTTTCACATAGTACAGTTTAAGAACATTTGTTCACAAATTGCAAAATCTGTTACCACTCAGTTTGCCAATAGTTTATCTCCCAAATCTATAGATTTTTTTACTACATTGCAATACAAATTTGGGACAAGAATTGCTCTCATCCCAACACTGAAGACAGTCTGTACAATATTACAATTATTTATCAGAATTGTACAAATCTTCATGTTCTTCACAGAGGCCAAATAAAATTAACTTTTCTTTATGAATCTATATTCTCTATATACAGCAGTACTTCTGCATTGTATGTAGTTACAGTCAATACATTATGATAGCATCTCTGCTGAAACATGAATGTTTGGTTTTACTTTGAGAATTTGTGTTTAAGGAGTAGAACAACAAAGCAGAACAAGTGCTCCAAATGTTATGAGGTTGATAATTCCAGCAAATTATGTCTTCTATGCTTCATTCAATACTACAGATGTGTTTTTCCAAGATTTTCTTTGAGCACTTGTACACTTTCTATGAATGTTAGGGTGCTGATCTGGCTGTTATCATGACATGAAAAAGTTTCATCATATAGCAATATGTCTAAAGAGAAGCTTTCAGAACTTTTACAAGTACTTTCTAATTTTGGGTCTCCATTTGATGTTGAGTGCATTTTTCTCAGTATTTTGACAGGACTTCAGTGAATGGGTTTTTTTTTCAGGAAGCCATGTTATAGCCAGGAAAACTGCAAGACAATTTTAGGCAAACAAAGCTGAATAATGTGGTTACATCTAGTACAGAACATAGCAAAATAACTTCAATGATTTCAAGTTAGACATTTTCTACAAATCCAGCCACCCACAGATATATTTAATCACTTTAGTAGAGGATTTTATTTTCTATGACAATTGAACATCTGTCACGTCCAGTGACTTCCCAGATACTTTGAATTTTTTGTTCAAAGATGGATGTCCACAGCACCCGTTGAGTGAATATTTGATGTTCCATCTGTCCCAGGCTTGTGCTCCTGCTACCACCTTTGTACTGCTCAGATTTTTTCAAGGAAAATTCATAAGAAATTTTGTTTCTTTTTGAGTGCTTAAGCCCCATCAACCTCACTGGCTTCACATATCGGCTTACATTATGGATAAACTAAACATGCTGTCATTGATATGACTGCTTTCTCAGACAAAATATGTGCTAGTAACAGGAACAATTTACCCTTTCTTTTAGAAAGATCGATCCCTTTTTTTCTTGTTTGTTTGGTTTGTTTGTTTGTTTGTTTGTTTTTCCCTGCCTGAGCCTGAGAATTGCAGAATACCTTGGCTATCTCAGATACTGACACAGGAATGATCAGTCCTGACAATTTTTGATTAATAAATCAGCTTTCATTTGGTCAGCTAATTTAAGTTTTGGTGATGAACTCTTCAATAACATAAAATAACAATGGAAAAAGCAGAGAGCATTTCTGAACAGTAAAACCTTAGAAAATGCAGATGTAGTATAGGAATGGAAATTGTTGCACATCTTTTCTATTCCTAAAAAAATATTTATTTTCATGTGCAGTTGATTTGATAAGGGGAAAAACTACATTTACTTAACTTTCAGGTCAAACAATTGATTTTAGAAAACCGGAAGGTGCAAAAAGTTAGAAGTTATATTGCCTAACTTTGGTTTTACAGGGTCGTGACCAATGTTTTAATTTGCTGGCCCTAGACACCAAAACCTTCTTGAACTCTTACAAGAATTTAGATGCAGAACAGAGTGAACTACTCTTGACACTTGAAGAAAATGAGTATTTTTCAAAATCACTGTATTTTATTTGTACCTGAATTTTATGAGACTTTAATGTTATAATTTGTATTAAAAATTGTTTTGTAGAAAAAATAAATTCTAAATAAAACTTTGCAATTTATTAACACCAACTCCTTGGTCTGTTTATAGACACATTGCTTCTATGTAGCATGAGTTGATAAAAAGAGATGCATAATGATTCTTATGTTACATGAAGTATTCATACTGAATTTAAATCAGGAATGACTGGTGTAAAATAAACATTTTGCTTAAAAGTCAGTGTTCTTCTAAAACTTGTCTGTTCTTATTGGATTCGGTATTCAAGTCTCAATTATACAAAATGGAAAAGAGCCAGTTTTGATTCTTTTAAATTTTACTGCAAATTGCTAATGCATCTTTCCATGTCAGAATCTAAATAAAGTGCTCCACCAAAAATGTACAATTATTTCATATTACATGAACAAATTCTGCTCTTCAATAAAGATTTCTACATTGCATTTAAGAAACAATTTGATCCAAAATTTGCAGTTAAATGAAGCAAGGATACAAAGTAAAGCTTCTAGCTTTATATAAAAAGGCAGTAAACATTTTTATTACTATAAAATCATAGAATTATCTGGTTGGAAAAGACCTTTGAGATCATTGAGTCCAACCGCACCAGTCCACTACTAAACTATAACCCTAAGCACCTCATCTACCCATCTTTTAAACACCTCCATGGATGGTGACTCAACCACTTCCCTAGACAGCTGTTCCAGTGCCTGACCACCCTTTCAGTGAAGAATTTTTTTCTAGTGTCTTGTCTGAACATCCCCTGGTGCAACTTGAGGCCATTTCCTCTCCTTCTATTGCTTGTTACTTGGGAGAAGAGACCAATATCTACTTCACCACAACCTCCTTCCAGGCAGTTGTAGAAAGTGATGAGGTCTCCTCTCAGCCTTCTCTTCTCCAGGCTAAACAATCCTTGTTGCCTCAGCCGCTCCTCACAGGACTTGTTCTCCAGCCCCTTCACCAGCCTCGTTGCTCTTCTCTGGATGCACCCCAATACCTCAATGTTCTTCTTGTAGTGAGGGGCCCAGAACTGAACATAGTACTTCAGTTGCATCCTCACCAGTGCCAAGTTCAGGGGCACAATCACTTCCCTGGTCCTGCTGGCCACACTGTTTTTGATACAGGCCGAGAAGCCATTGGCCCTCTTGGACACCTGGGCACACTGCTGGCTTATAGCCAGCCGGCTGTCAACCAATATTTCCAGGTCCTTCTCTCCTAGGCAGCTCTCCACCCATTTTTCCCCAAGTCTATAACACTGCATGAGCCCAATAAAGCATGCTTATTCTAAAATGTAATGCTGCCTTTTCAAGACTAGAAAGTGAAATCTAAATTTCAGAGACATTTGTGTTCTGCTTTTACAGCATATCGTAGTACTTCAGCCTGCTGGAAACCCAAGTGTAACTCACTTCTCTGTTGGGACAATTTAAACCTGGTTTCATGGATATGAAGTCTTTATGGGTACATCTGAAGATACCCTATGGTAAGTTGCTCACAATTTCTCTTGACGACACTTTTTGATGCGTATGGTCATAGGCTCTGTGGATTAATAGCTTGTTCATGGTAAGATCAGTGACAGACTGCAAAGCTGCTGCATTGTTGATCTCTTTCTGAATGATTATTTGCTTTTTTCGTACTTTATATTCTGTTCTATTTACATTTGTTTTACAATATTTCATAAAGGCAGAAAGCATTTCACAGGAGAGGGTTTCATCCAGTGCATTGAATGAGGCAGGACTCTTGAGAAAAACACTGTATTGTCATGAGTTCAAAGACTGACATGCAAATATTCAGAAGAGGCTGAATTAAGATTTCAGCCTTGCTGATGAACAATAGGGCTAGATAGTAGAAGCCAAAGAGAATGCACATACATATACACATCCCCAGCCCCTGCCCTGACACACACCCACGAGTGGACAAGTCCAAAACCCACACCAGGGAAAATCATATTATGATCAATGCAAGCACTAAGATACATAGAATTACCAAAACCAGGAAATAAACCTTCAGGTTTTGACACATTTATTCAACATATTGGTTGGTTTTGTCCTGGAGAAAAATCAGATTTAATTGATGAATGAAGGTTTTGCTGAAAAGAAAAGAGAGATATATATTGAGTGTGGTAGGGGATTACAAGACGATTTTAACATTAATATTTCTGTCATGGACTTTTTTGTGTAGTAGCCAAGATCGTGTTGGTGTCTTGGGATTTTTGTCTGCATAGATGAAGAATAAATTAATGACAATGAATAATAGTCATTGTCTTTGGGTTTGGTTCTGTTTTTTGTTTGGCTTCCAGGGTTTTCATTTGTGTTGATGTAGCAGTATAGTAATGACTTGTACGAGTGAGAAAATATACACAGTTATATCACTTTGGAGTAAAGTGTTAGAAAAGCAAGTGATGTGTGTGGCTGACTTTCAAAGTCAGCAGGTGAATGGGTCTGACAAATTTAATGAGAGAAATCCAATGGTATTGTCCTTTTCCTTCAGATTTAAAGGAATTTATCTAATTATTAATGAAGGTGCTCTTAAATTAAGCATTAAAATTGACTCTGTCGATGATTCTGACAAGTCTAAAAGTTATATATCACCTCAATACGTTAACAATCATTATGAAATCCAGTATGACACCTTCTCCTTGTTGGAGGCCGGTATTCCAAATAGTTTCTGCTACATAGAGCTATACTGTCAGTGACAAGTTTTGCACAGTATGTTCTAGTTGTTTAAGTAAGGTATCAATTTTTCCTTTTCATGAATTCTGACAGTTTCAAATGACTACACTGGTTGATCTGACAATGTTCCATACTTACCATATTATAAAACTTTTTGTCTTTAACTTTAGACAAGTTTATAATTTAAATTCCATAATGCTTTGTAGGACTGTCCTATCAACTATTTCTACTGAATGGTAACGTCTCTCGTAGTCTTTAGTTTCATTTCTCTGCTATTTGCAATTGTGTAAAGAAGTTTCTGAACATTTCCCCTGTTAATGCTTGCTTTAGTTTAAATGTGATGTTCCAGATGAATTACAGCTTTTGGTCTATCTAGTTAGCCAGATGGCTTTCCTGGATGTCAGACTAACTGCTTATTTCTGCTGTCCTGCTAATGCTTCTACATTTAAACTCAATTGCCCTCGCAAAAATCAAGTTTGAGATTTTTATCAAATGAAGAAAATGAACAAGAAACCGAACAAATACCTATAATATTCAGTCTTCTAGGCCAGTTCTCTGTTTTTTGAAGTCTCCTTCAAAAATTGAGTAGTCTCAGTTTTTCTGTATCTTTTTCCCTCTTCATTCAAGAGAAATTTTCTGTGACAAGGAAGCAGAGAGACAGTACTTTGCTTGGGAAAAGCATGGAAAATTCTCAACAATAGCCAGTCTCATAAGTCGTGTTCTTCCCTGGTATGCCAAGAATAGAGCAAGAACAGTTTAATCCTGATCTGAGACAGTGCTCACTGGTGAAGGTGGCTTTGCCCACGTGTATCTTAACATAGTGGAGGATGAGAGGGCAGACAAAATTTGCTTTTGTACAAGTTGTTCCTTCTAGTTTTTACAGTAGCATAGAATCACACTCATAGAATAGCTTGGGTTGGTAGGGACTTCAGGGATCGTCTCAACCCACTCTGAACTCACAGCAGATCTATCTTTGGCTTCAGGTCAGGCTGATCAGCCTCTTTCTGTTTTTTAGCAGTCAGTTCATCTAAGAGTTAGAATAGGTTGTTTTTCTGCAGGTGAGTACAGATGCTTTTATGTACCCCTGAAGTCTCAGCCTGCATATTCTTTGGCATCCTCTGGATAATTCCCATTGGCTAGACTATTATCTGTGGAATGATTTTTACTTCTTTTCTTTTTCAGAGGACTTTGTAATTTTCTTCAATTTTGTGTATGAAAAATGGGCATAGCAAGTTCATACCACCTGTTATGGGTCACCTGATGGAGCCATCTAAGCAAAGAGCTGCAGTGAGCCCATTTCACATAGTTAGTGAAGAAGAACAGCAACTCTAGGAAGTGCCTTTACCCACTCAGACTCTGCAAGGTTTGAAACAAAAGCCTGTCTTAAAGTAAAAAAGTTGTGTTGTATTTCTTAAATAAGTCAAAACAGAGCATTCCAACTGAAGGAACAACTGTTTCTTCCTGACAAAAGCATTTATTACATTTGCCTGAATTCACAAATTCCATGAGCTGCATTTTCAACAAGTGAAAGGTTTAAAGTTTCTGCCCTGCGTGCATTAATTGTATATCATTAGAGATGAGCTTTACAGCTCTGAGGAAGTGAATTACCTGCCTGGGTTTTACATTGTGAAGAAGTTTAAAATAGATTTTAACTCAATTTTAAGAGAAACAGGTTATTATTTAAGCAGATTTTAAGGACTTTCTTGAATGAAAAAAAGGGGCTTACATATCTGCCAAAAATTCCTAGTTAAACCAGGACTTTAATGAAAAAACTATTTTAGGATGGATTTATATTGAAATACAAAATTAACCATGTATTTCTGGCAACTGGATTTGCTTAGCAATTTTAACAAAATTTTTCTTTTTTAATTCAACAGAAAGGAACTTAACCTTTTTGAGTGAAGATAGAAAAATATTTTCCTATTAAGAAGAAACAGAAAAGAATCAGAAAAAAGAAACCTTTATAGATAGAAAAATTTATTAAAACTAGATTAGTATAAATCTGTTACATTGTGATAACACTACTCTAATTTTTTTTATTCCCTGGCTTTGAACTTATTAATGAGTCTATCTCTGTGTTCTCTGTCAGCTGAATCTTTTATATTTCCCTTAGAAAACAATCAAGAAAGTGATTCTCAGTGAGTAGCTGTGATTGACTATGATGATACTTTATTGTAGGCTCTTTGTGGCTAGTCCTACTGGATGAAATGCTTTGCTAGAGACAGGCAAACTGCTGGCATGCTAAAGAGAGGATAGTTTGCCACTCAGGGTCAGGGTACAGGACTTCAGGGTCAGTGTGCTCTGTTCCCATTCACTGTGCTGCAGCCTGCCATGAGAAACTGCCCCTCAGGCAAAGGGGCACTTTGCCCTCCAACAATGCTGCCTGTGAGTGAAGCAGGGGAGGAGGTGATGGGGGTCACTTCAGTCTCTAAAAGATTAAAATATTTTGCTTTCACTTCAGTGAGACATTCTACTCCATCTCAGGCAGGAGAAGAACAAAACATTTTACTACAATGGGAATTTATATGCAAATGTGTATTGCCTTGTATCCAGAAGCAGATTCAAATCCCTGAAGTGCCTGGGAGCCAGACCTTTGGATCAGGTCCTCAGTGGTTTTGCTAAGTGAAATTCCTTAGCCCTGGGCTCCTGTTGCTAGTGCTGTGATTCTCCACACCCAAGCAGGAATGGGTTAATTTTTGTCATGGTTCTCCAGCTTTCACATCAGAAATGGCAGCCCAAGAAGAATCAACACAGTTCACAAGTGACGAACAAACTGTGTTTATTCATTTTGTATACAAATGGTGGCATTGTACAAGTAGCTCTGTTTAGTTCTGCAGTGATCCAAACCAAAAAAAGCTTCAATAATGAATATTCATTTGAAAATTTTTTTCATGATTGACTCTAAGTGAATTTCACATAAGGCTGGTTGTGATGTGACAAAAAGAATTCTAGGTATTTCTGAAGAGAAGCCTATGTTTTAGGAGTTTTACTGAAAGTTTATAAATAAGAGTGTTAGGAATTCTAAAACCTGACAAGTCCTTTTCACAAACAGAGAAAATTAATACAAAACTATAGTTGTATCTCCCAAGCCATGTAAAATACCCTGTATCTAAATTATTTGAAAAAACATTCTTCAACCTGACTTTTTGCATGTATGCACGCGTATAGATTTTTGACCTTCAGAGTGCCCATGTTCATGTGTTGATCCAGCTTCAGTTGGCATAATGTATGTAGAAAACCTTCAAAAGATAAGGATTCACAATGTATTACAACTATTTTGTTGATTCTGCTCACTGTGAACAAGACTCAGGGGTTATAAAAATGAAAAGGTCACCGCATTACTCTGTTGCATTGAAATAAACAAACACAATGTTAGGAATTATTTAGGAGAGGATGAACAAAACAGAAAACATCACCAGGCCATCTTATAATACTTTCGTGCAATACATCTTGAAAATTGTGTATAATTCTAGTGCAATCCTCTCAAAAGATTGTAGTGGGATTGAAAATAGCACAGAGAAGGATGACAAAGATAATCACAGGCATTGGACAGACTCTGCATAAAGAATGACCAACCAGACTTCTCTGATTGAAGAGAGACGAATGGGAGGGGTGGTGGCACGACAGATGTCTGTGAAATCACACACAGGGTGAAGAAGATAAAGAGAAAATAAAGTTGCATAATGTCTGAGGTGCCTTAGAGCTTCAGCAGGTGTAATGCTGCAGGTCTGTTATTTACAGCTATGTGACTTTTCACCTAGCTGCCTGAAGCCTTGCAGGCAGTTTTCCTTCTTATTCCAATGCTTTTATTCTGGTGCTGTTGGTTCCATGTCCAATGACCCTGCACCTGCAGACACTGATGCTGTTATGTGGGTTCTCATGGGAAGCAATTGCCGCTGGCATGAGAAATATCCCTGCTTATTCCCCTTCACTCTTGTTTTTCTGATTTTAGTTAATGCTAGGGAAAACCAGACATAGTGCACAACAAAAAAGGTTACAATCATTTAAATATTTGATAAACATTATCCAGAAGTATATGTGCATGGAGGCTTAAAAGCTAATCAATATAACTCTGATGCCTTGGTAGCATGCTCTAACCAGTGCTAGTAGCATGACAAGCAGGAACACGAACTGGGAGTTTGAGCTGATTCCTATGGAAAGTACGTAGTTTTGGGGAAAAGCATGGTTAAGACTAGGGGAAAAGCTATCAGGGGCACTAGGGGAAAAGCAATGAGAGACTCAGAATGTGAAACTCAGCTGAAGTTATAAGGAGAGGAAGCAGATGCTGTACCTGGGGCCAGGTACTTTCCATTAGGTCTACAGAGTTAGGGGAGCTAGGAGAGTCTTTGAAGATACCAGGATGCAAAGGAATGGATACAGATGTGTGTGGTCCAGATATCTGGGAATTAATATACTGTTTTCTGGTAACCCATACTGGAAAACTGAGTAACAGTGCTCTTAGTGCCTTGGTAAACCCAGGACTGAAAGAGAGGGGAGATGCTACAGCATTGCGGCTGTTGGATGTCACCATGTCTCCTGTCTCTAACATGCCTAGTCACAGCTAAATAAGTGGCATTCTTCATTTTCATCCTTAGCAAAAAGTGTGTGTTAAAATAACCATCCTAATACTTTACTTCCAGATTCTTGAGTATTTTCATGTTGAACTGTGAATTTTATGACATTTTAACATAACGGCACAGGAACAGAGACACATTTCCTTGTGGGTTTTTTTTTTTTTTCTGGAGAGAACAAAACTGCACTTGTCACAAGTCTCCAGCCGGTCAAAACCAGCCAGATCAATAAGAGCAGTACTGGGACAGACCCACTAGGGAATGTTCCCTCAATGTATTTTCCCCTTCTGATCACACAGAAGTTTAGTATTCAGCTAACACTTTATTGTGTAAGGAAGAAAAACATGTTTGCAATCTGTTCTCCTGATAAACTCACAAATTTGCAAAGGAATTTAAAGGTTATCAATTTTATTTAAAAATTAAAGCAGTTTTTATCGTTAAAATGAGTTCAGCATCTGTAAAGAGAGACAACATTGTCTCTTTGGTTGCTTGAAGTACACCATCAGTATTTAAGTAATAAGAGAGTCAGAATACCTCAGACACTCTGAGTACTACAACTGTGTCATAAGGAACCCACTAATCTGAAAGTATTAACACTCTATTAACAGTCATTTTATGTTAATCAATTCCTCTGGAAAGGTAGAGAGTAGGATTTTCAGATGTATATGAGAGGCTTAAAAATGAAAACTCAAATTACTTTTGCCAAGTTTCTCCTTTTTCCTCTGCGTTGCCAGACTGGAACGTCACTGAGCAGAATGATCTGAAACTGTATAAATCAGATTTTATTAATACAGCAGGAGCCACACATCTCAATGAGGCTGGGGCACACAGTGTATGCCACTCCAGTGGGTACCCTCTTTAAAACTGGTCAGCACCTGGCAGGAACAGTGCTTAGCAGTAATACCTGCTGTGCCGACAGGTCAGCAGAACAGAGCCAATGTGAGACGTAGGGAGGGTAAAACAATGGAGATCTCACCCTTGTTGTCACCATATGTGAAATTATGGATTAAATTGTGAGATGCCCAGGACAGCCACAATGACATTGTGTACCTGAAGAATCCTCTAATTGTTATGAGGAATCATCGGAAAATGAGATGGAAAACTGTGAAAGTGAATGGGCTGCCTAAAGTAATTAATTTAGGATGATAGGAGAATGTGAGTAATGAGATGTCTCCTCTGAATCTCAGAGGGCCTCTCACATTTTTTGCTTTGTTGTGTATTGGTGTTTCCAGACTAGACCACAGCCGACTGGACAGTCTCTTTGTGGCTGTATGTGGATTTTGTCAGATACTGGTGACTCTGTGCTTTCCTATACCAGCCAATATGTTCCATTTTGAAGGCCCTACTAGTCTCTTGCAATACTCTTGAACACATTAAGAGAAATGGGAGCAAGGCCTTTGGCATGCTAATTTTTTAAAATTATTCTATTAGGATTCTCCTTTGTTTTTGTTAAGACATATCCAATTGTTTATAAACATGCATTAAATTTATGATATCCTTTAAAGCAATTTTTTTCCCAGAACTTGTGAAATGAAGATGCAAGAACAGATTTAGCAATGGGAAGAGCAAGACTACGAATGTGCTGAGACTAAAAGGAGAGAAATGTAATGAGACTACAAGCTTCATGCCTTGGAAGCAACAGAAAAAAGGATTATCTGGTCCTAACGGAAAAGGCTTTCTTTTATATTCAGGATGCAAGCACTGTTGAAAGGCAATATAGAATATAAACCAAGGAGCCAAATGTAATAAGGAACTTTCCTGACATCTCTTACAACATTACTGAAGGGGAATATGTTAGAAATATATTGTTTAGTAGAACCAATGCACTGCAGCAGAAGGATGTGAGATGAAATGAACGGAAACAGAAGTAATTTAAATGTCTGTCCAGAAAACATTCACAAATGGTTGTTGAGTGGGTGATCTGAAAAATATTGAGTCTAGGACTTCTGGAATAACTAACTCAATGAAACAAATCTTATAAAAAAATCCCAGAAGTGGATGACATGGAAAGCACACCAGGCAGAATAATGCATATTAAGGGATTCTCAGAAAGTTCAAAAGAGGTACAGAATTACCTTTGTTCTGCTGCTTTACGGTGTAGCTAGCTCAGAGGTCAGTCTCCAAAGTCAATTATTGTTTTATTTTCCTTGATTCCAAGGCAAAAAGCCTCATATTTATAAAAGCAGCCAATATGAAGACAAATATAAGAAACCAAAGGTTGTTTTACCCAGGTGAAGCATCGGTTCTATGAAAACATGGTGTCATTTATAAAGTGAGGGAACATCTCAGAGATAAAAGGTATGATTTGTATTATTTTGTGCTCCTAGCCTGGAATTCAATTGAAATGCGGTACAGCACATGCTTATACTCGGCGAGGATCGGCGGCAGGAACGGTAAGTTCTGCAGCTGGGTGCTTGTTCGAGGTGGGCAGCGAATCTCCCGATAGGAGGAAGGCTCAAAAGAGAACCGCGGGTAGGCGACTCTCCGCGGCAGCGGTCACGTGGGTGGCTGACGGCGCAGGGGGGCGGTCCCGGCAGCAGCCGCGGGACATTTAAACGTCTCCTTGGGAGCGCCAGCGACTGGAGTGCGGCTCAGCAGTTTGTTAAGGGGACGAACCTGAGCGCGGCGAACAGCAGCGGGCGTTTGCACGGCAGGGCGAACAGGCAAGGAGCAGCCACCTAGTTAGTCTCTCAGGTGATCTTTTTTTTTTTTATCTCGACTAAAGCTGACAATGGTTTACAAAAGAAAGACAGCTGTCACTGCTGTTAGCACTAGGAGGGCATCGACCCAAACGGAACCCTACAAGAAGGATGCAGTCATACAGATCGCTGGCTGCACAGACTGTTTGAGCCTGACAGCATTAGCTCTAGAGGGCAGTGTGAGAGGCACCTGTGTGAGATGTGAGCAGGTGAATGATTTGCTATACATGGTAGCAGAGCTCAAGGAAGAGGTAAAAAGGCTGTGGATTATCAGAGATAGTGAGAGGGAAATTGACTGGTGGAGTCAAATCCTTTCTATCTCTAAGGAAAGTCAGCAGGAAAGTGTGAACCCCTGCCCCTCCTGCCATCAGGCAGATAGAGCTAATAGAGAAGATGGAGGGGAGTGGAAACAGGTCCCTGTTCGGAAAGGAAAAAGAACTCCCTCTGAACCCCCATCACATCCTCAGGTGCCCTTAGAAAACAAATATGAGGCCCTAGCTCAGATAGTCTAGTAGAGGTCAGCTATGAGGGAGATCTGTCTGGAGGGCCCTCTTCTTGTTGCACCCCGTTTTCCAGACAGATAAATACAACAGCTGTAAGAAAGAAAAGGGTAGTTGTAGTTGGTGACTCCCTTTTGAGGAGAACTGAGGGCCCTATATGTAGGCTGGCCCCAATTCAAAGGGAGGTTTTTTGTCTTCCTGGGGCCAGGGTGAGGGACATTGCTAGGCAACTTCCTGAGTTTATTCAGACCTCAGATTACTATCTGCTGTTGGTAATCCAGGCTGGCAGTGATGACATCAATAGGAGAAGTGCCAGGGTAACCAAAAAGGATTTCAGGGCACTGGGTAGATCAGTCCGTGGGACAGGTGCACAGATAGTATTCACTTCAGTTCCTGTAGTGGCTGGAATGAATGGGGAGATGCATGAGGAGAGAATTAGGAAAGCCTACCTTATCAATAGGTGGCTAAAGGATTGGTGCAACCATCAAAATTTTGGGTTTTTTTGATCATGGGGCAAACTCCATACTACCTGGTCTTCTTAAATCAGATGGGCTTCATCTGTCTAAGCAGGGCAAAAGGGTTGTTGCCCATAAGTTAGCAGGGCTCATCAGGAGAGCTTTAAACTAGGACTGAAGGGGGCAGGGGATTGATAGCAGACTCTCCAAAGTTCAACCCAGGGGTGATAAGACTGAATTAAAAGTAAAATCAGCAGCCCAGCTGAAGTGCATGTACACTAATGCATACAGTTTGGGCAATAAACAGGAGGAGCTGGAAGCCATCATGCAGCAGGAAAGCTATAACGTGGTTGCCATTACAGAAACGTGGTGGGGCGACTTGCATAACTGGAGTGCTGTCATAAGTGACTACAAGCTCTTCAGAAAGTACAGGCAGGGTAGGAGAGGTGGAGGGGTGGCTCTGTATGTTAGAGAGTCTCTTGACTCTGTAGAACTTGAGGTCACCAACAATAGGGTTGAGTAGTGCTTGTGGACTCAAATCAGGGGGAAGGATAACAAGACTGACATCCTGATAGGAGTCTGTTACAGACCACCCAACCAGGATGATGAAGGGGACGAGTTATTCTACAAGCAGCTGGCAGATGTCTCCAAATCGCCAGCCCTTGTTCTTGTGGGTGACTTCAACCTGCCGGATATCTGCTGGGAGTTCAACACAGCAGAGAAGAGGCAGTCTAGGAGATTCTTAGAGTGTATGGAGGATAATTTCCTGCTCCAGCAGGTAAATGAACCTACCAGGAGTGGGGCCCCACTAGATCTGCTGTTTACAAACAGAGAGGGACTGGTGGGAGATGTAGTGGTCAGAGGCCAACTGGGACACAGTGACCATGAAATAATACAGTTTTCAATATTCAGGGATGTAAGGAGGACCACCAAACAAACCTCTATGCTGGACTTCCGGAGGGCAGATTTTGACCTGTTCAGAAGACTGGTCCAGAACACACCCTGGAACACACTCCTCAAAAACAGGGGTGTACAGGAGAGATGGATGTGCTTAAAGGAAAAAGTCTTGAGTGCACAGGAACAGGCTATACCAATTAGCCAAAAGGCAAGCCGACGGGAAAGATGACCACCCTTGGTTGAATAGGGAGATACTGAAGGAAATCAGAGATAAAAAGAGAGCCTACCGACTGTGGAAGGCAGGGCTGACTACTCAGGAAGAGTATAGGACTATAGTTAGAACACGCAGAAGGGAAATCAGAGAAACAAAAGCGCAATTTGAAATTAATTTGGCTACTTCTGTTAAGGATAACAAAAAGCTCTTCTATAAATACATTAATAACAAAAGGAGGGGCAAGGAAAACCTCCATTTTTTGTTGGACCTGGGGGGGGGGAACATAGTTACCAGGGATGAGGAGAAGGCTGAGGTACTCAGCACCTACTTTGCCTCAGTCTTCACCAGTAGGAGAGGTGGCCCTCAGGATAACTGGCCTCTGGAGCTCACAGATAGAGAGACAGGAAACCAAATGGCTCCCCTGTGTTCCAGGAGGAAATAGTCTATGAATTAGTGGGCCACCTGGATCCACACAAATCTATGGAACCTGATGGATTCCATCCTAGGGTGATGAGGGGGTTGGTAGAAGAGCTTGCCGAGCCACTCTCCATCATCTACCAACAGTCCTGGCTTTCTGGGGAGGTTCCAGATGATTGGAAGTTGGCAAATGTCACACCAATCCACAAAAAGGGCTGCAAGAAGGACCCGGGCAACTATAGGCCTGTCAGCCTGACCTCAGTGCCTGGCAAGGTTATGGAACAGATCATCCTGAGTGCAATCACATAGCACCTTCAGGATGGACATAGGATCTGACCCAGCCAGCACAGCTTTGTGAGGGGCAGGTCCTGTCTGACCAATCCGATTTTCTTTTATGATCAGGTAACCTGCCTGGTGGATGAAGGGAAGCCTGTGGATGTGGTCTATCTGGACTTGAGCAAAGCCTTTGACACTGTCTCCCATGGCATACTCCTGGATAAACTGGTAGCCCACGGCTTGGACAGGTGCACTCTCAGCTGGGTTAAGAACTGGCTGGATGACCGGGCCCAGAGAGTGCTGGTGAACGGGGCTGCGTCCAGCTGGCAGCCGGTCACCAGTGGTGTCCCCCAGGGATCAGTGTTGGGTCGGGTTCTCTTTAACATCTTCATCGATGATTTAGATGAGGGGATTGAGTCCATCATAAGTAAATTTGCGGCTGACACCAAGTTGGGAGGGAGTGTCGACCTGCTGGAAGGCAGGAGGGCTCTGCAAAGGGACCTTGATAGGCTGGAGGGATGGGCTGAGTCAAACGGGATGAAGTTCAACAAGGCCAAGTGCTGGGTCCTGCACTTTGGCCACAACAACCCCATGCAGCGCTACAGGCTGGGGACAGAGTGGCTGGAGAGCAGTCAGGTGGAAAGGGACCTGGGGGTGCTGATTGACAGGAGGCTAAACATGAGCCAGCAGTGTGCCCAAGTGGCCAAGAAGGCCAATGGCATCCTGGCCTGTATCAAGAATAGTGTGGCCAGCAGGACAAGGGAAGTGATCCTTCCCCTGTACTCAGCGTTGGTGAGGCCACACGTTTAGTATTGTGTTCAGTTCTGGGCCCCTCAGTTCAAGAAAGATATTGAGGTGCTGGAGCGGGTCCACAGAAGAGCAACAAAACTGGTGAAGGGACTTGAGTACAAGTCCTGTGAAGAGAGGCTGAGGGAGCTGGGGTTCTTTAGCCTGGAGAAGAGGAGGCTCAGGGGTGACCTCATCGCTCCCTACAACTATCTGAAAGGAGGTTGTAGACAGGTGGGGGTTGGACTCTTCTCCCAGGCAACCAGCAACAGAAGAAGAGGGCACGAGCTTAGACTCTGCCAGGGAAGGTTTAGGCTGGTATCAGAAAAAAGTTCTTCACAGAACGAGTAATCAGGCATTGGAATGGCCTGCCCAGAGAGGTGGTGGATTCACCATCCTTGGAGGTTTTTAAAATAAGACTGGATGTGGCACTTAGTGCCATGATCTAGTAATCATGATAGTGTTGGATTAAGGGTTGGACTTGATGATCTTGGAGGTCTCTTCCAACCCAGATAATTCTATGATTCTATGATTCTATACACAAAGGCAACACTTAAGAGTTCATTCAGAACAAAAACTAGCAGGATCCCAGAGCCCAGCTGATTGGAGAGGATCTAAGGTACTTCCTAAGTTTCCCTATTTCAGGCTACAAAAGGGGTGAGATGCCTCAAGTAAAAGCAGTTTTCATGGGTTCTTTTGATTCACCTTCAAGAATAAGAGCATTTTGTCAGGAAATTGAGGTCTTATATAATTTTCAGTAGATGTCAGGCATTTATATCATAAACAGTGGCAGTCATTCTCACAACTGGAGACACTGTATAATGCAAAGCAAGTTGTATCCTCCACCCCTCTCAGACATCTTTCAGCAGCTCCTGCTATCTCCTTTAACTTGCGCACGCATAAACCAGACCCACCTGAACCCTAACTTTTTCTCCCTGACCTGATGTCACATGCATTATTTCAGAATTCTTAATGTCCTGTGTGCTGAATTCCTTTGACAGTGGTTGCTGCCTTGTGACATCGTTTTATCGGGGACTAATCCTCTGAAATCTGCTTCCAATAGAAATCAGGTGGAGGGAGCAATGCCATCAAGTTGGATGTGGAGACCTCATTTTGTTAGTAGTGATTATTTATACTCATCTTTTTTTATTGTTCCATTGGGAGAGAGGTGCTGATCTTTAACCATAAAGATCAGTTAACAAACAACACAAAAGTGCTTTGTTTGGCCAAACAATAAAACTTCTTGATGTCAGTCTATTTCTGTTCAATCCCATAAATTCTCACAGCACTTTAGACTCCTATCCTTGGGCTTTGCCTCCAAGACCTTCACCATGTGGTAGCAGCAACACACAGGTAACCCAGATCAGCTTAAACTTCCTTGCCAGCCGCAACAAACTTCAGAGTTCTGGATTTCTCTGGGTGTTTGCATTTCAGGAGGCATCTGTGCGTGGAAGCAACGTGTAATGACCTTCAAATTCTTTCATTTAACATTTTAGCTCTATGTCAAAAACTTATACGCATTTTGAATAAGAATGTGAGATGGTAGAGAACTTGCTGGAACTTTGTACTAAATATAAAGCAGCAATTGCTTACACCTCACTGTACACCATACATTCCTTGCCTTGCTGAGGAGTGATGGCTGGATCCTGACATCTGTTGGAGGTTCTTTCTGCATTCCTGGTCACGATGCTTTTTGGACTCATAAGCTCATCCTAAATAAGAGATCAAAAAGTAGTATGTGTATTAGAAGATATTTAGATACCACATGCTTCATTTACCAGACCAAAAATCAGACTTGATTCAGGGTACCTTACTTCACTGAAGCTGATGCAAATGAATACTTCAGTAGGGCTCCATTTATCCTCTGGTTTTATTATGCTAATTTTTTCTTCATTGTTTGCCAAAGCTACTGAATGAGACTGAAGGAATGTTCATTTGAGAAGGGATGTTTGGTACTCTGTGAAATTCCCAAGACAAATGAAAGGCAGACATGCTATGGTAGAAAGGGATGAAAAACTTAAAGGAGTTTATAAGTACACAAACACATTGTTTGCACTCTGAGGTTGCTTATTTCTCTTTTTCTCGGCATTTTAAAGTTGCTCCAGAAACACTGATGAAGTGTTTCTAGATAGATAGGTGAATACTGTTAGCATTTATTAGTAAAATATTATCTTTTTGCTTACATTGAAGATCATTAAAGTAAGTTTTTAAGTCTTGTCTTAAAACTGGATTATATTGTAAACTTTTGCACATGGTTATATCTTTCTGACAACCAATTCACGGGAAACATAAAACCCCATCATTTTCTGCAATAGAGATTTTACTTGCTTGAGGTAACTGTGCCAAGATGCACTTAAATGGAATGTTTTGTATAATGTAGTAAATAAACGTAAACACTCTAATTATTAAATATTATGGTTCACCAACTATCCAATTAAATACGAATACATTGCTGCACACTACTAGCGAGAGTATTTATTTTGACAAAGACATATTAAATCCATGTATATATGAAAAAGACAATGATATTCAAAAGTAGTTCAATATTTTGTGTCAGCTAAAAATTTTTAAGAACTCCAGAAATACTTCTAGTTTCTTAGAGACGTGGTTTAGTAAGGGGGCAGGTACGGTTGGACTCTATGATCTCAGAGGTCTTTTCCAACCAGATGATTCTATGATTCTAAGGTTCATTACAAAGTCTTTCAACCACCTTGTAACTTTAAGTTTGCATCAGTTTTGGCAGTATAATGACAATTAAGACATCATCAGTCATTCAACTTACGTGCTTGAACCAAAAAATAATGCAGATGGAATCCTATTGTTCTTCAGCTAACAGAAAAAAATTAATGCACCCTTGACCAGAAAGCTAGGACCTTGTATTGTTCATAGGTGCCAATATATCAGATTTATAAACCTATGTACTAAATCTTGACAAACTCGGGGAGTTAGAATTAAACAATACTTTCACTAAATGACTGAGTTTGTTGAGGTAGGTGATTTACAGAGCATTTTCCTTGTTGTTTGAGGGTAGAAAAAATCTCATGTCACCTAGAGATCTAGAAGGGAAAGTCACTTATCAACCTGTCAAAATCACTGGCAGGGATCCTTTCTTTTACAGAATGCACTGGTTGAAGAAGAGTCTACAGTGTCTGCATGAAGACAGATCAAATATATTGCTATAAATTATGGAATCAGTGAATTTATTCACATGATAAAAGAATATTCAAATTACAATGGATTAAAAAAAATGGGCCTAAATTTCCTGATAATTTTATTCTTAAATTATCTTTTTTTTATTATTTCTATTTATCTCACTTTTAATTCTAGTCACAAAATTTTGGATTTGATTATATAACAGTAACTTTAAAATAACATGAAATAAAGCACAGTTTTGAGCTTTAAATACTGGAGTGTCCAGTTGGAATAACTATGGAACAAGTTGGATGAGTCACTGAACCTGAATGTATTCATTCTTTCATGTAGGACAAATCTTATATACCTTCATTATTTAAAACCTTCCAGTTCCTAATGTGATCTAAGCTCATTTGATAGCCAATGAAGAGACAAAAGACATTTCCAGACGACAATTGATTGTACCTACTTTTAAGATCTTGCATGATCTCTGCTACTGCTGTGAAAACTTGGTCAGAGAGAGTACAGAGTCAGGTGACTTAGAGACCTGGAGATTTTAAACAGCTCATATTAAGCTATATGAATCTCATTATGAACTACTAGCTTATACCATTCCTCTGGAAGTTCCCAGATACTGGATGAAATGCACTATAAAATTTACATAACCATATTTGATAAACCATTTCTTAGAGAGTATTAGAAGGAATAGTTTTCTATGTAAGTACTAAAATGAGAAATGAAGCGTTAAGTCGGAGCTGCTTATTTAAACATATTTAACAAGAAAATATCATGGAGACTTTAATGAGTGATGTGATTTACTAACTGTTTTTTCTTAAAATTAATTTACATTGTTGCAGATATCACATCTACTATTTTCTCCATGTGTCAGATGTATTATATGAATCTGGTAGGTGTTCTATTTTTAGAGCTGATGTAGAGTTTTTAAAATCTATTTGCTCTTATTTTACAGAAAGGTCAAGCTCAGGTAATACCTTCTTAACAACTCCCGAATGTTAAGTTGTGTTGTGGGAAGAACTACAGAATGGTGGCTGAAGCCCATTACGTGTGATAAAGTGTTAAGCAATGAAATATTTTTAAGGTAATGTGTAAGAAACACTTAAGAAAAATTTTTGAACAGGTTATAGAAATGCAACGTTGTTACTTAATCCAAAAAGTGAAAGAAAAGTTTTGTTGGTTTTGCTTCATTTAGAGAGCATTATTAGCATTTACATTTCAACAGGCTACTATATCCTGTTCCTTCTCCATCTGCTTGTCAGACTTTGAGATTAAAAATATTAGCATACTCTATCTCTAGGAAGCAAAGGCAGCAGCTCTATTTTGCAATAATTTCTTACTCTTGTTGAATTGTTTATTCAAAATACTGCAACTGCCTCCTAAATTTCATGTGTTAGCTGAGACTTAGTGAGAGATAGGGGTAAATTCAATCAGAATTCCTCCATGGATCAAAACAAAGTCCCAGGTTTAAATACTCCTGGGTCCAAGGGTCCATCCTACTCCTGAAATAAGCATATCAAGGCACTGACCTTGCACAATGATCTCTTCCAGAAGTGCTGTCTCTTAAATACCTAGGCTCTGTTGACTTTCCAGCTGCAGAGGCACTTTTTTAAGAAGAACATTTCAGAAAATCATACCTGTTGTCCTACATCAGGCACGATAAGTTGTTTCTGTGTTGCAGCAGTATCCACTATGAATTAGGGTTGTACATGACATATGTGATCTTCACCCATGCTGGAGAGTGGGCAGCCTGTGCTGAGAGGGTACTAATGAGGCTGGATGAGATGCTCCTGAGAATAGTTAGGAACACGGAATACTACATAAGGTCCATGAATGGGACTGTGAGCCTGATCATGGGGTCATAAGAAAAACTCCAGGGAGGCAGGAGTGTTAAAGGAAGGTTTGAGGTTATTGTCAAGGACACAGGAGCATTGTTCCACATTGCTGAGGCTAACATTCCTGACACAGTCCTGGCTAATGGCAAGTAGTACTTTCTTCCTACTAACCACACTGTGAGTGAATCCCGTTATTTTGCATTGTGTTTTTCTACTATTTCCAGTAAATCTGGACAGTCAAAATTTGGTTCCCTTCAGAAATGCTCTCCTGACAGCTGTGAGCAGATAGCAATAGAACTTTTGTTATTGTCATTTGTTCTGGCAGTACATGTAGGTATCATAATAAAACAGGGTGACAGTTTGTTTACAGAAAAGCAAACTATGTTTGCATCTGATAGGCTGTACTAAGAAGGCTGAAAGCTGTTTTACTCCATCTAACATTCTTGGAGATAATGTCCACTTAATACAAGATGGACCAACATTTTGTTTCCAGAGATGAATAAACATTAGAAAATGTTTCCAAAGATGTTTTCTGTTTTCGATGTATATTGTCATTAACATATGTACTGTGCAGATTGAATTGAATTCAGTCTATTAAATTTAGGTATGCTGATATGCCATAGCACAAGAAGAAGTAATGCACAGAGAAAGAGCTGATGTGCTCACCTCAAGGGGATGTTACAGATTTATGCCAATTATACCAAGTAAGAATCTCTCCCATGATGTATAGATGCTATGGAGATATGAAAATGTTGCTCCTGGGCACAAAAGGCAGCATATTTGTGAAGGTAATTTCCCTTTACCTCCAGCTGCAGGATAACACTCATTTTGGAAAGGCTTTCAGTAAAGAAGAAAACCTAATAACACATCTTCTGTACTAATTTCAGAGCAGACCATGTGAGTGAGTGCTTTTTCCTTTAAAAGTCAAGCTACTAGTCAAGTCTACCTTCCACACCACTTCTTATCCTTTCTGGAAGAGAAACAGATCTACATGTAGCTGTAAACCAGTAGCCTAGGTTTAACTTACCTATTTATAGGTAAGTTATTGTACTCTTTTATATCTCTTTATAAGTTACAAAGTCCTTACACGTTGACTCAAGCATCATTTTTCCCCTCATCTGAAAACTTTACAGTGGTGTAGCGGTATACCTGCAGCATATATTTGCTGTGACTTAATAAGATTTCATGTACAAAGCAGATTTCATGTATTGTACTACATTTCTAGTACGTGGTTATCAGCTCTTGCTGAATGGCTGTTGACAGATACAGACAAACATATGTGGTTGTCTAGCCAGGAAAGGTTTTAAAATGAATGAACCTAATACTAATTTATACTGAAAATCTCTTGATCCTGCCCTGACAACAAAAATTGGCCTTTCACACTCACCCTGTATTACCAGGGTGTTTAATATGACTCTAAATAACATGTATGTGACATTTCTCTAGAGTGAACTTTGAGACAGTCATCAGCCCAAATTCACTTCTACAACTTTGTCTTACTCTGCTTTGTACATGAAATCTTATTAAGTCACAGCAAATATATGCTGCAGGTATACCGCTACACCACTGTAAAGTTTTCAGATGAGGGGAAAAATGATGCTTGAGTCAACGTGTAAGGACTTTGTAACTTATAAAGAGATATAAAAGAGATGAATTTTTATGTTTTGTGACACAAGCATTTTCAGCATTTTCTGTGGGTTGTGTTCCGTTTCCAGCTTGATAGCAATTGAATTAAGAGAAGTGAATCAAAGAGGAAGATGATCTTGACAACACCGTTCTTAAAATTACAAAGGCAAATTGCATTCACTGTTCTCATATTTTATTCTCATTAAATTATTCTCATTTTAATTTTCTCACTGAAAGCCTATACATTTTCAAATGCCTGATTAAAATTATTTCCTCAAATTGAAAAAAAAACCTCCCATATTTCTTTCTTTCTTTCTTTCTTTCTTTCTTTCTTTCTTGGGAACAAGGGTCTCTTTGCCAATAATTTCAAAGTAATAAGAAAACAGAAAAATGAAAAAGGTATAAACTAGATCTAATATTTCTAATGGGAATTCTCAAAAACAGAAGCCAACACTAGTCTGCATTTTCCAGCATATTCCAGCTAAATCAATAGAAACCATCATCATTACTCAATTATTTTTCTATTTTCCAGTGGGCAAAGCTCTGCATTTATTTTATGTGGAAGTGTGATAAACAATAAAAATTGGATAGAAACAATTTATATTTTGACCTGTGTTTAGATAGCTTTTCACTTGCATGGCAAAAAAGGGGCAGCATTCCATTTGTTTCATTGGTTATGCATACAGCTCAGATACTCCTGGGTAAACTAATATAATGTTATGGAGTTATAGTGGGGAACATGAGAAGGAAGATCATGATGAAATCACCTTTCTATGAGATTTGAATCAAGCCCAGAAGGGAAATAATCATTATCTAGCACAGTTTGCAGTCAATGGTCTTGTGCAATGTAAGCGTAAAATGTTTGCCCTTTCTATGTTTCAGTCTGTTACAAGGATGAAAAAAGCTGTTGTCCTCCAAGATGCAGAAGACTCACAATGCAGGCATTTAAATAAAATACTCAGGAAGAAAATATTTGTTTGCCTGGTTATGTATTTCCACTCAGGAAAAAAAAAGTAATTTTAAATCAAATAGGAAAGTACGGTGGCTGGGTGTAATTTAAGCGTATAGTTTTAGTGCTTCTCATGCATAGTTAACTTCCATTCTTCTTTAATGTTTCATCCAAAGGACACAAAGGGTAGTGATAGGATAATTCTGCAGCCACATATCACCTACTGACAAGTTTATAACACTAATTTCTGGAGTCTGTAAGTCTCCAAAAGTCACACTGATAAAATATAGTTTCTTCTTTCTCTGTAGGCTCTGTTGCTTGGTATCCCAAGTACAGGCTTACTCATTGAAGCCTGAAGTCCTTACAGACTTATGCTGTTGAAAAACTTAAAAGGAAGCTATAAGCCCATTATTATGTCAGAGAGGGAGCCATGTGCCTGGTAGAGGGATATGAAACAGTTTTAAACCAGAACTGGGACTTACGGTGGAAATAAGGGGTACTGTAGGGAATAGCTGCCTGTGCAGTTTTTAAGGCTATTCAAGTGGCTCAAAATGTCACTTTAAATCAAGTTGAACAAGTTCCTGCTCTGCAGTCTGTCTGGGCAACTGGGCACTACATCTCCTCACAGAGAAGCCCAGGTCATGGAGCCAGCGCAGAATGTCCGCTCCACACCTCTCCCTTGGTGAAACTGTGTTTAAACATCCTATGATTAAAATTACCTTTCCTGGGAACTATAATCCTACTCCCTAGTGCACCACTGATGTGGCTGCCAGCCCTGGCTTTCGAGTAGGGTGCATTCAAGAAGTCCTTGGGCCAAACTCCCCTCTGATTCCCTGCAGGAGAGAAAAGACCTGCAGAAAGCAAAGCTAAAAGCTTTGTAAATAAACAAAGGAAAGGAAATATGGGGCATTCACAGCAGATCCTGTCTAGTAAGTTTGAAGTGTGTTGTTCCTGCATCAATTTTTACAAGCCCTAGATTTGGTCCACTGACTTCTGACTCGCTGCCATGGGATATATATACACCCTAAAGTGACTAGGATGTAAAAAAGGAGTAAAAACTGTTAGTTTAATTGCTTTCGCTCATGCCTTTAAATACAAATATTTCCTCCAGGGTTACATCTAAATCTTTTAAAATAGCAAACTAATCAACACACTTGTTATTCTCTGCATGAAAAGTGATTTTAGTCTATTATGAATGTGCTGTTTTATAATTCACTATTTTGTAATCTGTAACAGGGCAGAATGGAAAGGAAATAAACTTGTGTTAGTCATGTTGTTTTCTACTAATTCTCATACCTACACTGAGAGAGAAAAATAGATGCTTAAAATGGAGAATTAGATCTTCTGCTGAACCACGTCTGTGGCTTGTTGTCCTCATTCCTCTCCAGAGACTTTTACCATGACATACCTCTACAGACATTTTTACCATGAGGTCTCAATCTGTATAAGATGGGACTTGGTTTTAGACGTGCGTGGTCACTGTGCTGATATCAGAGTATTTTCTGGGAGGGGAAACAAAAATACTCCATAGAAGATTAGATCTAAATGCATGGTTGTGCCCAGAGCTGTTACTGAAGAGCTGGTTTCATAGTGAGAGATGTCTCTCCCTTCACTTTCATGGCATCTTCTCCTTTTTTTTTTTCATGCTTCTCTTTTAAGATTCTCGGGAGGAGACTGGCTTATTTGATATAAACTACATGGTAGACCTTGATATTGAGGGGACACACAGCAAGAAGGGATGGGTGCAGCTGGTCAAGAAAAGGGCAGCCAGAAACCAAACACAGATTAGCTTGTCATAGCTTCCTGCGATTTGCAACATTTTGCATAAGCGCTGATGAAAACAGCCATGGCTCAGGAGTGAAGGCTGCTGCTTAAAAATTCATACTGGATTCAAACATCTGCTCTGTAGTAGATTCTTGAAGGTTCTGAGGCTTAAGTTACTCACCTATATGTGTAGACATAAAACTTCTAAAACCTTAACACGAACTTTTTTAGTTTCTGTTTAACAAATGAAAAAAAGAAATAGTAGTTTCATATCTGCTGCATGGTGATGTTGTAAGGCTAATTGTATGAAAACACAGTCCATCCTTTCCATGAATGAAATGGTGGTGGGAGCTGTATACAGTTTTAGTTCTTACATCTGAGTAAGTTTTATCACTTCCAGGATGCATAAGCAAAGGTATAATTAAGTTAGTACCTTAATAAACCATGTAAAAGCTAATGATGTCTTTGTGGTAATTAAGAAAATATCATTACTTTCTAAATCGTGATAAAAGCTACAACTTCTGTCCTTGTCTGGCTGCTCAGTTCTCAACAAACTTTCACTGCTGGTTGCATGACCTAATTTTTTATTTCCTTTTGCTCGGATTTCTGCAAATCTTCTAGCCCATTTTTCCACTGTATTTCAATCTCTTGAGGTCTACAGTTTGGTAACCAAGAGAAGAAATACTGCTTTGTTGCAGTAATTCCACTGACAGCAATAGAAAAGCAAGCACATCAAATCCAGCCTTGATCTGTTCTTTTGCAGGCAGCAGTTGCAAACTACAGTGTCTCTGCCAGCCACTGTGACATTACCAGGATGGCTCACAATGTTTACATTTTCCTTATTTATCCTCACTCTTCCCTCTTATTATCTCCCTTAACCTTAAAACCAACAAACTATTAAAAAAGATAGGGATGAAGTAGAGGTGAGAGTGGTAGTGTTCTTTGATAATTATTACCTTTGGGAAATGCTGGGTCTTTTTGTTTTCCTGGAGCTCACAAGTTCAGTGAGATCTGTCTCGAAAACAAACTTCAAGAGAGAAGGTGTGTTTGCAAGGAACATTTGTGCAATGCTGCCACATAAAAAACCCCACAAAGCTAATCATGAAAAAGAAGGCAGAGCACTGCAACTGTCCAACAAAGTTTGTCTGGCATAGCAGCTAAGGTTTCTACAAGAGGAATGAAAGCTCACACCATGTGCTGACTTGCGAAACACACAACAATTTCATTCTAAATATTTGTTTTCATTAATTTGTTTTTTCTAAAACTTTCACTCTTAAAAGTGAATTTGTCCATGGTTACTGTGTGCTGGAAGGGTTTGAAAACATCATGGAAAATTTTAAAGTGCTTTTGAACCATGCTATTTTTGACAGACATAATCAAGAAAGCACAAGAAACAGGATAATATTTTAAAAGAAGAGTGAACTTAAGCTGGAAGGCCTCTAGAGTACCTGAGAGAGATGGGAGAGACATCATCACCTGAGAGAAAAGGGACAGACCTGAGGGCTGAACTACCATTCTCTCCAGCCAGCTTACTGCTTTTCCACAAGATGCCTTAGGAGAACCACATCTTTGCTTCCATGTAAAGTCAGACTGATTAAAGACAGCTAATCCAGTGTCTCAGAGGTGATATAGGCATCAGATTTTGCTAGATTCCTCCCAGGATTGGCCTGTATCATGAGATATCTTTCAATATAAAATCATATGGCTTCTTGAAGGATGTTACGTCCTGAGTCATTTCTTAACTTCCTACAGCAGAAGAAGGGATCCAACAGCCTATATAGCAACTCTCAGCAAGACAAAGAGGCTAGAAGCCAGACCAAGCAACTTTAAAGCTATAAGAGCCTCTTCTTCCCTTCCAAAGGGAATAATGCACATAGTCAAGAAATGAAGCCAATCTAGGTTTTCTGTATGTGCATGTAATCTTTTATGTGGAGTGATTTAAATTTTACAGAAATCTTCAGCCTTTGCTTGACAGTGCTCCTGTGAAATATCAAATGTATTTGCTTAACTTGTAGGAAGCTGGTAGCGTAGTATTTGTCTGATTTGTATTCAAAGGTTAGTTTAAACCTTCTGGAGGGACTTTCACCTCAGCATTTATTCATATGTGAATACTGAATTTTAATAATTAATTTTGAGTTTCTTCTGCAAAGGTATGACTTCAGTTCAGATTCTGTCCTGTTAATTACCTTCTCATTTTGCACATCACAAAACTCTGGTTAATGGTAATTCTCTTGACTGATGTGAAAGTAATAAGAGTGCTCTATGAGAAAAGTTTTCAGATGTGGACACATTGGTAGCCCAGGAGAATCTGCATTTTGCAGATAGTATTTTAACTTATGATAGTTCCTGGTTTGGAGCTAAAGTGCTGAGGGAAAATGCACTTATTAAAATGCTAACCGAGTGTCTCCTCTGAAGTAATGATAACATCATCAAATTTCAGAACCATTGGGGCAGCTAAAGCTAGAGAATTGATTGACTCTCTTGCAAAGTGGCTCTAATTCAACTAATTAGATGTTGAATGGGTGTTAAAGTTCAGCCTGAGTGATTCATTGCTTTTTCAGCAACCGTACCTTTTTCATTTAAAGTTTCTGAAAGTTAAAATACACCATAGTTTATAGGTAAAAATATGAAACAACTTTGTGCTTGAATACTTGTAAAATACTGGCACTTGTCTTTTCACAGGGGGGGCATAAAGCCCGATCATGGCTGTGCCACATAGAAATCCCCTGAAATAGGCAAATTTACCTAAATAATTTCCCTAAAGTTTCCAAGATACTAGGTATGAGCTATACATTACATGCAGAAAATAAGACCTTTGAATTGTGTCTTCCAAAGGATCTTCTAGTAAGCTTAATCATGGCCACAAAACCCTTGGCACATGTGCCCCAGTGGATACTCCCAACTCTGCCTTGAAACCTGAATTCAAGGCATGCAGTATTTAAGTCATGCACCATTAGGGCACCTCACCAAACCCTCTTTCCTGTAGAGAAGAGACTCTAACATAAGGCAGCAAAATGGTAGATATCTCTAGCATTTTGTGTTTGTTTAGGCCAGGCAGAACTCAGTCTTCATGCTGCAGTCCCATGGGGATTTTCTTGCAGAAAATCCTTTCTTAGACAGGTCTCTCCCACATTTTCTTCCCCCTGTGCTGGACTGCCACTTTACTTGCACAGATGTTGTAGGGCTATGGAAAAAAAAAAGTCTCAGAGTGCTGATCCAGCTGGAAATTAAGCAATTTTCTCTTGCAAGGTTATTTTTCAATAAGGTCTATTCCCAATTCAGGCAATTGTGTGGCTGCACAAACTGCTGTGCTGGTACTATGAAAGGGGTGTTGTGGGGCTCCTCAGGCTTCCGCAGCATAAGCAGGCTTGCCATGGACTGCTGCCACTCCAGGCACCTAATGAGGCAGAAAGGCATCAGTCCTCCTTTTTTAATGGTTACTGAATTACACCTGGTACTAGAAGAAAAATGTATTATGAAAATAGCTTGAGCGAAAATAGAGAACAACTAAAACAGCAGAGCTCGAACACCACAAATGTGGTTTAAACAGAGCTTCATATTGTCTCTATGAGCAGTGGCTGCAAGCGGAGTGGAAAAAAATCAGAAGTGTCCTTATTCCCAAAAATAGCTAGCTCTAAGGACATAACAGTTTTCAATTAACTCTGGAAGAAGAGATGGACTATGGACCTTTAACACCACAATCTGAGAAACACAGAAACATCTGCAGAGTGCATGTGTACTTACAATATGTTATTAGGCAAAGTGAAAAATAAATGAAATCCTGGAAGAATTTAATTCTGCTGTCACATGCAGAGCCGCAATCTCACTGCTAAAGGGAGGAGCGACAATAAGACTTCAAAAAAAGACAAGAGTACTGTTAACATCTGAGGGGCAAAAAGCTATGGCACAGTACTGGGACCCCTGCAGTTTAGTCAGTGACGTGCACTGAGCAAAGGGATGCTTCTCTCCAAATGGACACCAAGGAAAATCAGAATGTGTCCCAACCCTGCAGGTGTGACAGAGAACTCAAAATGGGGGAGGAAGGCACACAGAGGTTGGTGCTGGAGCTTGCAGAAAGCAATGAGAGACGCAGTAGGTACCAAGGCACTGGCAGCACTTGGGAAGAGATAAGTGAGTGAAGATGCAGGGCAGGGCTTGGCATGTGTGCACTCACCAACAGCGTGTGCACACTAGGACATTAAAGAATGGCAATAAAGCTCTTAGCTCAGAGGATGTCATCCCCAGAGAAACAGTTGGCCTAATTATTGGCTTGAAAAGAAGTGGATCACTAACTGTTCTAAGCTAGATAAATGTGCATTAGGCAAGCAGTTGCTGGGAACAGTGAAAGTCACATTATGAAAAAACAGAGGCACTTCAAGGCACAAAAGTAAAGCTAAAAGTGGCAGCAGGGAGGTTGTCACCTGTCAACGGGTGTTTGAACTGTAAGTGTGAGTAAAGCTTATTGAAAAATTTGTAACGAAATCAAGCCAAAACTATGTCAGCTCCTGCTCTACTATAGACCATCTGACTGGAGAAGCAGGGATCAAAACCAGTTATAAAAAAGATCTTCTAGAAAAAACCAAAGGGCCCAAAGTAGAGCTGAGAGTGCACAGAGTCTTCGGTCACCCCTGTGTGGTGTATCACAAATATTAGTGGAAAGTTCCACAAGCTGAGGATGTAACCCCTATTATCACCTGGACATTTGATGAGGATTGGAAGAAAGAGGAGTGAGCAATTTAAGGATAACAGTCTGGAGAATCAGAGAGTAAATAGTCCTTGGAGCAATTATACATGTAGCTTCTTCTCAAAATGTAAAGTATCAAAACACAACAGGAGTGTTTTAAGGCATTAACATAATGGCATGCAAAATGCTCTAGAGCATACTCTGTATTATTTTGTAATTTTACTCTGATGAGCCATAGCAGAATATTTAATATTTCTATTTAATTGATCAGTTGCGACCAACAACCCTCACAGTGTCTGAAATCTTTTATGTTAATTACATAAAATCCCCTGCACTCCCTACTCAGTTTGTTTTTCCAAATATCCAGCCATGTGTTTAGCTGCCCTTGGTTCTTCTTTTAAGATCAAATTAAGACCAAAAGCCAATTTTTCTTGATCTACTTCATTCATAAATACAAGCAACGAGCAGAAAGAAACTACAGAATCATCAATGCAATATATTCATTTCAAAACCTGGCTGCTGAGCTTTCTCTGCTTCTTATCTATTTGGATCATTGGGTTTGGATCATTGATTTGAAAGCCTCTCTTCCATGAATACAATAAAAATTTAAATAAAAAGTAACTGGGTAAAATTTTTACTGCTGAATTATGTGGGAAAAAAATGTTGATTTTAAGGGTACTCCAGTACATACAAACATGAAGACCTTTCTATACGAATGTTTATATTGTCGATAATTACACTCAGTTCATTTAGTCATAGGTGAAAATTTTCGTTCAAATATTTTCAGTTTGTAAGCTTACAGAAAAAAAGAGTGAGTTGTGTTAAAGAGATTTGAATATGACAGCCTCTTGGCAGAGATGGGGCTGCTGCAGCTCCATGTCCCAGGTCCAACAAGTAGCAAGGCTGACCACGTATTCCCAGTATGCATAGATATTTGGATGTGTTGCAGGTGTGCAACACGTACACATATACACACAGACTGACACAAGCAGACACACAGAGCGCTCCCATGAACACAAACACAGCACCAATGCCCTCATCTTCCTCCCTTCTTTGGCAGTTCAATATGAAGTTCTGTTAGTGGGGATATACAAATATATATGCATCAGGAGTTGCTCCAGCACCTGCTGTCCAACCCTCAAGCTATATTTCCCCTTGACAGTAATATCACTTTGGTATCTTATAAGAATTGTGAGAAGACATAAACTTCGATATTTGGGATAGGATGTGACACTATATTAAAGAGGACTGAATAATAGCAGATGTAAGTATATAGATGATAATGAAATGGAGAGAAAACTAGGGACTTACTAAAGGCTATGTTTTAAAAAACGAAAAATGCTTTCCTTTGGCATAAGAAATCAGTCATTTACTGTAGATTCATAGCTGATTGGTTTTTCCTCATATATTTGATATGTTTGTTACTATTATTACAGAAATTTCTCAGTGTCAGCAGAAAAAAAATATTACATGGTGATTACAGAAAGGAATGAATTCCACTGTATTTTAAGATTTATGCCTGTGTCACCATCTGTGTTTCTAAGCAAGACCTCTGCCACACACCTATTCCAGTTTTGGGCCATGACAGATGGAGAAATCTGAAGGAGACAATCAGACACACAGCTGCAATTTGACAGTGTGTACTTGGGAGCACTGGTTCATTGCCATTGTTCACACGTCAGGTCTTAGACTCCTTGAAAAGTGAAGTAGGCTTGAAAATACAATTTTTAAAGTAATCTCCTCAGGGTTCCCTCAAATACAAGCCACTAAAGCTAAGCCAACCAAAGTTTTTTGCATAGCCATGAAGGATAGATCAACTCTGTCATTCTCTTCTTCCTGTGCTCTTGTCTCCCTGCCTAGTTTAATTAGGTTTCTTAGTTTTGTCCATCGACGGGGAATCTGAGCAGAATAGCAACCACTCTTCAAACAAGCTTGAACTCTGCTAGTAGGAAATTGTTAGAGTGAATAACATACAAGAAATGCTTATGAGGAGCAGGAAAACAAATACTAATTGTACAGTAAACAAGGTTTGTTTTCATTTGAGATGTGGGTTGGTACCTTTTCAAGTTGCTATTTTGTCTGTCTGAAGTGTTCTGTTCCTTACTTTGTCATCAGACAGGCACAACTATCATCACAGAGGCTGTGACTCCCCCACGGTGGACACTGTGTAACGGTGGAACAGAAGTCAAGCTAGTCTTGGTAGGTAGCCACTGGTTCATACTACAGATCATACCTCTAACAGGGATGCCCTATAGTGCAGCATTACTTTTAAAATACACAAACTGTAAGAAGAGGTCTCATGTTGCCTGAAATGAACCTTCTTCACAGTCCTCATGAGTGGCTGCGTGAGTGCGCAGATAGATGATTTTCTAATCTGAAAGTGCAAGACATAGCTAACCTTGTCCTTTCACTCGTGGTATAGGAGTGAAATTTTCCTGGTGAAAGCTTAGGACTTTCCTGAAGAATTTATTTATCTAAAATTTAATTTGCCTTCTCTCAGAAGACATGATTTTGATTTCCTTGCTGGACTGACATAGAGACGATATCTTACGGTGGCATTGCCCAGAAAGGACCACAGGGAAGAAAGTGTGTCTCCAAGAGGAGGCCACATCAAGGACACTAAACCTTTGGGAAGCAAATAGTTGTCCTCGCATTATCCAAAGCCAGCCCTGCTCTCATTCCCCAGAAGAGCTGTGCTACCACGGCTGCTACACTTTGGTCCTTCCTCATGTTTCAGACAAATAAACAAAGGTGTCGCATTGGAAAAGGGCATTATGTTACCCTTCTCAGCTGAGAGTTATGGAGCTCAATGAGCTGTGTGGAAATAATGAAAAAAGGACCCTGTCTGTCTTTTACACAGCTACACAAATCATATTTTCACACATTGTATTAGAACTGAGCGCTTTTCTCACAGCCTATCCTGTTTGGGTAGATAATTCTCCCTCTTCTTTCCACAGAGCTCAGATGAACCCCAAAGATAAGCATGGGGGTTTTGCTCAAGTGTTCCAGTTCCACTCTAGTTTAAAAATGCAAGGTACATTTGTTACTCAAAACAGAGCAAAGTCTAAGATGCATGATACCAAGAGACAAGAAAATAGGGCTCTAAATCTAGTTGTTAACAATAGGCATAACCCCCCCCCCCCCAGAATGGACAAGAAATTACTGATTTAACCATAAAATGTAACTGTATAGCTAAAATTATTATACATTTTAATTACTACAGGACAAAATTGTGGGAACAAGTTTTATATCTATTAGGCCTATTGGAAAATTGGATAATGCATAAAAGAACGAGATAATGAATGCTTCTGTGTAGAGGAATGAGCAAAATTCTAATACTCAGGTAATGATAGAGAAGATTGTATATATTTTATAGATGAACATACTGTTCAGTAGTGATACAAGCCAATAGCAGTGTCATCTCAGAAAGAGATGGCACTACCAAAGACCTTTCCTTAAAAAAAAAGGGCAAACTGTGATGGTTAAAGGGATAATTTTATTTCTCGCACAGTTCTATTGGAATTCTTTCTCATGTCCAACCTCTCAATTTTCTGATGGCATAATGCAGGTGTTTTGTCACATATACTGTCCTGAAGGAATTTGTATTGGTAAACAAACTTCTCTGATGGCCCTACACACAAATGCCTACAAGCTTTGCTTAGTTGGAGATACCTTCATCAAGACTGAAAACAACAATTCCTTGATTTGAACAGTCAAATCATCTTGGAAAAGAAAAAATGAGCTTATATCTTAAAAAATGCAATCTATAAATCCAAACAAATAACATGAAGGCTCTGATGAAACTGAAAAATCCCCAGTGTTCATGAACTCTTTATATCCCTCTGCCCGTGCTAAAGAGATATAAACACTTTGTAGAGCTCTGTTGTTATTTGAATTTATATGTTGACATGTTTGAAAAATCACTCGAGTTGTTTATCACTTTTGATATACGTATTTATATTCATTACAGATTTCTTTGCATCGCAGCTGATTGTACAGAGCAAAAAAAAAAAAGAGAATGTAAAAATACAGCAGGATGTTTAACACAAAGATGCTGAAAGCATAGATGATTGAGTTTTTGTGTTTCAGACATCAGCATGAATTCTATTATTTTTATAGTTTTGTGCAATTTTTTCCATGTTTTGGTAAAAGAAAATATTCCTCACCAAGAATGATGTTGAGAAATCCTAGTTTTAAAGAAGGAATAGCTGAAAATTGCATTGTCAGGTGGAGAAAAGATTTCAGGTGTCAAACCTCAGCAAGTGGAACAGGAAGGAGAGGAGATCTAAGAGGTTGAGAGCAATGTGTGAAAGCAAAAAAATGAGATGATTATCATAACCAAATGGGAACCTACCAAATTACTTTCTGCCTGCCCACAGTATTTTCATTTTTTCCTGTAAACATTAAACAAGAACAACTGATTGTGTAGTTTTGATTTTCACATCACAGTAAATTGACGCAAGCAAAGTAGAATAACACTGTAATTAGGATATGCCTTTTTCCATTCCATAGTATCCAGAAGGCAATGCATCGTAACAACTCCCGGTAGGTTTTGATGGTAGTTTTCATTGTAAATCTGTCCCTTTTCTAAACCTGTTATTAGAAGAGCATAGCACAGCTGGGAGTGAGACCGGTGATGGATAACCACACCAGTATGAAGGCTTGAAGTAGAAAATCAGAGCAATTTAATCCATACAGTATTTTTTTCCCTACAGATTTATATGGAACTCAGTAACTTGTTTCCTTGGCTTTGACTTCGGAATCTGTGTGGATTTTCACAACAACTTTTAACGCACCGTAATGAGGTTGACAGAAGAGCATTAGGTCTGGTAAGCTATACACTAGTACCCAGATTTCCATCTGCATGAAGGCTATTTCACATCACAATAGATGGAAAAATGTAGAAGACTTTTAAGAAGGTAACTACATTTATAACTCTTCACATTGACAGTCTCAAGAACAGTTCCCTGGAAGCTGATTATTACTAAGGAATTTTAGAGTGGAAAGTATGGATTTGGCATGGGAATTGGTCTTTCTTATAGCAGAATGGGTGGCATTAGAATAAAGTACTTATTTACTTTTATAACATTATTGTGACCTTGAAACACTGGGAAATTTTTATTATTCAGGCAATCAAGATGATGCGCATTCTTTCCTCAAACGATTTTTATTTGTGGCAAAGATTGAATATAACTATTAGAACTTTAAAATAATCACTAGCTTAAAAGACAATGATTTGAACAGCTTTGAAATTAATCCAAGCATAGCAAATATTTTTTTTTAATCTCATGTTATCTAACAGTGCTGTGCTACTGTTAAAACCTACATGACAGGTTTGTCCAGACAACTGTCATTCCTACATTATTTGGTGAGAAAAGGAAGATTTTTGAGTTCTGCATTGAGTGGGAAGGTAGAGGAATTAGGCTCTATCTTAAACTGTGAGGGGGCAGTGTTTGCATCTTAGGACACTGTAGGTACAATTTAAAATCAGTATCCATGAAATCTGCCTGCTCATTTTTCCCAAGTACTTTATTTCCAGCACTTTTCTGGATTTCAGCTTGGCAAACTTTGAATATGTTGTCTAAATGGTTTTATCAGTTACTCAGTTTAACTAGCAACCCAAAATTACAACAGAAGAGTTTCTAGAAAGACATCCCTCTTTACTATATTTTGCTTTGTGAGTAATTATTAAATCTAGTTGACAGAGAAAGATAGTCAAATGAATGTGCTGATATTTTTATGTCATTTTTTTTTATTAATGAAGAGAGTAACAGAACATAACAATTTTGAGCACCCGCTTACCCCTCATAACCAGTTTCTCTTTCATATGTAATTTTGTAGTGGCATGACTGTTTCAGTTAACTATCTGTTTCATAAACATCATGCAGTCATTGTTCAGAAAGGATGTTATTCTTGTTTGTGACAATATTTCATAGAGGATACAGGGAGAAAGGGCTAATAGGCTCCAGCAGAAACTCAACAAAGCAACTGCCAAAATCTTGTCACTAACAGCTTTCTTGGTAAGAATTGTCTTTCTCCCTGCAGTTTGGGAATTCCCTACATTATTGATGCCTACATTGCACTGAGTGTTTGTACATGCTATTCCTTCTTCTTTCTCCCCCCAACACACCGCCGTGTTGCTAAGTGGTACCCAGGAAAAAGCAGCGTTACAGGCACTGCTGAAGCAGGTTTTCTTCAGGGAAGTAATAGCCAAGGTCCCTGTACCAGAGTAAAACCCCAGGTGAGGAAAGACTTACAGTAAAGCGAGGTCAGAATGGATGGATACTTTCAACAAATTAGGACACAGGCCAGAAGCAGAAAAGAATTCCATATCTCTTGCAGGCGTGAAAGCTTCTTGCAACACAGGTTTGGGGGCAGGCAGTGCTGGGACTGGAGGAACACTGTGGGTTAGCTAGAGAGCAGCAGTGATGCAAGGAGTGCCAAGGAAGAAAAATAAAAACTGTGAGGCCAAAACTTGGACAAAGTAAAAATTCTTTAAACAATGTTTTGAGGCATGCTGAGTACTATGAAGGGAGAAAGTAATCTAACAAACTGTTATCCTCAAATCCAGATCCTCCCATGCCTGCTTGTCACAGCAGCTGGTAAGCTTGTACCTGCATACCAAAGGGGATGTTTTATCAGCAGAAGCTGCTTAAATGTGAAAGAACCTAGCTTTCTCTGCAGTTTTAAACTCACTAGTCAGTTATCAAGGACTGAAATAATTGGGAGCTCAATCCCTGAGGTGAAATAACTCATGTTCCACTGTTCATGAAAGATATTAATCAGTACCTCTGAACCACATTCTGAATAGGACATAGGCCTGTTGTGAGAAGGATTCTTCACCCGCTGATATTTACTGATTTATAGGGCAGTGGAGACTGTCCACCCTTCCTTGCCTCAAAATTCACCTTTGCTTGCCCTAGTCTGCCAAGTCTTAAACCCACTGAGTGGGACTCATACCTTTAACTCCTGCACCGTGCTCCCCTGCTGCCAGTGCCAGGCTTATGTATGTTCACAACACCATTGCACAGCCCCTCTTCAGTCCCAAGGCACTACTGTCTGTCTGGCCAGTGATCAGCTTCACCTAAGGCGTGCAAGAGCTAGGCCATAGGGGAAGATGGGCTGCAGCAGTGCACTGAGCTGGGAACAGCTGTAATGCTCAGCTGCTCAACTGAAAATGAGCTGCAAGGACAGCTGAACAGAGAAAAACGACTGTCACTTCAGAGTAAAGCATTTGTTAGCTGCCTTGTCTGACTTATATATTCTTTTCTCAATGTTTTCAAAACAATCTGTACTTCCAGTGAAGACAGGGAGCATTTCAGCACCTTTTAGCATAGGACTTCCCATAGTTTCTCATTCCTTCTCACCTGAACAACCTGTTCGTCTGTGAGCTTTTAGCAAGTTTAGGAATCCTTTCCATTTACTTCACATTTGTGGAAAGGCCACGTTGTGTGATTACCATGTTGCAATCTACACTGCTTTCCATCCTACAGGATTTGGTGCTGGTAGGATGGGCTGCAGCTTGAGATGGAGCCTGCCAGTACCTGTGCTAGCAAATGGGTGCACACCTCTCATGCCCACCGATATTCCTGCACCAACGCTTCGTGCAAGGTGGCTATGCTAACGTTGTTTCATCTTTGGCAGAAAACTGTCCCAAGTAGTATTGGCATAGATGCCAACAAGTGCATTTGTGGGCTATTTTGTGAGTAGTCCAGAAATATTGCCCAAAGTGGCTGGCTCAGCTGGCGAGTGATAGCGGCATTGAGGGGCTCTCTGAAGCCTAGGTAGCATGAGGTTTTTCCTCAGGTGCTATAACTCGGGCATGCTCAGGATGCCCAGTAAGGAACTTGTAAGACCAGACAATATGCACCACCAATGAATTTGCAATGAACAATGTTTCCAAGGATGCTGTTGCAGGGTAGTATAAAAATGACCGCTGTGAACCGTGGCTTGTGGTCTCTGTCATTGTATCTCAAGAACAATACAACTGAAAGACAACTGAAAAGTTCAAGCTTTGTTAGAGCAGCCACCCAAAGCTTCTGAATAAATTTTGAACACCACCTAAACCAAAGTCCTGAAACCAGCTGCAGGCTACTCTGCTCCTGTCATTCTATACAGCATCTTCTGCTGATAATTGCCTTGCTTAAACTGTTTCAATCAGTCCCAGCTGGGCTGGACTTTTGTCAAAGCTCCTGTTATCAGGAAGTAACTGTCAGTTTTCCAGATAAAGACTTTTCCTGCATCAAAAGAAAGAGATGGAAACTGCTATTGCTCCTTTCAGGCAGATTAAGTCCATAGGAGATTGATATATGGAAGGAGAAGAAAATTTTTTCTCTGCTCTAGGGAAAAAAATCTTTATAACAGCCATGCAGCAGATAAATAAATGGTTAGTTTTTTCCAATTTCTGAAAATTGTATGAATACATTTTTAAAACATATTTAATTTCAAAGTAAAATCTTTCTTCTTGGGAAAATAGAAAGGAATTGGACAGAATAAAGAAAAATGTGAAGACATAATAAGGGAGATAACTTTTCCCACTATTAGCTCTGATCATGTCATGTCTCTGCTACTGATTTTTGTAGTGCTTGGCTTTAGTTTTAATGCCTTGTCCAGTGTCTCACTTCCTTACCTGTTGCTTCACTCGCAGGAATGACCTTATTCTAGCACAGTTGGTGACACCAACAATTTCCACTATTTCTGAAATTTTCCAGTAAATGTGAGCACCCTTCTCTCATGGTTCTGCGCACCTGGATGGATTTGCCTCTCTACCTCACGTTTTTTTCCACTGTCACAATACACTACTGTGTGCTGGTGCGAAAAAGCCACTATGGTTTATGCTAACAACTTTTATCTCATTGTTTATCTTCTACCCTTTGAAGAAGACTTTTGCTTCTTCTTCAGATAGAGAGGGCTGAGGAATAAACTGTTGAAAGAGTCCATTAACAGAGAAGAGAATAGGTCATTGATTCTTCCAGTACATGTAATAGTATCAAGGAAAGATTGCAGGTGCAAGAGGATGGGTAGTCAGAAGATCTGAAGGGACAATAGTGTCTTAGCCTGAAAAAAGGTGAGTGCAGACAGCAAAAAATTACTCTTCCGATTCACTGCCAAGTAGTTAGACATAGATATCGCCTGTCTTTAAAATTTTTCTGTCTTTAATGCCTTTGAATTGAAGTAACACACTTAAATGATTAAGATTTTGTTTATTTTCACTATATCATCTCGAGGCTTCTTGTGTGATCTTGGAAAAGTTGGGTTTTTTGACCTGTAGCTTAGTTGCAACTCTTAACAGTATTTATTTGCACTAAAGAGATGATATCAAGGTACTTCTGGTTTTTAATAATGAGAACCATGAGAGTAGCCTGAATAGATCTTGACTGTACATGGATTTACCTAATACATGGCCCAAAGAACATGTGCAAGCTGGTCTAACTTCTGAGTTGGCTCTGACTTGGAAGCTGGCCCAGATGACGTCTATGGGTTTCTACCAATACAAATTACTCTGTGATTCCATGACATAAAGAAGAAATCCAGACAAGAAACTCATGAAATAGAGGTACTTGGAGCATCCCAGCTTCTGTCACTGATATTTTGGAATTCATACACAGTAATTCTGGGGTTCCACTGAAGCCTGTGATAATATTTTTTAAAGCAATATCAGGCATGTACACAGTGATGAAAACATATCTATTCCTTCTAATTAATCAGAATTCAGTGGGATTAATTGCAGCAAGTGCTCAAATATGCATTTTGTAGCAGTCATTCACTATAAATAAAAAGATACAGAGATGGAGAAATGCAGCAATGCTCAGACAGATTATCTTTTCATGTTTCTATTACAAAATTGTTAACCAAGAACGATTCATTGAGCTTATAAGCTCATGCAGAGAGTTTCTGCACAAAATTAAAATCCTCTCTAACAAGTAAAGCTCTGGACTCTGCAAGAGAGAGATACCTGCAATTTTATATGTACGGAAATTTCATACATTCTTAATATCTGTATATACCACTCTATACTAACACATATATTTACACACACAGAGAGAAAGCAGATATATAGGGACAGTGAAAATACATATAAAATCCAACATGTGCCAATAGTTACTCCAAAATACTTACTGTACTTGCTTTTTAAGTAATTCTTTCAAGCACTTGCTAACATCTAGTGATTTTGAATACATCAGACTGTAAGATATTCAGTATAATCATAATTGAAAGAATATACCGGATATTACAACCTGGGCAGGACTGTATATAATTTAGGTTGGAAATTTCCAAGAAGTCTTTAAGTGATTTCCAAACAGAAATAAATAGACCAAATTATTTATATTCTTTTAAAAAAAATCCACCTGTGTCCTTTCCTGATTTATTTATTCTAAGCATGATGCTTTGGGTTTTATCAATTTAACTGAAGACATTATATTTACAAGAGGGATACAATCATGCATGAGATTTCCAAACTATTTTAGTCTGATGTAGCTCTTCTAATGTGTCTGGGTTTTGCTGAGAAGATAGTGTAATTACTTAGTCCCTCTCAACTGCTTTCACAATATCCCACAGGATATGTGGGCTAATTTCTTTCGTGTTGCTATAGAAAAAGTATTATCTTATAATATCTCCAGCTGAGATATTATGCCACAAATCCTTTCAGAAGCTGAATTTCACAAGCATTCCCAGAGAGCTACAGATAAAGAGAGCCATATTTGCAGGCATTAGCAAGAAGGAAATGAAACAGCAGATACACACTACAGTAGGAACTTGTGTAAAATTAGTCATCAGTACATGTCCCCCTGGAAAAAAATGATTGAATATGGGTTTCCAGAAAATGAGTGTAGAAAAAGAATTAACAGGTATAATAGAATGCTCTTTTCATGCAGAGAGTACAAAAATCAGCCTCTGCAGTGGGTGAATCACTTAACAGCTACTTATGCTTTGTCAATTTAAGAGGAGGATAGCTATGGAACAGAAAAAATGCTCTCAATATTAAGAGTTAAAAACACTGCAGAACAAAAAGAAACACATTTAAAATTTCTTTTCTGAAACTTGTGGAAGAGTTTCTTTGGAAAAACCCACGGAATTATGAATTTCTTATCTTCATACAAATGCTATTGCAGATAAGCAGCACATTGGGCAGGCAGCCTAAGTTAGCCACTTTGGAAAACACAAAATTACGTGCTACAGTAGGTATGGGTTTCAGACAATGGAGAGCTGTCTGAAAAAAATGATTGTCTAAAATCTGAGAACTGTTTTCCTAACGATACACATATTGAAACTAGGGTAATATTGAAAATAATTACCTCATTCATTTCTGGCCCCATTTATTTATGCCTTGTACTTGTTCCTGGAAGGAAATTATTTTCTTAAGGGTTTTCCCGTGAAGGGATAGCAATGTACAAACTCATAAAAAAAAGATAAATTTTTGCATGCAGATTTCCTCTGAGACTGTTCACAAAACCGTCTTCAAAGCTCTTTGTGTGCCCAGGCCCATCCACACGAAGATGAAAATAATGCTCTATGACTGTGGGAGTGGATAGCACAACATGAAGAGTTGAGCAGTTCCAAATGAGAAGCACTACAAGCAACAGGTGGAGTGATGGGGTTTGTAAGTATCTCATAGTTTAAAACAGGCTTCCAAAGAGTCTTCATCCAGTCACTTCAAATAACAAACACATTTCTAAAAATCAAGCTGTAATAGTAGTATCATGGGTATCTATTTAGAAATACTACAGATATAGATTCATTTGCCCTAATGATAACCACCCCTTACAGAAATGTTAGGAGGGTCCCTCCTCTTTGATGCCACTCTGTACCATTCTGCAACATATGTAAACAGCAACTGATCATTTGGGAAAAACAATAGCACACGCCCTCTTCAAGGTACCAAAATAAATGGCCCAAAATCAAGCAGGGAACACATACAAGCACCGCGGATGTATGACAACATTCTCCATAGATAACCCTCAGATGCTGCCATAGCAGGTGCAGGAGGTGCTGACAGGCTCCCAGGGGCCAAAATTGTATTGCAAAGATGGAGAAGAGCATGGGTGAACACAGCATGTGTGAGGGGATGTATTTTTTTGTGGCTTAATGTCCAGGACTCCAGCTCTCTACCACCGCAGTCCTGGCAGAGAGCAGTGCAGGGAAGCTCCTAAGATTCCAGCTTGCAGCTACTGGTCAAGGCTTTCCTTTGGTAAAGTATATAAATACAGTGCATTCTGGCAGATATCCCAGAAGTATCTACAAACAACAGGGCAATCCTGAGCATGAGATGTGTGCATATTTATCTTTATAAGTGTATATGTTTATACATACACACAAATTCTTTACACGCTGTGTTAGTAATTCACTTCCTAATAGGGAGCAAATACATTGAAATAAGAAGAGTTTCTCCAGTTTTTCAAAGCATAATCTTCCTTGTCCTTCAGGGGCTGTAAAATCTGAGAGACTAAGCTTAACTCCAACATACTGCCCATCCTAGACTTCAGGCCTGCATAATTTTGTGTAAGCACCTTCTGCACCTGGGAAAAAGCTCACAATGTGTCCTTGCAGGCTGTTCTTCATAATTTTATTTATTTATTTTTTTAATTTAATGTATTATGATGCTGCAGCTGTGCAAAGCTACCCTGAGGTCTGGAACACCAGGACAATCCCAGGAGAGGTGGATTAGTGGGTAGGAAGGGGAGATCTGGTCAAAGGTTTGGTTATTTTATCATACAGCTGCTCAATTCAGTGCATGGGTATCATCATCAGTTATATGCTGTCTTGAATTTTAGTGATGTCCTTCAATTTCCTGGTCAAATGGGAAAAATGAAAGCAACAAGCAGAAGAGAAAGATTTTCGTAAAGAAATGGTGCTTGTTCTCTACTGTGACGGGAGCTCATTTGTTTGCCACTTTGGTGTTTGGGAGGCTTAAATTAAAGGGTAGGAGCTGAGCCTGTTGCTAGTGAGATGCAGGAGGGATCTCAGTCACTTCAGTAAGTCTGTTGCACTCTGCCTGCTGATGTCAACAGGATCTGCGCAAACCCAGTCATGGCAAGAAGATGAGAGGTGAAAACTGAAATGCTTAGCTGCTTTTCTGAGGCTTTTAGTCTTCTCAAACAGGCTGAACATAAAACATTACCCCAGTAAGAAACACCTACAATAGCTAAGAAAATATTTACTAAATGATCAAATGTGTGCATTGAAGTTCTAGAGCACATTTCAGTTTAGCTTTCTCCCGAGTGAATTGACAAGTCTTTCTAAAATGGTATTTGTTGTGTACTGAGATTTCTAGCCTGAGGGTTAAATACTCTTTTTTTTCTTTTTTTTTTAAATGCAAAACTACTGTAAAATGACTAGAACCAAGAAGGAGCTTAAAGGCATTCACTTTCTGTTTGAACTGCCTCAATATGATCCAGAATAATGGATTATTGCATTTCCTGCACATATCAAGACCCAGATCTGGACTGTGTCCTCTGCTGAACTCCTCTGTTGCAGAGAGGTTCAGAGATACTCCTTTCCTACTGTACACTTTAATGAGCAGTGTCTTGGAGAAATACTCTGAGTGAATAAACACACAGAAGAGCTGCAGGATAAGCACTTAACAGGTTTAGTGCCTGCTCTTGGGGAACATGGCCACAGCATTCAGAGGTGTGTGGAGGAATTTTTAATGTACAAAGAAAACGATAGGAAAAACATTTTAATAGTGGAATAAACTCTTATCTGAGTCTGTTGATATAATTACAGTTCATCTCCACCATTCATAAAGACTAGCAAAATTTCAGGTTCAGGACCCCTAAAGTTTCACTGTAATGCCAAAGTTTAACGGACCAAAATCATCCAACAGGCAATTCCAAATATTTCCAAGGTGAAAAAAATATTTTGGAAAATTGTGTTTATTTGGTTTGTTAACAGAGATAATAAAACAGGATTTCAGGCCTTGTTGTTGTGCCATGCTAAAGTTCACCAGCCTAAAGAATTAAGCCATTCTTGCTGGAGAAAAAGGAAATTAATTAACTCTTAATAAATAGTTTAACAGGCAGTGAAAAAATTTGTACGCTCACAGTAAATGGCACAACAGTGACTTATGCTGGATTCCCCTTTGAAAACTGAGTTCTAGCAAGTTCTAGGGATTGCAAAGGATTGCACATAAAATACAAAGTGGGCAGCCAGATAGTGAGGCAGGGGTTCAGCTATACTCCTTCCTCTTTGAAATATTAAAATGGACCTTCTATGGGATGTATAACCAATGTATGGGGGAAGCTTTGCAGGTGCCTCTGTCTATCCTGGCCTGATAGAGTGTCTCAGGTGGTGCAGAGCTGAGTAAGCCACGAGGGCACTTCTTCTGCAGCTGTACATGTCCCAGCGTAACAAAGATGCAGCTGGAGATGTCTTGGTCCTTGCCATGTTCCCAGGCACTGACTGAGTGGTGGAAACTGCATCAACTCTATGCAGGTTTGTGCAGAAAAAAGAGGGCAGTGGAAGCAGATAAATGCGGCTGTAAAATTTGCTGCTTTCTCCACCTCCAGTAAAGTTTTCCTTCCTTGTTGTCACCTGTATTTTAAAAGAGCTCTGTGTTTCTCCTTCACATGATAATTAACAGAAACACTCAGACTGGATCTAACACTCCTCGTGGTGGTGCTCCCATGGGCAATGCTGCGAGAGGCAGTCAGTTTAGTTTAACATCTTTATAAATAATATTGAGCATTCACAGACAGTTGAGGCTGGCATCACAGTTTTTATTACTGTGGAGTGTTTGGTCCCTTGGCCAATTCATAATCAATTTGCTAGCACTTTGATCAACACACACAATAATTTCCTGCATACTGATTACAGAAAATGTAGGAATTTAAAAGAGGAAAGATGGCAATGCTCAATTCAAAGCAGAAAACCAAAGCAGACTTTATAAAGAGCAACAAAACTGCCACCATCAGCTTAGCAGGCCAATATGTATTTGGTCTAAAGTACCATACGGAGTATGAAAAGAATATATTTCAAATGCATTATCAAGGACAAAGCAGGCACCAGTCTAGGCAGATACTGCTTTTGGAAATGTGCTGGCAACACACAAGCAATAAATTTTCTAATAATGTATAAAGCAAATCCTGTGCATGCATAGGAGGTCTTAGTTTCCTTTTTCCTTGCACATTTGTGTCCAAAACAATTTAAATAATTCTCTCATAGAATATTTGCTAAAATACTGTAGCAAATGATTTGCCAAAACTGATCTAAACACTGTGCAGGTATCTTTCTCCTCCATGTTGCCTCTCTACCCAGAAAAGCAATCGCATTAGTTTATTACACTTTCTTTTTAAAAAACGCAGTTATTTTTAAGCTGGTTTACACCCAGTCAAATTACATTTTCTTTATAAAGGCTGCAGATGTTGCAACTTAACTAAGGACATGGCTGATGTCATTTGTATTCAGACTTTCATTAGTCAAGATGCTCATAGGTTTCTTCTTCATATTTTTACACATTATTTCATTAGTGTTTGTAATCGAATTAACCAGATGGCAACTGCCAAATTCACATTGGTTGCTTGCTTTGGATGACAAAATCCAAAGTGCACTCACTGTAATATTTGTTGATGTAATAATTTCTGCAGTAAATCTTGTGCTAAATGCACAATAATTGCTTATTATTAAAGTATTTACTGAATAGAAAAAGAACAATTCTTTGAAGATGCTCAAAGGTTCAGATTTTCACTAAATACTATAATGAATCCCTGCTGTGCTGTTCAGTACTAATAAGGTACTTCATTACTGAAGATGTAGATGTGCTGAGTGAACCTTTGTAAGGGATATGTTGAACCCCACGTAAGTCAATGGATGACCTGTCTTGTAGGAAACAGCTCTAAGATAGAAAAGAAGTTCTTGGGTATTTAAAAAAACCAAGAATGTAATTCTTAGGGTAGTTGATGTTGACTTAAATGGGATTAGAGTTCCGCTCAAAGTCATAGTGGAGCTGGAAAAATGGCAAAGTTTAATATTTTTAAAATTCTTTTTACTCTTTTCCATCCTTGTTGAAAATAGTGTTTTTTTCTTGCAACTCTCTGTATTCATCAGAAAGCAAAGGTGACACAAAACTTTTAAAATTTCTTACTTTTATTCACATTCAGAGAGCATGTTTATTTTAGGGATTGGTCTGTATTCTTATTCTTTTCATGAGCAGTAAGATAAAAAGAAAAAAGAGAGATAAAAACTTAAATGAAGCTAACGTTGAAAGATATTTTTGCTAGATTGTATGACAATTGAAAAAATAGAATACGTAATAAATAAATTTCCTATGAATAATAATGATCATTAAATTCACAGTTTCCAGCCAGAGAGTTGTATCTGATTAGAAGATTATTTCTTCTTATAAAAATTGCAAAATTTTAAATGTATTCTAGCTCTTGTCAGTCTGAAATATAAAGAAAATAAACAGAAAAATCTGGTGTAAAAAACACTGGCATGTATTTTACACCCAGCAAGTTTTCTGCCTAGAACACAGAGGGTCATGAGGTACTGTAGTCAGATGCAGATATTTTCATTTTTCTGAAGGATAATGATGCTTTTTTTTTTTGCCAGAACTAAAATTTTCCTTTGGAAGATTTGTTTTTTATGAGAAGAGCATTTTTCCATTGGCAAATCATTCTCATGGAAAGTTCTGAAATGACAGTGATTTGCTTTCTGTGAATAAGTTTGATTTAAAGTATTACTATTAAAAAGTTTCCTGCTATGCCTATTAACTGTAAAATCTTCATATAGAGTTTGACATTTGTTTAACTTTTGTTCTTCTCAGGTTCAATTAAAGGAAAATCTGAAGAAGCCAGCTGAAATAAGAAAAAACAAACTAACAGACCACTTTGAGAAGCACAGCTTGATTACTTTTCCTGACACTATACAAATTAGTCTATTCTTATGCAGCACAAAAGATCTTGAATCTTCTAAGCTCACTGCAACTCAACCATATTGTATGTATTCACTTTACACCAGAAATTTGCATTTGTCTTTCTCATAAAAACCTTAATTTTTGCTTTAAAGAACAGCATACTGATGGACAGTTTTTATATCCAGAAAAATCTCTTTGTTCACCTGGTCTGGATCTGTACCACGTTCCTCAGCCCAGATGTTTGGTACCTAGATACGTGCAGAAGGAGGGTTGTGAGCTTCATTTGCAGCAGCACATCAGCAACGTTTATTTGACTGAGATAAAATCAGCAAATAAATGAGAGGGCATTTTCATGCTGAGGGCAAGCGCCTTGCCTATCGTAAGTACACGTAGATCTGGTGAATCAAAATGGGAATCTGCAGAGCTGGAATGAGATTTTTGAGCACAATGAAGTTCCTTATTTCTGATAGCCACTTTCCTTCCCGGTTTCTCCCAGCTGCTTTTACTGTTGATGTGCAATTCTACTCCCACCCCACCCCGAGGGTAGCGGCTGTTGACAGCTCTTTGCAATCCAGGGAACCCAGGGTCCGCACCGTGCTGCCAGCCTGCGGGGAAGAGCAGCTGCAGGGCCATCAGGCTTTGGACTCGGATGCAGAGATTTTTTGTCTCCAAAATACTGCAGAGATGCCATATGCAAAACCTTGTTTAGTCAGAATTCACATATGTTAGCAAGATTTGGACAAAAATAAATATTTAGCAGGGATTTAGTTAGCTGTGTAATCTGCTAGAAACTAGGGCTACATAGTAAAAAAACTGAATGGCACAGATAAATTGCCAATGACTACACATGCAAAAGTTAGACCATCATGTTTTTCCCAGTCATTGATATTCAAATATTCTGAACTCAATTTTCACAAAGCATAGTCTGAAACAAATGGCTGGTTCATGTAAAGCTTAATGAAGGTCAGAGTGAAACAAACAGGAAATAAACTCCCTGTTTGCTTGTCACAGCCTAGAAAATCACCCTTTATTTCCATTGTCTATTGGTGAATATATAGAGCTTAAAGATTTCACAGTCACGAAACGTGTTATAGTGTGGAAAGTGCTAAAGTTTCTGAAGTATTCTTAAAAAGAATTTATCTGTTGAAAGATAATCCTTGAAATTTATTTATCTGACTGGAATATACGTAAACTAAAACAAAAGTCTTTCAGATACAAATATTTCCATTTGAACAGCAAATGGTAATTTGTGTTAAACATGAACAAACATCATTGTTTAGAGATTTTATAACATTATTTGAAAGCATGCATGTTTACTGTGCTACCACAACAAAATCTAAAATACCATAACAGACCCTTTGGGATGGTAATGTGTTTTTTTAATACATTTTATTAAGGTTATCCTTTGTGTATGAATTCATCCATGAAAATTTCCATTAAGACATTTAATTCTCTTTCTATTAGATATTAATATTTTCCCTTGGTTGTATTTTTATAGCAATACCATATCAGGCAAACATCGACTGAATAGAATCCTTCTGAATTTCTTCTGAATGAATTGCTAAATATCATTCCTAAGAAAGCAGGGCTGTGTGAGTTCTTCTTTCACTCACAGAGGGTGATTGTTTTCTCCTCTTTTTTATAATACATTTTTTAACTCCTCAAGGGAACCTTTCTCCATTAGATCTCTAGCTCTCAAGCAGGATAGGTGGATTCGTCACCGAATGCTTGCACACCAGTAAGTAGTTGGAAGAAAGAATTTTCACACAAAGAAAAACATCTTCAGAAGTATCCAAGTAACAGTGACGTTTTTATAAAGTTCTTCACAGAAGTAATTTAAAAAGATCTTATTTTCAATACAAATTTGCTTGTTCTGCATACCAGAAAATAATTAAGTGCCTCTTTCCGAGTGGATTCACTCATTCTTTCTCCACCTGACAACCTGGTAATTGGTTCATTCCTGCTCTGCAACGACTTCTGCATTGTAACTGTGATGTTCATGCTATCTGAAGAAAGGAGTATGTCTTCCCCAGGTGGGTTATACAGTAGGGTTGAAGAGGGAGAGTGAATGGCAGCGTTTATCTAGGAGTCATTAATGGACAAAATACCTTGTAAACTTTCGCAGTTTAATAAGAACATAGCTCATCCCCTAAAAATAAGAAAATATACTGTTGACCGTGGGCAGCCCCATTTTTTATTAGCAGTGTTCAAATACTTATCTGCTAATATGTGTTAATAAGCCAACATTGAAATCCTATATATAAAACCTATTCTAGATTTAATTGCAGTGGAGATCAGTCTATAAACGAAGATCTACAGGAAGTTTTCCTGGTGTTAGATCATTCCAGCCATGTAAGATACCACTGACTTTGAAAACAGCTTATGTTTTTTTTATTCTAGCCTTAGGATCTTAAGGCAATTAATCTTTTTATTCTATTTTCTACACTTAAACAAGTGAGCTCAGTCTGACATATCAGCAACTCTTCCCCACCCTCCACATATTAGGCTTTACAGGGAATAATTTGTCCTGAAACTTGGAAGATTCATTAGTGCCCAAACCAGCAAACTGTGAGCACATACATGAGAAAGCAGCGCAAGTGACACAGCTAGTCTCTTTCTTAATAAGGATAGTTTTGGCATAAAGGTGAATCAAACAGAAATTAGACAGAATCCTTTCTCATGATCCATATCACGCAAATCAAATGTGACCCTATGCATTAGCCCTCTAGACATCTAGGGGAATATACAGTTTCACTGGATTAATTTCTAATGATCTCCACTGACACTGCTCTAAACATACAATAGCACACAGAGAACACATCCAAAATGAACTTCTATAATCAAAATCCAAAGGATTTCACTCTTGAGCATGAACTTTGAAATTGTCACCACACACAATAAAACAATTGGAATTCAGGTGGAAGGACTCTGAAGGGTTTATTCTTTGAAAATCATAGTAAGGAGTAATTGTCTCTGGTTGAAGTTTTGAAGAGGATAAAAATCCTCTTTTTATACACTGTTTGAGAATTTGGTATAATATAAATATAATATTGGTATATTATATTGGTATATAAATATAATATTTGGTATAATATAAATATAAACTTGACTTTGTTGTCACACTACTATCATCATTTTTATAAAAGTGTGGTTTTGAAGCATTTTACATTCATTTTGCAAGCCTTTTCGTTAACTATTTATAATAGAGATGTTCCTATGTTTTTAGAATTTGTTGCCTGTTCTCGGAGCTTGATGAGAAAACATTTTGTTGTTTTCTTCATCCTATCACCAAAAACATCCCTAATTTTTATAGCATATCATAACATTTTACCTCCACAGGACAGCAACACTTAGTCTTTGGCAAACCTGGAAAGAAATGCGTAAAACTCTGTCATAGACATTTCGCTTATGTTGCTTCCTACTGGCCATGGGCCTTTCTGCTGGAATCAGAAGCTGCAAAGAGGGTGATAGCTAGGACCCACCTGGAATCTACGTCCACATTTAGGATCTTTAAACTCCCTTTCTCTTATTCTGTAGTCATAAATGACTTACCTGCTTGCTCTTCTACCCAGTAAGCCTCAGAAATATCTACAGTCATTGCATAACCACCTGCAATCTTGTCGTGCCAGCATGAAGCTACTGAGTTGATGCTCCAAACTTCCAGAAAAGACATTTCTACAGCTACTTCGTCACCAGGGTCTCATCTGGTAGATGCTTCCCAAATGGTCACTGAATGTGCCTCACACAAGGTTTAAAGAGTGGACTAGTCCCCATGCTAAAACCATTTATTTCAGTAGAAAGAAGAGTTTCATTACATAACTGTACTGTAATAGAGGCTGATGAAAGCCAACACAATTACTGACAGATATCCTGCAACAAATTCTGAGGAAGATTTTCTCCATGAATTTTAAATGTTCTATCACATGGTGAAATACCTAGGTGCACTCGGGCATTTCTAATTAATTTTAAGCAAGTCAGAATTTGTAAGAATATGTAATATCTTCTATTAGACAATTGATACAATTGGAAGAAAAAAATCCCTAAAATTTCCAGACACTGAAGTTGACTCATAGACGAGGTTATGAGCATAGCACCTTGTGTGTTTTCCAAATAATTTGTTCTTATAATGAAACTGTTACTTCTTTTAACATCAAAACCTTCCATAGTTTACATCATCAGAGATAAAACAATACCTTTCGTACTAACCTGTATTAAACTTAGTCAAAAATATCCCATTCTTGAGGAAAAGATGCAAAGGTGTGTTGCATTCACAAGATTTGACCACATGGAGTGGAGACACAGCTGGGAAAGACATACAGAAGTTGCTTTATTTATGAACTGATTTTTGTTTTTACTTATCTATCAATACAATCTCAAAAACTTTTACAATCTCAAAAACTTTATCTCTGCCTGAAAATTAAAAGTATCTACGTCATATCAAGCCCCCGTGAAAGTCAGCTGCCTAGCACTATACATTGCACTGCCATGGGATTTTGCAGCGCTTCTGAGCCAACCTCTTCTACAAGGAACAGAAAAACCCAAGGGTATGGCCACCAGGGACACTTCACGCTCCTCTCTGGTAACAGAAGTAGTTGGTTCTAGGGCTCTGGTAAGGATTAAAGTACGGTGTGTTTACTCCATGGTCCAGTTAGATGGTAAATTATGTGGATTTGATGGTGTTAATTTTATTTAGACTGAATATATATATACACCTCCCAATGTAAAAAGATTATATACTTGTAATTATAAACCGAGACAGGAGTAACTGCTTAATGGATGGATTTCCACAGAAGCCACGAAGAGTTAAGCCTCTAACTCATCTATTTGAAGTTGTTTAAAAGTCATCAATTATACAAATGTGGCAGATTTGGATTTCTTCATGCTAGGAAATATTTGAAGGTATGTACATGTTATATTCCTTGGCCTTTTATTCTTTCTTCAGCCCATCTGCCTTTATGCACAGCTGATGTTGTATAATGTGAGAATATGCGTTGGCTGCTGCAATCCTCCTACGACCATGCTGATAACAAAGACTGCTGCTGACTTTTGTCCAAGTCACTGCAGCAATGATGGCAGCCGCAATGGTTTGTGGTACTTAAGCATCTGCCTAGGGAAAGTTTGTGCTATTACCATGGTTTCTGGAAGTTACACAAGTTTCTTTCTTTATAACATCTTTGTGACGCAGAAAAGGCTGTAAGCTCTTTGGGCCAGAAACTGGCTTTGGGGTCCGTAGTTGAGCATAATATCTGGTGGAATGGATTTAGTCTGTTGCAAGGTCTCTTATCTGTTCAAATTATAATTTTGGACAGTATGAAACAACAATCCAAATCACCAGAGGCCAGACCTACATGGAACAAAGTCTCAAGTTCTTACACGAAGTGCTTCCTGTTTCTTAGTCTTGTCTTTAGGATTAACTGAGAACCAGAAATGTGATCTGGATAAAGGGGTCAATTTTTACTCTCTTCAAAACAATTCTTATAGAAAAAACTTCCACAGAATGGTTTACTAGACAGCATCGTGGAGCCAAAGGGATTAAGCAGCTCTCTTTCAACAAGAAATAAAACCTAAAAAAGAAGGTCTGACTATAAGGAGCCATTAATAGACATTACTTTCCCAGTAGCAGTTTGAGAGCTGTATTCTAAGACTTACAGATGATGCTTTGTAAAAATTTGTAGACATACATTGTATGGGCAAACAACGGTCACTTTTAAAGCAACGGAGAGTAAAATGACAGTAAGTTTATATACTGCATTCAATACTTATGTGCTACAAATAGATGTGAACTTGTCACTTGCTAATACAGCTATAGTTTGATTCTAAATCCTTCCCTTTCTAATAGCATTGTTCAGAGATGTTGTGTGTCCTGTTTTATCAAATCATTTGGGATTGTAATATCTCAAGGATATTACTTCACCACTGACATAATATGATAAGATCTGACAAGCCGCAGATAACCTCATGTGATTATATTTTATATAGCCGAAAATTGTGTTTTAAGTCATTTAAGGCTTGTATTTATTTTACATGCTTCTGTAACAACATTTTTTCCAACTGGAAAGGAAATAAATAAGAAAATCCATTTCAAATGTCTGCACATGCCAAGAGCAGAGGGTTTGTGAGAACAATTGAATGAAAGGACACCACTAGTGGTGCCAGTTACAAGAGTGGGAAAAACCTATTCAGAGAGCTGCTTTCCAGGCAAGCACTTGCTTAAGCAGCAAGAGGAGTGCAGTGGCATGTCTGAGTTCCTGGTGCAACAAAGTGAAATGTCTCTAATTGTTACTGACACTTCTAGCACTCACTGCTGTCACATGTAGGGCTTACAAAATCTAATCATGTAGTCTTTCTAGACCAACCTTTGCCTTGTTCTCTGGGAAATGCAGAAGGGGATGTTAACAATAGAAGTGTTTACTGTCAAAAAGGCTAACTAGTTTTTTTCTTTCCTCTTTTTGGGGAGGGAAGGTTTTGAGTTTTAATTTGTGATATGCTGTTGCAAAAACAGGTTTTGATTCACCTGGGAGGGGGTGTTGGGGGAAGATTTAACTAACCAAACTGTTATGATTTTGTCTATATCTGAAACAGTGGTCTAGACTCTTTATGACTGAAGAGAAAAAAGCATTTTATGTATGATTGATATTATCTAATTTAGGTATCTGCCTGAAGCTGAGATTATTTTTTTTCTCAAAATTGCCTGGTTTGTTTCTGCCAAAAAATCTGGAGTCTAGACAACCATCTCTGATACTGACTTCTGTATTTGAAGTTAGGTCAAATGAGTCCCCTCCTTGCATTCTGAAATGATTAAAAACTATATACACAAAACTGCAATGCACTGAATAACACAATCATAAACCAGAATTAATAATAATAAACCAGAGAGTAGTTAATAGTAATACTTATATCTGTCAGCTCTGCAATATGTTTGTTTCCTTATTCTTCTCCAGATGTATACATAATTAGAGTTTGCAACCAGGAGCAATCACAAGGCAGGGTAGTGCTTTCCAAATTCCTCCCCAAGTAAATATCTCTTGTGAATTCAATGGATCTTTTGTCTGAACTGGACTGTGGGACGGTACTCAGTGTTTATGCTTTGCCATAGGGATTTATCCTTTGCCTGTAGTCAGTGACAGATTCAGTGATTTGCATCAGTTATTTTAAAGGAGTGATGTTTCAGTAAAAATAAAACAGATCCCAGAGCCTCTTCCTTCTGTTATTCTTTCAAATATAAACACTAAATTAAATTGGTACTGTTATGGATTCATATTTTCTTTGTTTTTAATTTGTGATATGATTAGTTTCACTCCTTGGGCATATGAGTCAAAATGTGCTGTATGCTACATGTTATTACATTTTCTTCCTAACCCAGAAATCTCATGAAAGTGAAATATAGCCTGACGGTGCTAGCATAGAATGAGACTTTAGAATAAAATATAATAATATTTCAAGCATCATCAAACAGCAATTTTGATCACAGTTGCCAAGAACTGTTCATATACAGCTTTAGCCAAGGAAAGAATGGATATTTCTTTCCACCTATGAATATAACTGACAGTAGTAAGCGAACAAAACCAGAGAGATTTTGCTGAGAATTACTTGGCTAACTCATATCCTTTAGTCACTTATAAAACAGATGCTTTCCTTTCCAATTTTTTTTAATGAATATTGCCTGCAATTTCATGGGAGTATTAAACGCTAAGTATTGCAACTGGTCTGAAAGAAGTAATGATGTAGCACAGTAATGGTATAAAGATTAGTGGGTAATAATGAACAAACATCTAAAGCAAAACCTCATCCCTGCTGAAGTTCATCTGATTTTTGCCACTGACTTAACCAGAGGAGTGAGAGGTGGTGTTTTACCTTAAACATTAGAGAGTAACATTTATACAAAGATTCTGAGGGTTGCTCTACTTATGTAATCATTTGGAGTTTCAAAGAATTCGAAACATTTTCTCCTAAAAGAATCCTGAAAATAAGACATTTGTTATGAACCTCATAGTTACACTAGTTTTGCTCCAGAACTGGTTACGGATAGAACATGAAGCTGGTTTCATGTTCTCCATATGAGTTCTCCATATCATTATGCTGAAACTCCAACAGGAGCGTCATCATTCTCTTTTTTTTACCTCTGCTTTTTGACTTCTAAAAGAAAAATGAGCTGTTTGTGCCTGTATGTTGTGAATACCCAGGCATACATCTATGTCTGTCTGTGCGTACTTTCACACCTTTCTAGTGGTTTTAGCAGAGCAGGGAGGACAGCGTTTTCATGCCCCATCACTTTTGGCTGTGTGGGTGCTGGTGGGTGCAGTTGAATAGATAGAAAAGGAGAGAAGGAGTCAAGTTGGGGTGACCTACAGTCCAGTAGTGTTTCTGTTTTTTCTGTTCATCCAGTAGATCGCCCAGAAGGTGCTACAGAAGTCATTATCCTCATTTAGTCTCAGGGATTTGAGTGGGTAAGAACATTTCACCATGACCTGTTGCATAGGAGTGAATCACCCTTATACCTTCCCTCCAAAGTGCTCTGCGGCTACCAGCACAGAGGTCAGTAGCATAATTGCTCTTCTAGTGAGTGCTGAAAGTAAGTCACCAAGAACCGGCTTGATTCACATGAGGACCCAACAAACCAAGATTAAGAATGTTTCATACTTAAACTAACCTTGAAATCTTTGATAGAAACTTGTATATGTATTTACAAGAAGTGAAAGTGTGCATGATTATCCACATTTTCAATTAGGAAAGTTTTTTCCCACTAAAGGAATAAGGTTAGCATGCACTTTGCGATAATATTCTATAGTATTTTATATGGACTTTCTAAGGAGATTTGATTATGAGTACAAAATAATAATCTAGTATTTTCATGGAAGAAAGCCAGGCAATACCTGTATATCTCTTAAGTAACTAAAGTATTTAACATTACATTGTCTATTATGCTTCCACTATCCTATGAGATAGGGTAGTTTGTTTTGTTTTGTTTTGTTTTTAAATATCCATGTTTAGGCAATAAAAAAAAAAGCTAAACCTACATTAAGAAACTTGGCTTAATTTATTCAGTATTTCTGTGAAAGAGTCCTAAAACTGAAATCTTACTTAATCTTACTTAATCTAAAACTGAAATCTATCCTCAATAATTGTGGATTGGAAAGAATGGATCCACATAGTTTCTTCTAACTCTTCCCATAATTTCAGTTGTATGTTATTCTAAACACTAAGACCAATATTGCATAGCTCACTTCATGAATCTCTTCATATTAGTGTACTAAAAAAAATCAATTCAAACCACCTTTAATTTTTTTTTGATTTACGCTTTTGAGGTGAATGAAAGAGTCAAAGTATTGCTTCTTATTTTTGGACATAGTCTTGAAAGTGAGTATTTCTGTCCTCTGAAAAATTCTTGGCACTTCTGATTATCAGGTTACATCGATATCTTACAGTTAATGGAGAGTGGTTCATACTCTCTGGGTTACATTTGTCCACACCTCTGGAAATCAAAATATGCCGATACATTCTTCATTAAAACATGTAAAGATCAGCACAACTGAGACTTCCATAAACCAGTAGAGAGTTAACTAAACTGTTAAGTAATCATAAAAAAACAGGAAAAAGTCCATCAGTTCTAGCACAAATTTCCACAGCAACAGAAGGTATAGCTTGTGTACGAAGTTCATGTGACAGTGAAGAAAGTGGATCAGAGAGAGAAAGCTGTTCTACATCAAAAGAGATATCTGAAAAGAGTAGTACAACAGTAGTTTTGTATATCAAGATAAACATGTAAACCTTTCCTTCAGTCCTATAATGATAAAGTGTATACTCTGGGAACTTAGACATTTGGGTGGTTTATGAGAGTGGGTAGGCATGTGATTATATATAGAAAGTGTTCACATAAATGTAATTGAATCTCAAAAAATCTCTGCAGGGGGGTTGAGGCTCACTCAGTCATTTTTTAAAGGCTTAATTTTGGAAGTAATTGAAGGACAGAAAGAAATGACCTCAGGGGATAGAAATGACCCGTATCTATACCAGTATATGTAAAACTGTGTATTGATGCTTTAAACTACTAATAAATCTGTCATCCTGATTCACTAAGTTAAGGCTTCCACACTTTACATGGCAGCTGAAATGCTACTTAGTTAAGAAGAAATTTAATCTTTGTTCTTTCACCATTTATTATCTGGAGGTAGAAGTTGTGGTCTGTCTGAGTTGGAAAAAAGTGATATATGTACCCCCTTCACTACACACACATATCTAATATGTGGTAAAGGCAATTTCTTAGAGGTTTGCTTATTTCTTTCACCTGATCTTTCTCAACTGGTCAGATTTATTAATTGATAACAAGTGTCCTTAGCACCCGGTTCTCTTTGTCATAAATTGAGAATTACAGTAGAGTTCATGTGCGATGCCAGTTCTCTCAAATCAGTGGAGCTCCATCGTACATCGATTTGTTGTTAATTTAACTCCATAACTGAAGTCCAACTTTTATGTAAATAGCTTTGTAGATGAGACTGGCTAAATACAGTGCTAGTGCTGTCCCCAGATAGCAAGATTTCAGGGTTTTTCCATAAATAATACTGAAGTGAGTTCTTAAGGGCAAAATGACAAGTTTAATTTTCATGCTGAAGATGAGAGGAATAGCTACCCTCTTATTGATTACTTACATAACCCCAAAATTACTTACCATTAAGGTCCTGAATCTGAAGATGGACAGAAATTCAAATGACTAGGGAAATGGTGTCTCAAGATGGGAAAGAAGGTTACAAGTTAAAAAGAAAAAAAAAGGGTCATTATTTTTTCTCTAGGGATTGATTAAGTGTGTCAAAGGCAGTCAGCCAGCAATCTCTCAGTCTCTTCACTTCAGTGGGAGGTAATGAAATTTAATTAGTGAGAAGAGACAGCTTTCACACTAAGGAGAGGAGTAGAGAGAAAACAGGAACATCAATGTGCAAGGAGAATAATGCTGCAGTACATAACAATCCCTATTAAAACTGAATTAATAGGCAAAGCTGTTTGGCCTCTGCTCTTTGTTGCAGGGATTTCTCATTTTAAATAAAAACCTGAAAAATGAGCTAAAGCTGTGTTTTTGTTATTAATGGTATGAGGCTTAGTTCTGCTAGGGCTGAAGCACTGGTACAACTCTGCTCCTTCACAGTTATATGAATCCTTCCAAGCTCAGATTAATGCACACACAGATTTTTTTCCCTTTAGAAGCAGCAGGTTTTTTTGTTTGGTTTTGTTTCTGTTTTTTTCCTGTTTTCTTTTTTCTTTTTTTTTTATATCTTGCCTAATTTATGGTTTTATGTGCCCGGAAGTTCAAATAAATCGGGGTTTAGATCAACCCAGTTTTTATGTACTTGGATCTCACTGAGAACCTCCAGGCAAGGTTTGGTAAAATATGCATTGCTAATGCATCTACAAGTGTTCACAGGGCTGTACTGCAACAGAAGCACTAAAAGCACATACCTAGGATCTCAAATTCCTTGCAATATTTACTTCACTCAAGAGTTAAATTCTCGTTAAAAAGAAAAAAGTTCCTGGAATTGCTGTTTACATGCAAGAGCTAGGAAGTATGACTGAAACTTTCCTGAATGAGTAATGCATGCCAGCTGTCCAGTGATTCCTAAACACGTCCCTGAGTGACATTCAAAGCTGTCTCAGAAGAGGAAGGGTCCCTCCAGCCCAGGGAATGGATGGGCCAGGTGTCTTAAAGATGGAAATAGGTATCATCTGCTGGTTTAATATCAGTCAGATCGGACCTCATCTCAGTGCTCTCTCCAGGATACAGACAAGCTCCACTGCAGAGCCAAGACTGCAAGGCAGATGAATGAAATCTGTGGTTCAATAGCATATGCGTTCTGAAAAAAAACCCCAAATTTGAAGTACGTGTGTACACTGATTCCCTTTTCTTTCTCCATTGTTCTTCAGACAATCTACCAAGATCCATGACTTCTCTACCTTCTAGAAATACAGACATTTTATAGGTTTTGTGTGTATGGTGTCTTAGAAGTGAAGCACCCTACAGTCGAAGGACTCCCTATCTCCTTGGGCTCCTCAGGCAGCATCAGGAACCTGCTTCAGGAAGACTATAGCTCCTTACTATGGCTTGGGAGCCTGGGAGCTCTTCTAACCTTGAGCTTGTTTTGTTTAGTGCTTTTTGGTAAAACCATCTTTCTGATCACGTATAAGCTCAAGAAATCTGCAGTACAGGGAAACACTTTCATTTCTATGAAAAGATTTAAAGGAAGCAGGAGAAATGTTCCTGATGATAAGGTTGAGAGTATCCACTAATGTCCACACAAAGTCAGAAATGTTTCCATTGGAAAAAAATATGACTATGAACAATATACAGGCAGACAAACACCAGTTTGTCTCTAGTTAAAAGCAGGCTTCATTTTGCATGTATTTGAGGATCAAACCTCAAAACTCTCTCAACCATTTCACATGACTACAAGAAAATCCTATTATGTTTTTTTTGCTGTTTTCTACTCCTGTGAATCCTAAGTCTTTCAAAAACACCAACTTTACTCTTCTTGTTTGTGCATGACAACACAGAAAATATCGTTCTCCTCTGCCTAGGGCGTGCTTAGACCTGCTGGCTTCATTCAGTATGTATCTAAAATATGCGAGATAAGTTAAAGAGATGAACAGTGTAATTTGAATTTCACCAGATTTTCACACCTACCTCAAATACCACACTGTATACTTCTGCCTTGAGCCTAATTAACCTCCAAAGGGACGCAAATTTTGCTCAGGAGTAATGAGCCTAACATAGTCAAGCTTAGTGTTAGAATCCTTGCACTCCTTGACTTAAAATATAAACTTAAAACTGCAATACCAACAAAACCTATTTCAGAATTATATGTCAATTTACATGGTAGACAAGAAATCAGGGAGGAATTTGTAAATTAATTGTTCATCAAAGAAAGAACTTTCAACTTAAAAAAAATAATAATTTAATGTGACACAGCTTGTTAGTGAAATAAGCCTGATATTTCATATTTCCCTGAAGATATTCCAGGATGCTTCCATTCTGACATCTCCAGAATGTATGAATTGAGTTCCAAACCATGATTATAAATACAAGAGAGAGAATACATCATCTGGGATGGTTTCATAAACTTGAAAGATGGTTACAGAGGGAAAGAGGAAGGAAATGACATTTTGTATTTAAAATAAAAAACTAACACATGCTTTTCAGCATTGTACCTATCCCCATGGTCTAAAAGCTTAAATACGCCATACATGAATGAAATTAACCCATTTCATATTTCAGTCTTTCTATAGGTCCTTTCTACAGAGGCACGAGTTTTCATGAAAAAGCCCTTACTTGTCTCACCCAGCAGCTCCCTGTACTCTAAGGCTGAATATATTTTCACATTGCATAGGACTCCACCTTGTATCTCAGAAAGTATCAGCACTCAAGAACCAATCAAAATAAGATGCTCTAATGCACATTGTTCTCTCTCTGGAGAGAGCACGTGAGAATAGATAGCATAGTACTCTTGCTATCTACGTTGATTTATGTGGAGCTGAGAAGCACTCAGATATTCCAGTGAGGGATGTGACATAAGAACTTAAACAGAAATAGAATGAGAACTACAGAAATCTGTCAAGTAGGATTACTGGTACATTAAAAAGGTACCTAGAGATATTTCAAACATCCTTCGAGTTCCACAGTGAGAGAAGATGTATCAGAATGAGTCTATATCACTGATTTTAAAAATAAATTTATGTGATTGTTTTTCTGAGTCATGTTTTATAATATGACCCATGATTTAAAATGGTACCAACAATCTTATTAGGTGAACTCATACACAATTACACAGACAATGTGGACCAAGGTCTAGAAAAGATTCATACTAACTTACTCAAGACAGTGTAAACATATCAGATGCATTACATTGTCGACGAAAAAAGCCTTCCTTTTTTTTTAAGTGGCAGATTTTATGCTATTAAAATAAAAGCTTGAATAAAATGTAATCTACCTCCAGATGCTGCTTCTCTAATTTCTAATTTCTAATTTCTAATTTCTAATTCTAATTCTAATTTCTAATTTCTAAACTTTAAGTATATGAACAGTCATGCTGAAATGTTGCCCATGCATTTTTGCTGTGCTCATGCCGGAATATTTCTAATTTTGTTTCTATATATTTTAATCTAAAGTTGCAGTATCAGAAACATATTTTCCCATCTATCTACTGTGTTTTCAGCAAACTGTGGAGCAGTGTTCTCCATAACGGAGAGTATCTGTGCAGTTTGATACTCCAGGTTATATATGTCCTCAGATGAGTAGAGCTGCATTGATTTCAGTTTCATTACACTCACACTGAGAGAAACTACACTGTGGCAAAAAGTCTAGGACAACTAACAGTCTGTAGGAAGGAATATAAAATATACACTAGAAGAAATCAAATGAGCAAGTGGTCGGGTTTTTTGTTTCTTTCCTTTCAGGACTGCTTCTACTTTGAATTTTGCAGACCTTTTCCTGTAAAGTTGAGATGGTGGTTGTACTTGGACAACAGATGTTCATGGATGTTTGACAATGTATCTACTGAGCCTTGTAGCACTGGAAAAACAAGGTGAAATTGAATTTAACCCTCTTACTGAATTGTAGTGAAGCTGATGTTCACTGTAGGAAGTATCTTTGCTGAAAGATATTGTCTTTCAGCGGAAGGTGAAAGAAAATGAAAGTACAAAGCAAGCAGAGAGTGCGGAAGACAACCAATCAAAAAATGTCTCTAAATTCTAACCATACTAATATGCCTGTCCTTATGTGAAAATTTAGGTCTGTGTCAGAAGTTCCACAATGTTGCCAGTCTGTTCAGGAAACTAATAACAAGTTGCTGCAGGGTAAGTTGTGGATGTGGAGGGTTTGAGAGGACTACACGATACAGAAAAGTTATGAACGATGAGGTTCATTTGGCTTTTCTGAATTTTTTTTGGAGGTGCAAAAGGCTGTAGAAGAAACAAAAACTGTGACATGGAATTTTATTTTGTCAAGATTGACTGGTAAGTGACAACATACTGTCATTTCAGTATTTTCATAGATTCAGAGACCTTTAAGGTAAAAAGTGACTTTTAGGTCTCCTAGCCTCACTCCATAAATGAACCAGGTCATTGAAGTTTTTTTCTATAGATATTTACTTGCATATACCAGTACTGAATCTAGTAGCTAAATCAAATTTCTTCAGGAGATTTCCTCCTAGATTGCCTTCTGCATTGTAGTGGTTATTGGTTTCTGAAAAGAAGACAGTGATTAGCACAGTGAACCTATTTGTTGTTTCCACACTGCCAAGGGTACAACTGCATTTAAGGTGACTAAAAATCTCATGGAGGAACAGTGAGAATTTTACAGTGAAAGAGGAGGTTCTATTTGCCTTACTGCATTCTTGTATGCCAGCTGGCAGAGTCTGGAGCAATGGAATTTAAAGTGAATATTGAACAGAAAAAAATCGAGAACTAGTAACTTCAGATCGGTTATGCAGACCTGATCACGTTTCCTTTGCAAAGAATATCTACAAACATTTTATGCTTGCAAGAAGCAGATCCGAAAACACAGGAGAAAAAAATTGTTTACGTCAATTTTGTAATATTGAGGGAATTGACTCTCTAAGAGCCTGTAGTGTCTCAAGTGTACACAGAATGAATAGTTTGCTAGATTCCCCCTATGCTGTCAGGAATGAGGTAATCATTGTTGCACTGTGAATATTAACAAAGTAACCTTTCTGACAGTGGCAGCTTAGTAAAATGGCTATCAGGCCTTACATTCAAAAATTTCTGCTTTGCTTCAATCTGAAATTTTGTCCCTTCACATCCCATATGTGGATCAGTTTAGTGTCCAATGTTCCACCAAATATCCTACAAAAGGCCAGAAAGGCTCCACATTTCACAATGTATTTTAAGTTTCTCACAGATACCTAGGATGAGGAGATCTGTGACAAAGAAAGTCAGTAAAACTCTATAGAAAGTGTTTTTTAGAGACTGGAGATTATTACCTTCTGCATAAACATAGTAATTAGAACAATAAATTTGGCAATACAAGTCATTATTTCTGAGTAGAAATAGACAATACATTCAAATTAAAGTAGCAATTTGTTCTTAGGCAACCAAGAAATCTCAAATTACCACATTATTAAGACTTAGATGGCACTGTCTGTGAAGAAGGGCAAATGGATCAGAACCAGTTGAAAAGACTAATGAAGGAAAGGTCAAAAAGTTTCCTATCACTGTCTAGGAAAATTTGTCTAATTAATAAAAAAAAGAAATACAGACAAACTCTTTAATGTGTTCTGTATACATTGTGCTGATTAATGCTTTTACTTGTTTTGCTTCTATTTTTTTTACTTTCACTGTGTGTTATGTGGAATGTCAGGCTTGTCCTATCCTTGGTTTGAAATGCAATAGTATGCTGTTTATATAATAAAAGGCTCAATCTAAATAATAATACATTTTGTAGTACCGATTATTTCTCACTGTACCTTTTTATCACTTTTCAAGAGACAACATAAGAAAAGGGTATCGATAACATGAAACAGGCTCACCAATCTAGATTTTGTCTATGTCTGTTAAATAGAATAAAATAAAACTATGTTAAATCTAGAGAATAGGAGGAATTATCTAGCTAGAATATATTGTCTTCAGATATTAAGGTACATTGTTTAGGTAGGTAGAGCATTTGCTGATGTTCAGAAGTAACAATGTTTTTAGACATTTGTTCCAGTAATTTTTGCTTTTGATCCATATATTTCTTTTTGTATTCATATTTGAGATGTTTGATACATTGGATATATTGAAATTTCACTATGAGTCACAAACAGTCATTTCCCATCTGCATCGGTAATTCAAGGAAGTAAGACGTTCAAGGTCAGAAATTAGGTAAGTTGGAAATACGTATGCTTACTTCTCAGTAAAATTTGTTTCCCCAAACCCTGAGTGACTGGAAATGGAGAACAAAATATCCATTTGATGGAGAAATATGAATTTACTGAGGATCTGAAATAATAAATTAACGGAGAAATATAATATTACTCTGAACTACATTAATTACAACAATTTCTAGAGCTAATAACTATTCTAAGCAGTGGCATATCTGGTGTGCAGAGAACTTACTGTATTGTTATGCTTCTACCTGTTTGGTACATATACCTGTTATTTCCCATATGGTAAATTATTTTGGACATGTAACTTCACTTTACCGTGTAAAAGAAATAAATTACATGGCGAAGATTTGTATCTTGAAAACTCAGTTTTTAGGTTCTACAGTAACGCATAATAGTAGTGCTATAGGAACTATTGTTTGCCTAGATATACAAATCAGGAGAGCATATCTACTTGATTAGGAAATAACAGAGGAATCTCAAAACACACTTTGTGGATATCAACCATTTTTTAAACCATCATTGTGGTAATTTCTGCCATTTTTATTTTTTAATTATGGGTATTTCTACACTGCTTGTGTGGAACATCGGTTTTACTAGAAGCTCATAAAGACAGGAACAGATGTTGTTGTGTTTTATGTGGAGCTTTTAAAGCTTAGCAAGCCTAATCCCACTGAGTAATTGAAGCTTATATATGTCATCACCTGGACAATGGGCATATGGTTCACTTTCTTACATTGGTAGTATACTTGGTATCTCAGCAGTCATGAGATCTTTAGACTAGACTGTATGCTCTTAAGGGACATTAGGATACAATCTCTTAAAACAAAATCTTTAGAAATAACTTGCAGTGCTCTCCAAAGAATAAAATTGTAAATATAAATTGATAAATAGAACAAATATCAGCTATGAAAACCACACAACCAGGAACAAGCCCAGGAAAATCAATGCAAGGTGAAATTTATATTTAAGATTTTAATATTGGCAGTAAGTCTTTGAAAGCTATCATTACATATGCAAGCTAGGAAAAGATTTGAGAGCAGAAAGTCTCAGAAATTCAGTAAGAGTTTGTCAAAGAAAGGAACTTTTGATTATGTTCAGGCAACACAGATAAAATACTTTTTTTCTCAATTAATGCAAAAGATCAATTAAACTAATGCTTGCAAAATACTTTGGAGGTGCAGGCAACTGCAACACGATTCTGTCATGCTAATGATGCAGCTATTGATTTTTCTTGCACAGCAATTCTTCAGGACAGGAAAAAATAAGATAAAGAAAGGAACTAATTTTTTTCTGAGTAGTAAGAAGTAAGGCAGAGATCCACAATCAGGTTTGCTGTTAGGGGCTCTTATACTACCTGCGTTGGGTCTGACAGGACTCTGACTTTGCCAGCATTTTGGGATCCCCCCCCATATTCATGGGCTGCCGCAGAGGAAACTGCCATGCAGAAACATGGCCATAAATGTTACCCAGGAACATGTTTTAGCTCCAGGGTGAAATTACAGCCCTGAATTAAATTTCACTGTATGTTTATCCCACATCAAAGTCCAAGATTGGACTTAGCCACACTGGAAGTATTAAAACCTTGAAAATGCCCCTTGTAAGGTGGTGAGGATGAAGGCATGCCAGCCTGTGTGCTGAAGTTGCAGGAGTGAGGTGAGCCTCGTCCAAAGAGCAAATGTCAGAGGTGGTGCTTACCTCCCTCTTGCTACCTGCTGCACCTCCCTCAACACTGGCCCCTGCCTCTCGGGCTAGGGGAAGGCTTGCTATCTCAAAGCACTGGGGGGAAGCCTGGATCTCAAGAACAATACAAAAATAACATTAAAGCATTTTCCATTGCACAATACTACATAATATAGTCAAGATTTACATTTGGGAATTTTTCTTTTTGTTGTTTTAATGCCACCTGCAAGAGATTAAATTTCTCCCTTTTTTGTTTTTTAATAATGACAAGACACTTTCTTGTGCTTAAAGTTTCCTAAAATTGTGTAATGCAAAAGGAAGTATTTTCTTGTATCTGAAGGAGACATCTTTAATACATCTGCTTTCTGCACGTAGACTATCCCAATGACATTCTTCACTCCAATCTTGATTAAAAATGCTAATATAAAAATTTCAATCCTACCATGCATATATGTCTAATAATGTATGAATTCCTAGAAGGCACATAACACTTGTTCTGCCCTAATCCCTAAATATAACGAGAAACACTAGCAGAGGAACTGATGTGCCATGATTCACATATTACTTATAATGCAGGAAAACAATCACTGTTAACATTTTTTTCTGATAGACTACGGATAACTAAAACTCACATGTAACCAAAAGCATGTCAACAAGGTTTTGTGCCTTTCATTTCTATAGAGAAGAAAGATCTTCTGTAAGGGAAGAGGAGAAGCAGATCTTGGAACATGTGGATCCATGTTGCACTGTGTCCCATAGCTCCATGAATAAAATGACTAGGAATGTTTGGGATCATTCAAATTTATGATAATATTTTGTCTTTCTATTAAAAGCACTGAAAAAACCAGTGTGAAATTAATACGGTCCCTGCCATGCAGGTATTTAATAGGTCACTTACTCATATAGAGTATTAATTTAATGCCTGGAGAAAGTGGAGTTTATGTTCCTGCCTTTATTAGCATCAGTAGCTACAGTATCATCATCACTTTCACAGGCAAGTATAATCTTACTTGAATTAGTAAATTTTAGAAGAACTGGGAAAAAAATGGTACAAAATTCACTGGTACCTCTCAGTGGATCCATTGGTTCTGCCAAGACACTGACACCTGACTCAAAACTGAATCATCTGTAAGCTGAAATTACTGTGCAGTGAGTCATGATCAATGCCATCTATTTTTTTTGTGTTGCAAGTACTATATAATTAGAACAAGATTTTCTTAATCTAAAGAACAATGTTCTGACTGACTGACTCTGCTATAATGTTCTCTCTAATCAGTCCATATAAAATCACCATCATACCTTGTCATTTTTCTTGAGGTACTAGTGACAAGGTTGTATGTGCAAATAATTATAATTTCAACAAACAAAATTCATCAGATTTTCCCATTATGTCGAAAGAATGACTCACTTGGCATCCTGATTCTAATAGATACCTGAAAAATAGGTTTAATATTATGTTATTATTTCTGTGGTAACAGCAGAAAGTGAAAATAATTTTAAACCACAATATTTTAAGGCTGTTACCTGCTACTTAGAGAACTAATTTCATGATAACTAAAGTTAAAATGGATTATACATTTTCCCCTGTGAAATTGAACAATCTTTCTAAACAAAGCAGAGATTACTGTCGTTAAAGGAGGTATTCTTTAGTACTTTTTTACTGGAATTTGTTTTTGGAAATACTTTTAGCAACAAAACAAGAATTTTTTTTTTTCTGAATACTTCTTTACTAACTATTCTAGGCACTGTATATAAATGATATTCCTCATTTTATATGCAGGAATTTGTTAACTAACATACAGTATAAGCACAACATTTTACTTATTTAAATAGTTATTTTATAAAATAAACCTTCTGTCTAGAGGGCACTTTAATAATAAAATAGGATATGTGGACAGTACTGATTTTATTTAATAGAAACACAGCTTCTAGAGAGCATGTAGTTTTTTGATATTTGTTCAAATTATGCCAAGGCAAATGGGGATTAAATCTTTCCAGATGTACTTTATTACTGGTTCCTACCGTAAGATTCTCTATTAGGAAGACGTGTGGAAATGTGTTCATTCATTCTGCAAAGGACAGAAAGGAATATACTAATTAAATGGATGTGTACTTCAGTATGAATCAGTCAATTGTGGAAAAGCCACTTCTAGTCAGGTGCTGAGACTGGAAACGTGACATAGTAAGAAAATGCCATGATCCAAGGCACAAGACTCCCAAAATACGTACTTTATGTTCTTCAGTGTACAATTTGATTATTGTTTTTCTTAAAAGAACACTAAGTTTGTAGGTTGATAATAAAATTGTGAGCACTTGTGCTCAGGATGTGAAGATACTATTAGGGATTAAAGTACCTCACCAGGTCTTCTTAGTCTCCCAGCTATGACACTGCAAGGTGGGAGAAAGCTCTCCTTCCATGTTGTGTCTTGCCCAAGAGACATAAACTTTACTGAACCAAAAGGAGAGCAAGGAAGATGAAGAACAACTGTAAAGGACACACAGAAACAGCTGGAAATTTTGGATTCTACCTTCTTTTCCTCGGAAAATTTGTATTTTAACTACCATTTTTAGCAGTGACTATTGAAAGGGTCCAAGTGCTGCTTTGGTTTAATCCCTCTCTAGAACATCTCCAAGCCAAGAAATATTTTCTGCTGATACCCTGGGAAAGAGGTGTGTTGTGTCTTTGCAAATCTGCCAGCATTATTATATGGAGTCGGTCTTTTTTACTAGTTTTTACTAGTTTCAATTCCTTTAACTGAGACACCATATGAAAGGGGACATAAAATTCAGTGCTCAGAGAGAAAATTAGCAAAGGTTGTTTATATTTTTAAGTAGGTCATATAATACCTGTTTGCTCTAGCACAAAGCATGTCAGGCACTTGTTTGAAAAGGGGACTGTCTGTGAACTATGGTAAGAAAAAATGCATTCCATGAAAATGGTGAGTTTGCTGTTAGTCTGTAGCACTCCACCTCTTGAGAACATTAGTACTGTTGATGTAGTCACATTGCCTCCACCTATACATACACATGCATGCATAGGTCTTTCCCCTATCCTGCCCCTATTTGTTCTCTCTTTGGATTCCTTGCTTGTTATTTTGACTTTAGCCAAGCTACTGTCAGCATTCTCCTTTTTCCCATCATCAAGATGGATCAGAGCAAGCTTTGTTGCTCAAAAAGCTCGTTGTTGTTTAGCCTCGTTACTCTGCTGCTGAAAGAGCTGACAGAGTATCTCCAGGAGGAACCCTCCAAGGGATCAACTTGGACTGCAAGGAGAAGAGGGAGAAACCCAGACAGGGACAGTGCCAGACCACATTACAGGTGCTGTTTTAAATCAAGACTTCAGATGGAGATAGAAGTTTTCTTTTTAATAAAAAAAAAAAAGTGTGTTTGCAAGTCTTGAAAGAACTGGAGCCCTCACTAGAGAAGGAGTCATAGTGACTCTGGTAGGGGAAATCTGCTAACAGTAAAATGTGGGAACAAAGAATGTTGTCTAACAATCAAATGTCTTTAAACTAATAAAAGAAATCTCTCTAAGCACACACATTTGGGCTATGTATTTCCCATGGAACGTAATTTTCCTAAAAACTTTCTGAGAGGGAATTTGGTAAATCTGCAGCACCCTAGGCCATAGAAAGCAGGCATTTTACTATACTAAATTTAAATATCCTGGATTACCTGCCCTCTTTGGATTTGTAAGTGTATTTGTACTACTAACATTGCTAGTCCTGACTGCTTAATCTTATATACAAAGTATATAGTAAATGACAAAAGTTACAACAGAGAAAAAACCTATCATGAACTATGCCTTCAAATAACATAAATAAATAAACAATCCTACCAGAAACTATACAATACCATCTTGCTGGGATTTGGGGGCTTTTGTTTTGTTTTCCCCTGCAAAAAATGATTCACAGCATGTTTTCACATGTAGCAGAGGGAAATATGCTGTTACAGTAATGGTAAGGACTCCGTTTACACCATGACAAGTAAAAGGATTCCAATTTAAACTGCTATAGGTATTGAGATCAACCCATCCACACCATGTTCCCTTCTGCACTAAGTGGCATTAGCTTTATCTGATCAGGTGATTCTTGTTATGATTAAAGTGAATTTACTCAGCAAGCCTAATATAAATGCCAGAGTTGTGCTTGTTCAATCATAATTCAAGAATAGCAAAAGAGCACGTTAATTGCTCTTCTGATGCCCATTTTCTATCTAATTGCCATGAACCTTTCTGCCAGATTATCTTTCCACTTCTCTAATCCTATTAGGTGTCCTATATAGAGTCCCTTCAACCTGACTCTGACTTTATTACTAAGGCAACCAGTTGTGTACGGCAGGCAGCAACCATTTTTTCTTCCATCTTTTCACAGCTGGACTGACAAAGCAATGCTTTTAAATAGCATTTTTTTCACCTTTAAAATATAAGTCCCTAGGGAGTCGTATCAATTTATACAACTTGAAGATTTGGATCAAAGAGCCTGAAAACTAATAAGAGACCATGGTGAAAAGAAGCAATAACCTGGGCATCTCAGTAATGACTGATCCACGTGATGAAAATGTCTGAAAATACAGCTGAGGTCCAGTTCCTTAATGAGTACTGTGCAGTAAGAATCACCTACTGCTCATGGCTGGGGAGAAGCAGACTGCAACTAGATCTCTGTTGCTTTCTTGGACAGCAGCAGCTTGAGCATCTTCCTTCTCTGTTTCTTCTCCTCTAAGGTATGCAGAGTAGGATTTTGCAGTCTGCCAGTCAAATCCACTGCAAAATGATAAATTGTGTTCTCTGTGTTCAGGTGCAGAGTTCACTATTCTTTAGCATTATTCTTTTCTTACAGATCATGGGGTTTGTAATCTCACCAGAGCTTTGGGAGAACTGAATGGACTTCATCACGTTGTGTGGTTGGATGAGATACTGCTTACTTCAAAGAACTGGTATGCATAAAGAAACTGCATTAAGGATGTACAAGATGACTTTGTTAGGATTGCTTTTACTTTTTGAGAATTTGCCTTTGCAATCCCAAAGTTTTTGTGCACAGACACTCTGGCTTCCTACTCCATTTGGGATTTTGCCCACCTGCTGTCAGGCTGGTTATACTGATGGCTGCCAATATATCGCTAAATCTGTAGTCATTTTACTGATGGAACATATGCAAGAGCTAAAATTGCTTGTCTTGAGCACAGTGAGAAGTTTTCATTCATATCCATTATGGATATACCCCACAAAATTTAGAAAGATGAGTATGCCTGACACTTATCTCCAAAATAAAACAACACATACATACTTTAGCAAAATAAGACCATAGAATCATTAAGGTTGGAAAAGACCTCTAAGATTATCAAGCCCAACTGTCAATGTAACACCACCATGCCTACTAAACCATGGCCCAAAGAGTCATGTCTACATGCTTTGGAACACCTCCAGAGATGGAGAATGCTCTGCTTCCCTGGGCAGCCAGTTCCAATGCTTCACCATTGTTTCAGTAAAGAATTTTTTCCTAATATCCGATCTAAATCTCTCCTGACACAACTTAACACCATCTCCTCTTGTCCTGTCACCTGTTACTTGGGAGAAGAGATCAACAGCCACCTGGCTACAACCGCCTTTCAGGTTGTTGTAGAGATCAATTAGGTTTCCCTTCAACCTTCTTTTCTCCAGGCTAAACTGCCTCAGTTCCCTCAGCTGCTCCTCATAAGATTTGTTCTCCAGACCCTTCACAACTTCGTTGCGCTTCTCAGTGCACTTCTTCCAGTGAGAGACTGATCACAGTATTTGAGGTGCTCCCTCACCAGTGCTGAGTACAGGGGCACTGGTTACAAGCATGCTCTGATATCACATATGTCTAGTGTTTTGTTTGTTTTTCTACTACTTTTTCCATTGTGTACAAAATACATCTTCAGCAAAATAATTACAAGTGCTTGATTTGAATTCATGTGGTTTTTATTTTGAGGCGTTTTTTGGTGTTTATGGCTGGGGTTTTTTGGTGGGGTTCTTTGTGTGGTTTTTTTTTCTCCTTTCAGTTTTGACAGAGTTATGTATTTTTTTCCTTAAATGTATTCTTGGAACCAGTCCCTTTCTTTTGGCAGAAATATTTCAAAAAGAAAACAAAACTAAATCACAACCTCAAGCAGATACCAGCCATGGAAATTTCAGCCTAAATTTGTAATTCTTATGAAGTTACAAGCAACAGAAAACATGGTCACAAGGTGGAAAGTGTTGAGCAACTCCTGTAATAGGTGTCATTGCCTCTGTCTGCACGTTTAAAATTAGGGTACCGGAGACAGTGCTGCAACGTGCTCGTCAAATAAGGGTGATGTAGGCTTGCAAAAAAAAGGAATATCAAGCAATGAGCAAAAAGGATCTGTTCTCATTTGCAGCTACAGGACTTAAATCAGTTCTATTTTTCCCCCACTGTTATCACACACTGGCCAGACTTTCGAAGATGGAGCAAAAGAAGGAGGTTGAGAGTGTAACTGGATGTAATGCTTGCATGGCTGCTGGAGTAGTTGTGCTCTGATCTGGGCTCTAGCAAGTCAAAAGCCACTGAAATTCAACCCTCTTTTCTCATCTGTAAAAGCAAACATGCATGAATACCTTGTTTCACTCTGTTCCTGAGCTAACCTCTGAAATGAAAGAGACCAAACTGAGTACAACAGCCTGAACTGGATACAAAGAGGAGAGTGAAAGTGAGAGCAGCAGTGCAAGGTGTCAAAAAGTGAGGATTCACCCCATGCTCCCCATCCCAGCTGGGCTTCATAGGGCCAACAGCACCTCAGAACTCTGGAGGCTGCTTCTGAAGCTTCAAATGCTGTATTAGACATGAAGTAATAGCAAGAGATTTAACTTATTTTCAGTTTTGGTTCTGACAGTTAACTTTAAATCTTAACCTTTTCAAATTAGGCTTTACATTTTGAGAAATAAATCTTTTTAAGCTTTAGTATTTTAGCTTGTCAAATTACTGAAGAGGATTCAAATAAATTTTTTCTTTTAGTTTGAGTGCTAAAAAATATTGCCTCTTTATAAGGACTGTTTTGGTCTGATGTTTTGAAGATTTTTGAAAGTAGATTTCATGCAAAAAAAAAGTCTATTAAATTATTAACAAAGAAACTAATAAAAAATTCACCCTTTTCTTTTTTTTCTGTCTTCACTTTAGATGAAGTAACGTTAAAAAGATTCAGTAGTTCTATTCATTAAATTGAGAGGAAGTACTATGATAACACACAATCTCAAAAAAATGTGAGGCGAGATAAATTCCTGCAATAAACTACTGCTTTCAAACTGTCAAAACTAAAAATTTGGTAAAAAAAGAAGGAAAGTATTTTGTGTGTTTTTCAGTTCTGAAAATGTTACTAGATAATTTTACTAAAGTTAGAAATTTCTGATCAAAGGCTTCACTTGGCATAATCCTCACAAAAATACTTTTATTTTTTTCCCCCAGTGACTACTAGTGTTACAATATTGGAGTAGTCTAAAATGAAGCTTTCGGTGAAAGTCCAGCTGCAAACATTGTTACAGCTAGACTATGAATGTGCCAACCAGCACAACTTTTTAACAACTATTAACATCCAAATAACGACTTTAAAATAAGTTTCGCCTCCAAAAGAATTTTGTGTGTATTCAGACATTAAAAGTTATCTGAAACAAAGAAGCTAGCAGAAGCGTTAACCAAGGAGACAAAAGTTACATGTCCACAATGCCTCTGTTTCTATTTGGTGTTGTAAAAGCATAGTACAAAGTTTTTTCAAATAAATGAAAATATTTCAGTCCTAATAGAATTTTATTCATGCCTTCAGTTTTTTATTTCTGTGAGGAGAAAACATGTAGTTAACTTTATTCATATTTCTTCTGTTAAATCTCTCTCTTTTTATGTAATGGTATTATAGTTTCAACCTTATATTATTAAATATGTGTTTTACCATTTTTTCTTTCCTTTTGGGGACGTATTATCTACCCTGTTATTTTGCTTGCTGCAGTCAGTGCCTATGTATAGCAAAGTACAAACTAATTATTTTCATTTTTGAGTAATCATGACTCTATTTATTTTCCTTTCACTAGAGTTATATAGCTGGGATTTCCAGGTAGTTTCTTTAAAATAACTAGCTTGCAACCTCTGCTTGTTAAGAAGATTTGCAATGAACAGCAGATTTTTGTGTTTAGCTGGGACAGTCATGGCGAGTAGTGAAATACCCCATCAGCCCATGTCAAAAAACCCTCCCCAGGAAGCTTTCTGTTATTAACTTGTGTAGGAAAAAAATGAAGTATTCAGTGTGGCAACCTAATCAACATTCTATTCATCCTATTCATCCTCCCAAACTCCCACAACATGAAAGTACATAACTGGAAGATATGCTGATCTATTGCACTACTTATTGGTGGCCTTCATGACCACTAGTTCTTGGAGTCTGGATCATGAGTTAAAGAAGACTTAAAGATGCTCCTAAGAGCCTCTCTGAAAGTACAACTGTGTCTGGTAATGCAGATTGCAGACTCCAGCCCAGTGCCTTTTGATTAGAAAGTCAACTTGAGATGTAATTGGCCAGGTAGACAACATCTGTGCAGATGTTAAAGGTAGGATGATGAAACTTTAGAATTCTTTAAACTGTGCATAGTAAGAACCATCAATTAGTATATCAAAGGCTCACAGGAAGCCGGATCAAAAAAGCTGTGGAGACAAAAAAAGGTAGCTACTAGCAAAACTTGGTAGTCACACTGGCAAGATGGGACTGATCTCTGCAGTAAGTTTTCTAATTCTTTATCAGGGTTGCTCTTAACTTCTGCTAGGATGCTATAACTCAGTCTAATCAACCTGCATCTTTAATATAATTTTCACAAAAACTAGTTTTAAATAGCACTTTACTGAATGTCATTTTGCAGTTTGCTATAATATCTTGAGTGATTCTTACCTTTACCTTGCTTTTACACTAGTTTTTAATTTGTCAACTATTACAAATTTATTTAAGCAAGCTCTGTCTATTTTACGTCTTAATTTTTCCCCATAAATCACCTTTATTTATGATAGGATAAACATTTAAGTTTATATTTTTATTTGTCTAGTAATAAATGACTTATGCACTAATAGATATAAGAAGAACATAGCAAAGAAAATATTGTGTAGACAATGCCTTCGAAAGTGCTAAGTCACAACTTGTTGCTTTCTGAAAATCAAGGTCCACATTAAAAGCCAAGTTACTGACTATATTGAAAACATAATCTACAAATTTTTAATTAATATATTTGTAAATGATATAGCAGTGTTGTCTTTTAAGGTGCTAAGGGTTGTTACTTAAGGCTAATGCTAGTGGAAAAGAGCTAGTCTTGCAAATATCTGGATTCTTATGATTGTTTTGGCAGATTCATCCACTTTAGCTCTTCCATTTAATATTTCCTTCCTCTAAATCTTTTTTCTTGAGCCAGATAAAGAGCAAAATACTACCTTAATTCGTGTTCACTACACTAATTCTGAGTTCCATTAAAAAAATTACAGAAGAGCAAGACAAAAAATAGATTTTGTTGACTGAATTATGTAGAAGGATGGCCTTGAGAGCATGAACTTTGCTTGAGGTAAAACTTTTCTCTATGCATGAATGTCAACAGTGGTTTGCCCTTTTCACAGACAATCAAGTAAGTGCAATGCTGGATATACAGAGAAGCTTTTAAAAGTACCTTATCCCCCTGTCAGAATATCCATCCAGCACATGCACAGTGGTGACAGTTTTCCACTTCCCTCTATCTTTAGAGTGTTGTTGACACCTAAAGAAGAGTTTTGGGGTTTGGGTCACTAGTCCACAAAGAAAAAAGAATTCAGTGTTAAGGTTCTAAATGCATTTCACAAGTTTATTTAGTTTGAAGTATTCACCCTGCTGTAATTAAGACTGTGATATAGGAAGACTTGATCACTCTCAGTGGAAAGAGGCTTAAGTTTAAATTTCAACTTAAATCAGATAAGGACCAAAACTTGTAACCTCATATTTTGTGGTAAAAGGTACAAGTCTTATTATACCATGCAGCTGGGTATCTGGATTGCAACTTGTATCTTCCTGTGACGGAAAGAGAAAATACAAAAGAAAATCTTGTTTGTTCATTGCAGATAAAGGACTACCTGGAAAGCACAGAACTATGCTTTCTTTGCAGCCCTTTAAATCCATGAGGACTGTGCAAGACACATAGGTAATATCCCTTACACGTGCTTTTTTTATTGCCAATGATACAACATCAACAATTGCAGGAAAAATGTGGCATAAGAGAATAATGATAGAAATATAAATTGCTAACTGAGACCAGGTATTTTGTAATCAACTAAATACGAGCTCAAGCTTAGATTTCTTCAAGCAGAAGTTCATCGAGGGAAGCTGTAGACATTTTCAGTAGATAATTGCATTAATTCCTCTTTTCACCCCAAACAAGACTGGCTATTTTACTGAAAGAATATACAGACACGAAAAAATGAGTATTGTTGTAGAAAGAAACTATATTTCTATAGTAAAATTAATTTAAAATATTTCTTAACATATATTAAGGATCTCAGTATTTTGGTGGAAATTGTAAAATATTTTGGGAAGTGTAAACTAACTCCATCTTAATTATAGACTCTCAAAAGTACATGGACTGCTAAGATGGCGAGCAAAGAAATGTGAAGACACTGACTTTGTAACCAAAGATGTGTTATTTGTAATGAAGTGAGTGATAACTCAAACTAGATTGAGGCAGTTTTTGTTCTGCGGCAAGCAGAAGGATGTGAGAAGTGAGGGAAGACTGAAGCACTTTTCTGAGCAAAAGAAATTAGTTCTACAGAGCCCGGTAGAGTCAGTGGAGTGGAATGGGGGAAAAGGTAGAAGAGAGAAGGAGGCACAGACACAAAGTGCCACCAATGAGCAGTCTCAGAAGGCAGGAAAGGTTGCAGGCACCCAGACTCCCCCGCGGAATCAGGTAAGATCTCTGTAAATCTTGTTTCACCATCCCATAAAGGATTTCACCACCACCACTCATTTGCAGTCAAGGCATAGGTAATTTAATGTATCCTGAAGCTGGGTCAGGAATAAAGTCCTGTCTTTGACTAGTGGCAATAGAGCATGTGAGAGATTGCTTTGATATCTCATAGTTTCCAGGATAAACTGTCTACCCTGCTACCAGGACTCTTACCTCTAGATACTTTAAAACTGCCAGAAGAGCCCCCCATGTTCCTGCCCAGTGCTTAGGGGTTATGTAAGGGAGGGACAACCTAGCTTTCAGGACAGGACATGAGTGGTGACATCCAAACATTACAAAGGAGCAATGCTCCAAGTATCTATACAGGTGAAAAAAAATGTGATAAAAATCCCCAGCCAACTTCTTTATAGAGCATTTCAAAGCCAATCAAGCAGACAGAGGTTCTCTCAGACCCTAGAAGGGTCAGCAAACTAGAAAATGTTTCAGACACATGCTTTCATATGTTACTTTGAAAAACACAAACATTATCCCAGAAATTCATCCCTGTGTTAGCTATTCAGCTCTGTAAAATTGCTACTTTATTGTGTGGACAACACAGTAGAGATGCAGTCACAGAGTGTTTTCATCAGTATCAGTATGACTTGCCAGAGAAAACTAGCATGAGGTAAAACCCAGTGGTTTAAGATAAAAAAAACACCCTGTCATGTTTTTAACAAACCTTGCTCTTGAGAAATGTCTTTTCCAGCAAAATAAAAAGAGATCTCATTAGACTTCAGGATTTTTATTCCAATAGCTGTTATTCAGCTCTCAGGAGAAGAGTCCTGCAAGACAGATGAGATTGAGAGTGTGCTCTGGTTGAAAAAGTCCCTGAAAATACATTGTCAGGCCTCTTATATTATGTGAGAAATTTCAAAGCTTGAGTGGTGGATAAATTATGTGGCAAAAGACCTGAAATGACTTGTGGTCCCATACAAAGACTCTGTGAATGGAAGGAATGATGTTAACTGACCCAGAGAGGGGAAAAAATGGATATGAAAAGTGATATCCTTAATGAACATTCTGTTTTGGAGAAGGAGTGGGAGAAGGTAGATGAAACACGTATGAAGGTTAAATTTCAGCAAGAAAGTGAGTTTGAAATTAACGTCTATGACCTCTCAGCCTCTTCTGTCATTGAAGAGCCAATGCTGAAGAAAAATGTAAGGATTTTGCCAAACTTCTACCAGATTAAAGAGTTTAATACAAATGCATAATTGACACATTGAAAATTTTGTAATGTAGTACCTTGCATCGTGACTTAACTGCTTTGCATATAGCCTGCAAATAAAGAATAACATTTTGGATTTGGTGTATCCCTATGAGCCATAACTTTGTTTTCTACTGCTCCACATGAACACATAAAGAAAAAGACTCTAGAGACAGTTCATGGTGGATGTTCTATTATTGGTAATCCCTCTCGGGACTACCCTGTGTGTAATTTCTTTGCTTGATACCTCTGAAAATATTTTTAATACCTTTTTTCTCATATGCAAGTAAATATTATTTTATTTTGAAGTAAGTTATTTTTAGTTGTTTATACCATTTTCTTGCATCAGGTCTATTAACTGCATAGTTTCTTTGCAAAACTGCACTTGTAAAATAAATTCTTCTTCCTCCAAAGGTTCAGAACCTCTTCACAAAGGTCGAAGTGTTAGTGACAGGAGAGTGCCTTTCAATCAATGACAGGAAACAATATCCTGCTTTCAGATACAGCTCACTCAGACAGGGCTTTCTGTTTAAGGGAGAGCTTCTCTTATGCTCTCTACTGTTCAGTAGAGTGGTTTGACCCCACTCTGCTGGTTGGTTTGCATGCATGGGCAGAGAGTTCCCAGCTGAGGGACAGCTGTGTCTGCAGAACACTTACCTCAAAACAAGCAGCATTCGGTGAGGCCAGTTGGCCCAGGCTGCTTGACCTGGGGGCTGCTTGGCTCCTGGATCTTCCAGGGTCCCCAGGAACCTGCCCTCTTCTCTGCTTTCCTGCCCAGCCTCATTTGGGAAGCAGCTGCTGAAACACAGAAAGCTGAAAGTTAATCACCAGAAGGGTTTTGATAAATATGTTCTCAATTCCGTAATCCATGTGTGTCCCTAAGTGAAGTCTTTTGTAGGACAGAGGCAAGAAGGTATAAACAAGACTGAAGATAACTTCTCTGAAGATTCTCTCTGCTCCACACCCATGGGAGCAACAGCTAATCTAAGGCAGGCCCTAAAATAAACTTCTCTGAAATACTGTTTCAAGAGTTCCATGTGTTTTACAATCACAGAATTATATAATCATTTGGGTTGGAAAAGACCTTTAAAATTGTCTCTCATTCTTCTTACTCAGACACTTACAGCTGTGGTATTTAATTTTTATCACACGGCTTTGAGAATGTGATACCTTAACTCAAGGACTTTTCTTTCCTTTCAATGAGTTTCAGCTTTTCAGTAGTCAGCTCATAATGTCTTTTTGATTGGTCCAACTAGTCTTCTATTTCTGTTATCCATTCATCCATGATATCAGTTTATTTTCTTTTAACTTCTTTTAATTTAGCAACAGCAGCTTATAAATCAGAGTATCAGAGTATATTAACCCAGTCTCGCTTTCTTGTTGTGCTTAGGAAATCTGTTAATTCTTCAATGAAAGTTGTCCTATTCTCCATTTCAGTTAATCTTTCTTGAGGCCAAGAGTTCATTACTGGATGGAACATCATAAGTTAACGCATCTGTTCCTAATGTCAAGCAAATATTTTTCCCTTTAGATGAAAAAAATCAAATATTTTAGCTGTGAAACTCTTCATGGGGAAATTCTAACAAATTCTAAATTTTATAACAGTGCAAGTAAGATGGGAGAAAAAGTAAAAAAAAATGAAAACAAGATAGGTTAAAGAAGTGGAATTAAATCAACTAATAAGAACAAATCATCTCTAGAAATTTGATGTCAAATTCTGCCAGTAGAATAGTAATGTCAATATATGTGGTATGAGTTTAGTAGCTATAAATATGTGTTGTTGCGAGAGGTGAGATTCTACCAATGTGTTTCCCAGCTGTGACAATGCATCACAGTGTAAATGCCCTGCAAAATTATTAATGAAACCAAATAATTTTGTTATTCAGGTTCAAAATTCACTTCTTCTAGAAAAATCATGTGTTCAGTTTCTTTGTTTTCTTGTTTCAGAATTTGTTTAGCAGAGGTAGTCTGATGGGATGGTGTATAATCTTGTTGGTGAAGCATTACACTGAGACTCAGGAGACCGAGATCAGGTTCCGTAGTCTGATACTGGTCTTTGGAAGACCTTTGGGATGTTGCTTACCTTTTCATGTCTTAGCCTGAACACCTTTTCCATGGGGATGATATTATCAACCTCTATAAAGCACCTAAGAAACCACAAAGAAAAAATGGTTCATGACTGTCTTTGTTTCCTTCTCACTCTTTGTTGCTTACTTACTGTTTTTAATACCAAGAATACAAGTGAGTAGTTCATACAAAAGTCAAGGACCCAATGGTCAATGACTCTGCATATTGGCAGAGTCACCTCTACTCATGAATGAAATTCCCTTCTGCATCTCCTGCTCCCCTCCCTCTGGCATGTATCAGCACCTTGTCTCAACGACCCTTTCCAGATTGTATGTGACTGAGCCACATATTAGGTACACCTCAACACTTCCCACCAATGTGTGAGAAAAACTGAGAAAAGATTTAGTTTTCTAATATTTTTATTATTTATTTGTTTTTTTACAAATTCATTTCTGAACCCTACAGACTATCTGGGGAAATGGTCTAGTGGTGAAATTAGCAGGGCTGGATCGATGGCTGGACTTGATGATCTTAAAGGTCTTTTCTAACTGAAACCATTCTATGATTCTGTGATTATGACCTTCACATGTCAGGTGACTAAAGGCATCAGAATTCTTGTTATTATAACACTGAATCTTATGATCTGTTTTAAGGTGGTACTCACCCTTTTAGTGACTTTTTATCTGACTTAGATTTTTTTTTAACATAAAACATTTAAATATATATGGACAACGATAGTACAAAAACATAATTCCTACATTGCAAATTCCCTGCAGGTAATATCAAAATAAGAGGAAAATTATAGACTCCATGTATAAATTAAGAAGACCAACAGAGAAGAAAACAAAAACTTTGCTGGAACTAATATGGATGAAGCAGGACATATCAAGATAAGGCTCAATTCTGTTTTTCCTGTTACGACAAATATTAAGGAAGCAAAACTTGTAGAAGGTTTTGTATAAAATGATCCTGTAAAAATGAAGATTTTTTTTTATCTTCTGCACAGTTATTTTGTGCCTGAAGTTTGATTATCAGTTATTGACTTCCATCATAATTTCATATTATACGTGTTATTCAAAGTTGTAAGAAGTGATCCAATCACTCCTGTGTCAGTGATCTAGGCATTTAATCTCAGACTCCCAAGCTCATATAACAAAAAAAAAAACAAAAAAGAAAAAGGTGTATGAATAGTAAATCTGAGACTTGGGAAAGCGAGAAAAATATTTTGTCACATTTTTAAGGAAAATGCAGGACCTTTTTCCTACCATATGCTTGTTTTCAGATATGAGAGAATTTCTATTTATCTTCTCCAGCACCTGTGGACAGCTTTTTTTTCCCCCCTTTTTTTCTCTTTTGCTTTCTACTCTTTCCTTTATTTATTTTTTCCTTTTTTTCCCCTCTTTTTCTTTTTATCTTTTTTTTCCTTCTTTTATTCAACAGATGCTTTAATAGATTTGGTTGTGCATTTCAGCTGAAGTTGCTCATTCTAAAACACAGATGCCCGACTAACAGACTGACAAGTCTCTGGAACTGATGGATACAAACAGGCTCTAGATTCAGAAAAGGTGCTCTTCACTGCAGACAAAATCTTTTCATCATAGTGATTGTCTTGAAGGAGACACAAGCAGTGAACTGTAAATAATCTCTTTATAAAAGGTAGAGCCTTTACTTTAAATGAATTGCACAATCCAATCTGTATTTCTTATACACATTCAGGGACTTCCTTAAGGCAATTAAATGGGAAAAAGAACTCTTCTTATTTCTTACTCTCATTTTTAGACTAAGAAGATTAGATATAATTTATATGAACATGATTATCTTAACTGGAAGTCATTTTCTTCTATGCTTCTTCCTGTGGTTTTCTTTCATAATCTGTGTATAAACAGCCACTGTTTTTCCAGTATGGAAAGCTATTTTCAAGACACTATTGATTCTATTATATACACACACAGATATAGACTGTTACAGCATTTTTTCCCACTTATTGCTTAGTTGATTGTTTAGTGTTTCTGGTAAGCCTGGCATATCTGACGCAGCAGGGGAACAGCTTGTCTGTATTTCCCCTGTAGCCTATTGTGATGAGGAAGGCATTACTGTATCATCTCTTGCAGGAGACTTTAATTTTGCCAACTTACTGCAAAGAAAATCTGTTCAAAGCATTACATAATAGTGTTGGTTTAAAAGATATAGACCCACAAATGCATAAAAGGATATTTGTACACCAGGAAGTTGAAAGAGAAAAGAAAAAAAAGGGGAAAAAAATAAAATAGAGAATAAACTCCAGGTAAAAGCTAAGATCTCACAGACCATTCATTCAAATCTATTTTTTCTTTTCTTTTTCTCTTTTCTTTTCTTTTCTTTTCTTTTCTTTTCTTTTCTTTTCTTTTCTTTTCTTTTCTTTTCTTTTCTTTTCTTTTCTTTTCTTTTCTTTTCTTTTCTTTTCTTTTCTTTTCTTTTCTTTTCTTTTCTTTTCTTTTCTTTTCTTTTCTTTTCTTTTCTTTTCTTTTCTTTTCTTTTCTTTTCTTTTCTTCTCTTTTCTTCTCTTTTCTTCTCTTTTCTTCTCTTTTCTTCTCTTTTCTTTTCTTTTCTTCTCTTTTCTTTTCTTCTCTTTTCTTCTCTTTTCTTCTCTTCCCTTCTCTTCCCTTCTCTTCCCTTCCCTTCCCTTCCCTTCCCTTCCCTTCCCTTCCCTTCCCTTCCCTTCCCTTCCCTTCCCTTCCCTTCCCTTCCCTTCCCTTCCCTTCCCTTCCCTTCCCTTCCCTTCCCTTCCCTTCCCTTCCCTTCCCTTCCCTTCCCTTCCCTTCCCTTCCCTTCCCTTCCCTTCCCTTCCCTTCCCTTCCCTTCCCTTCCCTTCCCTTCCCTTCCCTTCCCTTCCCTTCCCTCCCCTCTCCCCTCTCCCCTCTCCTTCCCTTTTTTTTTTTCCTGAAGGCCTTTTGGCTTGAAATCATGTGCACCATGGTTGCCCTTCCCTGCAAGGAGAATTTGAACAAAACTGACTGAGGTAGTCTACTGCGGGAGATCCTCTTCCCGTCTCCCCCTTTGAGATTATTCAAATTACAAGTGACTGTTACGAATAAGATTATGCTGCCTATAATTCATTTATTTCTGCACTCTTTACAGCAGTTTTTTTGCATTCTCTGTACATGACCACTCAATATTTTTCAAACAGAGAAGGCTATTTCTGAACACTGAGTCTGCTGTTCACACAAAAGCACATGGTTATAATAAGTTTCCCTATTTGTCATTTATGTGATTGTTCACAGTGATTCTTTAAATAAGTGCAAGAACTTCTGGCAGAGGTCAGCTACTGATGGGCTGGCACAATGCAGAAGGCCAAGCAGTCATCATAAATTGTCATTGTTTTTTGTTCATCTGTACTATTCTCACTATTCAGTTAGGAACCAGAGAGTCTAAGTGTAGAGAAAAACCCTGGAAAGACAGGAACAGAATGTACACATCCAGCCTGATGTTTCGAATATGACATGAATATTAGTCTGATAAATGTTAAATCCAGTTACTAAAAGGGTTCCACAACTCCTAATTTTTAAGGGTGCTGAATTCTTTAAGTGTTAAATGTAGGAGTGAGCACTGTAGAAAGGATGCTCCTAAATCCTTAAGAGTCTTAACAGACTTGCCTAATACTGGAAGAAATGCCAATGTTTGGGCACAGCAAGGAAATGCCTAGCTCAGTTGTCTGCTTATTTTAAGGAAGTTCAAGAAGAAAAATTATCATCTTCTGCATTTTTTATAAGATTACAGATTAGATATGTTTAGATAGGTGTTAGATACAGTATGCTTACAGCACCAGGAAACCTCTGAGAATCAGGCAAAATAGCTGAAGAGAATCCAGCTGTAAAAAAATATCATGATATGTTTTCTTAGTCTAGAAGAGTATACTGAGAATAACGCTATCGACCTTGTCAGGTGGTGTTCAAAAGAAGGAAGACAGTCAAAAGCACTGAACAGAAAAGGAGAAAATTGAGATTTTTTTTTTAATATATATAGGGCCAAGATGACTGTCCAAGTGGGCATCTTTTAAATTATTTAGCAGGTATTTTGTTTTCATGTAATAAAGTGATTTAGCATTTGTTTCTCAGAAATAGCTGCTATGCACAGGTTTGGTTTTCAGTAATATTTTAAAAATCCAAGTAAGACTAGATACTTAAATTTCTGCTCAGATACTTGTGTAAATCATCGCACCCTTATAAGAGCTTTAACCTTTAATAACTTAGCCTCCTCTAATTTGGTAAATTTGGGACTATCTAACATCAATAAATAAATTACCTTTGGCCTGGGAGTGTTTAATGAGTGTTTTATGGAAGATGTGTGAACCACTGAGAAAAAAGAGACGAAATGTAGATGTATTGCATCCATAATCAGATAAGTTATGACCTTTTGGCCATTTTCAGTCAAACAAAGTGTACTTTTGAACATTAAACCAGCAGAAACTGCAATTTAAAAACTATGTGACTTCTGAATGAGAAGTTTTATACCTGTGGAGACATAGAGGAGGAATAAAAATCTCCACAAATACTTCTTATAATCATACAAGGCAAGACAAACTTTTCTATAATACTGGGTCAGTAGGATATTTGGACATGAAATCTTGTTTTCAGACACTGTCCTGATATATTTACAGATAAAAAAGTGAATATTTCATGTGGAGGTTGAAGCTTTTGTAGATGTGAATTTCATCAGTTTTGCCTTTAAGCAAAACCAGTTAAATAGATTCATCATTAACAAAAATGACATGGTATCTTTCCCCATGACCTGAATCTGATATGCATCATCCTGTTTAACAATTTCATAAATGTAAATTAAATGCCAAACCGTAGCAGCAACCATTAAAACAATTAAAAGGCAGATGGCTAACAAGTTCATGGTTGAGTTCATTGCATTGGTACAGCACTGCATGCCACCAGTTTTACAACACTGGCTACTGCCCTTGGTGCGGTTACACCAATATCAATATGCTGGTACAGGAGAGCAAAGCAACAATCTGGTTCTTCAGTGCATAGACAGATAAATATTTAGGCTTGTTCTCAAAGGCATTTTAAACCCCATAATCTTTCTTCTAATTCAAAGCTCTCTCTCCAACTTGGCTGACTGATTTGAATGAGTTGAATGTTCCTTGAGGTGTATTGGCTAGGTGTGTACAGATATGTAATCTTATTTCTACTGCCTCACTTCTTTATAAATTTTATCCAGAGCATTCCTCTTAGCTATTCATCTCTCACATTGATTTTATTATTTTTCTATTCTACCTAATTCCCATATGTACTGATTTTCCATCGTGCTATTTCAGCTTTCCGTTGTGTGCAACTTTGCTATAATATATGGACAAAAATGCAAAAGTAGTAGAATGATAAATCATATCTGTCATGCATGAATTATACTTGCTTTGGTAACTCCTGAATGCTCTGAGCAGTGTGAACTACATGGCTTCACTGCTTAATGTCCAATATATTTATATCCCAGTATGTAAATCACATCATGTATAAATCACTGTTTATTTTACCCCTGGAACATACACAAACATTAAAGTCAATCCTCTGCTACATTTTGCTTAGCGTAGAAATTTTTATGAGTGTTAATTGTTGGTTAACTTCTCAGATTGGACTTTAAAAAGCAGAAAACCTTTCTGTTCTGTCTTGCTGACTATTGACCAGTGCTGCAGCATCAGAGGAGTTTTCAGTGGGTTAGATTTCCTGGCTCAGTTTTGATAATGGACTGCGTTAAATATGATTGGCCCCACCCTTTAGTGCCCCACTCTGGTTTTCATTTTACCATTCTTCAAATGAACAAACAAACATAGACAACACTGGAATAATACAGGAAAATAAGCATGCACAGCAGGCTTCTCATTGAAAAGTGCAGAGGAGGAACCTTAAGTTCTGCATCTGGATATGAAAATATTTTGAGGAGAGAAAATTACATTCTCAAGTGGGACTCTCCGAAACTGTTGGCAGAGGTCTTATTAAAGATAAGGAGAAAATAAAAAATTAAGACATGTAATAGTTGAATACTGAATTTTCCTGAAGGCTATAGCTGGGATATGAATTGACAAGAAAGGCGATATTTCACTTTCAATATGAAAAATTTCACCTCCAGAAAAACCTTGATCTGTCACTTCAGATAGAAGAGGAATTTAGAATTGCTTACAGAGCCTGCTCCCATCTTTATCGTCTGTAGATTTTTTCCCAAAGAAGCAGGCTTTGTTGTTTTCTAATCCTCCTGTTTTTCTCAGATGGTGATAAGGACCACATTATGAACAAAATCAGGAAGTGTAAAGGAAGTATTTCATATCTAGGGGAAAATACATGTTTCTCCAGATTTCACTAAGGCAAAACAAGCCTGAACAAAGAAGCTTATGATTCTGAAAGCTGGGTTTGCTTCCTTCAGCATAACTGCTCCAGGGCGTTGGGGAGTTTTTTGGGTTGCTTTGTATTTTTTTTTTAATTTCCCTTCAGCTAGAATATCATTAATTGCTGAAGGGGGAGAAAAAAGGTGTTTTTCTTTGATTAAAATGGTGCCGAACATATTTACTGTCTCAGTTTGAAAAACAAGAGGCTCAAAAAAGACGTTTTCTATGATTGCAGCGACGGGCTGTTATCTGAAAGCTTTGTCGCCAGACAGATATTGAAAGAATTATTTCACCTTTCTTCCTTGGGCTATTCACTTTATTGATATACAATAAACATTTCTGTCTAATGAACAGATTTATTAGGATTTGCTAATGAAAATGGATACAGAGAATCGCACTGTTTAATGGACCAGAAAAAATGATCTCTCAGTCCTGTAAAGTGACATTTACCACCATACAGTTGTCTCTGCAGAGCTTGCAGTCAGGTCCTGGGTTTTTTAGGGTATCAGGGGGGAATAAATCTTGCATCACCTTCTTGGGACTGGTGAATTTCCTTGTTTGTTCTGTTCCTCCCCTGGTGGAGGAAAGTCCCATGCATGCTAGGCATTTGACTCACCTACCTGCTGGACACTGGGTGGCCTACTCCCTATGGTAGTTGTCATCCCTAGGGAGGAATTCTGGAATGTGCTAGCCAAGCTGGCCCACAGGTCTGAAGGCAGGAAATATCATCACAGGAAGGGAGTAAGAATAAGAATCCTGAAGTAGATATGTTCCTGTGTAGGACTGCCAGGCATTTACCTTTTGTCTGCTATGGTAATGGTGGCTGTGAATTGGCTATTCTACAGCTTCTGATGTTACTAAAATAAACCTAGTCTGAAGGGTGGTGCAGTGGCCTCTCCACCATGAGCAGGCTTAGCCCAAGGTTTCCAAGCAGATACCGAAAGAGATGTGTGGGGTAGGATAAGATAGAATATTTCAGTTGGAAGAGTCTGAAAGTGATCATCTAGTCCAACTGCCTAAAGCAGTAAGATTTGAAGGAAAATCAAGCCCAGTTTAGCACTTTGAAAAAATTTATAATTTCAAGTGACAGAATATTACTCTTTCAAATAGTAAGAAAGAACATTTGCAGTTCACTAGTGGTTCTTTATCTGCTTAACTCTAATTTCTGCAACATGGAGTGGTACTAATTAATATATTCATGTATTGTTAACTTTAAAAAAAGATGCATTTGTATATGAAAATCAGTTCTACGCAATTTAAATTTAGCTAAAGACCCAGGTCTCAAGAACTGGAGCCTAAGAGGGCACACAGAGGGTTTAAAGTTTTGATTTCTTTTTTAATCATTATTCAGTCTCTGTTCTGATGCCTGTCTTCATTTCTAATGTAGCTGTAAAACTTTCAGCTTCATTGCTACAGTTGTGTAATTTGTCAGATTTGAAGACATACTTTCAAACCCATTTGCTCAAATTATTTCAGCTACTGTTAAAAACTCTGGTTCTGATTACCAAGGAATGAATATCTTAGTAACCATATGCTAGCAAGTCATGCCTATTCTCCTGCTAACTCTTCTTATTTTCTTGTCTATAGGGAAAACTATTATTTTTACGGGAAGTTAAACTTCAGTTAGTAAGTGCATCAGCATATAACTTGATTTGCAATGTGGCTGTAATAAAAGCAGTACAAAGGCCAAAACCAATTTTCACTTTATGCATATGTTAAAAGTTAACCTGTAGCCTTTTCTACTTATTAAAGATCCAGCAAGTACAGTACATAACTTTGTGCCTTGAGCTTTTAGATGGAACTAGTTTAACATTTATTAGTTGTTTTTCATGGTAGAGTTACCATGAATCACAGCTGAGTGCATTCTTTAAATCAGCTAATCATATGGCTTGATCCTTTACCATGGAAAACAGATGAATATTTTTTTTTAAGCCTGTTTGGATAGTCAAGCAGTCGAGGAGGGAGAGGAGAATTGATTGTTTTAGAGTGTTTGGATGAAGGGAGGAGCTCTGCTTCTTCAGGGACAGATTTATGAAGAGGATGCCAGTATAAAGATTCCTGTTAGAAACAGTCCACATATAATACCATGGTTTGACCCCAGTTAAGTACACAAGGCATGTCTCATCTAGACTGAAATTAGAAAAATGAAGGTAATTATATTAAGAAGGGATAAAGCTCATCTGTGAACCCTTGTGGATATGTCTCTGCTCATTAACTCTTGCACTGTCTTTCAGATTTTCTTTCTTAAGGCTATTTGCAAATAGTTACACATTCCTTATCTCATTTTATGTCAGTAAAAAACTATGCTTTAGAAACAGAAAATCTCTTTCCTGCAATAATAAAACATGTTTACAAATATCATGATGCCTATTAAATGTCTCATTATGAAATCCAGGAAGGAGACATACTTGACTTAAATATTCCTTTTTCTAGGCATTCAATCTTAATCTCATCAAGACGAGAAAAAAATATCAGAAACAGGGGAAAGATGATCTGCCATTCAGCTGTTCATAATGCATGAAAAATAATTGGTTCTTTCCTGTTTTACCATAGTACTGTGGGATTTTAATTTTGTTTTAGCACAGTACTTTTTGTAATAAGCTATAGACTGAGAGTCTTAGAGAGTGTGTTCTACTTTCGTGGACTTTCTACAATACTTGGTACCCTAAGTTTTTGTCCTACTGTTTGTTCTTTACACTTATAGTGAAACTTAAAAGTTAACTTATTTGCCAGACCCTACCACTTGAATTTTTTTTCCTGATTCACATTGGCTTGAGAAAAATTTCTGCTTACAGAGGGACCATTTTCTCCTAATCTATAATACAGGATTTCTTCAAATAGTATATTCAAATTTGGCAAATATATACTGAAAGAACATTTGTTCTTAAAGGTGTGATCACTGACAAGTTCAAGTCAGTATCTCATACTAGAAACTAATTTTTGATGTTGTTTTTACTTTGTATTTGTAACTAGTATTATAAGTTATACAGAGAAATGCTTACTGTGTTAATACATCTCTTACAAAAGCTAATTAAGTCATTGCTGTGGAATCAGAAAACTTTCCTTTTGACTTCAGTGGGCGTGACTGCAAGAGCCCAGGGAAGAATTTTGTTAATCTCATGAGGTATCAACAGTCTGAAGGAGAATTGGCAAAGAAGCAAGCCAGAGGGATTATAGATTTCTTTTCCTCAGGCTGATGTTTCAGAGTCAATTTCCTTAAAACGAAAGAACTGAGAAAATAAAATAGATTTGCTGAAGATTTCAGATGTGATTACCTACACTATGCACCAATTTTCTTATCATGACCATGTAGTTCTTAAAAAGAACAACCAGTAACTTTCACCAGCTCTATTTCCAAGCAGCTTGACATAAAAGCCAAAGGCCATAAGAAGTCATGCACATATGGAATAGCTCAAAGTCAGCTGGTGCCATTTTTTTTTTATTAAATTAAACAGAATATATGGGTATTCTGATTTACATGCTTCAGATAGCTGCAAGCATATAAAGCTTGCAACTTTAGGGAATAGAGGAACAGTAGCTGTGTCTTACATGACTAATCACAGAGCCAGATATTTTCCTATACTGTTGCTGTCTATTTATTCACAGCAGATTTTGTTACATTATTTTTCATTATATGTGATTTTTGTGGAGGTTGATAGGATGATCACTGTTGCTTTCCTTAGAATAAAATTAGATAAAAATTAAGAGTTCAATCTTCCATGAAGCAATTGTGAATTCTAGATCTCTCTGAGGAATCCAATGAGTCTGTTAGTTTTAGTTCCTCACATTGTGTTTCATACCTTCTGCACATACTTAAGAGATAAAAAATAGAAAATTGAAATGAAAGAAGACACATGAACTTTCCCCATCTTACTGCTTATATAAATACAAACGCATATTTAAAGGAACATTTATTAAGAGGTTTCCACAGTTCCTCTGTCAAATAGGCACTCTGACACTCAAAGCTGAGGCTCTCATAAAAAAATGTATGTGGAAATGTATGTAGAAAATTAAGTAAGTGACTAATTTTTAGAAAGAGCTTGGGAAATCATAAATGTTCTTTTCTATACACGCAAGTAGCTACCATATCTGTTTTGGGGGAAAATGTAGAAAAAGAATAATTTCACATACTTCCTATCTGAATGAAATAAATCACCAAATAGTTTTTCTTTTTGAAAATCTAATTCTTTGTTGGTAGTCCCGTCACTGTAATAGGCCAAACCCAGAGACAGGCTCAGAATTACAGAATGGTTACAGTTCCTCCTCATTGCTTACGCTCAGTAGTCGCTGAAAACCTAAGGAAAGAAAAAAACTGCCCAGCTTGAGTAAGTGTTGGTAGACATTTTCAGTTGACAACATAGGGTAAAAAAATATGGAACTGTAGATGAAAGGCACTCTGCTCCACACAGACAATTTTCTACCAAAGATTAGTTTCACTTCACAGAAGACAGCATATGAAGTGGTGGACAATGTTTGGCCTTCCTTATTCTTAATCTGAAAAATGCCTTCACTACAGCGTTCACTAAAGCAACTGTGCAGATCTATGTCAAAAGAGAATACAGAAATGAAATGGGAAGATTATCGTTCCTCAGTGAAATTTAGAAATACTTAAGGAACCAACTTTATTTTTTGGCAGTGATACCTGAAGAGAAAACATAACAGAAATACTGCTACATTTTCCTAACGCTCAGTTGATACTTACCAGGTGGAAGATGTTTTCTATGAGAAGGCTTTTTTATTTAATTCACATGTTATTAGAGATGAAGTACACTATTTCCTCCTTGTGGAGGACTTGACCCAACATCCCTAGAAGTCAAAGTCCTAAACCCAAACCACACTTATGTTCACTCCTCCATGATTCTTAAAATCATTGGAATCTACAGGTTATTTGTGGTATTTCTATTTAGTGAAAAGATTGGGGAAAAATATTTATTTATTGCACTGAAAAATCAAGTATTGGATATACAAACATCTCTAGTCCACTTTATCTCCATAAATGTTATCTTCTTATTTTATATGTTATTAAAAAGTACTTGCAACAAGACCACTCAGCTCTTCCATCTCTGCCACTTACAAACTCCCTTACAGAAATGTGCAGTTTAGTGCTTATTTTTCTTCTAAGATGACACTTCTCCAGCTTTGTGCAGCTATGCCCCCACAGCAGTAACAATGCCAGCCTTAACAATACTGTGTCCCAGAAGATGGTGCTGTTGATATGAAGTAACCACGTACACACACTTAACAGTTTTATTTAAAGATTTTTTTTTTTGGAAAAACTGGAGAGAGGGAGAAGGTTTGCCACCTTTCTGAGAAGCACCTGACCACCAGAAAAGCAAATCAGGGCCTAGCTATGTCTCTGTAAAGAAGCCAATGTGTGATAGAGATATCTACCTCCTTCTTCGCATCTCGCTAGAGATTTAATGAAAATTTTTATAATCTTCCACAAGGCTTCCCAAGCCTGCAAATTCTATTGGAAAGAGAAATAATGCCAGACAGTCTTTAACAGACTGTCTAACAATCCAGTCATTACATCTTTGAGCCCTGAAGACTTTTCTGTTCAGTAATCTCCCTTTCACAACTACTCTATATCCTTCTGTTGTACCTAAGACACTCGATGAGATTCTCAGTCACATCACTCTTACAAAAGAAAGCTGTGGGGACCTCCTTGTGTTAGTTAATCTTTTACACTGGTGGAAGTGAAAACCAAAAATATGATTAAACTCCTAATTTCAAGGTGTACTGTATTTTTACACAATTAATATCAGAGTATACCAGAAGTATCTCTGATCTAAGTTGTTTCACACAACATTCCAAAACTTATTCTTTGTGTTTGCTTTGCTTGCATATTCCCATTAGTTCAGAAGCAGTGCCAGATTTTATTTTAAAGGTCTTGGTTCTAACACTACTGTCCAGTTACTTCATATTTGTACTTGGAGTAGTATACAGGGCCCTTTTGATTTCACAAGTTTGGGCACTTGTTATTGATGTAAAAAATGAAAATCGATTTAGTAAAAACATGAGGGCAAAAAGTGAAGGTCTACCAAAAACATGTAAAATTAAGACAAACATTCTGGTTGATTACAAATTTGATAAGTTGTTTAGGTTTCTAGCACAAGGTAATTTAGAAAATTTTTCAATACGAGGTCATAATTGTGTCTGATACACTGTATTTTTGAAAACACAAATTTCATATGGACTAAAATAATTAAATATTATTATTTTGATGGATTTTAAAACATTTTTGTGTGTCTTTCAGACTTCTTTTCAATGAAAACTTAATGTGGAAGTAGATATGAAGGACTACCCAAGTATGTTATTGTTAGATTTTAGTGTATTTACCACAGCAGCTAGGAAACTGTACCCTGACATGTTAAGAGTAGTGTGTGCCAATGAACACATTTCAGATAATGGATCGTTGTTATACAACTAAAACTGTACATGCTGTGAATACAATAAGAATAGGTTCTGCACTTGATCTGAACCCGTAATGCGGTTTCATTGTCAAAGAAAAAAGAAAAACTGCCCTACTTCTCCCTGCGGAACTCTCTTTGCTTTGGGTACTTCTCTGGAAGCTCCTGCGGCACTATGGCAAGCACATTTATTTCTCATTGATATCAGCAAAAGTTCTTGTAACAGATACTAAAAAAATCCACAAAATATAAACACACCCTCCTCACACACTCTCTTCTGTCATATCCAGTCTTAAATAGTCTTCATAATTCAACATCAGATTCTAACTTTTCAACAGTCTTCAAAGGAAAATAAAAAAGATGAAGGATTCCTTTAAATTAATCCTCGGGCTTGCTTCTGCTTCTTGTAGTGACTTCCCTGGAGAGGCTGGCCACATGGGTGCAGAAGTAATGATTTTAGTGAAGGCTACTTTGAAAGTATATTAAAACTCTAGCTACGCTTTTAGTCTTCGTTCGTACCGTGCTGCTTACACCTGTCCTACGTTATCCATCCTCCAACCCCAAACACAAATCTTGAAACATGGTTGCATTCCCTAGGCAACCACATAGAAATGAGTTTTCATCTGATGAATTAGTCAGTTTCTCAAGAAAGCATCCAGTCTCCTTGTCAGACAGAAGTTTTGCTAAGGGGTACTACAAATGTCCCCATGAACTTAGGTCTCATTAGAAGGTAAGATGTTCTAAGGATTTTTTTTCCGTATGAAAAGAAACAACTCAAGTACTGTTATAATGTCTGAGTGGTTTATGGATTAATCTTTCCCAGATTGTTTTATCCTGTGAAGAAAACTAATGAAAAAAAAATGAAAGTTATTTTGTGAGACAACCTTGTTGCATTAGGGTTCCCCCAGCCTTTTCAGTAGAAGAGTGGGGAGTAGGGTGGCAAGTCCCACAGAGCTCCCAGGCACAAGGCCAGGCAAGCAGCGTAGCTCTGTGGACAATAATCTTTTGAAGATGACAAATATGATCCTTAAAATGCCAGATCTGCTTCTATAGTGAATGTCTCATGGTGGTCTCCGAGAGCGTTTTTGTAGTGCTTGGTGTGCAATGAAGCTCTCTATGGTCTAGACAGTTTTACCGCACTGATCAGTGCTTACGTCTGTGTCTTCCCTCATATCTTAATATTTAGGTTCCAGGGCTTTGGTCAATGTCTTCCAGGAGGTCAGAAACATGGATGTCCTTTGTACAGAGCAAAATAATTCAAATGAATACAAAATTCAACATACAAATAGAAATATTTTTCAAAATATAAAGACACATTTGCACATGTGCAAGTACCTGGATTGTCCTGATGAAAAATTATACATCTCTGTAAGTGTTTAGTCACAACATGAATCATGTTATCTAGGTTTAGTCCTGGCAAAAAGCTGGCAAAAGAAATGAGACTTCTTCCCTCTCCACACCTGTCTGGTTCGTTGGTATTCATCCAGCAGGTCTGAAGTCCACAGTTTAATATTCCTTGCCTTTTTCCAGCCTTTTTGGACCTCTGGACACTGCCTGTTAATGAAAGTGGAAAGTCTCTGTTGCCAACAGCCAGTGGAGCTGATCACACCCATACCTGGACCCGTGCAGCGAGACTTTGAGATGGCTCAAGTCGTTATGGGTGAAAGTGGAAGCAAAGAAGAGCAATTTCCCTCATACTTCCTCTCTATTAGTAATTCTTGCTAGAGCAGTTACTCTTAAGACCTCTATCATATAATAGCTATGCAGCAATTTCTTCTGATCTCATGTATGTAAAACTTTTGAGTATAGTAGTGCTGATTCTTCCTCTTTTCAGAAACAAATATGGTTGTCTATTTGCCTATGTGATCCCTATATGATTGCTCTGCTTCATTACTGTTTTTTCAGTTGGATCTCAAAAGAGAAACCCATTAATAAATCTTAATGTAATGAATCATTCCAATCATCCAGCCACTCGGCTGCTGGTTCTTTTCTTATGTTGACCATTTTCCATAGTGGTATTTTATGTATTAAGTTATCTGGTCTTCGGATCATAGAAGGTCACTAAGCAATGTATGTATTCATCCCAGAGGAAAAGGATAGTCTGCTGCTTTAAGATATTCTCTTAGTTTAAAATGCTCCTGTTTTTAAGAAAGAACAGCAAATAAACAAAACCACCCTCTTCCTGTCAGATAACACAGATTATATTCGGTGGCTTATAATTTATTCTTTCAGCCAAGATTAATTCTATTTCTTTGCTTATGTCTAAGTTTGATCTAACAACTATAGGAGAATTATTTCACCAGACTGGAAAGTATTTTCAGATAAGAAACACAATTCTTACTTTAACTGCTTTATCTTCTTTTCTTCTCCCTCCTTTTCTCCTGAGCATACATTGTGGAAAAACAAATTTCTGTGATATTGCATTTTAACATGCAGAACCTGAGCAACAGGATCCAGCGCCTTGAATACTTAAACACCCGGTATCCACATTATTAGAAATGCGGTATATCCTCCTGCATTTTGAAATGCTTGAAGCACTTCTGGACACAGCTTCTTTCAGCAGTAGGGTAATTCACTGTTTAGAAGAATCAGGCCCATTTGTAAATAGAATGCAACTTTCCCTATTATTCTATGGAGGTTTTGGTTCATTTTTCCATTGTTGTGTTTTGCTCTGTCTCATCCTCTGATACTCTGTATCCACTCAGGAAACACAAAGATATTTCTTTTGTGCGATTACATTCAAAGATCTATAACTGATGAGAAAGAAGGTAATAATCTATACAATGTTATTAACAAATGCAAAAAAAAGGATTGGTAAGAAACTAACAGCTCCCTACATTACTATGTTGGACATGCTGTGGATTTTGTGAAAGCAAGTTGTCTTTTACAGAGCACTGACATTAGGTCTCATTGCTGTTTCCACTTACTCTTCATTTCTGTCAAACCTAAGAACTGCAAGAATGACAGTAAAATAAAACAAAACACCCATTTGCCTTTGTCTCCATTCATAATAGCACATCCCTGCCACCTTTCTAAAGGTGCAGGGAATGATACAGTGGAGGAAGCTCTGCAGCTAGGACAGCACACCTGCGGAATTTGGCAATAGTGGCATCACAGGAGGCTCAGCTGGGTTGTCTCTGATCTTGGGAATCTTCTTGAGCTCCTGGCAACCATTCTAAAAAGCCATTTTGAAGTTCCTTAAAAAAATTACCTTTCCTTATCTAATGGGAGTGTAAGGAGTAAGGAAAGAATGGTATTTAGCAGTTTTCCACAGAATAGTTCCCCATGGAAGAAACTTTATTTTCCAAGAATTTTTTCTGCATTCAAAACATTTTGTCTGGTGTCACCGATTCTCTGATGTGCACTAATGTGCAGAACTTGTATGAAAGACATGGGAATTACCATTTAGGGTCAGCTCTAAAGCTCAGGTAACCCAGGGCTTAATAGCAGTGTCCCAGTGTGGAAGGGACATGTTGCCCATTACAGCATCGGATCCAAGATATGGCACACGGGTTATAACTGATATATAACGCTTAGATTCCGATTTGCCTTCTGATTCCTAATTGGCTTTTCTTTTGCAAATAACTTCTTTACTCATCCTGAGTCCTGCTCCAGAAGATTTAATCATGGTATTACTTTTAATAAAGGGCTATATCCTCATTGTTTTTTAAGCTGATGTGTAGTTTGACATGGAGCAGATGATAAGCTCTACTCTCTGAACAGAACTATTAAGAACAGATACTATTACAGCCCATGCACTCTATAATTTCCTTTCCATCTCCTTTGTGATGAGGAAGAGGTGAGGCCATAAAGGTGCGGAGCACTTAAGGTGCAAAATCTCTGCATCTCTCAGAAGATTCAGAGGGGTTAAATATCTCCATGTATCTTCAGGTGATACACCAGCCTTGTTATTGGTTGTACCCACAAAACACAAAAAATGTGAAATGAAAAAAGGAAAAACAGACAGCAAACCAAATATTTTCCTGATTAATTTTTGTTTAGAGCAAGTTTAGGATCACATTCTTTCTCCGTTTCATCAGTTCAAATCTACTTCCCCACTCAATCCTTATCCACAAAAAAACCCAGAAGTTGCTGTATTTTATTTATGTGACTGAGAGAAGAAGTTGGACCTCTTTGATTAGAAGGTGCTTTATAATTCAGGGGAGCTGCTAATTCACTTGGGGACAGGGCAGTGGATCAGCTGAATTAAATTTACAGAAGCAAAGAGAATTTTACAAAGTTTATGATCTAGGCCTATAAAATATTTTGATCTCTGTTGTTTTGTTGTTTCCTTGTCTATTTGCAGAGCTCTGAAATGATTATAAATATTGTGTTATACCTTCCAGACAGAGTTTACAACACTGCTTTTTTTCAAACCTGCACTGATATAAATCAGTCTTGTTATATTTTCTTATGCACTTTGAAGTATTATTTATTTTTATTTTTTTATTCATTTGAGTACGTAGTTTATCTTCTTGTCTGAATGCTTGTCTGAAGTCCTACAGTTTTAACTACATCAATTAGAATTAAAATTAATTTTTTCATGGATTTTGTAAGTCAGTTTCATAAGGGAGCAAAGCTTTTGTGATAATTTCTCTGTGTGTGAACTTAAAATGAGGTGGAGAGGGAAAAAAAAGCTTTTGAAGCTATTATCCATAGTTAACCAAATTTGATATAGTAGCTAGATCCTAAAACTGCTCATGAGTTTGTGAAAAACTCTAACTGAGAAAAGGCACAAAGTGGAGGCTACATATGTGGGAAGCCTCTGATATTACCCTAGACATCGGTGCACTCACAATAGCAACATCTGCCATGAAATTCTAATGGTCTTGGTATACTTTACTATTCATAGGGCTTTGACTTTTCTCTTTTATGTGAGGTTATTTGTCTATATATTCTTACAGAACGTGTCTTCTTGTAGATGTTTCCAGAATAAAATTCATGCACTGTAAGAGGCAGATTGTGCCAGTTTTCCTCACAACTCAATGCTACCCAACTTTAAAATGACTCATGAGACTTTAAAACAGTACTGTGAGTAAGGTAAGATGAAGTTAGAAAGTTCTGCTCCACTGAACTCTATGGCAAAACTCCCTTTTGCATTAAATGTATGTAATTTTGTCCCCAGAGAGAGAAGGGTGGGATTTCAGTGAGCACTTGCAGGAGGATTAGCCTGTAATCCCCTCTGAGGAAAAGGGAGTGATTGCTTTTACAGTGCATGTGTTTTCAAATTAAGCTGCTTGCGCTAAGCAGAAGGCAAGGCAGGGGACCATCCTGCTGTACAGCAAAAGCAAGATTTTGTTCCCAGTTTTAGTAACAAGTTAGAGTGAATTTGGAGGAACTGCTCAGCAGAATAAATGGGAGCAGCCACTGTGTTACACTGATCACTCTCATGTTAATCCTACACTTAGTGAACAGGTTGATGGTAGTGGATTGTGCAATGTTGCCAGCCTGTTTTAGGGGAGGAAAACAGAAGTGACAGCACAACCCGCTGTGAGTTATGCACGACAAAGTGCAGGCATGTTTTGGGTAGCATGATAATCTGGAGAAGGAATTAAAGGCATGAAGAATATGATTTACTTAACTATTTTTGAATACGATGGACTAGTCATTTAAGATGAAAACCTCTTTTGAGGTAGCAGAGGCAGATAGTCACTAGTGAGTTATATTGTACTCAGCAAGTCAAAACATACTTTAACAATGTTAGCAGAGATCATGAGAAAAAAAGCCATTGATGGCTTCAGCCTCATAAACAAGGGAATGGGTAGAGGCCAGAGTAATGTAGATATGTTGTAGAAAGGGAGACACGCTATTTCAATATTCCTCAGCAACAGAGCATACATACGGCCGTGAAGCATTGTTGTGAATAAATTAAGCTACATATCTCTCTTAAAATCTCAGGGTGATGTACACGTGTGCATAAAATGTATAGATATCATGGGCATCTCGTTAGAAACTTGTAATTGAAAAAGACCCTCTCTGCCATCCCACCAGCATCGTGCTATTCTGTGCGACTAAACTAAGTAATTTCTTTCAGAAGCTGCTCAGACTTCATTGTAAAATAGTTATTCTCTTCTCCTCCATGCACATAGAAAAGCTGTTCCAAGGCCACTGAGTCCAGGCAGGTCTGCTCCAATGTTCAGAAAGGGTCTTGGCCTAGTTTCCAGCCTAAATGTATTAATGGGCCATTTTTGTTCATTTGTCAAAGAGCAGTCTTTACTTTGAATCATTCCTGTCCCCTTGACTTTTCCTACCTAGCAATTAGATCTTCTCCCATACTTCATTTTGTGAATGAAATAAATTTCCCATTTTAGGCTATATTGATGTCTTTATCTGCTTCTGTCATTGCAACCTTCCTTGTTAGTTTTTCTGTTTCTTGTACTGCTCAGTTTTCTAAGGTTTTTGCCTCCTTCAGTCCCATTCTCTGTTTCATTTAGCAATTACCCATTTCCTGTGATTAGAGACAGGAAATTTTGTCATACCTTCAGCTGTGAGGTTCATAGGCTGCTCTGAAAACACAGACTAAAGCAAATGTTGTAAGCTATTGTCAAACCTCACACCTTCAACCAACAGCCAGAGAAGCCACTAAGCAACAGGAAAACAAAAACATTCACTTATCTGAAGGAAAAAGGACTGATAGTTCCTCAGAATAAGTCCTATACATGTTCTTCAGTGTTTGCAGGAATTCCCTGAGTTATAATCTCATTGAGCATTTGGTATGAACTACACACAGATAGTGTCTCTTAGTTGGGAAAGTCTGCCTTTGTAAACAGGTTTAACTTTTGCATTATTTGTTGTTCTTTAAAAACATATTGATGAGATTTTGTGGTTTACTATCAATCAGGGTCAGGACAGTACATAAAACAAGTGCTACAAAATGATTTTAAATTCTTAATTAGAAATAAACTGATCTTTGCCTCTGTTCAAAACGTATAGAAAAACTCCAGCCAAAATAGAATCACTTGGACAAGGGTTTCTGAGATTTGACCTTAAAATTCAAAGAGTTTGTCACTAATTTCTTTGTAAAAATATTTTTTTTATTTTTCTTTTGGCTTTCTATTTTTTTTATTAAATCAATACAGAAAAAAAGAAGAAAAAATTGATTTAATTTAAAGGATTAAACTGAATTTATTAAACACTCTAGCTGAGTTCTGTTATGCCTTATATCATGCTTAATTAACTACTGATTAATAGTTAAAAATGAGGTGGCTAACTGAATATTTACGCTATCACTGTAGTCTACGTTTTTCAGAAAGTGGATAAGGCCTGGGCATGATACACCTACGTGTAATTTTGGTCTAATCTTTTTCTTGTATTCATAAGAGTACATTGGCTTACTCTTTCAAGATCTGCTTACTTACATAATCCAATTTGAAAAATGGTCTGTTGTCACTAATATTTTTTCAGGTGTGTATTGCTACAGAAAGAAGTCTGCAGCAGTAACGTTTAAATTAAATTCAGCCCCTTTAAACCTGTGAACTACATTCTGAAGAAATTATTCACGAAACTTAGGTGAGTGATTATTACATTAGTTGATAAAGGAATCTGATGAAAACAAGTTTGTTAAACGTGCTACTTGCCTTAAAATCTTAAACTCTGCTTTCTGTCTCTATATCTCTACATCTCTACTGAAGCCAGGTTATAGATGATTTCACTGGAAGTGTTTTAAACCACAAGGGATAAAACTGAGCCCTTAACACTGATGTAGGTATCTTCCCTAGACAACTTGGCTTGTGATATTTCTAAAGGTAAATGACAAAAGGACTACTTTAATGATAACTCTGTGTCTTAACTACCTTATAATTCTGTTGTAGCAATTTAATACTTATTGCTTCTACCTTGCACTGGAAAATGTGCTGCCTGGGGCTCACGGTCATCCCAGACTGTACCAACCTGTCTTGTTGTCATTTCCTGACGTGCTCTAAATGACTCTTGTGCTTCATTAGCTCTCAGACTCCATCTCCTTTTCTTCTTAGCTGAGCCAGCTGATAACTTTATTGGCTGAACAGTTTTAACTCTGGTAAAACAGAGTTGACAACTCCTCTTTGAGTTGCCTGTTCTGTATATTAAGGATTGAATTCTGATCTGTTTACCTTCACTAGGTGAAGAGGCATACATGAGGGCAGAATTTAGCCCTGAAAAACAAAAGATGTCTTGGAGAGAAAAGCTGTCAACTCTTGTTTAGCCCCATATTGAGGAATGTCAAGGCAATACTCTGCAGTCCTACTCCTGTCATTCCTCAGCAGACCGGCTCATTTGCAACCAAGGAAAGTATAACTCTTTCCACTGTTGTGATTAAATATTGAGTAAATACAGTTTCAGGTTTCTGGCTTCAACGAAACTGCAGAGGTGTCAATGAGAACAGGATTTGGCCTTCACAACTCAGAAGCAGCCTTGTAAAGAGAGGCTGTCAAAAGCATTTTGGCCTGAGTATTGGCAGAGTTGTCAAGATAATGTTCATCATCTGTTCTTCCCCTGTCACCACTCAGCAGCAGAACTATATCGAGTACTATGTAACCTCCACTGCTGCTGTGAGATAGCTATTGAAATCTGAAGTAAATAGCACTTCGCAAGCCTCAGCAGGTTTCAATGGGGTATCAATGAGAACCAAGCTTGGTTGGTAGCATGACCCATCAGGACAAACTTCTCAAGTTCATCATGGTCCTACACTGAATACTAAACTCTGTTTCAGAGTTTGTGAGGCATCTGAAATAGTTGGACTCAAGCTCTTTCCTTCAATAGGTCCTTTTGCCTTTTGCATTGCCACATCAAATGTTCTTGCTTAGGTGCCGGATGAGGGAAGAAAGAAAAGTCATGATTATTGTTATTTTGATATAATGATAACTCTGCTTTTCTTTGCTTACTTTGTAAACTACTTTAAATTAGTGTTTTATTTGATTAAAAGTGTAAAAAAAATTGGTCACAATGAAGTTGGCTGGGAAAGGAAAAGAGAATCATACCTAGTTTCTTTTCTTGCAATTCCCAGAGAGGCAGGAAGAAAGTAGGAGTGTTTTTTTTAGTTTCTGGGCTTGGAATTTCCACAACATAGAACTATTTCCAGGAAAAATACCACCTAAAGATCCTGTGTTTATAAAATTCATATGTCTTCCTTATTGCTACCTGGATTCTGAAAATAAACACCAGTGGAAAACTATGTGGTGAAGATTAAAATTATATATTCAGCAAATGAACCACTCCTAGAATGTGGATCAAACAATACAGACACCGTGTTCATTTTCAAATTCACTTCCTATATATGTTCTGTATTGCATAAATTATTTGACATTTCAGTTTATACTGAATATGAAATAGTTTCAGCACCCAACTACAGAAGTACAGGCTGAATCAAGGCTTTTGATATGTTTAAACAAATCAGTGGAGGACTGAATTTGCTGACTGGATGCTCTTAACCAATGTGGTAATAAGCATCATTAAAGCCATATTATTTTTAGTTCCTTAAAAGAAAAAGAAAAGTGATTCTGAATTTTCTTTAATGAGCATCAGGCAGTATGAGCTCTTGTCCTGGTTTGGCTGCTGAGACCTTTACGAGAAACATAGGTTCTTATGTATATGCATGAAACCCAAATAGATGTTTGAAGCACAACCCAAGGTCAGAGGCAACTGAGCAGATGGAGTGAATTATTTAGTTTGATCTTTGATCTCTTTTCCATGAGTTATATGTTGTGAACTGTTTAGCACCTTCTGGTTTCAGGGTATAGTGCTGTGTTTCATGCAGAGTGAAGAAGATTGCTCTAAAATAATTAGTACATCCAGTCCAATCTGTCGTCCTGGAATTTTGCCCCCCTATAAAAAAGTGTCTCAAAAGCGCTTTGGGAATGGGCATTTTTAGTATGAGCCTGAACATCACTGGTGTTAAATAAGAGTTAAAAAAGTGATACTGGGTTAACAGCATGTTTACAATAAAGCCTTGCTCTTCCTAGTGTGTATACAAATGTGTCGCAAATAGTGAGAATGTGTTGGATTAAAAATCTGCCTTTATAGTCCCTCCCCTAAGCTGCATTAGTAAATAAGGCAGCTTTTATTTTCCATCTAAAAAATGTTTTGGATTAAAACCTAAAACTGATTTTGTCAGGGGTTTTAAACCGTAAATTAACATTAATTTAAAAACAGAAATTCATTCTAACCCTGTGTTGGATTTTTCAATGTCAGCAGCAAATATTTCAGACACAAAAGTGCACCAATGGCTCCCTCTGTTTAGGTGTAACAAAGTCTGAAATACAGACGTCTGGTCTTACTGGACCAGTCTAGGCCACCTGAACTGATCATTTGGATTCGCACTGCATCTAGCAGATAGAGTAGGGCTGCCCTTAAAGGTAACCCAAGAGATTAGTGTACTGAGTGGACAACTGTGTTGTAGCAGTGCTTTTCTTGTATGACCATGAGAGAGTATGAAATCACCACTGTGTCATAGTTAGTGAATAAACAAACAAAGCCTATAAACCAGCTTGGGGCCTTCAGAGAATTCAGACGGAGGGCTAGCTGAAGCCTAGATCACATCAAACCTTGGCTTGAAATTAGGGCCTATGTGCTTTGGGCAGTATACAAGTAAGTGTACATTAACAGCTATACTTAGGTGCCTAGAAAAACCTCAAGCCACGTGTCAGGCATTAAGAATTATGCAGTATTGTCAGATCAGCTTCTTGTGTAACTCTTGGATATAGCAAAACGTATCACATTTGGATTTTGTCAGTCAGCTTTTCCCCAACTTTTTGCTCCTAATGCTTTTGAAAGAGAATATTAATCAGAGCTCTTTACTCTTTCCTAAGATTTTCATTTCCAGAGTGGAAAATGTTTGATTAAATAAGAGCATCTCAATAAGATTTTGATAAAAGTATCTCCACAGCTGCATGTTAGTGATGGTCTAGGTCCCCTTACTTCATGTTTATATTTGCTGTATTTACAATAGGATTGGCAAGAGTAAACTGTTTCTATAAATCTCCCTGATCACTTTGTCCTGCTGCACAGTGAACTAAGGACAGCCATCCTCCACATCTCTGTCCTGTTGTGTTTCTATCATTGACAGGGTATCAGTGTCTTTTTTATATGATTGAGATATGATTTGAGCTAGATGTGAGTTCATGTAAATTGTTCATGCAGAATCATGTTTGTCTGTATATTTTATAGCTACATATTTTCTAACTATCTATGCTGACAAAAAAAGGCTCATAAGAGAGCTTTAAGACAATTTACAAGCTGAAGAAAAGTTATCTTCTAGCATAAGCACTTAAGCAAATCATTTATGTGCAGTTCAAAGAGACTCTATGCCAGCAGATGTGATTTACTGCTAAAGTAGAAGTTCAGAAACATTAGAATGGAAAGATAGCATTTTTTCTGTAACTGCAATCCCTCCATGATACAAAAGTATTCTTATGGGACAGATTGCAACTTAAAATCACAAATTTCCTGAATTTTATCTTCATAATTTCCTCTTTTTCATTTATTTTGAAAATGGAAAGAAAAAATAGATGTTCAATTGACATGTTGAGCCCTGTTAATTTAAATTGGTGAAATCTACACTTCTTCTGTTTTAGTGTAAAACTCATCCTGCCTTCATGAAGACTGAAATGTAATTGTTTTAGTGGGGAATGCATTCTTTATAAAGTCATCTATACCAGTTAAATTCTAAATATTGGGTTTACTTTGAAGATTACACTAGTGTAACAGATATTCAATACACATAGGTTGGGCAACTACGTTAAAAACAATAAAGTGCTTTAAACCAGCAGGATCTGGTAAGGATTATAAATGTGGCCATATAGTTATAAACACGATGAAGTTTTTGGCTGACACACATCAGAGTATATCCAATGACATCAGTGTAAATTTACTGATTTTTTTGCATTAGAGTATCTTACTAATAGAAAATAACAATGGCAATTTGTGGCAATGGCAGTTTGTGGCAATTTCCTATATTTGGAATATATGAGGAATTAACATGACTTTGTCTATCTTCGCTTTAGAAAATTTGCCTTTCTATTCTCTTCTTTTCTTCCAACTTTAATCTATTTTCCTTTATTTTTCCTCATGTCTGGCTCTAAACCTGAGCAAATGCATTTACAGAAATGCATCTTTTTCTGGTTTCATCTTGCATTGCACTATGGAGTAACAATACTCGGGTCCTTCTTAGCGATGACAGAGACCCAGCTATTGATTTTCCAGGACTTAATGTCTGCTAGGGCATATAATTCCTGTCAAACTCTTCCCTTTCAGCAACTGGGTAGTCCTCAGTTTACATTTTATAGTAGATACAGCTAAACAGACCAATGAAGTTCAAAAATGCAATACACTTTTACAAAAGTCTGTAGGATTAGAGTTTCAGATAAGACTTCAGTTATAACACGTTACAAGTTTAATTACATCGGCTGCTAGGTTGATGGTAGGTGATACCAAAATAACAATTCAATTCTGTCTAATAAAAATCTCACAAATTAATTATAGTTACGAGTTCTGGTTTTACATTTGCCTCTTTAGTCTCAAGAAAGCATGAAAAGCTGTTTTGTCAATAACGCAAGATGATTATGTTATCCACTTCTGAAAGTATCAGTTTGCTGCAGTATGCATCATTAAATCCGTCAACACAACCTTTTCACTGGAAGAATTTGTGTTGCTGAATAAAATCTGGTAATGCACATTGACAAATCATTTTTTCCATCTAAGATAATGCAATTAAAGTTGATTTCCCATTAAATTCTCCTCCTTTTCAGAAATCAGCAAGGAAAGTCCTGTAGGGTCAAACTTTAATTATTTAAATGCTTATAAAATATACAACTTGTGAGGTCTGGTTGAGCAAATAAATTGAAGGAATGCTGAGCGCAGCTATTTCAAAGCTCTTAAGCATTTAGAATAATTACTAGTTAAACCTGGAAAGCACTTAGAAAAAGGTAAGGAATGCCTAGCATATCTTAGGGCTGCTTGATTTTGAAACAGGCAGCTTACATGTTCAACATGCCTCCACATGTGTCTCAAACTGATTCCTGAGCGAATGGTCTCCAAAGTTAAAAAGTTTCTGGCCTTGTCAGCAGTCCATCATATTTTCACTGTGATAGGATTAATAACTGCTATGTAAGTGCTAAAGACAGGAGTTTTAACCTTCCTTTCACAGAGGCAGTAGGTGAAAAAATGTGATAGTAATATATGTAGGGGAATTCAGATAATTTGGTAAGAGTGGAATTCCCTTAATTTTGTTCTTATCACTATTTTATCCTATCAATCGGGTATATAATGCAGCTGTATAAAACATACATTGGATGTTGGGGCTTTCTTGAGTGCATGACACTTGGCTAGGTATTACAAATCAATTCCTGCTCTGAAGAGGCACTTTGACCAAACTTGAGGCAGCTCTAGGCTGAGGTCCAACCTAACACCCAGAATCTGAGGAAGGAGGAAGGCTAAGCTTCAAAATTTCTCCGTGGAGACAGTACTGCATCTTGCAGTGGATTCTTAATCCACAATTTCAGGGAAATATCTAGCACCAGCCATCTTTATGTAGTGTTCAAACTTGTGCAGACCTGTGATTTGGACTGTCAGTAGGTTTTGCTTTTGGGCTTTGGCTTGTGTCTGAACCTAGAATTAAAATTAAGCGGTGAAAATTAGCCAGATGGGGAAAATAAAAACCAAACAAACAAACAAATAAACAAACAACAAACACATAAGAAAGAAAGACAGAAACAATCAATCAAGCTGCTACCTGAAACCATAAGGCTGTGTGCAGATATGCTTCACATCTTGTGACAGGAGTGGGCGCAAACTGACACAGCATTTGAACCCCTTGTATTTCTCCTGCTGTGTTGAGACACCGTTGGTACCTGCTATGTTTGTTAGGGCTTTCTATGACAACACTGTTTCCCAGTTGGATTATACCATGCCATACATAATGAAGCAATATTACAAATAATGCATTATAATAAATTCAGATTAAAGAAGGTACAGAATCGCTATCATTGCATGTAATTAAGGTAAACTAATAAAGACTGTGTAGAAATCTATGAATAACAATTTTAACAGTGCAGGCAGATAGAGTGAATTACCCAAGAGATTACCCTAGCTCCTCTGAGAGTCAGCAGAAGCAAAATAAACTCTGATGCAACACATGAAAATAAGTTGAATTCTCCCATTGGTTACATTGGACATAACTCATTAACTACACTGGCAAGATGCACTGAGAAGTGGGAGTGAAGGGTTTACGTCCTTGATTTTGCTTACGTAGAATATCTCTGCAAGAAGTCTATGTGGCCTTATTTCCAGAAACTGTCTCAGCTTCCCTTCATTTCTTTTTTTTGGTGAGAGTTTCCCCCATGCAGAGAAAGGCATAGGAGACATCTAAGAGCACTGCAGGTTGTCTGAGACTGACCATTTCCAAGTGGCTCAGCAAAACAAGAAGTAGATGAGGAATCTACTCTGGGGTCAGGAAGGCATATCTGGAAAAGAAGAGCCAGCTAGGAAAACAGAAATAAAAATCAAGTGGAAGAACCTTTGTGGAAGGATTAGGGAGCGAAAAAGTAAACCATCATTTAATCAGGTGAGATGGCACTGAATTTTTGAGTCTCTGGCTGGAGAAAACATCAGATGAAATGGGTAGCCTTGCTTATAGGCATGGAAGTCCAGCTGCATAAAAGCTAGCTGGATAGTACCCAGAGATGAGCTCTCAAACTGAGTGATGAACAGTTTCTGGAAGTGGTGTGACAATGTTGGCTGCACCACAGATTGTCTCATAAATCTTCGTCAGACTATGATGTGGGGAGGTGTTATCATTTTCCTCTGAGCTGCTTCTATCCACTGAGAGCACAGAGGAGCTCTGGTGTCATGAATCATGCTGTCAGCTGAGTTCAAATCTTCATAAGACCTCAGGATGACTTGGGAACAGCAGAAGGTCTCTTGTTTCCTTTGCCTTGAAAGAGTAATATAAGTTTTTTAGCATACATTGCCTCATTCCAATACTCAAGAAGGGTAGGTGAAGCTGTGGTAGCTTGTTGGGTGTGGAGAGGGACTGTACTGCATTACTGTGCCTCCTACATTTTTTCATATCACTGTGAGAAACTGCTGGTTTACAGCAAACTACAGAATATCCCTGTGGCACAGATCAATGGTACCTCTTGGTGAGGCTCATAATTTGAATTTTGTGGATGTGTTTTATATTTCACCCTATAAAAGTGAGATGATGTTGTGCTTGAATGAGCTCAAGGAATAATGATGTGATCCAGAAAGGAATAGTGACATGATGTAGAAGATTTGTTCTACCTGTCTCTCATAAAGTCTTTCTTTTAAGTCAAATAAAAGACTAGTTCTTGTGGAAGATGTTTGCTGTGCAAGATTGCAACACATTCCCATGGCTGAAAAAGCTTCTTAGTATTTAAAAATTACACCTTAGCATAAAAAGTGTAAATTCTGAATTTTGTTGCCATATTCTCAACTGGCTAAATAAAAAGAAAGAAACAAACCAACAACTGCAGTCTTATAGTGAAAAGTGGGATGTCATCCTCAGATTTCCAATGATTACTGATACTAAACTCTATTCTTCTGTGTGTCTCAAGGCTTGTAACACAAAGCCAACAAGAACAAAGCATACACCTGTAGTTTTGAGAAAAAATATCTGAAGTAAGCCAGTCTGCCTCTCTCACCACCTAAGTGCTTCCATTTCACTAGCAAAAAGTAGCAAACTTACCATCTTTTTGTATGCATGAGAAAGTATTTTGAGTGAAATTCTGATTGGTATCAACGGAAATATAATTTATTTTCATTGGAGAAAGGATTTTATCTCTTGTATACTGAGGACCTTCTCTGCAAGTCACACGTAACTGAACTGGTTCCTTTCAAGGGTACCATTCCACAAAGCAGGCTGAAAGAAAGACAGATTTCTTTTGCCAGGTTTTCTTTGTCAGGATGCTGTTAAAAAATAGCAAGATAAATATGTGACTTAATTACAGTCCAACTCGTTGTTTGTGTCAGAAAATTGTGGCAAAATCAAGCACTACTAATTAATAACTTGAAATTAATAATGCAATAGCTCTCAAACATTACTGTGAGAAGTTTCAGTAAGGCTTGTGGGCTACCTTGTTGATAAACTGCTCATGCAAATGACTCACATAAGCCACTACAAAGCTGTTAAATTGTATGTAATCAAGTCCCTGAGAAACCAAAATCTGTCCATCTGTTAAGAGAATCCATATCCCTACAGAAGTGACAATGCAATTAAACCACTTATTAGGTAATGCTTGCCGTCAAAATTTAACAACAAAGTGTTTCATCAGTGTCAAACCAGATACCTATTTAATTATAGATATAGAAGCTATATTTCCAGGTATATGTATATCTGAAGAAAAACGGTTGTATATGAGAAGGGACTGACTGAGAAAGGACTTAATTCACACATTACAAATACTTTGATTTCTGCCTATAAAATATTGTTAAATTTGAAGCATGGATTACTTTTCCCTTCTGCTCTTAGAAAAAGGAAAAGAGGCCCAGGTGATATTCAAAGTTTAAAGAAGAAAAATTGAGAAATTAGCAGACATTAATGTTAGAAACACTTCTGTATGCTTAATTCTGACCCACCCTTAGTTACCATCTTCCCTCCCACCACCTCCCATACAGATCACGTCTGTTATCTGTCTGGATGACCCAAGAAATATTTATTAAAGATTTAAACAAGTATATGTACCAAAATAAACCATGCTTAGGTGCATATATCACACGGTTATTGTATGCAAACAGAGTAAACATGAAGTGTTAGTGAGGTTCTGCATGTGAGCATCATCTGAATGGAAGTGCCCCTAGGACCCCCTTCTTCCCTGATGTTTTCCAAGTCCCTGTTTCCAAGTCTTGCAAAAGCCCTCAGGCACAACCATTTTTTTTTGACACCCCCTTCCCTGCCCTGCCCTTTGTGTCTGCTGGGAGTTATAAAGACATTTACACATCCTGAGACAAAAGTGAAAGCATAGTAATGTGTTTGGAAACAGAAATTTGTAAAAAATGACAAACGCAGAAAACATACATATTCTTGTCCAAATACAATTTCTTTCTTGATTTAATTCTGTGAGAACGGTGATATTTATTAATAAATATTAATTTGTATTTGAACATGTAATGGACTATGATTAGAGACTAGATTCAATTCCTGAAAATTTTTTCCAGCTACTGTGTAGTGTTCCCTACCTCTCAGCCTGGGGGCACAAAGATAGGTGAAGAGATAGCTTTTCTTAGCCTCCAGTGGGATTACATATTAATTTAGAGCATGTAACCAAGGAAAAATTGTGTTCAATTACCATCAAAATTTAATGTACTTGCATAATATTTCATAACAGTGACAAGCTGAGGATATAGAAGTGTAGAGACAAATATTCAAATATGAAAGCTCATATCTGTTCTTCCCTCTCTTGAACAGAAAATGATTATTTGACCTCAAGATTGAAGGACCATTTTTCTTGATGCCTTTTTTTTTGTTGTTCTTCTCTAAAATATATACAAGAACACGTTCCTATATGTATACTAACATATCACGCCTGTGTATTTAAAGAGCTCTAGGCATAGAGTTGGGGTTTAAAACAGACTTAAGTGACTCAAAAGTCTCGCTCTCTTTTCATTTTGAAAGGACTATGAGATCTCAGTAATTTAGGCACTCTGGAAAATTTGCTCTTCTGTTCGTTTTTGGAATCAAGCACTGTGAAGTGAGGGGTGGTGTTTGGTGATGTGCTCACTCCAAAGCTGTACTCTGAAAGGTTGTTTCCTGAAGTTAAGGGATATTGCCTTGGCTTCTCTTCAGAGTCACGTTGAGCTATGTCCTTGGTTTTGCATCCCTTCCTCTTCTTCAGGATCCAGAAGCTGGATTTATACATATGCAAATACAACTGTCTTGTCATATTTTGTGTTCTTTGCTGAATATGAAGAGGTATGACTGGGAACTTAGATATCTAAATAACTGCCATGGAAATCATATCTGTCCTTTTCTGTGGGGCTACATTAAACCCAGTCTGTCCAAGTAGTTTCCTTATGTTCTAGGCTTGAGTAATTTTTGCGGGTTTTCTGGCATGCTGAGGTCTCTTGGGACTAGTTCAAAAGAAATCAGCTTTTTCCCACTTTATGTTTTTGTGTAGCATTGAAACTGATTTGTTATTTTTTTTTTTTTTAATAGGAATTTCATCAAATGAATTCCCGATATTACAACACAGTTCCTGGAGGGAGAGAAGACAGACCCTGCCCTCTCACTAACTGTTTGGAAATGACAGCATAGCAGGAAAACCATATTCATCATCTGTCTTCTACTCATGGCAAAAACAGTGGCTACTCTCCGGCTCCGTTATCTTGGGTTTGAGGTTAGTTTGGTTTGGATGTATGATTTCAAAGGTGCCTATTTTACTTTGGATGGTAAAGAAAATAAAGCTTGTTGAGATCAAAATATGGAACCACTCTCTTCCTGCTCCCCTGTCTTCCCCAATAGTGTATCTTTTGGTAAGAAGACAAAGAAGAGCACCCTGCCTTCCCAACCTCCCTGATATATGAGACAGGTCATTTCAGCTGTGGATTAGCATTTTCTCATCCTGATAGAAAAATGTTTTGCCCATCGTTAAGGAAGTATGGAGGAGTTTGCTTTGGGAGACTAAGATGTACAAGAACCAGTACAGAGCAATGAGTGGACAGACAAAAAGGATTATGCCATCATGCATGAGACTAGACTCCTTAGGGAAACAGCATGACCATACAACTGCCTGTTCCAGTTCCCTCAATGTGTGCATTTGGATCTGTACGTATTGCTTGCTCTTAGGAACTCCTAACTGCCTGTGTAGTGCTGTTCTCCTCCTCCTCTCACAGAGCTGGAAGTCCTGGTTCATCAGGACTGGTCAGGCCTCACCTTGAATACTGTGTGCAGTTCTGGGTCCCTCAGTTTGGGAAAGATGTCAGGATGCTGGAGTGTGTCCAGAGGAGGGTAACGAAGATGGTGAAGGGGCTGGAGCACAAGCCCTGCGAGGAGCAACTGAGGGAGCTGGGGCTGTTTGGTCTGAAGAAGAGGAGGCTCAGGGGAGACCTAATTGCTCTCTACAACTACCTAAAAGGAGGTTGTAGTCGAGCAGGGGTTGGTCTCTTCTCTCAGGTGACCAGTGAGAACTAGAGGGCATGGACTCAAGCTTCGTCAAGGGAGATTTAGTCTTATTTTAGGAAAAAGTTCTTCACTGAAAGGGTGATTGGCCACTGGAATGCGCTGCCCAGGGAGGTGGTGGAGTCGCCGACCCTGGAGGTGTTTAAGCGGAGACTGGATGAGGCACTGAGTGCCATGGTTAAATGATGGGTTGGTGTTAGTGTTGGGTTATAGGTTGGACTTGATGATCTCAGAGGTCCTTTCCAACCTTGTGATACTGTGATACTGTGTGATTTCAGTCAGTGTCTGACTGTCTGTGTATCCCCTGACAGCAAGGCTGGTTCTCCAGATAAAAATGCTAAATGCTCACAGCTGAGACCTGTGCGATAGAAAAATCCCAGATTCCTCACTTACTGCTTTATCAAAACTGCAATTTTCAGCAAGATTTTGCATGCAAAAGAAGAACTGCATATGTCTGTCTTAGGTTTAGTTGCACCGATAGGTAGAGGAGAATTTCCTTGAAGATATGGTTGTTTTAAACATTAGCATGCATTGTGGGCATTATTTTAGTGAATAAGTCTTATTTACCCAGGTATTTTCTTCAGAAAGCAAATATGTGAATTCAGTTTTACCTGGATAACAACCCTGCATGTACAATGTACGAAACCCATTAATACTGACAAATATGAATAGAGTGGATCATTAATCTTTTGTGATAAAGCCACAGGACCACAAGGGTGGCGAGATAGCTCAGTTTTCTTCTTCGCACACATCTTCAGTGACACAAATAAAAGAAGAGATCCAAGAAAGACAATGTTAGAAATTCATATAAAGAATTCTGGATTTATTCCCAGTCACATAATCATCAAGTTCCTCTTAAAGACTACCCCCCCCAAAAAAAAACCAAACCACCAACCCCTTCCCTCCAAACCAACCGCACAAACCCCGGTTAGTTTTCTTTCTGTATACCTGTATATATTCTATTATAAATTTAGCTTTTCTCATCTAATAACATTTCAGTGCTCTGTAGTACCTTCATCTGGAGCTAGATGAGTAATTTGTATTTAACTTAGAAGACATAAAGGTCTCAGTTCAAGATCAGAGGTGCACATTCTGTTAATCACCACAGAAAGGTTTCTAATTTCACCAGGAGTTTTCATCTTCAAAGTACTTATAAGTCACCCTAAAATTACACTAGGTGAAACAACAAACAGGCATGTTTCTAGTGACTTTTTTGATGACTATTACTCCTTATTAGACAACCATGAATTCAGCCAGCTACCTTGTGAGTTTTTCAGGAAAAAAAACCAAAAGAGAACAAAAGAAGCTACACCACAAAAACCCCATAACACCAGTTCCTCACTTTTGATTTGCCTGCTCTTCACCTTTCCTTTCCCTTGAAAGAATACACTTTGCTGTACTTATTGAATGAAGACCAAAGGGACTCTTCACTAGCACTCTTCTCCATGAGATGCAAAGTGTTGAGGATGGGGACTCTGAGATGTACAGTCATCTAACATGATTGAAACTGCACAATTTACTCAGCTTCTCCTCAGTGTAATGCTGTAGTACCGTACCACAATATTACCACAGTTTTTGACACTCAAAAAATTCTCACTGAACTAATGATTTTCATTACTCTGTCTCCAAAAAAATTTTCCAGTGAAATTGCAGATTTGTCTATAGTAAATTTAAGCTCACTGACATGGGCTCTTTTTTCTTCATTATTTCTTAGAAGTAGTTCATGAACTTCTTGGAGCCCAAGACAACGGTTTACAAATGAAAAATGTGGCTGTAAACCAAACACTGGACCTCGGTTCCTAAATATTACACGCAAAGTATTTTCTATCTTATTTTCTGACTGAGATGGCATTTTCATTTTGACTTGAGCTTCTAATAATTTTCTTTTCAACTAGAACCATCAATATTCTCTTTTTATTCTACTTCTACCTGAAATGGCCTGCACCTTGCAAATATTTTTCACAACCTTTTTCAAACTGCACACACATAAGGAAGCAAACTATTAGTCTGTAGGTGTCACTTCTCTGCTGTTTCATCTGATAGGATGTAGTGAGACTTAAATATCATGTTAAACATCATGTGAACTGGTGACTCCAGTTAATGCAATACAGAAATATGAGCTGTGAGGCTTCTCTCTCAGCCCTGGAGGAGAAGGGACCTTTTAGATCCACAAGAGATCCCCTGAATTTACGATGTACTCCAGCAGTGCCATGCCATACATGCATTGTCCAAGGCAGGGTGTGGAAAGATGGTGAAATGTAAAGGACAGTATGAGAGAGCAGCTTAACTTGAAAGAAACTGCAATGAAAATGTTTAATAACAGAGATATGCTTATTCCTTGTGGTAAAAAAGTATAATACTGTCAGTGTGAATAAATCAGAGTGTTGCTGTGTCCAAGAAACTGTAAAATGGAGCATTTGGTTGAAACATACAGCTACAAAATAAAGTCAGGGCAGAGAATGAGAAAAGTCAAGGTTCTTATTTGAAGGACAAATTCAGTAGAAAGTATTATATAGGCAGGAAATTATAAAGAAGTTCTTTTATGTCAAGACACATAAGTGAGTCCCAAATGCAGCTCCTCCTTAGCTGAGGGAGTTCCATGAAGAATCAAGGAACTCCAAGGAACTTAAAGTTCAAACTCCTCACTGGACTTGTGATGCATAAATTTCAGACAGTTTGTGTCAATCTAACACCTCATCAAAACAGCAAAAGCCATTTGAAAAAAAACCCAAACCTGATAATGATTCTGCTGCTTATGAATATGTGTGGTATATTAAATTCTCATTGAGGAGCTGGTATTTTTTCATTTCAGTGCACCTCATTGTTTTCCAATGAATAACACAGAGATTTGCGTAACTGATGAAACAGTGGAGATTTTGCCAGAAAGTTCAATAAGTTTATCTATTTTCATCTGGGAAAAATGCTGTCAGTTCATATTGTACCTCTTCAGATTGAATATGCATCATTGACCGTGGGTGAGATCTTGATTTTACTTTCCCTATGTGTAAGTTCAGAGCTGTTCCTTTGACTGTGGTAAAGCCGCTGTGACACTGCAGTACTGGAAGGATATTGAGACTCTATCCTCAACAGTTTGCCCAGTTTTTTGTTTACCTGTCTGTACATGAAGAAAAGCCTGACCTTTTATTTGACCTTTTATTTTTTTTTAAGAAAAATGAGATTAAAAGACTGAAAATATGTTATTGTCAAGGGAGTGGTAATTTGATATTTTTCTTGTTGTTGAGTGAATGCACTTAAGCATTCACATGGAACAAAAATAAGAAACCCTAACCAGTTCCCCATTCCTTTGCTGTGTTTTTAGAAAGTTTAAGGTACTCCTGGTTAGCAGCAAATTCCTTTTTGCATGTCTAATCCTACACATAGCCTGTAGAGGAGAGATTTAAGCTGGTACTTTTGAGACTAAAAATCTAAGTAATATTTTAGGATGTTAGTCAATTACTTAAAGAGAGTAAATAATTCTGAACTTACCCCTTTCCTAAGTTGCAAAACTGAGATCCTTACATTTGTTTCTTGTTTCACAGCTTTTTGAAGAAGAATCAGTTCCTAGCCAACTTCAGAAGCAGGACATCAACAACAATCGTCTCAATCAAGTATGGTAAACTCCATGTTTGTCTCCTTTTATAGGACAAAATGGAAACATGAACAGTGAAGTCCTGCCTGACTTGAAATGAAATGTGCTTTAGGAAATGTGTGTCTTCGGGAAAAAAAAAAAAGAATTAGAAGAAGTTGGTGCCTCTTTAACATCCATACAGGATAAACAAGGAAGATCCAAAAACTTCTGTAAAAATTGCGGGCACAAACAAACAAATATGACTGCAATCAAAGAATGGAGATAAAAACCTTTGGCAAATGTTCACTCATCATGCTTTACCAAATTAATTAAATGGGGTCAAGACAGCCTAGCACGGCCCAAGGTTGATTAATTCAGGAAATGTTAGCAAGTACTTATCTCTACTGAGCTATGGTATCTTTTAGATCTTCCCATTGTGAAACCTATAGAGTGATGTGCTTTCCTACTTGCTCTGAAGATGGCTTGCACTAGAGTGATATAATATCCTACATGATCCCACTTACATTCAGATGAACTGACCAGATCCAGGACTCATGTAGCAATACTTCCCAAGCAAAAATGATAGGAGCACATTTAAAGATGATTACATCTTTATTACTGTTGCTTCAAAGACAAAAACTGGTACTTTCAATTGCAATTATGTTGCATCAAACAGGTGGAATTTGAACTCTTTTTTTTTCCTAGTCATCCTGTTGTAGCTATTTTCATGAACTGATTTTTCTGGGTATACCAGATCTTTTGTTCCACCAAGTCCAGACAAGAAATTCAATGTTGCTGATAGATATAGAAATGTAGGTTACAGCTTTGTTTCCTCAAGACAGCAGAGAAGGAATACACCCACAAGTTCCTGAGTAGAGATGGCAGAGACGAGGTCCACAAAGCTCTATTATCTCCAAGGTGAGAAAATTTTCATTAATTTTGAAGGGTCCAGGTATGTCTTTGAATGATAGTGATGTGAAGGATTGAAAAATGGGTGTTGTGTGTTTCACAGGGATTTCTTATTTTAGGGGACATATGCTTTACAGACTTTTTTTTTTCATGAATTAGTCAGTGAATTAGCACTAGACTTGCAAACCTCTCCATTTCATGCCTGACAGTCATACCTTGAGGCAAGTTAGCTATTTCAGATATGCATTCAAACTTTGAATACTTCTCTACTTCAAAAATTAACTCTAAGCCTTTTAAAGTTCACTCAGCACTACTGCAGTACCTAATCCATTCATGAATATTCATCCAAGGTAACAGTAAATGTGAAGCTATTGTGTCATTTCTAAATAATTAAAGGCCCTTCAGCAACACCTGTGAAACCTGCCTGACTTTTAAACTAAGCATAGCTATCTTTTTTTAAGTTTATATTTTATTATGTCACAAATACCACCCTGGGAACATGGTCAAACAGATGATCCTGAGAGTTGCACTCTAAAGAAATGAGGAAAGCATAAAAACATTCTGCAGGGAAAAGTAGATTAGAAAGATTGGTTTCATTAGAAGGCACATAAGCTTTTGTGATCCATCTGTTAGATGATCAGAGCATCGGAATTTGGAAAGCAGGAAATGTTAAAATGTGTATTGAAGCAAAAAAAAAGCAAATTTAAAGTAGAAAAACCTCTGGGAGGTAAAAGTTAAGCAGGAATTCTTACAATTTTCCCAGCGAGAAAACAGGATCTGTCCTGTGCAGAACAGGTGGCTTAATCTCAACCCACAGATGTCCAGAAATTGGAGAGAAGAAGTCTCATGAGGAAGAAAGAAATCTCATGACAGACTGCTGAATGACATTAGATGTATTAATGCAGACCCTTTCTGTCTTCATGTATCTACACTGCCATAGACTCCTTTCATATTTTTCCTTGCCCACATCTGGGATAACCTGCTTCAGGAGGACCCTGTACTTGTAGTTACCCTGCCAATGAAGTTCAGCTGGGCTCTTTTTTGTTTTTATCTCACCCTTGAGTACTTTGGATGAAATGGTGCTTTTAATGAAATGTATTCACTCTTTTCATGTAGTTGGTTCCCCTCAGAGGTATCAACTCAAATTCCTGCATGGAGTGGGTTGGTGGCCAGCTTTGGGCTGGGTTTCTTTCTTGTCAGGCCTTTTATATCCATCTTTCCCTTAGGAGAAGAAAATGAGGTCTCAGCTAATTTTTTCCTGTGTTCAGACTACATTTCTTTCCAGATACCACAAGCTGCTTTCTGATGACCAGCAATATTGCTATAGGCCTGAAATTGCTCCAAAATATTCTCTATCCACATTACCAACCAATACTTTTCTCTTGGTTTTAAGCCATCATGGAGGCTGTTTCTAATTATCTGGTTAGCTAGAACTGTGGGATAATGAGGCCATTTAGCAATGTTTCCAAGTTGCTACCCTGAGGGGCTTTTACCTCTGCTTCATTCTTTCTTAGTCTTATTTTCCCCGTCTGTAGGCCACAAACCTGAAATTTCACAAATTTGTGCAATGAGATTTCTTGCAGAGAAGTGCAAAGATTCAGGGCAACAGAAGCATATTTTTTAGGACTAACTTGAAAGAAGTTGATGCACAAAAATATTCCCAATCTACAGATGGCAATGTCATTGGCTGGAAGACCTGAGAATCTACATTCAATTTACAATATATGAAATGGGGCTTTGGAAAACTGGCTGCAATGAAAGTTAGAGAAAGATAATCAGAGCGATATGTACTTTAATTTCTGAGGAATATTTAAATGGAGGTAAACAACATCACCTGGGACACAGAGACTTGTGTTGTCATTTTAGATGCATTTTCACCGGCCGCAGGAGAGAAGCAGACAGAAGGAAAAAAACGATGTTTAGAAAATACTGAAAATGGATGGAAGGATATGAGACTGGCAATTTTAATATGCTCTGCAGGAGTCTGGATGCCAAGCCTATCTGGATGTTTTAGAACTTTAATGAAGCTTAAATAAATCAAGATTTAAGATCCATGGAAATACAACATCCTTTATGTCAGGCCCAGTATAGATTCTTAAAAAATGGGCCTTTCTAGATCTCCCAAGATACAGACCCAGAGGAAAGTCTTCTTTCTGCTGCCTTACACAATACATGCACACGCTCTCGCCCCAAACTCTCTCCATACTATTCCTTCTGCTTGTGGTTAATCAATGATTCATCATGGACTATTCTTAAGCCAGATAACTGAAAAAATCCACACAGGACTTCATACTGGGCTGAAGGAAGATGCAAAATAACTGCTATTAAATTCCTGGGTAGATGTGCTGGGATATCTAATCTATCCCTCTTGCAATCTTTTCCAAAATGGACATCATGAAAGTAATTTCATTAATATTTCACAGTTCAGTAATATTTCGGGTAATGTCACATGAGAATAAAACAAAAATGCACTTCTGAGATATTTCAGTGACATCTTTCTAACATACTTGACATGCAAGGCACAGATTCATTTTTTAGATGATTAGATAACTGCTTTCTTTTTCCCTTTGATGTTGATCAGATTCTTGTTCCCATTGGAGTCCTAGATGCATAATGTATATCTTCTTTACCTAGTCCAGTGTTGAGTTCTGTATTGCTTTCTAGAGTTCAATCAAATGAGTCATGAGCCAAGACTGCCTTAGACACCCTGTAGAGTGTGAAGTATATAGTCCAGCTTAAAGCCAATGAGAATATTGCTCTTGACTTCAATAAAGTTTTCTGGAGTACTTTTTCTCCCCAGTACACATGAAACACATGAAACATAAAGAAATACTAATGCATCCCTGACAAACCTACATAAAACCTCTCAGTCTTGTGTAGCTTTGCCAATATACTCAGAAGTAATTACTTCTGAAGCATAAATTATGTTCTCAGTTGTAATAGGTGTAATATTAAAACCATTATGGTGTTATTTCAGCAGTTATGTATGTAACAGGACCCTGTGCATAGAAACGATTTACTTGGGCATTTTTTTCCAGCTGAGACTTTTATTAAGCAGAAAGCAGATGTTAAAAGCAATAGCAAAAATTTGTTTCAATTGTTATTTTATATTTCAAATATGGCAACTGAACAGACCTGAACATTGCTTATTTAATGTTGCATGACATAGAAATGTGAAATAGAAGTTGTTTTTACATACAGACATTCATACACTTAACTTCCTGCAATGTAATCTGTGAGCTGTAGGTCATGATAATGCCACAGCGTGACACAAATTTAGCCTAGTGGCATACCTTTTTTTAAGATTTTTTTCCCTTTCCAATGTAGAATGACATTTATTTTGGATTCAGTCTGCATCATAACAACTGGCAAATCAGACTTGATTATTTGGCCAATAACTTCATTTTGTGCAGTTCTTCTCTTTCATTGCACCTAACTTGAATCAATTTTAGTATCCTTGAATACATTGTATAAAATGTCTAACTGAATGTTGGATTAACTCTCATTTGTTGCTTGAAGGTACAGGTGCAGAGCAGTTATACAGGGCTTTTATAAAAGAAGCCTGAGAATTATGGTTTAAGTTTGTCACTAAATAAGTTCAGGTAAATTGTCTCTAATTATAAGATATTTACTTGGAGTCAGTTTCATGCTGTCTGTCCCATAGCAATGTTACTATGTCACTCTTATTGCTAGTCTAAACATGAATGTACAATTCATGAGTTTCGCCTTCTCTGAAGTCAGTATGGGTTAGCTGTGCATTATGCAAACGTATTTCTTTTGCATTTTTTTAGTTAAAACAAAGCCTGAATATCTCAAATCGCTATGAGAAAACATTTACAAGTAAACCTAAAGAAGTAAGTACACCTATATCTTTTGCAAAATATGCATGCTTCACCTCAGTCAGAATCCAGAGCTTTAAATAAACAAACTTTAGTATTTATGTATAAAGGTGACATAGTGTATTCTCATCAAGTAAAGTCATGCTATAGCTTTTTCCTGCAAGAAATAGCTTTTTCAATAAAAAATAAAATTGTTGTGTTGAAAAATCCATCTCATATCAATATTTTACTGTAATCTATAATATGTAAGCTGATGTTTGGTGCAAGTAAAAGTAAAATCAGAAAACCATATCATGGGGTAATAACATATGAATCACACACGTAAAACACAAGTACAGTCTTTCCCTAGTTGAGGAAAAAAAGCCCTGCTTGCTTTAGATAGTTTTATCTTGTCAGAAACTTCTGAAGCGTCACCTATTTTTCTACGTGCTTCTGTGAAATGTAGCTTTTCCAGTGTTTTAACAATTTGAGTTTAAAAGTTCTATTGATATCACTTGCTCTTAACCCTACCCCTAGATTCTCTTTAAAGTTGCATTTGCAGGAGCAACTCACTGTATTTTGATGTCACTGTCTTGAACGGTTTAGAAGTTGAATGGTAGCTGAAGTGATAAGTTGAGAACAGAATCCTCAATGACAGTTCCGATACTGAAGTCTGATCTGATAATATCAAGGCTATTTTTTAATCATTCATTTTGCCCATTCATTCTCCGTTCTCTGAATCTTCCACAAAAAATGCAGATAGAGGTTAAGATTCCAGCACATCCTATTAACAGACTGCAATACTGATGCACTTTTATGACTTCAACATAAATAGTCACAGAGCATTACTAAAATAAAATAAAAATAATACAGTTTTTAAAATTTATTTGTTTATTTTGCCTTTCATTTTCATAGAAATTCTAATATCTTGTTTCATCAGTAACTAGATTTGTTTAGGCTTAGCCTTCACTCATCGTTACATTAAGCATGGAAACTTAAAAGGAACGACAGATTCATTCACTCGGTACCAGCAGGCAAGTGGAGGATTGTATACTGTTGTTTGTGTTGATCCAGGCTACTTCCCTTTTGAAGAAAATAAATATTTTTCTCTAACTCAGTCTCATAGAAATGTCTTATATTTTACAACCATCACCTCATATCCATGCATACTTTAGTCCATTTTGCACCAATGGTATTAAAATCCTATTGTCTATGATGTCGTTTAATCAGTTTCTCTGTAATTTAACAGCATTCCAAGATGAAATCCATTCTGTTATAGAAAAATCTTGAATTCTTTAGTCAATTCTAGTCACTCACTCAATAAAATCAATTTAAATGGAAGATATGCCCAAGAAAGAACAAAAACTGACTGTGGAATTTATGTATTTGTCCTGTAGTATGTAGGAAGGTACTTCCAATTTCTCTGCACGAAGACCTGAGATTTAAGTATACAGTGAAATCACCTTTATAGAGGAATTCTCTGTGATGAGAGATTCATACATTAGTAATTTAATGCCGTGAATAAAGTAAACTGTCTTCCTGCAGAGAACAGTTTTCCCCACACCTTTTCCTCATAATGGAACTATACTCTGCCACCAGACATTCCTCTAGTCACCATTAGCAACTGCATATTTGACCTGAGAAGGATATGGTCACAATGCCTTATCTTTCATAGAAAAACTTCCCTTCCATGACATGCAGAATCTTTTAAAACAGATGAAGGAAATTAATTTCACATAGTAGTACTTTGATGTATTTTATTTCTTATGTACAAGTGTGTTAGTCTAACATTTCTACATCTAAAATTAAACAAAATAATAATTGTAATTCTTTTTAAAACAAGACAGTTCATAAGTAAAATAAAACTGTAAAGTTTATGGAGTCAATTAGCTTTTTGATAAAAGGCTTTTTATGGTGTTCTCCCCCCTCCTCCCTTCCCTTACAATAACTCTAATTAATATCTGTCTGTCTTGGTGTGTGAAATTTATGCAATGGTGACCAAAAGAGATCACAGACTTACTTCAATAACTCCAATAAAAACAGATGAAGGAATACATTCAAAACTCTGTCTCACCAAGTGTCTGGCAGGATTAAATGCAATAGAAAAATATCTTTTTAGGTTTTATACCCAGGCATTTTCTTGGCATGGCTTATCAATGTGCAAATGTTATAGATAATACAAATTTCAGGGGTGTAGGTCATCTACTGACACAAAAAAGGCAAACATGGCAGAACAATGCTTTCTTTCATTTAGTAACCAGTACCTTCTATAATTCAAAATATGAATGAAATATTTTTTTGTTTTCTATTTTGATTTTGTAGCTTTTTACAAGATGTTCATGCTACTTTTATACACACGAAAGGAAAAATTCAGCAAGAAAATAGTAAGTTGAACAAAACAAAATCTTGAAATAAGATCAATGAACATATTCTTCATTGTTAGAGCAATATTTTAGCTTTTCAATCTTCTTGACAACAGATTTAAGCAAAACATGAATAACAGAAAAGTGTTGCTGTTTTTCATAATCCTTAAAAAGGAAAATTTTATATTTATTGAAACATTTTATTTTCTTCCTGCACAATCTTCTTTCGAGTGGCTTTTCTCTTTTGAAGAAGCTTCTAATCAGACATTTCTATCAACATTAAATCAATGACACATATCATAGGTAATTTTCTCTAAGACTACTATGACCATCTTTTCCTCATAAAAAGAAAATAACTTCTATTATGCACTTCACTTATTTATAAACATCTCTTAGTATAATTTCTGTTTTCTTGTCCTGTGATGTTTTTAAGTAATTCAATTTAATTTCTACCCAAACTAAGGATGAAACATAAAAATGTTTCATTATATACAACTAATAATTTTATATATTTGTGAACATAAAAGAAATTTATATATCAAATTATGTACTTTAAATGTTTTTAAAATATTAATTTCAGTATTATTTCAGAACCATGTGACGAAATGAAATTTCAGAACAAAACCCTTTCTTCAACAAGAAGGCAGAACATTTGGATATTCTTTAGCAACAAAAAAACCCCTGATAAATTATTTTCATATTAATACCATTGAAATTAAAAACTTAATGACAGAACTGTGAAAATACAATATGTTCAAGCAAAGAAAAATTATGTCATTAGAACAAAATCGGTTAACTCAGTATTTGATTTTCATCCTTTGATATACAACTCTTACCTGTAGTTCTAAGATAATCTTCCAACACTTCAAGATGCATTGTTACCTGCCATCAGCTCACAGACATTTTGGCAGGTATCTTTCGGTGAGTACCCATTTAGTAGCCTGCAGGGACATCATCTGACGTTCACACCTTCAATAATCAAGCAGAACTTGTGTATGGTAAACACAAGTAAAGGCTGAAACTATCTAGACAGAGCTTAGGTTATGAAATTGTGGTGAACTCTGGATTGCACTGCCTCTGAAAACCTCTGTCAGAGATCAGAAGATATTATTAACATCGGGTTCATATACAAATCTGAGCATTTTTGGCCATTTTGTATTCTATTTCTGTCCATAAGGTAGGGTAAGTGTTTGCCATATAAACATTTCTTTGTTTATCTTTTTTTTAAAATTGTCCATGTATTCAACCTTAACTTTTAGCCTTAAATCACCCTTAATCCTCCAGTAAAAATAGTCATTTCATATATCTGAAATTCTGATACATTCTTGGTGCAAGCAGGTTTTGCTGCTTGCATTTTACATTGCTAAAAAATATTTTTTCAGCAAATTAATTCAACCATCTAATAAATTCAGATTGTCCTATTTGTTATAGCTGCTCTTAATCCTCTTAAGAATTTTCATCTCCATCATGGAGCAAATTATTCTTTTATTTGGACACACCTGTTTCCTGTTATGAATTTAGTAGTGCTGTAAGGTCTTTGCTTCTAGCTCTGCTCAGTGAGCTTCTGAATCTGTTGTTGAACCTGGAAAAAGAGCTAATTTGACTTGTGGCTCTTTGTTATAGATTTGGAGAAAGCAAAGAGAAGTAGAGTTCTTTGCCTGGTAGGGATGATTAATGTCACGCATGTAGAGTTGTAAAATGTAATGACAAGTTAAGAATCAGTGTTATCATTGCTGAGCCAACAAATGCTTTGAAGAATACCTTAAAAAAATCCTTCTACACCTTTGGTGCAAGCATGGAGTACACTGAAGACAAGATGTCGGAAGCTGATTTCCCTCCATACATATAGAAATGCAAGTATGTCCATTTTCACCTCCAATTTATATCTGTTGATGTTCTTCTACAATTAGTTTGGTTGCTAAAATGGACACGAATTTTGTTTTTAAGATGATGGCTTAGAAATATTGATACTAAGGGAAATGTGGATCCCATGGTGCACTGCTGTCCTGCAGATTTTCTATTAGCAATTTGCTGTTCAGTCTTTAACAAAATCATGGATGTTGGTGGCACTACACATACAGTAAGATGTCAAAGAACTGCTCCAAAAATCTGTTTTACATTTTAGTAAACACAAGATGGTGAAACATTGAACTTTTGAGTTATGAGGTCTGAGCATCTAAGAAAAAAACTTTTTGTTTCCATAGTCAGAGGGATTAGGTGGGGAGCAGGGAGTTTGTGGGAATTCATATAGAGGCATTTGCTTATGACCTGCTTCCAGAAACTTATTAAAATGTTGCTTGCCTGATAGTCTACCTCAAACTTACTCTTTGGGAAACAATTATCAAAAGGCAGTTCTTATGGCACTAACAATAATGACAGTGCTGCTCCGAGACTGATTTTTGTACCACTATTTATTTTTTGGTACCACCGTTTTTTGTGCCACTTAGTTATTTTTAGACTTCAGGTACTTTGTTAAGTAATACTGGCATATTACTGGTATGTTAGATTACATTCTGAAAGTATCCTTTATGTTTTGCTGATAGTGAAACAAGGAAGTGGATCGCAGGATGAAAGAGGGACTCTTTGAAGCTGACTTCTGTAAATATTTGCTTACAATAAGATTCAAACATTAAACAATGCAGAGATGTTAATAAAAAACATTAAAATCTTTCTGTGGCAACAGCGTTGATTACACTTCAGTATATAAAAGCATCCTTGCTTACTTTATGCCTGTGTTGTTCTTTACTTTTTAACTTTATATCTTTTATTTTAATGTAAATACCACTTTAAATTATACTGGCACAAAACCCCCCACTTTTGTGCATGTGCTCTTAAGAAGGAAACATTCATGACTTAACCACTGGTGAATATCTATTGGATATGTCAGAGCTCTGTGACACAGAAGTCTATGTTCCATGTCCAACAAGCACAGTGTTTTTGGCTTTTGTTATGTTTGGCTGTTTTCCACAGGACAGAAGGAAAAAGAAAGCTGCCAAGGAAAATGAAGCAGGTGAAGCAACTGGAGAGGTATGGAAGTTAATTGAAACTCTGCAATATTTGTACAAAAAAAAAATGGCAGATACTCAATGGCTAATAATCAGCATTGCTTTGTGACATAAATAAATTACTCTGATCACAATATGTACTGAAATTTTTACCTTCTATTTTATGGTGAAAGAGATGATTGTTTGAGAGTGGGAGCACACTAAAAGATATGTCTTTCATCAGGCAAAACTCAGCAAAACTGCTTCGGAGGCAGTCAGTTTCCCTGGGAAATCAAAAGAATCCTGTAAGTTGCTGTGGTTTGTTCTCTGAAATCCCTGCAGAGGTTAATCATGAACAATTTCACACATCATTGCCGAATGAGAGAGGCGTGTCTTAATGCAACTACATGCAGTGCTAGAATCAAACAAAAATCAAAAGACTAACATTTCTAAAGACTAACACTTCCCTCAGACATACTGAAAAAGATACAGCACTTCAGAGTATTTTTTCCATAGTTACAAAACTTCCTTTTCCTTTGTTATCATACATTTGACCTTAAATAAGTGCACAAATACTGCAAGTCTGATTTTAAGAAGAATGATCTTCTTGGTAAGGGTCCCAGGAATCACACTTCTGCCCACTTAGAGTTGTTTTAAGACCATGTAAGTCACAGACTTCAGTGCAGTACCTTATAATTTATTATCTGGTAATTAAGTGAAGAAACAGGCTTTCAGTGTGGCTGCAAATAACTCACACTGGTTTCAGAGGGAATTCTGATTTGCAGAATAAGACCCAGAATCTAAGGAGGTAGGTGTAGCAGATATTTCCTGTGAGGCCCATGGATTTCCCCAGGAGCTGAGGATGCTCAGAGCTTTTCAGAATCAGGCCATTACATACCAGGACTATATTATGATATTGATGAGCACTGTTTTCGTCAGCAGTGGTACTGAGACTCCTTGCTGGTTTAAAACCGTGGAACTGCTGAGCAGTGAAGTAGTATAGCATCAGAGAGTTTATTGTGAGTATTAAAGGAATTTAATGAGCATCAATCTGTGATAAATTGTTTATTTGTTTAACATAAGACAGGAAGACAAGTAGATTGTATCACAGAAGGGAAAAAATACTTTCTTAAAATCAAGTAGCATATTCCTGTGATTATTAAGTGTTCTATTTTATTCCTATGACAGACTTCAAAAATTAACTAATGCCTCCAAGCATTCTAGTAATGGTGCTCTCAAAGTTGTGCTAGCTACATAACTCAGCTAAATCCATGGGGGAACTGTAACACAAACAGAATCCTGGAAAATGTTGTGGTCAGCATCAACACACCCAAAACTCCAGTAAAAATGGACAGAATTATAGTAGAGAGTGTTTCAACTTACAGTTAGCTATTAGATGGGATTGTTCACATTGCTTTCTTCAGTGCAGCATAATAAAGTCAGCATTTTATTTACATCTATATGAGAGGAATATCATTTGGGGAGCAGTTTGTTAAATAGCTGTAAATAGCATTTTTACTACCCCCCTTGCATGCCTCTATATCAGTTTGTTTTGCCAGAGAAGAGTGAACGCACGCAGCTCTGTGGCTACAGAATATGTCTCATGATTCCTTGGGGAAGGTGGAGGAGCAGGGCTCTCTATGTCCTCTGCCTCATTTTCTTCATATTGACATCTCAGTTTCTAAGACTGCAAGACAGGTAAACAGCTGCTGAATATTTTCCTCCATAACACTCCTGCTTCCTTCTTAGTTCTCAGGATCACCACTAGTTAATCATACATGAGCTCTTGAGGCTCAAATATATCTAAACCCTTGATTTTCTATTTCTCCCCACATTTCCAGATGAGTTTTACAGCTGCACATATGCATTATTTGCCTTTCTTATCATTCTTCACCCTACTTCCAATTACACATCCTTTCAGTGTCTGTATTACATATCTCTCTTCTCTGATATTCCAACTGCTATACACAGTCTCTGAGTGGGCTCCTTTTCAGCACAGCATGCAATTTATCACATACATGCCCGTGTGTGCACACGCAGAAATGGAGCACATCTCCTTGGCAAAAAAAAAACAGAAAGTGGGGTGAAATCTACCCCATTGGCAGTGGGACTACACTGGAAAAAGTATTAGCCAGCCACTCGATGGTCTGTCTGCATTAACCTTACAGACATACAAAGGCACTTAGGAGCATTTCACACCTTGTATGTCAAATGCATAACCGTGTCTGCTAAAAATATGTATATTATGAGGTCATATATGGAATGGGGGACCAGTACCAGAATAGTACTGGAAGACAAAGTGTCAGCATTTTGTAGAAAACAATGGATATTTGTATAGACGACAGAAATAGGAATATAAACAAGAGCAGATGCCATATTTTTTCTTGAATGACAGTGGGGAGCCTCTACTCTCTCTTGTCATTTTTCAAGCTGACAGAGAGCACTGCCTCCAGCTGCACCAGATGTCATCCAGAGCTATCAACCAGAAACTGTAACCAATACAGCTGCACAGGTTTCACCAAAGACAAACAAGCCAGCAAGGGTATGAAGGAAACATCAGACAAAGCTGCTGTCCTGGGCGCATCTTACCCAAATGTACACAACTGTAATTGCTTGAGAAAGGGGGTAACTTTCCACCTGTACAACTGTATCCTGTAATATCTGCACTGCTAAAATGAATTACAGGTGCAGATGACAAAAGCTTGCAACTGAGAGCCCCTGGCATCAATCATGTGCAAATATTTGTGGGAAAGTTTTCAGTTTTTTGACTGCAATTCAGCTCAGTCTATGCCTCATCTGTGGGGCAGTTTTGATTTGCCTTGCACCCCTTACTTCTAAAGGATTGGAAAAAGGCCTGTTGGACTATGCTGCGGAGTGGAGTTTCTGTCCGTCTAAATCAGTGACTGATGGGAGGTGACATGAATACTTGTGTCTCCTCCAACACTGAAAAAATTTACTATAAGGACCTTAGATTTGAGAAACACTCCTAAATCCCATAGGTTATCCATAGTTTAACCTTTTCTACGGAGATGTAACTTGCTCAGTGGAAATTGCTCTGTCAAAGGGAAATAATCCTTTTTGAAAGCACAATTTTAAAATGCTCTGTGAATATAGGTTATGCCTGAGCACTGATGTGGAACCAACAGTGGTCCCAGGACAGTCCTCCTTGGCTCTACAAAGCCAAGGATGGAGCAAAAGTGAATGACATACTTAAGCACGTGAGAGGTACAGATTATAAATGATCTGTGGGATTTGTTTTTTCCAGACATGCGTTGTTCCATAAAATTGTTCCATGAAGTTTTCACTGAGCACAGGAAACTCTAACATCAAGACCTCCCCTATTTCACTCCTTGCTAGTTGAGGAGATCTGACAAAGATTCTGGTTACAATCTAGACCCTGCCATAACTTACACTCATAAGTTTAATTACACTACACAATTCAACTGAGATCAAAATTTGGCCATACTTATTTTCCATATATGTCCACGGTAACACAGTGGACATATATGTAACACTGGGAAAATCAGATTTAAAACAAAAATGAAACCTTTCTCTTTCCTATGAAAATGCGAATTTGGCTACATGGCTTGTTATTTAGCTTCCTGATTTTTACTCTTCCTCTTAAAAGTGAATAAATGATAGTTCTGACAGATAGAAACTGGAGTTTATTAAGCTTTTCTGTAAGGGTGAGAAGCCAGACAGCCCGAGTCTTCTCTTGAACTACAAAAAGTTAATGCCCATTCTTGTGGAGTGCCATAATAATGCAGCCACTCTCTAGCTAAACGAAAGGTGAAACACAATGGCTCTGTTCCTTTTTTCAAGATCTTGTCTGTTTGAAAGTTTTTCTTTTTAAAGATTTATGCCATAAGAACACCTTCAACTTAGGATTGATTTGTTGATTGATGATATGTGTCCATGGTTTGCTATCCATATGTTAAGAGTTATAAATCAATGTAATATCCTTTTATGCAGTATGATTTCCTTATTAATGAAAACAACTAGTTTTGCTTACTTTGCTCTTTGGTATGTTTTTCAAAGTATTTGGAATTTTCTCTTACCACCACAGTACAATAAAAACAAAGCTCTTGCACTTTTTCTTTAAAATTTCTTCTCTGGGACTGGGCACATTTCAGTAGTTTTATCCATTTCTTAACTGTATCTTTCCCCATTTATGTCATACACAAAAAATCAGTGACAGGACTATTTTCACAGTATCACAATGTTGGAAAAGGCCTTTGGGATCATCGAGTCCAACCTATGACCCAACACCAACACCTACTCGTCGTCTAAACCATGGCACTAAGCGCCTCATCCAGTATGTTTTTAAACACCTGCAGGGATGATGACTCCATCACCTCCCTGGGCAGTGCATTCCAATGACAATTTTCTTCATAACTCTGCACCTTGTCTGAATCAGAATGGAAAAGTGTAAAAAATCCCAAATTATTAGACAAAACTAGTTTTGCAAACTCACCTAAGACACTTGGAAACACAAAAATAGTTGTTCTTAAGTTCTAGTGGATGGTATTCTCAAAGCCTAAATGACTTTGAAATAGCTCACAGAAATATGTCAATAAAATATTTTGCCACTGAATAACATTCATCCATCAAAGGTCAAAAAATGATCTGGAAATCAGTTAGTTTTGATAAAACATCAATATAATTGAGGCAGTGTTCTGTGGTAACATTTGTGAATGATGGCACTGCCCAGAAACACCTTCCACAATTTTCTTTTTAGTCTTGAATTTTTATATCTATATATGTTTACAACAGGAAATGTATGTGTTTCCACCACCTAGGCCTTTAAAAATATTCCCAGTTGAAGGAAAAAAAACGCTAATCATGCTGCTTCATATTTGGGGCTCTGAAGGAAGCTACTCATGGAAGAAATTGTAAACAAAAATGAGCAGCAATGTCAACTCACTAATGAAAGATGAACACCAGTAAGCTTCATTGAACCAAGAAAAAAAGTGATGAAATCATATGGAGACAGTGAATGTTTTGTTGTCATAAGCGATGCAACAGTGAAAAGTTAAAGACTGCATAAAAGTGGGCCGTAATTATACGGATTTGACCCTTTCTTCTTTTTGTTTTAATATTACTTTCCATGGGGACATTTTTTCTGCTGTTTTTTAAGCAGATAGTCTTTGGGGTTGTAAGAAGCCAGAAGCAATTCAAAGTCATGAGTTATATTTTCACCAATCTGTTTTTTTACTTGCAGTACAGTTACAATATGTGTTATGATATATCTATATAATATTGCAAACACTCAGAACAACATATTTATCCAAGAAAGATAGCTTGCTGAATGTTTGAGGTTTTCTTCTTTTATCCACATGATGACTTTAAAATTGATTCGATGATCTATTTGCCACTAAGAGCTGGTAATAACGAAAGTAACAAAAGATAACGCCTGCCAGCAGCTAAGATTATGATCTTAGAAAAAATTATATTACATTCTAAGTATTTCCCCATCTCTCCTACCTTATAGGTAGATCCCTTCCACTTACAAGTAATGATGAGAAGATTTTGCAAATATAGCAAATCTCCATTTTGTTTATTCATCCTTTGGAACGTCAAAAGAGATGAAAACTTTTATTTATATGTGGGAGTTTCTGTAAATCCTTAAACAGAGTCTAGCAGATTCAGTTTGATTGACTCTCTCAGGCCATTCACATCTTGCTGAAAAGCCTAGGCATTTTCTGTTCAAACAAAAACTATGTTAGTCCCTCCGTTCATTTCTGTTATCTGCTTGCGTATCCTCCTTCTCTTGCTGCCACCTTCTTTTTGAGATGGACCAACCACCTCTGACACCATCCTCAGGAATTCTCTTCTGGCCTTGAAGAATAAGTACTTCGAGACCTGGGCAAAAGTCAGTGGCTTAACGCTCAGATTTAGCTTTATGTGTAAACTTCGTAATGTATACTTCTGAACCTATGAAGAAATATACGCTTCACAAAGATAACTCTAAAGAAAAGAGCAGGGAAAAAAAAGGGCAAAAATCTAAAAGCATTTGAAATTTTATCCGATGTTAATTGTGGCATCATGAATCAGCAACACATTAATTATCAGTCTAACGAGAATGCATATATGCAGGTTTGTTAATTATTAGGTTCTAATAAAACTTTTCCCTGATCTTTGCTTCTTGTTGACTGTCTAAATCAAGAGCTCTGCTGTAAAAGCAGCTGGAATGTCCTCTGACCTGTAAGGATATCAAAATAAAAGCTGTGTCTCTGAAAGGTTAACTAGTCTGTGAAAGTCCAGGCCCTTTCATTTTTTTAATACACTTTACATAGCCTGATATTAAACCTCTTCCGAGTCCATTAATCAATCATAACACCTTGCTAATTAAGGGTGAAGCTTACCAACAACATTCTGACAGCTGATATGCTAAAGGTAATTAAGTTGTTGTAATATTCTTTTAACATTTTCATTCTCGTAATATTCTTTTACCATTAAGTTCATTCTCATATGGCATACCTGGAATGCCTTTTTAACAGGGCTTCTGATGCTAAAGAACCTGTTTATTTTGAGGATAAAGGGAAAAAATAGATCCTGCTTAGATTTTAATTGAATTACATTTTAGTTGCTTTTTTTTTTTAGTTTTTATGCATTCTGTTTTGCAGCCCCTCTAACTGGAGGATCATTCTGAGGAAAGCTGATTAAGACAGGTAGCTCAGTGTTACAAAATATTATTTTTACATGTCTGCAATAGAAAATTATCTAATAGTAGAACATCCTACAAATAGGAAATTAGGTAGGGAGGCCTCTGAAAGCTAAAGGCTAGTATTTTAGTTGCTAAATGGGGATACTTATAGTAGAGTGGATGACAGTATTAATTATTTGAGAGACTGGATTTGAATTACAAAAATTAATCTAACTTCTCTACTTTCCACAAGCTTTGGGAATTTTGTTGGTCTCATTATACAAAACAAGAGGCAAATCACGACAATTATGTTCCATATGTCTTGAAGTTGTTCTGATTCAGATTTTTGGCTGTAGTGTAGAATTAATATCAGAAATTGTAACGTAATGTTGAGAAAAAGTCTGTAACAGAAAGATGAAACTGATAAAATGTCAATCCTTCCCCTTTCCTGTTCCCTATATACACAAAGAGAAGAGAGGCTCCATGTTTTTTAATTGTAACCATGTCAGTTTATATTCTTTATTTTTTCGTAAACTGCTAAGTGGAGATAAAAATAATCTTGTTTTAAACATAGTCTGAAATATTTTTTTCATCCAAAGCTCAACATTTTCCGTAGAAGTGCCTATATGAACTCTCTTATTTAGGGTAGGACTTTGCATAGTTGAATAGATCTAAAGTTACCCACAACAGACATAAAAAGGTGAAGGCAAGAATAGAAGAAAAGAAAAAGAGAAACACTACGTGTTCTGGGAAAACTGTTAATTTGTTTTTTGTATTAATAGTGAGAGGGGTAGATGGCCAATTGCTGACTGTTTACAGTTCTATGTGATGGGTTATGAATATATATGTAAATATCTTCATAAGTACTGGTTTTTGAAATGTTTAAATATTCATCTTCCCTTTTGAAAAGTAAAATAGCATATTGAAACAACGGCAAATTCTGCATTCACACCATCTGAAAGCACTGAGCCTGTCTAAGAAATTAGTAATGTATTTGTAGCACATTCCCAAGTTTAGCTTCATCTCAGTGTAATAAATTGTAAATAAAAGAAATCGCTGTAAGACAATAACTTGCCAGGCAATGGAATTGAAACAGTCAATGATTCATCACCTACCTCTTCAATTCTTTCTCTTAAATTCTCTTTATGTACTTGCAAAATTCTTTAAATTGCTGTTAGTTACATGACTTTCTCCTTGGCCGTTCCACAGATAGATTTCTGCTGGGCTTGAATTTGGTGCATCCTTCCCTGTGGTGTCTTGATTGCCTCATCCTCATTGAAGACAACTTCAACTATTTCAGATGGTTTGTGGGGTTTGGAGTTTTTGGTTGTGTATTTGTGGGTTTTTTTGCTATTTAGTTTGTTTGTGGGTTAGCGTTTGGGTTTTTTTTTGGGGGGAGTGGGGCAGGAGGGTGTTTTGTTTTGTTTTGTTTTGTTTTGTTTTGTTTTGTTTTGTTTTGGTTTGGTTTGGTTTGGTTTGGTTTGGTTTTTTTTCCACAGAGAATAATAAAACATCTTTTCATCTGGAGAAACTTCCTGCTTTTATGTTTTAAGAGTTATGGCATACATACTGTTTCATGTTGTAAAATTTTTTAATCGTTTGTTTGGTCATTGAATGGTCATTTCCATTTTTGTTTTAGACTTCTTTAGATCTAACTACTTCACAGTGTGCAAGTCTGCCTATGGTCCCATTTCAATGCAGTACTTTTAAACATTTACCTAACTTCAGAGACTCAGGCACCTTGCCTAAATCTGCCTTCATGACTAAGCTCAGCCACAGATCTAAGCCCCTTGCTGAATCAAGATTTAACCGCGACACATGGAAGGGAAATAATGCCAGAAATCATCAAAGCCCCATTGATGCCCACATGTCAGCTGAGGCATTCAGCCCAATGGCTTCTATTGGTAACCTTGATTTGAGTAATTAACACCAATACAAGATTGTTCCTTTGGGTTTCCATTTTGTGACTAAATTTATGTATACAAGGCCTTTTCAGAGCTGTTCAGTTCCCTTTACTCTTGCAGCTCAAGAGTAAGTTCAATCTAACATAATTTTCCTTCTACAGTCAATAAAAAGCAATGAGTGTCTTAGGGAGAAAGCCTGGAGGACTAGTCTGGATTAAGTTTTACCAAAGTTAGGTAATGGGGATCCTACTTCTTGCATCAATTAACTCTCTATCCTAAAGTGTTCATTTCTGAGTAATATGCTAGAACCATATTTTTAAGCATTAAGTCATAATGTAATGTAAATATTCCTAAGGATTAATAAAGTATGCAACATTTAATCAATTTATTCCTGTAATTCTATAGTCCAATGTATGCTCTGAATGATTTCTTTTTACATATGAACTCTGCAACAAAGACATCAAGAAGCAGAGCAATTTACAGATGTCATAATTGCAGCATGTAGATGGCAACATTAGATAGTGATGCATACAGAGAAGGATTTAAAATGTGTAAGAAACTATAAACAAAAACTTCAGAGTTTCACAATAAATGTACTCCTGTTCCTGCTGACTTGTTGTTAAATCTAACACGTCTCCTTCTGGACAAGCTGCTGACTCAGGGTGTGTGGAAAAGGGAAAAGGAAGCAAGGGGAGTGGCAGCTGCTTCCTCTGCTGGAGATATTTTTGCCTTGGCGATCAAATACTGTGAAATTCTTACTGGTCAGTTTATATCAAAAAGATAGTGTAGTAACAGAGGAATTGTTAGGCCAGATCAGATCAGCAATGTGTCTGGCCTGGTAGTCTGTCTCCAGATCTGACCAACACAAGATGTTTCAAGTAAAAGTGTTTATAGTCTGTATGATGGACTGCTATGCATATTTAGTATATTTTCTATAAACCTTGCTAAAGTCTAGGCCTTAATTAGATGCTATTGGCATGAACTCAAGAAACTAAGCAGTTATTTCTTGTGTGAAGTATTTTCATATGCTGATTTTTTACTATTTTTTATTTAATAATATCAAAGTATTATAGTGAACAAAAGAGCTTTATTTATTTTCTCTTATATTGTTACTTACCAAATGCCAGTTATAAAAAACAAAACCAAAAACTTGTATGTCGAGTAGAGGGAAGGGAGAATTTCCATGCTCTGAAACTATAAGGTGTTTTAGAAATGCTTGTATCTGTCAGTTCAGCACATAGTCAGGTCAAATGTTTTCAATGCTCCAATAACAAAATGCTTCCATGTCCCCTGTACCCTGTTGGTACCCAGCATTCCATGCGTGGCAAAATGGGTAAACATTTAAAGATGTTTTTTCAAACTAGATTAGAATAAACTTTTAAAAGACATCAAAGTACTTTTGTCATGGTCTGGATGACACTGAAGTGTTTGTTAATGGTGGCTGAGTATGTAAAACGAGAAAAACATCTTTCTATTATTTAAATCTGAAAAGAGAATGATTCTTTTCTTTCTTTGCAGCCTTCTACTCATAACATGTCTAAAATGACCAATTCTAAATTTGTTATTCAGTTAAACTCATGTTTTAAAAGAAGTACTTGACACATTTTGAAGTTTTGTAATTGGAAACACCTCAGGTGAGGGGTTAAGGGGGGACAGAGGGAGGGGATGCGCGATTCCCCACTTCCACACCTGTGGGGTCTCTCAAGGTCTTGCTTGTCTTGGGACTCTGTTTTAAGCATTTTGGCAGAAGGTCCTTTACAAACTGCCAAGGGAAGACCTTCTCCCAGCTGCCCTCCGAAAAGTTAACCTGGTTCTGTGTGCTCCTGTTTAGTGTAGGAGGGGACTATGCAGCAGTAATTCCAAGTACAACCCCAGGTGTGGAAGTCCGAGCCCCTTCAGAGCCTTCCTTCACCTCTCTGCTGCCATCTAGTCATGTTTGTTTTCTCTTTTGTGTTTTCCTCTGACTAAAGAACATTATTTTTTTGAAGGAAAAAAAAATCAGTTGAACAAAAGCCTCATTGATCCCCCACGTTTGCTTATCATTTTGTTCTGGACACCTAACCAGAAACAACTATTTCTTCTTTTTCTCTGGAAGCAGAGATGATAAAAATAATCACCATGTTCTGGAAATGCCACATGCAGACATATAATCATGCAGAGTACCTGGTTTTATTTAGATGCATGGGGCATTAAATATTTGTCTAGTTCTCTGTTAGTTCCACGGAGTTAGGAGTTACCCCAGATTAACACAAAAGTAACATTTTTGCTCCTTTTTTATCTGCACCCTGGGTGAAGTGTTGAATATTCTCAAATTCTATTCATGTTCTTGCCTTGACTTAGGGCTGAGGATCCCATAGCCAGGATAGATTGACCAGGTTTGTCCTGGAGCAGATATTGAAGTTCATCTATATAATTTGCCATATTCATTCATTCAGCTGTAGCAAACTGTAACTGGAAATGCTGTGGAGTTGTCCCAAGGTTATACAGTCACACCTTGTTATTTTCCATCCTTTAAAAGCATTTACAAATATTTTCATTTGTAAATGGTAAATAGTGAGGATATATCTTTGTTTGTATTTCCATGTGTATTTCCTGCAAACTAGCATCATGCCCTGAAAAGCTCTCCTCTCTGCATGCAGCTGCTCTCCTGTTCCACAAATAGCTGTGAAGCCACAGCCAGAGAAGCACATGCCAAGCTGGATGTGCACAGTAGGTATTTATATAAAATGCAGCTATTTTTCAGAAGTTCTACAGTTGTGAAGGGGTTTGCAGATGTAATATTGTATCTTTAAATTAGGCCAGAGGGAATAGTTTGGTTGCACTTCTTCAGGGTCACTGCTAGACATAAGGTTTGGTTTATATTTTCAAAAATCCTAGCAACCATGCTTGATTTGAATATGGAACAAAATTGGATCCAAGATCTGCATATGTTTAGACAAGAGGTGAACACTGACATAGAAAGGAGATCAAGACTTCTGTGAATTTTTCCTCCTTTATTATTATCATGCATAGACCTGGAATATCTGAAGGTACTTGCATACACATTTATGTATACACACATATAAAAATATACATACAACAACAAACGTATTTGAATGCCCTGCTAGATGTAGTGGTGAGCCCATAGACCTCCTATGCTGACCAAGAAGGGCAATAAACACTGGGTGGACATTCCCCCACGTCAGACATAGCCTCAGGGGCTCAGCCATGGATGTGGGTTACCCAAAGCAACAGAAAACATTCACTTTCCATGAATTTCAGGAGTTTTGCCTGGGATCAAAAATAAACTTCCTACTAACAGTCTTATTGTGTTTATAGAAATGGAAAAGTGACTATATTCCCACTGGGGAAAAAATGTTATCACTTTTTTCCTTTCCAGACACAGTGCATTTATGCATTCCCTCTGATTTTCCTCCTGTGCATCATTTTATATTTATTTACACTGAATTTCACATGACATTTTATTACCTATTGTTCAGTCTCTTACAATCCTGTCTCTAAGAGAGCTAGACAGAATTTAACCCAGTGGGTCACACTTAGCCTTTGATGAGCAAACTGCAAAAACTAGCAAGTAGCTGCACTGCTCCAACACTAACCATCCCTGATACAGAATGACCTGGGTCCTCCAACTGCTTCCCAGCTATCGGGCAGAAAGGCTGCTGATGCTGCCAGGACTGCCAATCACTTTTGCCACCACTCACCCTAGGTTTTTCTAAGCAGATTCAAGACTTTAGATAATTTTCCTATTGCACCTCAAGGCAGGACAAAGAGACCCAGCTAGCAGCCTGCTGGCCTGGTACTGCCCCTGTCTCCCTGCAGCCTCACAGGGAGGAGGACAGGAGTAACTGGAGCAGCTCCTGCTCTCTCTGGTTGTTTTTGGGGAGTTATACGTCTTCTACTTTAACCAGAAAACCACTGATAGGGTAGAGGGGTTTTCCTTAAAGAATGGTTAAATGAAGTCTCACTGTTCTGACAAAGGCAGCTTTGTTCTGACAAAGGTTGTGCAAGTTAAGTTAGTTTTTTTGGGTTTCTTTCTGTTTTTGTTTTTGTTTTTGTTTTAAACAGGAAAAATCCTCCAAATAATTAATTAAATAATTCATAACCAGAGCTATTCACAATAGGATCACATTTTTTCTGACTAAAGTAATTTATGGAGACTGTAAAGAAATATACATGTGGCAATTTTAGGGCATAGTTAATATTTTTTTTCTATTTCTGACTTCCATCTGTGTGATTTCATTAACTGATAATTGCTTTTGATGTGGAATACAGAAGGAGATAAATGGCTCATGAATCAATAAATGATGAGATTTCAGAGTTGCTTATTGATTTTCATCTCCAATTTACTCTGCATTGAATTTAATTATAACCATTACACTCCATTTGTTTGAAAAAAATACATGCAAACATTTCCATATTTTTAGTGCAGTTATACTTTAGGGTTTTTTTAAAATAAGCTATGATTTTGGTCTGGAAAACCTGTCACCAACATTCCTATTTTGGGAAAGTATCCAAGTATATAATCCCTTAACCATTATGTGGAAGCACTTCATCAGTTTCATTAATATATTTCTTAAAAACAGTCCATGTCAAGTTTTCATCAGTGTAGTAAAAATTCTAGATGATTTTTTGTTTCAATTATCTACTCACCTGGAAGTGTATTTTAAGTCCAACCAAACTATGCAAATAATACTTGTATTACCTAGTATGGAACTATTTGTTCCCATATTGTGAAAGTGAAACATTCTGATTTATCATTTCACATCTTAAGACTAAATTTGTCTAACTTCATATTCGTAATGTAAAAAAAAATCTTATACTGAAACTTTTGGGTTTGAGTTTCAAAACATGTTTAATTTCATTTAAAAACATTTTCTTCAAATATTTGGGTTGGTAAAAAAATGGAAATATTTACATTCCATTGTGATCATACATTTTTTTATATCAAACTGAAAGAGCACTTTTTGTACAGTTATATAGAGATTTACTTATACAGATCAAAGGAAAATGATAATTCTGCTGTCATTTGAAGGATTTTGTTATCTGTTATAGCTAGTTATCTGCTAAACTTAATTTGGTGTTATCAGTATATTCCAGTAAATTGCCTGTTAGATCCAGACTAACACAAACATTTAGTACTTTATTGCTGATTTAATACCAAAATTAGTTTTATATTGTATAACCCAGATATATTTTCTATTGTAGAAAAGTCTTCATGGAGGGACCTCTGATAAATGGAAGATGTCAAAATTATGATCATGGGATTATATCCACTTAATTCCTTGAGAATCATAGAAATAACGTGTAATGTAAGAGATTTAGTCTCAAGCATGTCAAGTATCACAAAAAAAGTTGTCTATGATTTCTGATGTCTGCCTTAATTCCTTAAAGCAAAACTCCTATGGATCGCACACTTTAAAATATATTGATATTTAATAGATCAATCTGCTTCCTAGCTGTGAATCAGGGTTTTTTTAAATTCTTTCAAACTCACGCTATCTATAATATAGCCTTTGTGTGACTAAATTCCTTTCTGAGCAAAGCTGGCAATATATTTTACTATACTTAGAGCAAGTAAAAAAGTAAATTTTTTTTGCATAAAGTGTGTAAAGAAATGTTGAGATTTAAGTTTGTTCGCAAAATCTCACAGAGCTATATAAGTTTCTAAGAAGACTCATATACAAATGACATATTTTAATTTGATTCAAATAAAGTAATGTAGATGATTCAAATGATTGTCCAGAAATTTTTACTTGTAGATAAACCACTTAATTAAAACCTGTTTAAAAATTTTTAAGAGTATATTATATGGTGTGGTGATATCTTTCTCTAAATTAAGGGGGTTTTAGCACCTTTTCTATTAATGTCTCAATCAGTAATAGCAATTCAATCTCATTTCCTAAGAAAAGGAGTTAATGGAAGACATTTCTCCACATAATGTGAGGTAAAGATTAACACAAAAAAAATAGTTTCTTTGTTATGCCCTCACCATTTCCACTGCATCTGTTATTCTTGACTTGTTCATAAGATCCATCTACTCTCCCTCAGGTTACCTCATGTATTAGATTATTTTTTATTTTTTATCAGTTTCTATTTCTTGTCTACAAATTCCTTCCTACCTTCCCTGATTTTTTCTTATACTTCACTACTGTTTACACTCCTTCTTTGTCACCTTTTCCAGTCTGTATTTCTGAATTGGTTTAACCAAAATTCAATCCTGCACCTAGATTTTTCAGGTCTTCCAAAAGATTTCTAATCTTTTTCAGCTTTTCCTATGTTTTTTCCAAGAAACTGGATACGTATCTTACCTAAATCTAGACTTATCTGCTTGTGCAATTCCCACAGTAAGTCTCAAAATATAGTTAAGTGCTATTTTGTATTTTGTCTGTTACAATTATTTTGCTCTTTTTTTTTCTTCACTGTATCCAGGATTAGAATAACAATCAGTGATATTGTTTATCTTATCCTTTTCTGCCCCTAAATTCAAGCAAACTGTTGATTTCAGGTGTAATTGCTTCTTGAATCAATGTCTCTGGGTCATTTTGAACTGAAAGTAGTATTACCTCTTATATACTGTAAACTAGTGGTTCCAAAGTGATTATTCAAGCTGCTGAGACGGTACTTCTCTAAATGTTTTTCTGCTATAATAATTTGCCTGTTTCTCTGTATGCAGTCTTTTCCTTTATCATTCTGTTATTAGACTTAGTTGTTTCTTTGATCTCTCTTAGCAGAGATTCAATATTCTCATCATTGTTACAAAACTGGGATCCAGCTCCACTAATGCGTTCGAATTCTGAGAAACAGAATGAGTAATTTTCTGTTCCCACTCTGTTTAATCACAAATGCATTTCTTGTCAACTGGACCATAGCTATTCACTAGAGTCGGCCAGCAAACGGAAATCTTTCACCACTCTCCGCGCTGCTCAAGGTGTTTCAGCCTTCCTGTGCTGGCCTGTTGCATTATTTGTTGCCCCAAGCATCTGCCTCTCCAGCAGGCAGGGAGCCCAGTCCCACATCAGAAAATTGTGGGGGTTTTGGGTGGAAAGAATGGTATGAAACCTTTAAACCTGGGTGCTTGGTCATGACCCACTGAGATTTCACCAGTGGTTTGGCTTCCCTGTATTTTTCCCATCTCCCTCTTCTCTGTGGTGCCATCACCAAACAAGCAGACCATGGTAGAGCTGCCCTTGGGCAACATGCATGGTTAATGGTTGACCAGTAAACACAAGTAACTGTTTAGCCAGGTATTGCCATTTGAATGAATAAGCATCTGAGTCCTGCCTGGCTTTGGTCTTTCTCTCGGGTAATGATTTCTTCTCTTTCTAATCTATTTTGAAATGGTCAACGGAGTTAAGGAAGTCACTGAGAAAGGATGAACTCAAAGACAGGTAAATGGGCAAGCAGGGGGCAGAGAAGAGTCAGAATTAACATCTTAAAACCTGAAAAATTTCACTGTAAATTCTAATTGGAGGGAGCTGTGAAATGCAAGCTAGTCTGTCCCCTAAGCACATATCCATTTCTCCTGATCAATGATTTCACCTCCTCTTTTGGTACGCTCCTTTCCTGAAGGCTAAAAGTGTCTCTTCTGGAAAAGAAGATTTTCTCTGGTCCCAACTATATAAAGAACAATCTATTAATCGCTTCTTTCTATGTGTCTAATAACTGATCATTGATCTGATGGTCTGCTTTGATCCTTCTTCCTCTTCAACTAAACAAGCTCAGTTCCTTCTATTTTAACTTGGAATTATTAAATCTTATGTAAAGTCCAGATCTCTCTACTAGACTATCTCTGATCCAACTCACTCTTTCCTGAAGTATGATATTTGGATCTACACTTATCAGACTACATCTTCGTCTGCAAAATAAAATAATGCCTTCTTTTATCTTAAGTACAACACTGACCATTAATGTATACAAGAACAAGATCTGGCTTTTGTGACAGTTTTGTATTCCTGAATCATACCTCTTTGATGCTTTAATAGCACAACCATGCTCTGAAGTTGTTCTGCCGTGCCATATTTCCCTGATGGGTATTTCTAAACTTTTCTATTTCCTTCATGCAGCATTTTGTCCTTTCAGCTTGCTGATTTGGAAAAAATATCACTATTTTATAAAGATATTTTTGAAGTTAAACTCAGTACTCTAAAAGGAATATTACATTTCTTCCCCCTCTGCACTTTGGTTTCATATAATATAATCCATGCCAAAACAGAATAAGTCACTTGTGGAATCCCAAGATAAATGTCCTGGAATTTTGACAAAGAGCTATAGTTGGCTGTTTAATAAATAGAGTGATTCAACTACCCATTAACAGATATTATTCCATGTAGATATTTGTTCAATTCATTTTTGGGACTGCCATGCATGTTATGTCCAAAGCCTTACTAAGTACAAATACATCACATCTGCCTTCTTTTCTTTCTTGGGCACCATTTGTTTTCAAAAACCCATCGTAACTATTTTTATCACATTATTACTTTGCAAATCCTTCAAAAATAGTTTTTATTTAATTGTTTTGCTACTTTTCAAAGTTTTGAGTTTGCATTGAATGAGGATGGACTCCTTCTTCCCTTTTTGATTTTCAGGGATTCTCCCTGCTGGCAATAAGTTTTTGTAAATACTTGTTTCTACTGCAGGTAAGTCCATACAAACCTAGAGGATGGCATTAATCATGTGGAAATATGGACAGCAGTGCTGCATAATGTCAACTGGTATTCACAATTCATACTTGGAGCCTACAAATATCATACAAGTACTTAACCTTTTCACTGGCTTGGTGATCGAATTTAGTATAAAAATTACACAAATTATCTATAGAAAGATGGACAGATCACTTCAAGCAGTAAAGTTTGTTTGCTCCCATTCAACTTTTCCAGCACTGTATTGCTAATAAATAGTTCTGTTAGAATATATTTATACTACTGACATAACAAGAAGTCCATCTTTAAGAAAGCTGCATCTGCATATCTTTTGTCCCTTTATAAATTCTTATTCAGAGAAATATTCTTGTTTTAGAAATCATATAACCATATAATCAGCTTGAAGTCTATGTTGAAGCCCTGCAAAAGACCAGTCCGTACTTGAAAGATTTTTTGTAGTTTGACCTAGTAATATGAATGGTTAATCAGTAAAGGAGTTTTCCACGGTGCTTATCTGAAAGTGGAACATTTTGAGCTTAATATTTCATAAAAGAAATATAACTTAACATTTCTTCCTGGATTAGTCCCAGCAGCTGACCAGAGATTTAGAACCAGCTTGAATTCAACAACGAATAGTATATGGTATTTTGATGTTCCTGCAAGTATTTAAAGTCAAATTAAAACATTAAATAACTTTGCAAAAAAATCATAATGGTTTATTACAAAGAAAAGTAGTATATCAAATTGCTAAGCTCTGACTTTTTAACGTATATAAATACCTCAATAATCACAAACTTGCATAGTAAGATCTCAGTCTCGCAAATATTTTTATGAAGGTTTTAATCTTCTGTTGTACTATGGATGCACAAGCTGTAAGCATGGCTGTAAGTTCTTTTATGATTTCAGATGCAAAAACTGCACTTGACTTTTTCAAAATAAACAGTTTCAACCAAATGGACTCCACTGGACCAAATAATCACAGCCCATTCATAAATAATTAGTTTTATTCCCTCCTTTGTTGTACTCATCAGTCCTAGAAACAGAACGCATATTGAATAAGTGGAGTTGAAGCTAATAGGATTCTCCATCATGCAATATTCAAATACTTGTAAATTCAGTGGAGCTACAGAACTCAATAGCAAAGTGGGACCAAACAAAATTTTAATCTTTCACTTTTCCGTTAACATTGTCTGATATGAGGTATCTGTTGCATAAGGAAGGAAGAGCTGTATGATTTGGAGACTTGTATGACCACATCTAGCACCAGATTTTTGTGTATCTCTTTCTGGGAGTCTCAGAACCCTTCTTTCAGCATTAATAGCGTCTATGATCCTTAAGCTTTCAGAGGAAATTCAGAAAAGACAACTTTTATCTGAGGAAATTAAATTATTCTTAGCTGTGGAATCTGGGAATTCTTGTAGTGTTTTATATCCATATAGAAGAGAGTGGTAGGATTTAATTAAATTAAAAAAGTGACAGTCTTATGAAATTTTACAGGAAGCCCTGTAGAATTTTTCATCTACTGGGGATTCTTTACGTTGCTTCCGGAAAGGTCATCCTTTCTTATTAAATCAAATGGGAACAATTTCTAAAACTTACTTTAAATTTGCTTGTCTTTATTGGGAAAGCAGCAAGGGGGCTGCATATTTTTTAAGTGCTTTACACAAGAAGATTATTTCTACTGACTTCAGTGGGAGTAAAATCCAGCTACCACTGGGCAAGTTTGAAGGTCACATCTGGATATTAAAAGTTTCAAAACCAATCTTTTCAGGTTTGACTCTTAAAGTTAACTTACCAGAAGGTCCTACCTGATTAACCCTACTGATTTTTTTCACTAGTAGGTCTGATATTCCCTTAATTACAGGTGCTTAAACTGCCTAATTCTTCTCCCTTTATCATTCAAAAATCAATTGGCAGTGAGTCTATGTGTGTTCTAGGTATCTGAAATCAAAACATGCCATCAGAGTCAGAGCTCCTAAAGGTACCAGAGAAATATTTAGTCTGTCAGCTTTGTTTCTTTGTTGTCTTTGTGAAATAGCATGCTGTTATGGCAAGGACAGACCCATCCTTTGATATTGTTTTTGCTGGAGGTTTTCTTCGAATTTGAGTGAAAGGTTCCTTTATTACTCCTGTGAGTAGTTTATTTGCTTTTATTTCTTCCAGATATTGCTGCTTCTGTATTGCTTTCTATCAAGGCAACAACGTTCCATACAGGCAATGCCCAGTTAAACTGGGGGATTAGGACTCCAGGAAGTTTTCTGTGGAGCAGATCGTGGCGATGCGAGAGCAGCAGTGAGACCTGCCTATGACAGGGTGACTGGCATGAACAGTTAACAGAAAAAGACTGAAATACAGAGACTGTGGAGAAAATGCTTTTAAAAGTTTGTCTTTATGAATATATCCTATTGCCCATAATTTGTGTCTAAACTCCCTAGACCAGGAGGTATCAACCACTCTCAGAGGCAGGACCCTAGGGCAGCTGGCCCACACTCTGGGATGGAAGCAGAGCCTGGCATCCACCACCTGGCTGCCCTGTTCTCCTGTTTTTCAGTCCCAATCTGAATTCCTGGAGGACTGTGGCTCTGCATTACGATAAACACTTGACTGCTTGCAGTCACAAATACCCCACGGCTGGTGGCAGAGCATGTGCCCGGCACGCACATGGGCACCAGGAGAGGCAGCCAGTGACCTGTGGGGTCTGCAACAGGAACACACCAAATGCAGGAAGGTGTGTAGCATGCCAGCGAAGTAATCTGTGGTTCCTTAGTGGTAGGAACTTATTTCTGGATTCAAATGATGAAAAAGCTGAAAAAAATACAACAGTGTTCCTTGGGAAGTGCTAGATTGAGACAAAAAATGTCGATTGAGAAATGATCCTTTCAAAAAAACTTTGTCTTGGAAAAATGTCCAGTGATAGCGATATTTCTGTTTTTCATGAAGAGCACTAGACCCTCTATTTTATAAAAATCCTATTAAATGTTGTATGGATATAGTTATCAATTTCAACTTGTGTTGTGGAAGAAAAATATACAAACAGGAAAACGCAAAGAAATGTTTGTTTGCCTTCTAGCTCAGAAAACACTGTCTGTATCAAACCAACAGTAGATATTTATGATTGTTTCGCTCCTCCTCCCACTTTGCCCCCCAAGCCTTGACTCTTCCTTCTCTGTCATCTCAAAAAGGAACAATATAGGAATTTAATTCTGTATAAGACATTGCAGGTAGCTTTAAATCATTCATTTCATTTTATGAATCAGTTATAATTCAACTCACATATTAGCCACAAGAAAAAGAATTGTTCTCCCTATTTTGCCTGTTTCCTTTGTGATTTGAATTTCTCTGAGAACATTGGGAACACAGGTTCAATACCCATGCTTGCACATGTGGTGAGGGAACTGTCCTGATTGAAATGATAGCACGACTTTCAACAACTGCCTGCTCTGAATGGCAATTTTTATCTTCTGAATCTCAAATCAGACTCTTTATCTTGAGATATTTTAACACTGATGTCTGCTGTTGGCACCATTTTAAACTCCTTTAGCAATCACTGGGATGAAGAAGAGATTTGGGAATAGTAATTTGGGAATTTGAGAAACAAAACTGTCAAAAATGTCAGTAAGCTGGTGACTGGGCATGTTTACACCTTGACTCCATTTTAGAGACAACAACACTGCAGAATCCTTGCATCTGCTACAACTGAGGGTGCATGCAGGCAGCTTCAGTGTGAAGTTAGGGCTGATGCTGAGAGAGTCCACTGTCCACGGAGCCCATCTGCAGCTCCCTGCAGCAGCCTGTAGCCTGGAAATGGGTTATGTTGGAATTGCACTGGGGACAATCATTTCTTTATATAAGAATATATTCATGTGCTGTCACTGTTAGTTTTGCTAAGGAAGTAGAGCACAAGGATTTCAGAAAATAATCTCAGAAAATATTCTTAGTAAAATCATTAATTGGGAATAAGAGGTTCTTAAACCTGTCCTAGTAGTAGATCTATACAGTGGAGGGGGAAAGGCATTTAGAAATTATTTTATGTTTGCTGGTAGTGGCATTGTTGGAAACCCAGCATCCAGCTGGATGGTGGCATGGCAGGAGGAGCTCCAGAGGGACCCTAGGTTCTCGCCAACCTCACCACTCATGCTGGAAATCCTTCTGGGCTAAATACTGCATCACCCCTGCCAAGACCTCACCAAAACCCATTCTCACACTTCCCCTGGGAAATTCTGACACCCAACAAAGTGACTTGGAAAGAGTCATCAGTCTCCACTGTTGTGATTCAAAAATGTTGGTCCAAGCTGTTTTTTGTCAGTTTGAAGGACGATGAATTCATCTTTTTCCCACAGTCCTGACCACATGAGACTACAGGGCTTGTGTGGGATACTCTGTGCTATGTATTTGGCTCTTCAAGATGTGCAGTGCTGCATCCCTCACTCTTCTTCTGACCCCTCCATTGTTTTGAACTGTTCAAGCTTCATATTACACCATTTGTCTGGTCTGTGACTTTTGCGAAACTGGCAACTGTGTCATCGACTTGTTTTTAATTACCCTTCCATTTAATTCGTTTTCACTATCTGTGTCCATTTTCTAAATGGGGTCATTTTGTTTGTTTGTTACTAATAGAAATTGAAAGGAGTATGATTTTTTTATATTTCATTCTAAGATAATCCATTGTGGTTTGCTACAGTCATCTGCTGCTCTCGATTTGCTGCCATACAGATGATTTCATTACCTAGAGATCATTGTTATTACCATAAAATCCCTATTTATTAACTGCCATATCAATTATCCACTCTGTTGCTTATTGATCTCAATTCTCCTGAGCAGCCAATCTCCTGGGGCACATTTCATCCTAAGTACAAATCTAGCAAGTTTACTGGAGTCATGTAAAAGATCAGCCTGGCTCCTCTGGCACACTGATTTCCTGCCAGTACTTTTACTGAGATACTTACTGATTGTGCAGTCACCTGGCAGATCTGGTATCTCACCACTTTACCGCTCCTGTGATTCATGATTCTGATGATACTGATTGGCCATTTGTCACCATTATTTTCATTTTCCTCCTTCTTTGCTTGGTGTCTTCTTTTTATGTGCCCTCTAGTAAACACCTGGGTTGTGGTATCTCTTTCTTTGTGTTTCTGTTATGTCACCTGTAGATCCCTAAGTTATCTCTTCTTTTCCTCACATAAGGTACTAGTATTTAATTTTCCCTTTCTTTGCTTTGACAGTTATTTCCTAGAAACATTTTGCATTTCACATTTACTTCCTGCCAAGAGTCCTCTCTCCTTCCTCCTCCCTAAGTCTTTGGGAACCTTGTTTTTATTCACCTGATCACCTTCTTTCTGACTATTTCTGGCAAAGCACAGACCAAGCATACATACAGTATATATATATATATATACAGTAGTAGTATATAGCGAACCTTTCTGGATGTCTTGGCATATCTAATATATGTCCTCTGTTGGGTAATAACCCTCTTCCCCCATATAAAACCTTTAGATGGTATTTGAAGAAACACCATAATAAGGTGGGAAGTATCCAATTTAAAGATGTGGTCTGACAGGAAAATATGTGTTCTATTGATGCAAATACTTTTCCAAATCATTTTGATTTTTCAAAAATTATATAATTTATCTTTCAAAGTACACATTAATATAAATTAGTCCACACTTTGCTAAGAATGTGAGTGTAACTATCTAAATAAAAAAGGCAACAACTCAGGGCTGACTTAATATTGACAGAAGACTAAATTTGAGCTAAAGTTCAAGTCTTTGGAATCTGCATTAATGTCTCTGGTGACCTCTGATCAATAGGTTAAAAGCAAATATTTGTGCTTTTCAGGAATTAACGTTCATGTTAGACACAGGCTCAAGCACGTCGCCTGCCTCCTGGGCTAACATGTCAGCACCTTTGGCTGCTCCGGGCCAGAGGTTTGCTCCTCTCCTCTTGGAAACTGCTTTGGGCTCTGAGTCACATTTGCTGTGCAGGAAAATGGCCTTGGCCTGTACATGGGTTTCTTCTTCAATCTAGACTTTTGTTTATGATATTTTGTTCAAAAGCAGGCAGTAATTCAGATGAACAGTAACAATCAGTAACTGAGATTGTCCTGGCATTTCAGCAACCTCATATTTTCATGTGTAAATTTACCTAGAAAATAATAGCTCAGCATGTGACTAGAATAATCATCTCTTCTTAAGTCTCCCATTTCTGTAATCACTAGTATAGGAGCTTCCCTCAACCCTGTTTAAGGTAGAAAAAAAGAAAGGATAACTAAATAACACAAATGAAGTAACCAAAATACCTGAACTTCCCTGTACAAATACTCACATTATCCAGGGACTGCTTCTTTTAATTTAATTATCTAAAAACACTAACAATTTTATTATGAGAAAATGTAATGTTATCATTGATTTTAAAATTATTTCACCTTTTTTTTCTTTTTCCTCATTTTAGCTGGCTTTACCAGGTTCATGCTACTGAGCAAATATAGGTGGCAATAACTGTTGTGATTATACCCTTAAGAAGGAACTAAAAGAGATTTTCTGTTTACACTGACCTTTGAACTGCTGGAAATATGCCTGAGGGACTGAAGATGACAGCAAGTGCCCCGAGGACACCTGTCATGGTCCCTCCTGTGCCTTCTGTGATGTGAGCTTCCTGTGCGTGGTGGAGAGGGGCATAGAGGAGACTCCTAATTAAAATTAATGAGTGTTCTGGGGTTGGAGGAGGGGAGGTGAATGCCATTTCACTGCCCTTTGGTTATGCTGCTTGATTCATTACTGCTGCCCTTGTCCTGGAAAAGCAGTTCAAAATCTTTGGACAGAGTTGCCCTTACACATATCTCACCAGTGGGTGAATAAAAGGAAAAAAGCACCCATTGCAAAGGGTTAGGGAAATATGAGCTCCAAAGAAAGACTCATAAATTATCCAGTTTAGTGCTTTTTAAAGCTGAATGTATTAAGATGAAGTGGAGGGTAAGCACTAACCCTGCCCCAGCCAGTTACTGCCCCTGCCATGGTGCCAGCAGGGCTGTACCCAAAGGCTGGCTGCTCCCCCACACATAGTCCTTGTTCTCACAAAGCTGTTTATAAATGGTTTGACCTATATTTTATGAGAACAAACTCAGCCTGGATATTGCTGGGAAGTTAACGGAGGTTAAGGAGCTTCACCTCATTACGTCCTTTATTACTGAACAGCACTTTAAATTTGGCCCCACATGTATTCACTGACCAGGAGCTGTTATTCAAGTGAGCCATCTGGCCACTGGAGTTCAAACATTGTCTGTGATTGACTGAAGAGACCTAATTACACTGACAGCATAGCACTGTGGGACTGTGGAGGACAAGAAGAAAAGTCTGAGAGGAGAATGATGTGGTGATGCAGGATTAGATAGCTACTGGAAGCACTGAACCTCCTGGGCTGAGGTTGTCAGACATCACCAGAGATACCACTATCACAGAAATTAGATTACTATAATTTATTATTTTATGACAGTGGCTTTTCTCCCTACTGTCAAAGATGAGGCAAGATAAGACACAGATTGCACCCGTGGCTGCTGAAAAGTGACTCTGGAAATAGCTGGTAGCACGGGTTGGTCCTGTAACCTGGAGCTTTGTGTCCGGATTACTGCCAGTAAGTCCTGCCTTTCCTTGCAACAGGAAAAAAATGGAGGTCTGCTGATGAAGGTGGTTGTACTGAGGACAGAGTGTTGGGGACAGCTCGCAGGACAGGTAAAAATGAAATGAAAAATTCAAAGTTATCCAAGAATTTCCACAGGGACAACAGCCAGTTTGTTCAGACCAGCATTCAGACAACCCTTGCAGAAAAGAAGTGGAGCCTGCCTTAACGTTATACCACAGCAAGACCTAAACCTGCAAAATTTGTTTAAGGATTAGCTTCTGCTGAAAATAGGGAGCCCCTGAGCATATGGATAGGCAGACCACTGCAGCCAGCCTGTGAGAAGCCAGCAATGCTGGTATAGGAAGGCCGCCCTGCCAGATGGGGATTAGTCCAGATGACTTTTAGAGAAGTAGTTTCATAGTGAGGGAACAACAACTGGAGCATCTTTTTTCACTAAGAACTTGTTTTTCATTATTTTTTAGTCAGTTCATAGAAGCATTAAGTAGGTTGGTATTGCACCAGACTGGGAACCACATTTGTTCTGTTGCCTGTGAAAGTAGAACGCATTTATATCTCTTCTAATTAACTGTGTTTCTTGCAAACGTGCTTAATGAAAAACAGTAGAATTGCAGTATTTGAAAACACAAATCATGTTGCAGGTGCAGAATATGTAATTCCTTAAGAAGAAATTTACTCTTCAATGACCATAAACATCTTCACTGTTGTCTTTTTTTTTGAAAAAGAATGTATTTGCCTGCTTTGGTTCACTCCCTTTTATTTTCTATTAAAAACATACATCATTTATATTGATCAGGATATAAGAAGTTTATATCACAAAACTCAGACTTTTTTATTTTATTTTTTAGTTAGCAATGCAATAGGAAGGCATTTAATGCCAAACATTTAATGAAAGCAAATAGAGCAAACATGACTAGCAAGACTTCTAATGAATAAATCTGAATAATAAAAGTCCCTGTGGAGTGTAGAGGCAGATAGGTTAATTCTTTCACTTGAATTTTAATCCTGACTGAAAAAAAATCAGAAAGGTTTTCACATTTAACACCTGACTGTCCATGAAACCCAGGGAAAAATTTATTTTATTCTTAATATCTGGTCTATAACTGTATTTGATTATCCAAATTAACAAAAGGATATTTGTAATGTGATCTCCATAGCATCAGAGAGGACAGAGCATCAGCAGTATTACTCTGGTTGCTGGTAAATCTTGAAGGAACATGAAATGGAAGGGCACTTATTGAAATGGTTCTGAAATGTCATCACAGCAGTACAAGACTGACTCCCCCCTCCCTACCACTTAAAGCATTTCTCTTAACTGAAACTCACAGAGAAGAAGTTCTAGTATCCGTCATTCACTCTTTTCTATTCTTTGGGCCTTGTTTTGTTTTCTTTTCAGTGGTTCTTGAAATAAAAAAGGAAAAAAGCAACAGAAAAAACTTTTATTGATTCAACTACAAGTGAAAGTAGAAACTGATTTTTCTCTTCTAAATTCCACTTTGTTCTCAATTTGAGAAACATGTCAGCAGCATTCCTTGTTAATTTTAAAAGTTGCTTTTATTTTCTCATGAAATATTGCCAGATGAAATAAAGGAAATCTAGATCTTGGAAGCACTTGGATAGAAGCTTTGGATTTTTTTTGTTGAATATCTTTAAGGAGCTAATAGCCTTATGGGGGAGATCAGGGTTCTAACAACATGTCAGAGTTTTATGTCCAAGACAGAATAATTTGTACCAAACTCAGCCTTAGAGAAGTCGATGAATTTCTTAGGAATTAAATGGGTGCAAGCGATGCCTAAGTGGTCTAAACCATTTATGTGAAAATGGAAAAATAGAAAGCATATCAAGATTGTTTATCAATATAGCAGTGATATTCATTTCCTTCAATCTTCTGTATAAAATTTCCTATTCCCTTTAAGTTATTTAGAATTGTGAACTAACTGCGTGAGAAACACTCTACCTAAATGAAATCCACTCAGTGCAACAGTGGATTTAGGATAAATTTCTCTATCATGAGATATTTACAGACTATTTTCTCCTTTAGCAAATATGGATATCAAAATTAGGTGCTTATTTGCAGCATTCAAGAAAGCACATGACTAAAGGCTAGCTTTCAGTTTTGGCAGCAGAAATCACCAGGTATGTCAAACCATCCCAAACACGGGCAAGACATTAAGACCCATCAATTCAGAATTGCACTTACAACAGTGAGATGTCAAAGTCAACAACAGAGATACCCATAAGATGGATAATAGAGACATGTAGAAAATATCTAATCTCAACCACCCAAGCATGAAGATGACAATATGTTTCTTAGAAACTCAGAACATCGTCAAGTTTTATTAACAGTATTCAATGTTGTGCAACAAAGATCTTAATACCAACTGTCCCTACAAAAAACCCAAAAATGAACATGAATAAGACAAATACCAAAAACTTCATAAACATAGACACAGACTCACAGACATTTTTTTATTTCAAGTCATAAAGGAAGAGAGATATATTGTTTCTCTTATGTGGCTTTCTTATAAGAATAGAACTTTTATTAAAAACTGATTGTTTTCAAGGAAGAAATGATGTATCAAAAAATATTTAAAGAAAAAAATCCAGCCTGATAGCAGATTTAAATATTTAAAAAATGTGAATCAAAGAGGATATATCATATCAGACACTGAAGTGAAAAAAAAATGCATGTGTTATTAGTGAGCCAGTAATACCTCTCACAGCAACATGAAAAGCAGATGCTCTAGTTGGCCCTGTCGCCTATACCTTCACACATCTCCAGGCTATCCCTCTGGGTATACAAGTGCTTTACTAGGCTGACAGAGTCTGGCAGGATGTTAAGAGTCTGCATAGCATCAGATTTTCACATCTGAAACACTCAAATAAAACTAAAAATAAGTTCATGATGGGCAGTATTAAACCACAAATTCCCGTGGCAACGGCCTTTAACTGGAAAGAGGGTGTTTTTTATAATAATGATGTGGGGCATGCTTCTGAAATGGAGGAGAAGGACAAAATAGCATTTTGCAAAATAAGGTAAAACATAAAGTAAATGAAAGGGCAGGGAATGTCAGAGACAAATGAGCATCATGATGACAGATGAAATACTCTATTTTCTGTAAGGTGATATAGAAGATCCTAAGGAGCTATTTGAGCAAGTCAGAAGGGTTCTGCTTTCCTAGTTTACAGTGAATGCTGTGGGATGAAGACCTGTACAGCAGTGGTCAAACAAACCAAGAGCAACAAATAAGATACTATCATGTAAAAGGATGGGATAAACGGTCCTCCTGAAAGTATTATAATGTCAGTGATGTACCCTCAGATATGGTATGTGCTCAACCCTGGCCAATCTATTTAAAAAAGAGATAAAAGAGATGCAGAAATAGGTGAAGAAAATTGCTAAAAGCATGGCACTATTTCTAAGATGAGAGATTGCCAAGACTAAATCATCTAGCTTGGGAAAGAGATGAATTTAAAAAGATATAAGAAGACTATACAAAATATCAAATACTGTATGAAAAAAAGGCATGTACTTTCCTTTACAGTTATATTTCTTCCTAATACAGGAATAAGCAAGTCTTTTATGAAACTGAAAGTCAACCAAGATACCTTGAGGTGGAAAAAGGTATGCAAGACAGTAGTGGATCTCACTGCCACTGAGCTTTAAGGTTTAGCTCTAAGCTGGAACCATCTAAATACACATGTAGATAAAGAGAGCAGAGATCATTTATATGATGGTATAGGCAGCTCTCATCTTGCAGAGAGGACCCAAATGCCTTTGCTGACCCTCCTGCAATGACTGGCACCTTGAGCCTGGGACTCCACCTCTTTCTTCAAGGCAGTGGGTCCTCCTGCAGCCCTGGTCCCACTGTCCCCACCAGTGAGATGTGGCTCCCGGGTGTGGTGCTACGCTTGGTTCAGATCAGAGTCCATCAGGCAAATTCATTTGGAGGAGAAGGAAGAGAAGTAAGCTGTTATCACTTGCTATTAAGATAGACTTAGCACACAAATATGTAAGGTTTGAATATAAACTGATAGTACATCATCCTGGAGCTCAAGCAAAACAGTTTGCAAGCAGGAACATTTAGACATCAGCAACATCATATCTATTGGAGTAAAAATAGTAATTAATTTATAAAATCACTGTATTTCCAGTCGCAAATTAACTTATTATTATAAATTAATGAAGACAATCTTCTCACTGTGGGCAAGGTTTTTCATAATTGTCCACTGTGAATATTCCTTCACCTTAGTTCTTTTGGGAATATTCCTTAAATCTCGTGTGCTGTGAAAGGCAAGATGCTGTGCTGGAAAAACAGTTAATCTCAATCAACTTTTCTATTCCTGTCTTTTCATATTCCTAAAATATGTGTCACTATATAGTAGTAAATAGTGCAGTGAGGTGAAATTTTGATTAGCCATAAAATGATGGACTGATAAAGTGAACGTGAGGAACAGTGAAAAGAAAAAAGGTATAGAAAAAGTTTCTGTTTCTCACTTTCAAAAAAAAGTAGGAGAAATAAACTTCATGTCATCACTGTATAATAACAAAACATCAAAATATCTAAGAAAAATCAGTGCCCTGCTCAGAAAAGACATTCTGGATAGCCATGTCAGAGATTTATATTCTTATTGAAACAGAAATGACTCATTTGAAGAATGTACCTGTCATTTTAAAAGCAGCTAGAGAAATTGGTGGTTTACTGTATCCTTTAAATGAGCAAATAAAGGTCTTAAGAGCCTGACATGGAGATCACTGATATGTTCTGATAATTACTCTTCAGAAAGCAAGGGGAACCTTCCTGTGATTTGCATTGCTCTGTGAACCTTTTGACTTATTGCAAAAGAATGCAGAGGCTGCCAGAAGAGAGTATTGAATGCAATGCAAAGCAAATGAAAATCTGAGAGATTAGTTTCTGAGGCTAAAGCATACTCATTGAGTGAAAAAAGATGTTAGCTTAAATGAAAAACAATTTAGAATTTTACTCTTCTTCAAATTCACAGAAAGGTTTGAAGAATATTGATTTGGGAAATCTATTTTAAAAAGTGAAAAGGAAAAACAGCAAAACATAAGGTGACAATAAAACAAGTATACATTTCTTTCTGCAAAAACTCAGAGAACTGAGAAAAGACTGCAACAGAGAAAAACACGTAGACCGCAAATGGAATTTTTTTAAAATCACATCCTTCCTGTAGAAAAAAGAAAATACTGGCATGTCCCAAACCTTATATTCAACTCAGTCCTTCTAGGAAATCACACAAAAAATTGTTTACTGATAAAAATTTTAGTTAGCTAAAGGAACTCCTAAGGTGCAATTTCATAACTAACCCATTTATTCTCAAAGGTAATACAAACTGAGTGGGACGGAGTAGATATCAGTTTTGTTTAACTTGCTAATTATTAATTTCAAGCCACTCCAAAGACCTGTTCTTTTAAAAAGATATTCTTTTTGTATCAGGACTGCTTGTTGTCTTTTTCAGGAGAAAATTGGTTAAGGATTAAGTACAATAGCTTTTCCTCCACAATAGTAAATGAGTCTGTACGTAGAAAACAGCACCCCGATGGGCAATAAACTCTGCCTGTACTAAGGACACAACTACATGCATAGCTTTGGGACTATCCAGGTACATTGCCCAGGAGAGGACAACTATTTCATGGGAATGAGGCAGAGTTGTCATTAAGGACTGCACTAGTACTGCAGGAAGGATAGGATTTTCTCTTGGCTGGCTTTCTTGGGCGTTGGACTAGATTACCTTTAAAGGTTCCTACCAATCCAAAGTATTCTGTTACTCTTTCATTCTTTAGGGATGATTTTGTTGAGAATGTGAAAGAGCACTGAGTGGTGAATCAATGGCAGTTCCTGGTAATAAGATTTCTGTCTCAGACTGCTTTCTTGAAATACTCTGACCTCTGCAATGTAGGAAATTATTTTGTATATAAAATTTATTTTCTAAATATAAAGCAGAACATATATTACAACACTAAAATTACTTCAATTTTAAGTTTAAATTATTGCTAAAGAATTTGTTAGTTTACATCTGTTCAGAAAGGTAATTTGGCACTTTTTTCAAAATAATCATATTTAAAAATCCTTGATATGAGACCGTGATTGTGAGAAGAGAACAGACAGAGATGAAAAAATATACAAAATAAAGATAGTAGAAGTTTTTCTTATACGAAATACATATTCTATCTGCCAGACATTATTTTCCTTTATACTTTACATTTGCACTAGTAATGATGACTTGGTGACTTTTGGAAAACAAGTTTTCAACACATCTTAGTCCATTTCCCTCTGTATGCCAAATTGTCTGGTTAATTCATGTAACTGAGTTTTGGCAGGTCTGATGAAACATGACAGCAATATTTAAAAAAAACCAAAAAACAATCACAACTCTTTCTAAATCTCTTTTAGTTATATTTAATGCTGCAAATAGTCTTGACTGGGAGCCAATGTAGATACTGGAAATGCAGAACCAGCTGATCAGAACATAATTTTGTTGTTCCAGCACCAAAGACCTTTCCTCTTCATTGGTGAGGTAAAGCCATTGCTCAAGCACTTATGAACTTTAATTGTGCATCAGATCTGGGAGTTTAAGGGATACTCTGATATCTTGAAGGTTAATCATCTACTTATGTACTTTCTTTAAATAAAAAGCCTTTCACAACCCTGGTCATCTTTATATAGGAACTTAGAGCACTGTTCTATGCAGGTTAGTAACCTCTCTCTCCAAGAGTTGTAAAAATTGATATTCTAGTTTCTGTCCTTATATGTTAAGGAAAGTTTCTCCCCTGCTTCTGTGTGTTAGTCTTTGTCTTCTGCACTGGAACATGAAGATTTTTATTCTTTTTTTCTTTTTTTTTTGAGGATATGTTCAGCAATGTTGGCGTTTCACATTAGCCATATCAACATGTACTTTGAGTCTTACAAACTTCATGGGCAAAATGCAGTTTTTCAGCAAGGAGCTGGTTATCCATCATATGAAAACAAGTATTTCCTCTCTTTGCAGTGCCCTCAGACAGCACGGAAAATTCCAGAGCTCTTCTCTGGGCAAAGTATAGAAAAACAACACTTCAGTCCTACTCACAGTGTAACTATGTTATTGATCTCTTACTTAAAATTGTGCTTGTTTCCTAAATGACTTACTTATACAGAAATCTTTCTTCTTTCAGCATTTCATTTTCCTGCTCATGAACCTGTAATGTTTTTATTGTCCAGAACTGGACACAATATTCCACCTGAGGACACAGGCATTATTATACCAGCAGTTATATTTTCTACTCCATTACATTTAGCCATCTTTCCCTCTTTGTTCATTGTTTTGTTTTGATGTGCCTGACATTTGTCATCATACTACCTGTTCATTATGGCAGAATGCTGGCTTTCCCTAGGTTCTTGATTTTGTCTAGCTATGCCCTGCCTAAATTGTTTGTACCTGAAAGGATCGTCTTCTGATCACTCTGCACGTAGACTGGAGGGGTGGCATCTGGGTGATCCAAAAATGGATTTTGTGAGTGAATGTGTTTACTTGAACCTTATGTTTTAGTTGTGGCTGGACTATGACTAGGGCAGAAATACGTTTGGTTATTATTGCATTTACTTTGAAGAACCAGGGAATATAAAACCCAGAGACTTAATGAACATGCTACTGGGGCAGTTGTGCTGCTTACACTGACCTTCTATATTCATTATTACTTTTCCTTTATAATATTCTATGGACTCTGTCTCCATTCAGAGCTCAATAATGATGGTTACAGATAGGTAATAGAACATAAAGAACAAATAGTTCTTATTTGTAGCTAAACAGGCAACAAACAAAATTATATGAAATTACAGCTTCATAGATAAGAAATTCAAAGTACATATTCTGAGAAATACATCTGTATTAACACCTCTACAAATACATTTATTTCAGTGCAGTTGTGCATCTAGCTGCCTTTTATACATACAGATGTACACATTGTAGACAGCAGTAACTAGGCATTTCTGATTTAGACTTTGGGAATATACATTATTTTTTTTCCTGCTTTTCTTTTTAATTCTACATTCGTTGTTTTCAATTCCACATTTAAAAAAAGAGATAATAGAAGGAAACTTTTAAATAAAATATAAAAGCTCAAACAGTGAAGCGTGCATTTCCTTCATCTTAATGTTCAAAGCAGGTAACTGGCATTATTTCAAGCTTGCTTTCTCTTATGCTTCTCTCTACACTTACCCTAAGGCAAATGTCAACTACAAGGTTTGCATAATTTGTGCCCTTTGTTCCAGACCCTAGAGGATTTAGATGCTTAAGCTGGGACTTCAGTGGGGCCTGTATGACTAAAACCAAAAATTCAGTCCTCAAAACCATCATAAAATCTGCCAATTATTTTTCAAGGCACCCAGTGCCTGTAGACACCTGTATTATTAACATTAATGCCCCTGACTCATCTCTTTTTGATTCTTCATATGTTTGAAGTGTCCTTAGTCTTATCAAGGTTAGATGATCTGTATTAAGCTGGAGTCTACAAACAAAGTGTTCCTCTTACTGTTTTCTTTTAGGTCTGCTCTGATAGGCACAGTTCTGTGCATCAGCTGTTGCAGGAGGAGGAGGAAGCATCACCTTTTCAGGCTGTGAAGTGATGCCTAAAGGATTTCTCTCAAAATTTCAGAGGCACTTTAAATCACACCTCCCATTTCCCAGAAAAGTACCCAAGGAAAACAGCTAATTACAAGGCAAAGCTAGCAAAAGGAGATGCGGCGTGAAAACATTCTCATTTCTTCCTATGGGAGCAATGGCATATTTCATGGAATAATGTGGATGGTGTGGATTGCAAAAGAAAGAGTGATGTTTTTGAAATGGTGACAGAAACAATCTGAACTCTGCTTCTTGGAGGTAGATTTTGTGTCCATTTTACCTGAAACAGCAATTGGAAAAAACAACAATATAATTACAGGAGCAGGAAACAGGGAATTGAGTCCTCCCTGCCGCTGCTGAACTAGGAGACACCGCTCATTTTCCTCCCTCTTCTCAGTGTTGTGAGCCTTTTATGAAACGTGGGACAGAGTCAACAAGAAGGAGTTGAGTAATCCCTCTTCTGCGAATGGAGTACAGCCTATGTGGTGGTGGCAGTCTCCCAGGGAGGGTTCAGATCCTTTTATTTGGCCACTTTTCAAACATAAGGTTGAACTTCTCTTTCAATTTTCGGAGAATGGGGCTAAGAACTAGATTTATCTAAAAGGATAGGCATGGAAATGCTACAGATGCTGTAGACAGGTACCTGCTTTCCCTGTTCCTCCTCCTCCCACCACTGCCCTCTCTGTTCTGCTTACTCATGTAGATGCTGGAGCCATAGACCCCAATGCAATGCAATGCCAGAGGCAGGTGTGTTACAATGACAGTCTTTAAAAATCAAGATTGAGAAGGCAACCACCTAGAAACAGGCAACAACAACAAAAGCTTTATGGAAAGCAGACTTCACAGCCTCACTTTTCTCTCTTTTCCCTTGATTTTAACATCTCTCTGGTAGTATCAGACAGGTTCTTCTGTCTATCTGGAAGCCAGGAACACTTCTTTTAAAGAACAAAGAATAGGAAATAACTGATTTTATATAAAAAGCTCTCTCAGCATGTGGGAGACCTGGGTTAGATTTCTGCACCAAATACAAGAGATTAAGCTTCTTGCCTGCTGTGCTCTAGAAATCTCTCTTAATCACGAGGCTACAGGTACCTAATTCAGGGCCCTTGATTCTTTTTTGTCACTACAGTGCCCCATGCTGTAGTTTGCTTCTATCACCATGTACTTCTGGGTCTTTACCACTGGCAGCTCCTTATGCTCCACTTCCACACTGTGAGCTCTGCAGTTGTGTTCATGCAACAGGAATACCCCCTCCAACAAGTAGAATTTCAGAATTTCTGAATCACTTCTTTTCAACTTGGTGCTGTAGAGTCAATCAATGGAAGAAAAAAAAAAGGTTATTCATAGCAGAGCTGCTATGAAATAATTCTTTTCTATACCTTGAAAACTCCCAAAAAGAGCAGTCACAGTATCACAGTGGAATCCACTGAAAAAAAAAGACATTTTTTTCTGGAGTGGAAATTATCCCAGTATTTTTTTTATTTTTAAATCCATGACACTTCAAGTGGTTCTGATCATATTTTACTCTATTCCCAAAACCTTAGCCCATCAGTCTCTGAAATGTGAGGGTTTCTGGTTGGTTCTCTTGTCTTTTTATTTTTTAAATGTAAGGAACAAAAAAAAAGGGAACAATATCAAACATGTCTAACCCAATACTAGTCTAAGTCACCCATGTCTGCGCTACTCTGTGTAACTGAAACTGGAAAGTAAATAAGAGGCACTTCTTAAGCTTTTCCACTCAGTTTAATAACAGAGGGACAATTAAATCCTTTGCTAGAGTTACTAATAAGGAAATTTCATTGGGAGTTTTGAAAGAAGAGCAGAAGAACAGGGAAAACCCCTATTAAAATGAAAAGGAGAGCTCCTTAGGATTGGGTGTACCTAAGCGGCTTGGAGGGTCTAATCTGTAATTTCTAAGCAAGGGTTAAGTTTCTAGAAATGATCTAGAGCTAAACTCTCATGAAGTATTTAAGTGTCTAAAATCAGTTGCTAGGAATGGCAGCCAGTAAAAGCTCAGAGAAAGCTTTCTGTCTCTGGCTGGGTATCCCAATCTCAGGAGGAGATATCCCTGTTACACACCACGCATGGGACTAGAGGGCACAGAAGTAGAGATGACAGTGTTGGAACAGTAGCTGCTTAAGACAGACCAGACACTCACTGTACATCTGGGACAAGGTTTTAGCAGCAGGGGACTGCAGGAGTGTCCTTTATGGGAAGAATTCTAGGCTGTCCCACACAGAACACAGCCTCATCAGTCACCAGACCTATGGCAGGGCACAGCTAAGCCCACCAGCCAAAGTAGTGATGCCTCTGGAAAGCTTTTTTATGAAAGGACAGAAAGCTCTGGACAGGCAGAAGAGGAAAGGAAAAACAAGGGTAAAAAACAGCAGAGGTAACACCAAGGAGGAAGTGGTACTTCCAGCACAGGAGAAGATTTTTATTGTCATTTTTTCTAAAAATAGAAAGGTGACAGGACATGAAATTCTTAAAAGATGTCTTACTGGTTATGATAGAAATTCAACAGAAAAGACATCATTTCAGAAGAGAAATGTTGAACTAAGACTTGATTGAAATCTCTGTGGACTATACTGATTAACCCAGAAGAAGCTTTAAAAGCAGTTATTTTCCCCAATTTTACTTAACCTACTGGAAGAATGAAGGGATGTTCTCAGATTCTTAAGACATACAAATATTATTTCTAATTTAGCCAGGAGAAATGATATCTGTCTTAGTAAAAGATTAGTTTATAATCTGTAATGGTTAGTTTAATCTGCCTCTTCTTAATTTATAAGACAAGCTGATAACAGGTCTCTGTCGTCCTTACTGAACATATTTGGACTCTTATATAGTCTTCATAATTTCATCTAACATGAATATTAAATTACATGATGTGTTTTTTAATATATATATTGTACCCAACAGGTAACATATTTCATCAGACTATCCATATATAAATACAGTATTATTAGATGTCCCCTCTCCTTATAACAGATTTATTTTCTTCAACACATTTTTGTCACCAAAGTAGAAAACAAAATGAAGTAACACATTTCAATTGGCACTGACATTTGGCATTGCACTTCAATCTCTCTGTGAATCTGTTATTTTTTTGATTCCTAGGCTCTGTACCTTCTATTTCCCACTTTTATACAATTACATTAATTGGATATTCACTTAGAAACATGATTGTCTGAAGTGAAATTTCCTGTGTTTTTTGTATTTGCTTTGAAGGCAGAGTTTTCCAACCTTACACACAAAAGAACATTACATAGCAGACCTGCTTTCCTCCATCTTTATAGTGGTGTTTGAAGGTTTTCTGTGTTTAATCTCTTGGTAATACTACTGTGCTATCGATTGTGCAGGCTGACCTAATGGAGGATATTTCTGTTTGTTATAGAATCATAAACTTCCAAGAAGGCCCCGCTATTTCAGTTGTTTCACTAAATCTTCCGGTTATACTGCAGCAGATTTTGTTATCTATCATTTTCCCTTTCTTAATATACAGTGGCTCCCCCTTTTCTAACTGCATGTTTCTGAATGTTGCTTCACCCTTTATCAAAGTTAAATCTGGGCAGTCTAACTTTTAAAGTATTAAGTAAATTGTCACCTGTTCCAGGATGTACAGTAACATGTTATCTATTCCGAATGCCTTCCAGCATTCAGTCCTACATTTTACAAAATGGTATTCCGACCTCGTTTACACAGTTTCTATTCCGGAGTCTTTTAATATATTATACATTCCAGGGCCCTGTAATAGTAGAAATAAAAAGTTTCAGGTTTTCACAGACATAAATACCGATTTTTAATATAGAATGTACATAGCATGCTCACTGTCTACCAGTATTCTTGACAGTCTACCTCCATTCTTAATTTCTGGCTATATTTCTAAAATTTAAGCATCTTTTTGCACAAATAAAAAGTCATATATTTTTCTAAGGTGTAATAATAAACATTGGTGAAAGTAAAATATAGAGATCCATTGAAAAATGAGTATTATGTGCATTATTGGACACATTTGAATGTTTTAATACTACTTTTGCATATCATTAACATTGCAAATGGATCCTGATACTTTTTTCCTCAGTTTTCTTTTTGTTTCTTTAGTTTTCTTTTGTTTTCTACAAGGAACATGGCTAGAATCCAACTTCCAAGGCTCATCTCTTTAAGTACTTAGACATAAGTCTGTATGCTCAGTTAAACCCCTAATAAAATATCAGCATTTCCAAGCCTGCCATTTCAGCTCATAAGTAGTTTACAGATCTAAAAGTCCTTCAGATGTTTATTATGCTCCTGAATATTTTTGCAGACCTATGCAGGTGTTAGTGTTGTCTCATAACTAATTAGTTACTTGGAGCCTTTGCTCAAATCTAGAAAAGCAAGTGAGACAAATTAATGGAAAACTGTATTTGATGAGTGAGTCCTAATTCATTGGCTTGCTGGGATCAAGGTTGCTAAATGTTGCTTTCACACCTTTGTTTAGGATACCATATCGGGAGAGTTAATACAATAAATACAGTACAAATATTTCCAGTTAACAGTCTGGGCATCTAAAAAAAAATTGCTCTTGGAAGAGCAGAGAAGTTAGGCTTAGCCTGGCTTAGTTTAAGGGTGCTTAAACTTAAATTGCATTCTATTTCATGGGGTCAGTTGCCAACATATTTTATATCCTAATGATTTAATTTTGAATATCTTCATTAAAGGGCAGATAAAACCCTGGACCTCAACTCTAAATAAAATCAAATTTTATAGCTTTGCTGCTGGTTTTGGTAGGACTAGGTTTATAACCCACATTTTCTAAGCTTGTGATGATAGATTTTTTTCTAGGCCTAGATTTGCTCATTTCTGGTGTTTTCCATTTTCATTTACCAAGTCTGAAAATCCACAGAGGCAGAAAAATTTTTAACAAGAATATTCAAAGTGCCAATTTAGTTCTCACACTCTTAAGGAAATTGCCCTTTTACTTACAATACATGTAGGTCTAAATCCAGAAAGGATCCTTCCCTCCTCATGCTACATCAGAAAGGAAAGCATGCTGGCTGGAAAGCCTCCTTCCTTTCTCGCTCGCTCATGTGTGTATCAAAAACATTCTGACTCAAATAAATTCATCTTAATAGCATGAAGGACAGTTCATACCTAAAAATATTACAGCTTTTGATGGATCTTGGGATACAGATAACTTATTTAAGGCTGAGTTTGAGCATTGCCCCAGTATAGTGCCAAAGGACACCCTCAGCAAATCCAACCAAAAATGAGTACTTAGGAGATGTGCAGCTTTCATGAAGCCTTAGTGACTTGAAGCTCTTGGGCCATATAAATTTGCCTTCTCAAATATCCAGTATTAAGCACCCAAAAGAAAAGAAAGAGCACGTACTTCCCACAGCGTATATTTGAGATATATAGATATGTCACTAACTCCTTCAGAATATCTTTAATTTTGTTTAGATATTTGACTTGAGATCCAGGGTGAGAGGGCAGAAAGGAAGAAATAAAAATTTCTCTGTGTGGATAAACAGAGAATAACTAGTGTTAAACTAAACTAAACTAATCAAGTAAATTGAGTTAAAACAACTAAAATATTAGTAAGCCTTAGGTAAGCCATTAGAAGACTTAAAGCATATTCTTCTAGGTCCACAAGATGTTAACAGGCTGAAAAATAATGCTTATTATACCTTGAAAGCAGTAAAGCAGCTGCCTAAGGTACATTGAACTATTTTATGAACAAGCAAATGCCAGATGGAGGTTCAGACTTTCAAGTGCAACTTGAAAGTACAAATCACTTTATATGTGATTTGCAAACTCAAACAGCTGCACCAGTGGTCCTGCACACAAACATTTTCTATGAACATAGCAGTTAGAAAACTGAATACCCCATTTGCTATCATGCCTCAAATTTATAGTTTAATCATGTCTTCAAAACAAATTAGGCAAATGTGCTTTCTACTGTACATAAGTTTTCACAAAAATGAAGGATGAGCTGCAGTCAGTTTAATCAATATCTTCTTTTTTGATCCTATTTTGCATAAGGTTGGGCTACTTTCAATAGGAACTGCAACTATTCAATGTTACACATGGCAAAGAAGACACCTATGTTCTATTTTAATAGGCGATGGAAGCAGAAGAAAACTAGGGGTGTCCAAGATGTCTTTTTAAACTATTTCTTCAGATCTGTTTTTTGCTTGATTAAGTTTTTACATAGTTAAATTAACTCAGGGTATACGTTATTCATCTACTACATTTATAGGTGCAAAATGGGTGCCAAAATAGAAGACAGGGCTTAGGCAGATAGGGCTCATACACTGTCCTCCAGGAAAAAAAACAAAAGCTCCTGTAATTCTGCTGCAGGTCACTAGGTGGGGAGAGACAAGCCCGGAACAGAGCCTCTCGGGGACATTGATCGCTAACACATCTGGAATAATATAAAACACAATTCTCTCTTCATTCAGAAAGTTCTTGGTGCACAGACAACGCTGCACTTGGCGCAGTCTGCTGGCGTGTGAGTCCAGCCCAAGCCAGTGAGTGATAACCACTGCAAAGAGCGCCTTGCCCCTTCATAGCTCCCACTTCCACAACTCTGCTTGGGAGGAGGAGTACTACGGCTTATTGAGTGCTTCCTCCTAAGTTAGATGCCGTTAGTATTGCGATGATTAAGCTTCTTGTAATTTTACATTATAAATTTTGCGCTAATAAGTTCCTCAAGAATCCAGGTAATAGCTTCTCTTCCCCCTTTTATCCTCCTCTTTATGTTATGGGGTTTTTTTCACTATAGATTTTGAATTTAACATACTTGTTCTATTAAACTGATCCAGCAGGTCTTGAATCACTGACCAGTCACTGGAAAACCTTAGTTAGCCTCATTTTTCTCTTCTTGGTAATTCATTATTTAAGAACTTCACCACCTCTACCCCTTGCCCTTGGCACACAGAATTCTAGTGGAAGCATCTTGAGTTTTATGTGGAAAACGTATTTTACATTAGAAGCCTTAGTGTGAAATAACAAGTGTCACAGCCACTTTCTGTACGCAAATAATGACAGATTTGAAATATCAACTTTTTTTTCCCTCCTTTCACTTCCTCTGGGAAATGCCTTTCTTTTAAGACTTGCTGAAGATAAGCTCTAAGTGGTGTAGTGGTATATCTAGGAAATGAAATAGAGACAAGAGCACTAGTCATGGTGGACAACCTATGGCAGCAATGACTAATTTCTTGTATTCAACCAGACCTCTACATTGCAATGTCTTTATATTATATTTGAAGTTGAAGGTGCGCTGAAGTTCTCTCACCTCCTGTCCCTCATCTCCTCCTAGCCTGACTCTAGCTCTGAACTGATGCTTGTGCCTGGGCACTCTTAGAACTTTGGCCAGCTCTGAAAAAAAAAAGCAAAGCAAGAGCACAAGGACAGCATTCACATCATGGCCGTTTTGGGAATATAAGATTGGCATCTAACTGGCGAGAGGCTGGGCTCTCTCTGCACCCATGGGAAAAAGGATAGTACCTGCCCAGCAGGACCACCCCAGCTCCTGGATTGATCAAGTCTGGAGCATGATTACCTCTGTATCTAGACCTGCTGTTCTTTCTTAACAAGATTTCCATGGGGTTTGGTTTCATCACTATTACCTTTCTGAAGGACATTTCAGAATTATTCAGTGTCCTCCCTGATAGTTTACCAAATCCTTTATGTCAAGTTTAAAATGAGAGGTCTTACTTTTAATAACATGATGTCTCCTCTGTTACTCTGTCAGGGAGGTCTACAGCTCTAGTTAATTCTTTGCTAGAGGCTTTCATACAATACTGTTATTCACAATTATCAGAATAATAAATACTGTATTTTATTTAAAAGTAAAACTCAGCATCTTATGGCTGAAAGTTGACATCAGTAAGATTAAAGTGGAAATAGTGGAAAAAATTGACTAACAGGATAATTAGACATCTGAATATGTTAACAAACAAATTCTGATTTTTTCCTACATTTCTGTTTCTTTTTCTTTCCGTATGTATACTGCTTTCATTTTTTCTCTCCCATGTTTGATTTCCCTCTTCATCAAAGCATCAAAGTCCAATTCTTATTTTGTTTATCATACAAACCAAAATTTACCTAAATTTTTTATGATATGCAGTCCTCTGATTTTCGGGTGCTATTACTCTTACAACTGTCAGCCTCAGTTGTACAAGTTGCACATCTCAATGTCATCAAATTTCAGAAAAAATGTGTTTTGTTCTTTGCAGTTTATAAATACCAGTCTAGTGATTTCCATCGAAAGATCATGAAAAATAATGTAGTGTATACATCTAATCTAATCCTTCAGTGGATCTGACTAAAGTTATACTTGTAGCTTAGCAAGTGATCTAGACAAGTTACCACCTAATCACTTCTCTTCCCATTAGCATTTGGTAAAGGGTTAACACAGAGCAGCAGTAATTATACTAGATTCTGTGCTTGGTGTTGTGTTAAGTTAGAATAGGAAATCATTACAGCTTCCTCATATGCACTGTTACTGTCATTATCTTATTTTTTTCATTTTAGGTAGTATACTCCCTGGCCTCTGCTTTCATGGAAGGCAAACACCTCTCCTTGTTGTTGCATTTGATTTGTGGAAATGAAAGTCTCCCTTAAGACCCCATGAAAGTCATCCTGATGATTTACTCAAGTGGCTCACAAGCAATATCAGCATTTGGATCTTCAGACGTTTGTCAACCATGTCCAGAGAGTTTCTGGGTTTCTTGATTTTCCATGCCACCAAAATCTGGAATGGCACAAGTAGTGCAACAGTTCTCTGTTATGAAGTAGTGATCTTGTTGATATGTTGCAAGACCACTTATGTAGTATTTGAGGCTGATTGAGCTATGAAAATATTTGAAATAAAAAAGAGAGCAGTGAAGAAAACTCCACCTGAAATCTTCTTTCTGGTTTCTTGAAGTGGGAGATACCTATGCAGGGGAGGGAAAATAAAAAGTCTGGCCTTGGCACTAGTCCTTAGGCACCAGTGACCCTTTTCAGAGTGGCTGCTGCCAGACAGCTTCCCTTCTCTTTCCCAGAGACTAAATTAAGAGAGACCATTGCCTACCTTGATGACTTACACTGACTTTGAACTCCCTTAGATGGTATTTGCATTCCTCTGTGCTCACCAGTTGTAAGCTTTATAATGGCTACTGCATTCTTTTGTTCTGCTGTTCTGTGTTTATGAATGCTGAGCAAGTATGGTCTTTTTCCGTGACTTGTGCTTTTACAAACCACAAAGCACCTCGGAAATATCTGACAACTAGCAATAAATAGTCAGAGGAGAATGCAGAGTAACCACATTCAGGACAAAATCTTTCCTCTGAAGCATAGAAAAAAACTTCAATACTTCCAGCTTGTCAGCTGAATAAAAAAATCACATTTTCTATTCAGGTTCATAAACACACAGCTTTGTCTTACAGGTACAATGGCAATTTTTTCAGTCATTTAATTAATTCTGTTGTCTGCTCCAAGGGAATTATTGTTAATGTTTTGTGCTATGACAATGTAAAGAGGATCTAGATAGGTCTGAGTATCCAGAGAGCTAATTTCTATATGCAGCTGTAAAAATATTATTGGTGGCCCTGACTTTCCCCCCCTCCCCAGCCCAGTGGATCTCTCATGTCACTTCTTTATAGTAGTGAGATACAATATTGGGATGAACAAAGTGAATTTTCGCACACCTGCTTGAAATTGAACCCGCCAAGAAATAACTGAATGAAACATCCCAAGAGGAAGCGGCTTGAAAAGACCAGTTTCTTGCCCAGTTATTCTGTTTGTTGTGACAACTTGCATGTCCCTGGAACACATCCAGATAACAAGGAATGCAACTGACATTATTATGCGTGACAGAAAAATATCATGAAGAATAACTTATTTAAAAGTCTTTGGCCTTTATCTGTTGTTCTTTTAATTTACAGATTTTGTATCAGATTCCCTGGCCTAGCCAGTGCCTAAAGGGACTGAGAACCACAGGACTGGAGGGAGAGCAGTGAACAAAGAGAGGAAAAGGGACTACTCTTAGAGAGAAGAGTAAAGAGCACTTGTACAAACTAAACATTAAAAAGCTTTTTTTCTGAGTACAAAACCTTTACGAGAAGATTTCATCATGCCTGTGAGGTCCCAAAACTTTCTCTGAAGTGTCTACTTGCTCTGCACACCACCTAGCTAGAAACTCTTCTCAAAATTGTCCTCACATCTCCTGTAAGTAGCTTCTATCCCCAAGAAGGCTAATCTCGCTTTCTGGGGGCTGCATGGGTACCCTAAGTTGTGGGACAGACACATGGAGTGCCACACTGCAGTTCCTCTGTCCATGCATCATAGTCCCTTCTCCCAGCTAGCTGAGATACATCCTCAGCCTGATACACCTGATGCCTTATGCATAATCTCTATTCAGCCCCTTAGCAACAACCTTTTAGTGACAGTTTTGTGCCCTGCTTGATTTCTTCATGCTGTTTGTAGCCAACACAATGATAACATAGTCGGTGCCACTGCTGGTGTGTGCAAAAATACCACAGGATAGAAAACCAGTCTTCTAAAACCCTTCACAGCACGTGCAGTTCTCTCTGTTAAGCTGCTGATCCCAAACTTTTCATTCATCTGTATCTTCTTCCTTCCCTAACTGTCTTACTTCATAGGCCCAGGAAGGGGGCAAGTGTCCTGTAGAGCACTGCAGTGGCTGGACTCTCATGACACTTCCTTCACAGTGTAGCAGGTGGCTTGTGCTCAAAATACAAGTTTAGTCTGGAAAGGTGAAGGACACCAAGTGAAACTGCATAGCACAACACTACAGATGAGGTCAAGGAAATCCGTCAAGCCTGTGAAAGTAAATCTGCCTGTGAACCTGAGACATTACCTGATTTATATTTCTTATGTTCATTCAGAAAAGCTGCCTCCAAGAAGTAAAATCCACTAAAATATCACTTACAAACTATTTATATATGATAAACCTCATCAAAGTGGGCATATATACTAAATAGAGGGACTTTTAGTAGGAATATAAAGCAGATGTTTTGCTTGTGCAATGTTTTGTTTGGGATGGTTTATTTATAACACACGAGAAGTTTCATGACTGACTATCATTTGCCTTTTATGCCAAAATGTAAGTTGGACTTATTAATTCAGAGATGGCACAAGTCTTCTAAGAAATGAAGTCAAATTGAACATTCCACCTCCCTCAAATGAAGTTTCAGATTTGGGTTGTGGGTTGATAAGTCCTGTTTTCGGTAGAAAAGAGCCAAGAAGAAAGGAGCAAGCTGGAATGTTTTTGAAATGTGTGGTCACTTGATTGTGGTCCCAGTTATTGCAAAATGAGAGCCTGAAACCCTGAAACTTCCTTCCCAATGGAGAATGCGTTTATGGTCTGCATGTCTGCAAATAAATTTGGTTAAATTTCCTTCCATCTGTGTTCTCCAAATGACTGACTATAATTTGGAAGTTCAGAACTCACCAGAGAAATAAAATTGTGGAAGGAAGTTAGGGCCATAACTGTCCAGCTGAATCTGCAAGGCAATATAGGAGCTACAGGCACTGAGGCAACAGATTTTCATGCAGCTGCCAGCTCTGTAAGTGGACATAAGGAGCTGTGCCAAGGAGCACACCAGCCTTTACTAAGGTCCCTGGCTCAGCCTCCTGCTACAGGCGGGTGCTACATTGGTGGCCAGATGCGAGCTCTGGGAAGTCAGAACCTGCTCAGCTGTAGCCAAACAGTCCTGCAGCAGCAGGCACCATCCCACATGCTTCCACTCTGCCTTTGGCACTAGCAACAGTGACCAACCCTCAGCTTCCAATGCTTTGGCAGAAGCTATGCATATCTTTATGCCCATGGCAGTCTGTTGCTCCAGGCCACTGCCAGTCTATTTGATACATATATATGTGTGATTTTGTGTGTATATGTCTGTTAGTGTTTTGAATATGAAATGAAATAAAACTCAACCTGAATGCTAACAAAAATTTAATCAATGAACAATTCTAGCAAAGATTTTCACCTCTATACTGTTGTGTAATGAACTTATATCATCCACACATAATTGAATTTGCCCTCTATTTTCAAAACTACACAAAAGTCAAACCAGTCTTGTTTATTTTTATTTTTTCTCCTTATCAGCATTAACATAAGCAAAACTGTCAATGACTGCAGTGCCATTAGTTTTTCCTGTTCAGGCAAGAAGTGAAGGTTAGACATGGAAACAAACTTCAGACACCCTAAAGCACATCTGGTCAGTACATATACCTGATATTTCATCTCTGCACATCCTCGAAATTTATCCTGCATAGTCTGACTGATTATCTGCTTGCTTACTTGTTTCTTCTGTGGCAGCATTTGAAAGAGTGGGATTATTAAGGTGCAAAACACTTTTGCTAACTGTTTGTGTTTGTAATGGAAATTACTCTGATATTTTTCCTCCCTATGCTTAAAAAAAAAATAATACAAACGTAAGTTAAAAAAAAAATCAACAATTAAGCATTCCAGAGCCTAAGAAATAACTAGAGAGAAAGCCACGGGGTCAGCATGTCATTTATAGTGGCAAATTACTCCTAGCCATTTCTAAACGAAAGATGACATACTTGAGTAAAAAAAAGCAACAAACAGTTAAACATTGGAAAGCATGATCACAGTCATATGAGAATGAATGATTGGATTGGCAAGGAAAGATCTTGAAGACAATATCAACAGAATCTTTTAGCAAATATTTAGTGGTGACTCTAAAGAAAGCACATTCCTAAAAAAAAACCCAAATAATCCTTGAGAAACAGGTTACTTTAAACAGTTCTGTGAAATATTCTATTGCTTTCATCTGCCATTCATCTGTTTTCATTAAGTTCTTACAATGTTAATTTCCCACAGAAGGGAAACTGAAGTTAGTCTTCATATTTGATTTAATTCACAGAAAGTATTGATTGTTATGCTAGATAATGTCTCTTTAATCAATGTGTTGTGTGTATTTGGCTAGCTTGTGTAATAATTTCCTATTGTTTTGGAGATTGGTGGCTCCCCTTGACATGGCATGTGTTCGAAGCTCTTCTCTGCAATTTACTTCCTCTTGCGAGTTCTGACACTTTCACACTGTAGTCAATCATTTGGAGCACACAGATGGAGGAGCTTAATCAATCTGAATTCAGGTAATACAGTCCATAATGTGAAGTCCATCGGGTAAGGAAAAAAGATCATGATTTCAGCATTTTGTTGTATCAGAGTGGAGACCATAACTTAGTGACCAACCATTCACATAACCATAAGATCATTGAATGACAGAAAAGTTTAGGCCAAAAAGAGAGGTTAAAAATTTTAACATTTGCTCAAAGCCAGTTTAACATCAAAGTAAGAGGAGGGGATTCATGGTCATGGCTGGAGTCTAAGCCATCCTGCCATGACTGGACCTGTGTGAAAAAAAGGAAGGAACATGGGCTAAAATGTATGGTGAGGTAGTAAGATGCTTGCACATTATCTCAGAAACTGGAGATTACGTCTAGGGCACTCTAACTCCTTGTGCTTGCTGTTTTCCTTACTAGCAGCTCCGTTTGTTCTCTGCTCCAGTACCCAGTTTATAACTTTGTCCAGTCACCTGCTGCGTGATATGGAAACTCTAGAGGATGTCTTTGTTACTTGGCACTCAGGTTATGGAAATTACCTTCTGCTTGGTGGGTTATCTTCCTTGGAGTCAAAGTTTTCAAATATGTTTAGACTTGATGTTTTATTATCAGCATCTCACTAATAAAACTATTTTTTAAAGATAACATTTCAGTTTACTAGCATTTTAGACATTCCAGTATTTCTCCTACCATCTATTTCTAATCTAACAATGTAATTCTGGTTCATTTTCTCGCTCCTTTCGTATTGTTGTTAGAATATTCTATAAAGAGGGTCATCGATCAGAAATTCCAAGGTCCACGAGTATATCATGAATCCGATCCTTCTTCTTCCTTATCTAGAAATTGGGCCTATCTTTTAAAATCCCTTAAATGAGTGATCTTGTTTATTTGTACACATGAAGAATGAGGAAAAACTTCGAATTTAACTGCAAAATTATGTTTGCAGTAGGTCACTTTGTCAAACATGGCACAGCCCACAAAAATATTTCATTGCAGACTGATTGTCTTCTTTTAGTTCTCCAAGGTAGTGCTCCAAGTTAGTAACTTTAAAAAGCAGTTAATTTTATCCCAATATATGTAGGAGGACACACTTCTCTTTTATCTCCCTAGATCAGCTAAAACATGACAACTGTCCAGCAGAGGTCCAAAACATTTTCAAGCTATTTTTATGATGACCACATAATACTACTGAATTTAGATAACTGGGGACAGTCTTCACCTAGAACACTGATATTTTTGGATACCTACCGAGGGTTTTTATTCTCGCCTTTACTGTTGAAGCATTCACTAGATTTAGAAACAAAGACAAATTTTTTTGGAAATAAGGACCAGAAGTAAGGACTCCAGAAAGCTGCCTGTCTCACTCTCTGCCTATGACTCTTACATTGATGCCTGTCCTGTAACATAGTGTTGAAAAGGTTAACCTAGCCTTAGACAGCTACATTTTTTAGCCTGATAGATAGGAAATATTTGTGGTAGCAGTGGTTATAAACCAGTAAAGCTGGGAAAATCAAGTCTCCCACTCAGCTGAATGTGAAAACTGTCACGTGTTAAAGCTCTACCCCCTCCTCTCTGAATAAAATATTCCAATACAGATTTTAATGGAAATTGAAGGTTATCTTCCAGGAAGGGCAGGTTCTGACCATGAATGGGGGCAGCAAATGACTCTGGCTCAGCTATTAAGTTCCAGAGAGGAAAAATAAATTTATGTAATACCTGTGTTCAGCATTACGTGTTAAATACCTCTACTGACCTTTCTAGACAGGTTAAAGGCTTTTCAGCTTCTCTCTCGGGAATCTAGCCATTTTCATGCTTATATAGGATATGTGATTTGTAAGCTTGAATTCAAATCCAGGAAACAGACCCAGAGAAATGTATGAATTTATTTTATTTTATTTTATTTTATTTTATTTTATTTTATTTTATTTTATTTTATTTTATTTTATTTTATTTTATTTTATTTTATTTTATTTTATTTTATTTTATTTTATTTTATTTTATTTTATTTTATTCTATTTTATTCTATTTTATTTTATTTAAAATGCATTCCATTATCTTCATGCTCTTTCTGGTCTCTCTGGAAACTTAGCTCTTGTTGAGATCTATTTCCATTTTTCCTCATATTTATTACCGAAGGTCTGGACCTTTATTGTATCACCTGCACAATTTACCTGCACGGTATTAGCTATCATACATAATAAGTGCTTTGCAATGGTTTTTTTCAGCCTAGAACCAGATTAATAGTTTTTATTCCTAACCTCAGAAAGTATTTTGAGAACAATCAACAGCCTCATAGTTAAAACACCATGTTGACACAATTAAATCTAAAAAATTATAATTCATACTGTAGATAGGATCTCTAATTTAAAAAGATGACACAACCAATTATTCTCTCCTTCTTTACAGACCATTCATTGCAACCTTGTGTGTTGCTTCCTGCTGCAGTAAACAGAAGTCTTCTAAAAAAAGTCCTTCCCCTCTGGCTCAATATCTAACTGGAACTTTCCCAATAAGTTTAAGTTCTTTCCCAATAGACCACACAGGTACAATCAATGAAGATAGACTTCCTAGCCATCTCCCTACCTACCTGGTGTTTTCCTTCTAACTGTTCTTATTTCACAAAAATCATCCTTTTTCTGATAGCTTTTTTTTAATACATAATAAGGACAGTGATTTAACTTACTAATTATTCTCCTTTGGCTTTTAAACAGCTCTAGTGTGTTCATAGCAAGGATATTTTTTTCTAGATAGGAGTAGATGAGGGAGAATAACGATATCACATCTTATCGCTAATGGATTTGTTAGTTTTACGAGGTTCCCAGCACTAGGAGGAAATGGTTTTAATGAGGAAACAAGCTATACAATATCAGATAAAATGTTTTGTTAAGAATGAATACTGTTATTCAGATACTGTTCCTGGATAACTTGGTTGAAAAGAAGAACTTACTGTCTGGTGACTCAGTAAACCTAAAATCAGCAGTTTGGCGGACATGAAGACTTTCAGCCTTTTTTCCTAGCTTGCCTGGTTGAAGTTAGCCAGCTTGTTTTGATATCAGTGTCTTCCAGCGTGCTTTGTTTCTGAACATTGATAATGTGAGATTTCCATTTTTTCTTTTCCTATCCTCCTTTTCTAGCCAAAGAAAATCTTTCAACTGTTTCTCAAAACTGAAAAGAAAATACACTTTACCTTAATTTCTTGTTACATTTTATGTTTTTGTTGAAAAGCTATCTTAGCTTGAAGACGTAGGTGTGTGAAACTAAGAAACCATGGAAAGTCTCACCAAAATAAAGTTTTCTAGGGTGGGGAGGGAGAAGGAAGGATGCTTAAATCCTCAGGGCAAGACATGATGCAGGAACCTGCCAAAGGATCTTCTTGAGAACGCACTGATGGCACCCTGCAGAGGTGAAAAGGATTTCATACGCCCACTTTGGTGATTTCTCCCTCAGGACAGATTTGCTTCACTACAAAAATGAAAGTACAGGTGATTCTCACTTTGCTTTTGTAGATGGTGGGGAGGAGTCAATAACATCTCCTTTCAGGAAAACAGAAAAAGTAAAAGGACTAAGGGGATTTGTTTCTAGATGTGTGAAAGCAAACATTCAGTTTACGGTTTATCTTGCATGTGAGGAAGGTCTGACGGTTAGGAAGGACTGTGAAAACTGAATCTTTGATAACACCTAGGTAACATCTCACCACTGATGCTCATAGCAGGAGATCTATGGATCTAGACTGTGGAAAAGTTATTAATTTTTCTTTCCTTTCCTCAGCGCTATGGAACTAATTTGAGTTTATGGGATGTAATAGTGGGACTCGTCTTTGAAGTATAATGTCTCATGTAACAGCTTCTCAGAGTGCAGAAGATAAGTTAGTGGACTCTTGCATGGTAGTTTTTGCTTACCGAGATGATAGGTGATTTCCAAGTTATCAAGGTGAAAATATGTTCCTGATATGTTTTTTCAGGGATGTTCTACCATAAGACTATCCTCTATATAAGTTCTACTGAAGCCTGACTTCCTTCTACAAACAGGCAGCACTACTGGAGGCTACTTGTTTTTGGTTTGGTTTGATTTGGTTTTCAGAAATAAGAAAAAAAGAACAGATTCTGTGAATCTGTATCTGCATTGTTTGGTACCAACTGGTGGAGCCTAGTATCACTGGTTAGTCTGCCATCATAAATAAAAGGACAAAATGAATTTTGAAACTATTGATTTCGGTGATCTTAAATGACCTTTTTTCTTAACAAATGGAAAAATATGTCAACTATATCTTTCTCAGTCTACTCTGTACTGGTCTTGTAGTCATCAACAGAACTTCATGGGTATCATATCATTGATGAAGGATAGTAATGGAGGACAACAGTCAGTAGAAACCACCTTCATCCTGATATTTTCTGCCATTTTCTGTAATATTTAGATAACTGACAGTATTAATATAATTCTCACTTTCTATCCAGATCAGAAACTAGAATGAGAAGCTTCTAATATATCTGATCGTATCCTATTCTAACTTAAAGTTATCAGTTATTTAAAAAAGATCATCACATTCCAGTTTTTAAGCAGAAAAAAAATCAACAAAGAATTGGCTTCCTAGTCCAGGAGTGTTGGCATTTGTCTATAAATTTTTCCTTGAGTAGCAGTCACAATTAATAAGCCCGTCAACTTTCACTATTGCTGCTAAACTCAATTTGCACTTGTCAGGTGCTTTTTGGAAATAGAGGAAGATTGGCTGAAATTCTAGAAAATTCCATCTGGCCTTTTATTGCTCTATAGAAAAAACAGCACATAATACATCTTCACCGTGTCATCCAGTGCAAATATGATCACTCAAGACTACAGCCTTTCTGGTTTAGCACAGGAGAAAAAGCTTGACTCTGAACTTAAAACAACCTGGCATATGACGCCGTTCATCACCACTAAAGGTGGTTGTTTGAAGTGTTACCATTCTGTAATACAAATCTTGCAGGAAGGGGAAATGTATTCTCTCAACTCTGGCAATAGTTTATAATAAGAGTAAAGTTTGTTAAATGTGGTCTGTCTTCTATTGCACAATTAGAAGGAGGAAGCGCCAGGTTTTATAAAACACCTTAACCTTCTGTTTACACCATGTAACAGTTCTAGCTGGCAGGAACAGATTCCACAGTTCCACAAATAGAATGCTTCTGCTCCCAACAGATAAGAAAATGCTGTGCACAATGCATTGATTTTCCTTCTAGTACAACACAATAATGACGCTGAAATTGTAATGACATTAGCAGTTATTTAGTATGGATATAGATGAAGTGTGCATCATTTTGTTTTTACAGAGAAAATTACAAGAAGGCTTTGTATATTATTTCATACACACACAGACAACTACTTTGACTTTTTTGAAAAAAATATTTTTATCCTTTACACTTAGTTTCTGTTCTTTTCCTTTCCATCCACAATGTCTAGTTATATTTGAATTATTTTTGGATATTGTCCCAGATGCTACAGGTTGCTGTGGTAATTTATCAATAACATAAATTCACTAACCATAAAATTGGGTTCCATGTTTCAAAATGTTTTCTGTGACCTTCATGCCCGTATTGTGACCCTTTTTCATAAGCAGTGGTTAACATCATCAAGTCCACCTGTGCTGTCAGGAGATTAACTCTTCCCGTTTTGTACTGGGAAGAAAAAAGCAGAAGCAGCAAGTAATATGTGTTTTGCTTCATGTGTATTGAAAGAGCTGGATAATATGATATCCTAACTAATAACAAGAATCTTAACAGTTTTCCAAAATAGTCTGTTCAGTAATTTGCTATTAATGTTGTGAATTACTCTTCCTGGCTATGTTTACTTAGTATGCTTAATGGTTTTGTCCTTATAATTCTCCCTGTTTCACTTAAGCTAATAGCTAAGAATTTCCTGTTAGCCTGATGTTCTTCCTCATCATAAAACAAAGTTGCTGACTGATGCTCTATAATGTACAATGCTCAGTTCTTGCAGTTCAATTTGACCCAGTGGGATTAGAACTTTTTTGCTTGGGTGGTGTTTATGGACAACAACAAATGATAAAAACCTCTATGGTCAAGGATCTCTAATCTTTCAACGTGTTACAAAGCACTTTAGAGGACAGCAGGTAATACAGCACTGCGTTTAGCTTTTCCCTTTTCCAAGAAGGATTTCTGGTTTCTTTTAGACTGAGACACAACCCTAATGTGTGGTCTTGGAACTAAGGCAATCACTCTAATACGTATGAAACCAATTCATATGGATGGGAAGAAAATATACCTCAGTTAATCAAAGTTCTTCAACTCACTATTCACACAAGAATGTGGCATTTATTTACAAATTCTGTGGTACCTTGTCAGATGGTCTTTAATTGGCTTTCCTACTGTTTAATGGAGAAGTCATTGCCAAAATTAGTTTAATTTTCTTCCAAGTTTTCGGTTCTTTGATATTGATACAGCTGTAATCTTTTCTTGGCATTGTTTTGCATTGTTTTGATAGGTCAATTAAATCATCATTACCAATTTCAAAATGTCTTTACCAACTAAATAATTGTACAGACTGAGGTCTGGGAGTAGTAGTATTTTATCAGCTGGTTGATCAGCAAGAAATCTGACAGCTGGCGTGCAGCGTTTAGTACAGTAATTATCACTCTTGACAAATTTCTATAGAGAACTAAAAGTCTATGTCAGATATTGAAGCTCCCTCGCCCTTCCACCAACCTCTCACCAAACTTTGAGTGTGACAGAAACATGGATGTTAACAACAACAAATTCTTTACAGCAAAGAAAGAAACGTGACTCCTTGCTCAGAAGACGAAAACATTAAGCTGTTGTAACTTTGTTTTAAAGCTTGTTTGAAACTCCCAGAGAAACTGTTCTTTCTGATTTCTTTCCTCGTCCTTGCTTTTTTGTCTCCTTGAAGATCCTCTTTGTGAATACTTGGGTTGCTGGTTCCAATTTTCCTTTTCAGAGAAGTAAATTCAATGGACCTTCATTGTCCTGTCTTAAAAAAATTGGTTCCTACAAACATCTAGCTCTTACATCAGGTAGCATGTAAACTTTCTCCCCTGTTCATCAGTGTTACCAGTTCCTTCTGTAAAACTGCAAGGTAAGTGGCTCAGTATGATAGAGGTATTGCATATTTTGGAATGCCTTCTTGGTATTCATACTTCACATGTCGATGAATACCTTTCAAGTAGCAAGAATATTGGAACCCCTCCTCTTTTTGGTGGGAAAATCTATATGAAGGTTAATGACATTAAGGAGATCCCACCTCTATATACAATCAGTTATCTCATTTCCAAATGGATATTAATTTTTTAACTGACATTTTTGTTGGTATTCCTGGGGTATAAGCAGGTTCGCCATAAGAGAAATGAAACAAATGCCCAGACTGCTTGTGGTGATAAATCCTTCAGTTGGGTGGATAAAACTTATTCAGAATGGCAGAAAGGCAGGGATGACATTAAAACTGTAATGATTCCATCTCTGCTCCTGATCCGATATTAAGATTCAGACTAGATGGGTACAAGTCATTCAGGCAAGGTAGGATATCTCTGCTGTTCCTCAGGTTAATTTTTTGGGGGGACTTTGTCTTGCCCACTTGGTGGTTTGTGGTTATAAAATTCTCCATAAATTATACACGTCTTTTAATTTCTCCAGACACTGCCTCAATAACCAGTCTCATTCCCACCTGTATTTTATAAACAACTTCATAAGGTCAAACTACTTCTTCAGTCCCTGTCTGCTCCACAAGCCACAATTGCTGACAGACATAGTGGTTTTGGACTACTCTCTGTATTAAAACTGTTCAGAAATAGGCCTCTGACTAAAAGTAATAACAATCTATTTCTTCGTTATATCCACAGATTCAGGTTGGGTGTCTTAAGGTTATTTGACTGACAATACAGAATTAGGAAAAAACTGCACTAAACATAAAATACAGAAAAATGCAGTGTTTTAGAAATACTCCTTTCTGGGACAGAAGACACTAAAATAAACTTTATTTACATATTAGTAAACCAAATATTCAATTCATATTAAATTTTGGAGTTAAAGTCGTAGTTAATTAATCATGAATGTCTGTTGGTCAAGCAACGATGATGCTAGCAAATCACACCAAACACTATGAAGACCAAATAATTCTCTTCAACAATAAAATAATTTATTTGTATTCCTTGTGTGCAAATAAAATTATATTAATGACATTCAGGTTTGCATAAAATAAGTACTGACTACTCACAATCCAATAAAAAATTGTGTTCTTGCTTAATCAGTCACTGGGGGGGGGAGTTTACCATTGTTCTGTCACTTCAGTAAATTTGCGATTTATTAAAAATAGCTTGAGATTAGTAAATGACAACTCTTACTCTAATTAAGTTCTTCACAGCACCAGTAATAGCTTCAAAACTTTCCATAGTTAAAAGTATAATGGATATAACCAGGTACACATAGCAGCTGGAGTTCATTCCCAGCCTGCTGTTGGTGACAGTCATTGCAAATATTAGAGTATCGGAGTAACAGAGCTTTTTGGGGGGTGTTTGGTGCAATAACATTATTCTAAGCCCCAGAAACATTTGTGGCTAGTCCTTGTATAGGAATAGTTAAAAGCCCAGCATCTTTTACAAAGTGTGAAAATGGTATCTGATGGCTTATTACTAACCTAAGAATAGCATGTCCAACAGGATGTACCATAATCACCTCTCTGCCAGTTTGCCAAGGAAAAGAGCTAAACTTGAAAGGTTCTTTCTGGTCAAAGGTCATGTTTGCTGTTGAGTTTTCTACCTACTTAAAAGTGTGTCATTTACTGAAGGACCATATGTTCTGCCAAACTTCTGTGTTTGAAGACTTTTGTTGTTTGCAGCATATATGACATCTTCCCAGAAGAAACTCTGCTGGCAGCTTTGTGCAGTTCCTCTCTGTGACTTGTAATGCGTCTTTTAAGAAAAGAAAATCTCCTTTGAATAAACATCTATAAAACATGCTTGTAGTTGTAAAACAACATATTCTGCCTCCTTATTGGCTGACTTTAATACTGTATAGTTATTTATGGCACAGATTGAAAGTATAAATGTCTCTTCATTAATCTATGACTCAGGCTTAATGAGTGCTGAGATTTGGAGTTTGGGGACCATTAATGCAGTTCTACCATTTACCCAGCTCTGTGACAACACTACCAGTTGAACATAACCTTGTAAATGAACAGTATCCTTGCCATCTATTAATTGCCTGCTGGGAGTGAAATGCCATTTAGCTTCAATCAGTGTAAATTTTTGTACACATATTTCTCAACCATTAATAACTGCTCCCAGAATTCACAGTCTTTCAGCATCAGAGTTATGGCCCCAGGATAGGATTATTATTTCTTTTTTGGTGTCACATTTTAATAGGGAATAAGGAGAAATGTATTTGTGTTGAACTCCAACCAGCAAATTCCCTCTGGTCTGGACAGATAATACTGTTGTCAGTGGCTAAAGACAACATTACTATACCTTGAAAATGAAATATTTAGAAAGTGGTTTGGAGGAGAAGAGAATAAAAAGATGTCTAATGACTTTTTTAATTATCTTTCTTAAGCATGATTAGAAACTTGCCAAAGCCTTTTGCTAAATAGAGTAATATTAAAAATGAAGTAGAAAGGTTTTGATTTCATAGATGCATAGAGAAGTGTAAGCTGTTTGGAAAAAAAGGATACAATTAAATGTATTTATTTAAAGGAAATATAAAGAAGACTCTGTGACTTTCAACAACTTTTTGGGTCTGCCGAATCTTTCACTACCAATTATACTGACTACAAAAGTAAGAGTAAGAAATATGTACAATAATAATACTTTGCATATTAAATTTGTATAGGGTTTTTTGTGCGTATTTTTTGAGATCTCGGAGGATATATGAAATATATCACTGAGAAGTATCCTTGAAAAGCAAAAATTTAGTGGGTATAGACTGGATATTTTTGCAACATCTCCTTTTAGCTTCCTCCTTCACACCTTTAACTCTTGCACAGTGTTTGCTTCTTACCAGGCTGCTCCCGCAATCACCTGTCACCCTGTGAAAAGCACAGTATGTATCTCTAGTTACTTAGCATCCTCTGAATAACCCTGGTAATTTTGCATTTTGTGAGAGGTTGGGTGACTACATTTTGGGCTGTAACTTCTAAGGCATGGAGGTTTGTAGGTAATCTGCCCAAACAGTAGAAATATCAAGTAGCAGGATTGGGAAGTAGTCACGTATCCTGAGATTAAGTGCAATGATTTAAACTCTGAGATGTGGTATCCCCATTGGACCAGAATAAATACAATGAGGTAGTGAGGCTGCCTTCTGTTTAAACTAGCCTGTTTCATTTCCCAGTTAAATGAACTGAGTTCTAGTCTTTTCATTTCAGCAAGGACAAATTTCAGCTGAGAAATTGTTTTGAACTTCTATGGATTGTCCTCCATAGAAGAACACTCACTAAAGTCAGAAAGTTTTGTGAGCTGGCCTTTAAAATGAGATTAAAAGAACTCTAAAAGGCTACCTTGTCCCTTTGCTGTGTGAAAGGCTACTGCTAAATTCTGTAGAAGCACAGGAGGTGAGTGAGGAAAGGATACCTGATTCTCATTATTCTGTTTTGTTATTTTGTACTGTTTTGTAAGAGATTCTAGAAAACCCTCAGTTAGGGGTCTTTAAACTGAAAACGTCCCTTTGTGATTGTACTTAAGAGGATTTAAAATTGGATCGTTGTGAAGGTACAAGTATGACACACATTTTTGTAGGTGTCTTGATACAAGTCATAAACTGGAAAAAGGACCTCAAGACAGAGTAAAAAACATATAATGTTTTACTGCAGCAAGAGAAACTCATGTAAAATTGGTTTGGCTAAGAATTCATATCACTACTAGGCAATGGTTGTAGGAGAATGTTTCCTTAAGAAAGAGTCTTCCTCTAAAATTAGAGAAGGTAGACCAATATAAGAGAGTTGCCTTGGGGCTTAAGGGGTGTTACTAAGCAGATATGCGCACGGAAAACAGTAAAACACTAGTAAAGGAGATATTTCTTCTGTAACATATGCAACAAAAATAAGAAAATTTTTGGTGAGCCAAAGACAACTGGAGAAAATTGTGACATAAACATTAGACTGCAATGAGAACAGCACAGAAAATGCTGTAGAAGGTCACTAGTTGCAAGTGTTTTCACTTGATAATTTATAAGAATAGTGCTAATGGGCACAGCATCAAAGAAACAAGGTTGTCTTTCTGTTTTAGGAGTTCAGTCAATTTCCCAGAGCCTTGGTTTTTCATCTTTTTGGAATCACTGACTCCTGTCATTGGAAAATGACAGCTTCATCTGCTGTGTAGAAGCATTACCACCCATAGATAAACACCAGCTTCAGCAAATAGCTTTCAAGACTTCTTTATTCTAAAGACAGGGCTCTTTTTCGTGTAAAACAGGTCCATTAAAATAGTAAGATGTGATTTTCAAAACCAAAGAAACATGTGACACTTCATAGGCAATGTTCTATGACTACCATAAAGGTTTTTTTCCCACGTGCACATATCTGTTCCAGATGAAGAGCCTACATTTAGTCATATAGTAGCCATTTTAAAAAATAATTAAAAAAAAGTCCTTGACATCATGTAGTAGTAATAGTTCTGTGTTTCTTTGGGTAGTGCATAGTTCTGGGCATGGAAGACTTGATGTCCAGTTGATTTGATGTTGGAGAGATAAGAGCTGAGCCAGGGGCAAAAGTAGACAAAACAGTAAGAACTGAATGGAGAGGATGCAAAGATCCATAATGAATTCCTGAGCCCTGCAGCAGACACCTCTGTTGGCACTTGTGTTTGGCCTCATCCAGTGAGTCTATTAAAAGCCAGCATACTCATTTTAAGAGAGGGAACTAAACCGTTACCTCCCTCACCTGCACTTAGCAGAGTAACATCAACCAGAAATCTACAAGGTGTAGATGGAGGATTAACTGTCCTTGCTGCAAAATGAAGTCTTACTGGATTAAACAACCGTGCTTTAGTTCATATCAGAGAAGAAGCTTTCTCCTAATCCTTGTGTAAGGCAGTTTTGATTACTGAGTGGCAATAGGATGTTCAGCTGTATATACTGTAGTATTTACTGTGAATATTTACTACCTAACAGTACTATTGCTGCACAGAAAAAAATAGAAACATCATAAGTGATACAGGACAAGCTGGGACAGTGCCAACTAAGGTCAGGAATCAAGGGCTGCATTACTTAGAGAAACAAAGATATTTTCTCTTTCTTTGCTCAGTGAGAATATTTTCAGGGATAATACTCAGGGACAGTTTGGACAGAGTGGGACAAGGAGAACCGTGCAAGCCTGCTCTCATCTATTTTAGGAATAATCCCCTGCAGCAACCCCTTACTTGTTGCTCCCTTGTAACATTCTCCTGCCCTTCCTTCCTCTGCAACAGCAACCTACTGTTCTCATCATCCATGCCAGCATGTCCACCCCACCTTTATATATTTACCTTGGTGGTGGATGATTCAGATGAGCTTTTGCAGTGACGGTGTTTCAGATGATGATAAATTGCTAAATTACCGCCCATGTTAATGGAAGATTAGACGAATCACAAGTAAATTGAAGTATTTAGCTTAGGAGAAATATTTAGCCTAACTTTTGACTAACTTACCATAAAAAAGAACATGCAACCAGACCCTTCATTTAGTTACAAATTATTTATTCTCCTTTTGACTCATACTAATATAGTTATCATAATTTATTTTCAACATATGAGCTACACTGAATTAGTCCTAAAATTGTATAGAAAAAGAACAAAAAAAAACCAGTTGCATTCTGACAGACAAAGAGAAGATGGGAATAGTTGCTCTATAAAGGATTCAAAATCTCAGGAAGACATTTTGAGCTTCCATATACTGTGGAAGAGACAGGACTCTCAATTTTGTCAAATTTCTTAAGAAGGAAACAAGCTGTTGAATTGGAGTATGAGCGCTCCTCCAGGCTAGATTATACTGCTAGTTATTTTTTGTTGTTAGTTAAACAAATGACTTATCTAAAAATGTGTTTCTGTCATTGTCATATTGTTCCTGACCAACAGAAAAGATATCCCAAAAAACCTTGGTACTTGAAACCACATTGCAGTTAAGCAATGATTTACAAGTCTTAACCATAGGAAATACAATTCTCTCTCTTGAAAAGTAGTAATTTCATGCAAGGTCCACTTTGTTTATGGATATGAAAAAATGACTATTTGTGCCTAATTAAAATATTAATATAGCCATCACATATTCATTAGCAAACCAGCGTAACTTTTATTGGTACTAGAATAAATTAATTTCATTGTTCATCCAAGATATTCCTTAGATGAAAAATATTTTTATTATGTCTTACTTAAGTTATAAAATGTCAGTCTTATAATTTATTTATTTTACATATACTACAGAACACATAAAGAAAGTGCCTCATTTCTTAGAGTTGCAGCATCATAGAATCATTTAGGTTGAAAGATCATCGAGTCCAACAATTAACCTAACACTACCAAGTCCACATCCCTAAGCACCATGCCTACATGTCTTTTGAATAACTCTGGGGTGGACAACGTGATCAGTTTCACTTCCAATTAACATCTATTACTCTTCTTGACTCCTTGCCCTCCCTGTCCACACACACTCTAAAATAAGTGACATCCTGATGGTTTTGTTCAAACATATATTTACTGAAAGATATTGAGTTTCATCCATTGAATATGCTGGCTGTGGGCTATCAGAACAATCTGTATTTCTTTAATCCCAAAGTATCTCTCTCATTTGCTATAACTTGGTGTATTTTTCTGGCCCCTTACTTTTAGTCTGTTAAAAACACATCTGTTTCATTTGGACACTAGTCAAGTAAAGCCCCAAGGTAGTTGTTCTACTGGCCAATTGATAAAATTTGCCAAATGAATAGCATATAACAGTAATGACTATTATATAACAGTAATGTTATATAATTTACATAAAATTATCATTGGAAGAATGTTTGGAGTTGATTTAGAAACCTCCCTTAGTAAGTATCTATTTTGTCTCCAGCACCTCTGAGAACGAAATAACAGTCAAAAAAGGAGCAGCTAAGACAGAAGTTAGTCAGGACACGATAGAGGATCTTCTGCATGGTGGATTTCCTTCTTGAGGAGAATTACTGTAAACATGACAGAGGCACTAATTATACTGAAACATCCATTACAAAACAACTGTTTAAACATTATTTGCTGATATGGCACGAGGACTTGTTGCAACACACTGACATCTGCGGATATTTAAACATATTTGATTTGCTGAGCTAGCACGAGAACTAGTTACAATGCTTTTTGACATCTGTAGATATTTAAATGTGCCTGTGTTTATAAGTCTTTGCTTGTACACTTAACAAAAAACAATCATTGAATTGGTTGACAAAGCAAATTTAAGAAGACAGTGAGACAGTTTCAGTGGCAGAGATTTAGTACGCCATAACTGAATTTGTCATGAAAACATCAATTTCCATATTAGTTACAATTATTTTTAAATTTTACCTAATATTGAAATTGGAATACAAGAGTAGTATGTGCAGAAGATCTCTAACTAAGAAACATCTCCTCTAACTTAGACATATGGCTGGGTTTTAGAGAATCAGTCCTTATCGCTCACTTCATTTCCCAAGCTCTACTGCAACCTGTGGAGTGGAACTCCCTGAACGTTTGAAGAGTGCAAAGAATGATAAGGCGAGAAAGGCAGCACAGCTTTTGAGGTAGTCATCATGTTCAGCTCTAGCTATGTCCACTGCCATTTGTTAGACTTAAGCAGATCTGAAACAAGGTCATAAGGTCTGGTATGTTACACTGAGCTTGAAATAATTTGAGCTCATGGTAGAAGTGTATATGGAGTGGTGCTAGTTCAACGCCGCAATACCCTGTGCACTTTTGTGGTGTTCAAATTGAGACACTTGCAATACCTTCCCTTGAAGCCAACATGATCTAATGAGAGGTCAATCTCAACGCATATTTCAGCCTCAGAGGGGTTTGTGTTTGACTCCTTGTGGCAGGACCCTCTCCTCTTCCGGTTAGCCCTTGGTGTTAGATGCCAAACATTGTCTCCTCTTTATGGCACCACCAGGTTTATATACACCTACTTTCTCCATTACCTCCTCTAAACACCTTCATACTTTCTTGAGGAATACTTCAATTGAGATAAAATTAGCTTTTGAGAGCTGGAGCTCTCCTGGAAGTTACTTCACTGATCTGAGGGTGCTTTGCAATACATCAAGAGAAGTACATATTTGTTTTCAGGAAAAATGACTTCAAGTTATGGTTTGTCATATACACCCCAAAACTACATCTTCCAGGCCTCTAAAAGGACAATAAGTGGCTTCAGTTTATTCAACTAAAAGTGTAATTGAGACTGTACATATTTTTTTATCAGATTGGTGAACCTATACTGTTAGGATTACTAGATTTCTATTAGATTAGTTAGCATGCTTCTACAATGTGTACCCAGGGTATCTGGTGGAGAATTCATGATGCAAGTCATAATGCAAAACTAATTGGTAATTAGGCCTCTGTGTGAACGAATGATAAATAGATGGTCATTGATGAGGAGGTAGGATCAATATATATCCAGTTTATTTAGAAAGTGTTTCCCTCCTGAAGCTCCTCCACTGTCAAGTCTGGAAAAACAGAGGTGGGCAAACAAGTGACACTGTGCAGTCTACCTAACAATTTCAGAGAAAATAATTTCTCTTTCTGTTTTCCACATAGATTGACAATAACTGAGTATTTCTATACATACAGGTCAAGAGAAGAGGAAAAAACAACTGCAATTCTGGGGCTATTTTGTGAAATGGATTTTGTGAATGCATGAATATTGATACAGAATAATGGAAAGGGAAGAAAGAGTTTGGGAATTGTAGAGATTGTGTCATGAGAGTATGTTGTAGCCCTGATTCCAGCTAGCATCTAAGAAATTATTAAAGACAAAGGCCTACCCCTCAAGGATATCAGGGAGTTGAAGCTTTGTGAAGGTGACTTTAGTTGTAATCAAAAAGCGTGATTCAATGGGTCACAGGATGCATGTGGTCATCAGGAGATGATCTGTATCACTAGTCTATGTTGCTTTTTTATCAACTCTCTTCCAATTTTTATGCTTGACTCCTTGCTTCTGCATCAAGATGGAAGTTTATAGATGCTACCACTAGACTGAGTCCTTACTTCTGTCTTTTTTTAATTCATATGATTCTATCATTTGTCCTTAGTTCCAATCATTCCAGTGCTATGTCCAGTGAAAATTTCTTTAGCTGTGTTGCAGTATATTAGGACAGTGCTTTCTTGCACATAACCAAGCATAGGAAAAATAGGCCTTTAGTAGTCCTGTATTCTGGCCTTTTCTGAAATGCAAGCTGTCAGAAAGCATAGTTTCTTGCATTTGCTTGTGGGTTTTCTTGTACTCCCCCTGTGATAAAATTTATTACTAAAGTGATATTTTGATGCTGACAGGAAAACAATATATAAATCAACTTGATCTATTTCTGTCCCTATTTTGCTTTCAGCATAGAAATAGCTGCATTTCAAACACCTGTTTTTACTTGGAAACAAATTCTGTAAGAATTAACAATAATAATAATTCCAGTACAGAGACCTTCCTCTTGGACTTTGCCTCTCCAAGCTCTGAGTGTGTACACACTTTGTGGAAGGTGTCACAAATTTTGTGTACACTATACAAGATTAAGTATCAGAGAAAGCAACTGTGATTGGATGCTCCACTTTGTTTATGAGCAAACCACGCTTTGAGGATATAGGTGATGATAACTGATAGAGCCATCCTTTACTTTTACAGCTGGGAAACAAAACAGTAATTTGTTTTCCTTGGCAAAGAAATGAAGGAGGAATTTTGGTAGAGATATATGTGTAGATATATAGATACATCTAAAAAGACTTCCTGAATTTGCAGTAGTCTGGGTGATTAATATCACATTTAAACACAACTCTAGAAGGTAAAGGTTTGAGGTGTCATATTATGCATGCATTCACATCAGAGAAAGATAAAAATAGAGCAATCACCAGTGCCTCAAAAATTCTATTAGAAATTATATTGAGGAGAAAAGCTGAAAGCAGTAAAAGTCCTTTCTATGAAAATTACATTTGCTTAAACTGTCAGAAGAAATCAGGAACAATTTAAATAAAACATTACCTCATGAGGAAACACAGACAGTAATTGATGATCTCATTTCAGTAAAACATCAGGTCCAGATGGGATTAGTATTGAATTCCCCCCAAAATATACTGGTATAATTTTACCTTGCTCAAAATATATTCACACCTTTCTACAAAATGAGTATTTCTTCCCTGTTCAGAAGCATAAATACAACATTAATTGCATTGCATGTGTTCTCGTAATATTGCAATGGGACTGTTTCAATGCTTTCTAAGTGGAAATAAATCATACTAAAAAAAAAATAGTGCATTAAAGATTTTTTCTTGTATTATACATAATGTTATTGAAGAGATACTTGCAGAAGCTTGCCTGATTGTGTGCCTCCAGCCATGGAAGCTTACTGCCTTTGGCTGGCAAGATGAGGTCTCTTAGAGTAATTTGAGATGCTTTCTTGTGTCACAGCAAACTTGGTGAAAAAACACCTTGGGTTGCCTAGAAAATGGCAAGAACACGCTGTAATATTGTCTGTGTTTTGTGTCAAAATGTAGTTATAGCAGAGATTTTCCGAAAATCCATAATAATACCAAGCAGGTATCACTTATCAACAATCCTTTTGACTAGAAGTGACAATCATAACTTACGGACAGTAAGTGGCAGCATTCTCAGAACCCTAAACATAAAACAAAGTCAATTATAAAAAAATTGTCTAATTTGACTCCTTGCCATTAGTTTGAAGATTGTTTTATATGTAGATTTTTTACTTCCCTGCTTATCTTGCAGGTACTCTAGGGGAGCTCCATTGCCCTTAGTGATAAGTGAGTTACTCTCCTCTGTATGCCTCAAGTCACAAGTTAGACAAACATACGCGTGCTCTGGAGTTGCTACAGACAGGTGTTTTTAGAAGCTGTACTGGATTAGGAAACGTTTTTGTTTATTATTTTATTTTAAATAAAACAGTCTTTATTTGCAGAGGTCAGGAGTTAATTCAGATCTCACAGAGTGCTCCCTGGGATGTCTGTATTATGGTCGGTGCTGAGAGACAGCTACAAGATTTCTGGTGCTCAAAGGCAATGGCTTGAACCACAAGGATGAGGTGACCTGCCCTGCTGGCCTCTGGTACTCCTACTGGGAAGCAGGCAGCAGAGTATTGGGAGGAATTTGGCATCCCATTTTACCCAGGGGTGGAGAGCATTAGGAATGGTGACAAAATATGGGTAAAGATTAAACATGCTGTGATCGGTGGATGAGAGGAATGTAAGAAGTAGATGTAGGGACTTAAAAATATAGAGCAGAAAAGCAGCAGTACATACCTGCAGTGGTGAGTGTTTGGGTACCAGAAAATGGGATATTTAATAACGGAAAGAAAGCTCAAGTGTGTCTGAGTCTGTTATGTTTTTCCTCTTTGTAGAATAACTTTATCACTTGTTAAACTGTTGTGAATAAAATTTGTAGTCTTAGTAAATCCTTGATTTTGGCCTTATCTTTCACATTTGTGGCCTTCAGCTAAAGCCAGTTCATCTATTAATCCTTTGACACTAAATAGAAAAAGTTCTCATAATCACTCCCTTAAACAGAATTACAAGTGGAATACATCTTGCTTAACTGTAAAGTGCAACTACAACTTTTTTTTTATTATTAAGAGTGAAGGACACCAGACAGAGGAGCTGTTCTTTTAAGAGTAAGTAAGTAAGAATAGAAGCAGGATATCACAGAAACTTTTGCCAAGGTGATATTGTCAAGTAGAACAAAGGAGGAAGTTTACCTCAAGGGACCTAAAATGAAGTTTTTTTGTTATTTGCACTAGCTACCTTCCATAATCAGTAGGTAGGGATAGATACTGCCAGAGGTCATTCACTTTTGAGGCACCTCAGAAAGTGGCTCAGAGCCTCTGATGAAATTGGAACCATCTGGCATTTAGATGCCTAAAATTAGGTATGGTTAAGTGAAAACTAATCAATTAAAAAACTCTTAGACCTCCATTAACAGCACAGGAGTGGAGATGTCCAGCTCCCTTCTTGGTACTGCGTTTCTGGCAGGAAAATACAGACCAGCAGCTGTTAGAACCCTGCCCCACTGCCTAAGCAGTATTTCTGGCACATATTGAGCACTGCCTCAGCCCAACAGTCAACTGTTGGTGACTATGCAGAGAATAACACCCTCTATCAGGGCATCAATGTTCCTTGGCTGCAAAGCATGCACCTGTCTGCTCGTTGCTGTAGATTTGCACAGCTGATGTATTCTAGTTGTCATTTTCCCTGTTCATTCTTGAATGACTGTTCCTTAACCTGCAGCATGGGGTAAGAATTAAGAAACGTGAGTGATGGTCTTGGAAGAAGTGCAGTGGCCACTGTGGACTGTAAAGCACATGAATCAAAGGAAACACAAATTCTTCGGGTTTTGGCTGTGATGGTTGTTCTTCTTCCTATCTACAGGTTTTCTGATGCTGCCTGAGCCAACAGTGATACAATAACTATAAGTAGCAAAAGAAATTCCAGCGTACAACTGTGATATTCTTGTCTTCTTTCTCTTATTTGGTAAGAGGTTTAATACTTGGATACTGTGTCTATTTGCTTTGCATACACCTTTTCCACCTCTATTCATTCCTATTATAATTCCAGTGGTATGATGTGCAAGGTGTTATCCGTACAACTTGCAGCTCAGTGACCCTGAAAGGTAATGGATTCAGAGCTCTCAATTCTACCTGACCCTTTGTTCACAATGAGCTACTTGTCATATACATCACATCTCTCTAGAGTCTGAACCATGCCACAGAAACATTTTATAAATCACACAGCAGAGGACAAGAGTACTGAGGATGCTTTCAATTTCCTCTATAGTCAATTATCATTTTATGGACATATTTTTTATTTATTTTAAATATTTGGTCACATCTAGTACCACATAACATAAAAGCACTAAACATCCAAGAACACTGGGATAATTTCTGAGAATCTCATGTCCACATGTTTCAGCATTATCTGCCATTAGCCTATGCATACATGGTATACAAGAAAAGGGATCATTTGTGGATTCAACTCTATAACTGGGGTTATACTCATGAATCCAGAGGTATACTAGCTATATTCTCATAGGTCTGACTTGAGGTTCAAGCAGAGGTTTATGTAAGTGACACACTTGCACAGACTTACAGAGTCAGGGAAGGGCTGCAGTATTGCTGGGGAATGCTGAAAGAAATCAGGTTGCAACAACAAAGCTTGGAACGATCAAGCTAAATGGAAACATCTGAAGCCAGTCTTGCCTTCTCCAGAGAGCTGAGCTAATCTTTGTCCTAGGTCAATAACTATCATATTTAAGAAATCAACTCACTCATTTGGGAGTCTCCAAGGCTGGCAGTATTGACAGTACTGTTGCCATTGCTTGTTCTGCTGCTGCAACATCCTGAGGCAGGCATTGCACTGGGTTCTGCCTACAACCTCTGAAGTTAGAGACTTGGATTCTTCCACCATCTTCTCCAAGCTAAAGCAGACTTCACCTAGTAACTAGGTATTTATAAACCAGCAGTGAGTTTGCCAAAAAAACCTTAAGCAAGGTATTATACCTAATCCAGACTGTTCAGAATATATGGACAAGGTTAATTCAATGTGTCCTAATATTAAAATTATTGAAATTCTATTAAAGAACAACAGAAGAAGCAGAAATTATACCTAGAAAACAAAACCATCACTTCTGTTTTCTCTACATGTTTTTTTAGCAAAGGAATTGGTAAAATCATCCCTAATCTGTCACTCACTAAATGTGCTCTGAATTCATCCATTTAGTAAATTGTTAAAATTGCTGAAATGTGAAATGTTGAGGCATACTTTAGATTACTACTGGTAATTGTAGTCTCCCTCTATACTCTCTTCTCCTTCCACATGTGAACCTTTGCAGGGACTCCCCTGCCTTAGTTTTACAGCATATGTTTAGGCTTTGCTGCCACAGGAGGTTTTAATAACCCTATAAGTTTGGACACCTGGAGTATGAGAAAAAGCTAGAGGTAAAAGAGGAGGAAACTGGTCTCTGAGGGCACATTGGATCTCATTGTTCTTCATGTTCTTATGTAGGCATAAAATTAGAAGGGCTAAAGCTGAGCTGGAATTTCAACTGGCCAGTTCAGTGAAAGACAATAAGAAACATTTCTTCAAATATATTAACAACAAGAGAAAGACCAAGGAGAATCTCCCTCCTTTACTGGACACAAGGGGAATGGTAGTAACCAAGGACGAGGACAAGGCAGAGGTACTTAATGCCTTCTTTGCCTCAGTCTTTAATAGGGAGGAAAGATGTTCTCTGGGCTCCAAGCCTCCTGAACCAGAAGACTCTGAAAAAAACCCCTCAATGTTCCAAGAAGACTTGATTAAAGACCTCCTTGGGCAATTAGATGTCCACAAGTCTATGGGGCCGGATGGGTTCCACCCAAGGGTACTAAGGGAACTGGCAGAGGTCCTTGTTAAACCCCTTTCCCTCATCTATCAACAGTCCTGGCTGACTGGGGAAGTGCCGCTTGACTGGAGACTGGCAAATGTAACTCCCATTTACAAGAAGGGTCAGAAGGACGATCCAGGGAATTACAGGCCTGTCAGCTTGACCTTCGTACCAGGGAAGGTCATGGAGCAGATCATGTTGAATGCTATCACACAGCACATGCAGGACAGTCGGGTGATCAGACACAGTCAACATGGGTTTATGAAGGGCAGGTCCTACCAGACCAATCTGATTTCCTTCTATGACAAGGTTACCCGGTTAATGGACGAGGGAAAGGCTGTGGATGTGGTGTATCTGGACTTTTGTAAAGCCTTTGACACTGTTTCTCACAGTACTCTGATTGAGAAACTGGCTACCATTGACCTGGACAGGCACACCCTCTGCTGGGTCAAAAACTGGCTGGATGGCCAGGCCCAGAGGGTGCTGGTAAATGGAGTTCAATCCAGTTGGAGGCCAGTCACAAGTGGTGTTCCCCAGGGTTCAGTGCTGGGTCCAGTCCTGTTCAATATTTTTATTAGTGATCTGGATGAAGGGATTGAGCGCACCCTTAGCAAGTTTGCAGATGACTCCAAGCTGGGTGGCAGTGTTGATCTGCTTGAAGGAAGGGAGACACTGCAAAGAGATCTGGACAGGCTGGATCGATGAGCTGAGACCAACGGGATGAGGTTTAACAAGACCAAATGCCGAGTCCTGCACTTGGGACACAACAACCCCATGCGGCATTACAGGCTTGGGGAAGAATGGTTGGAGAGCTGCCTGGAGGAGAGGGACCTAGGGGTGCTGATTGACAGCAGGCTGAATATGAGCCAGCAGTGTGCCCAGGTGGCCAAGAAGGCCAATGGCATCTTGGCCTGTATCAAAAACAGTGTGACCAGCAGGACAAGGGAGGTGATTGTGCCCCTGTACTCGGCACTGGGGAGGCCACACCTCGAGTACTGTGTTCAGTTCTGGGCCCCTCAGTACAAAAAGGATATTGAGGTGTTGGAGCACGTCCAGAGAAGGGCGACGAGGCTGGTGAAGGGGCTGGAAAACAAGTCCTACAGGGAATGGCTGAGGGAACTGGGGTTGTTTAGCTTGGAGAAGAGGAAGCTGAGGGGAGACCTCATTGCTGTCTATGGCTGCCTGAAAAGAGACTGTGACAGAGCGAGTGTTGATCTCTTCTCTCAAGTGACAGGTGATGGGACAAGGGGAAATGGCCATAAGTTGCACCAGGGAAGGTTCAGACTGGATATTAGGAAGAATTTCTTTACTGAAAGGGTGGTCAGGCACTGGCAGAGGCTGCCCAGGGAGGTGGTTGAATCACCATCCCTGGAGGTTTTTACAAAAAGGATAGATGAGGTTTTGAGGGACATGGTTTAGCGGATAATGGATGCAGTGGGACTTGATGATCTTAGAGGTCTCTTCCAACCAGAAGATTCTATGATTCTATGACTCATAATCAGTATGATAAGCTTTTTATCTTGGAGTGAAAGACCACCATCACAACATACGCCATGAACTGCAACTGGCTATAGTCTGTCCCCCTCTTCTCCATGGCCTGCAGATGTCCTTTGTGCCTCCTCTTTTAGGCTCTAAACCAAGCAGCTCCTTTGCCTCCCTGGCTTACAGCTTTTCAGCTGATGGCCAGGATGAGGGTGCCCAGCACAGATATCAAAGGTGTTTCTGGTGCACCTCCCTTGTTCTTGCCCCTTGCACCCTCCACCATCCTGAGGAAATGAGTCAGATGTCAATGACAAAAGTAGCCTGGAGTTGTCCACCTCCTGCGTGTTTAACTGGGCAAGAAAGTACTCACACAAAGAAGCCATACAGCCTCACAATCTCACACACACCAGCTACTACTGCTGCACAGTTCTGTTGTAACAACTTATGCCTCTTGAGCAAATGCTGGAATAGGATGAGAAAGATCTGTTCCTCATAAAAGTGCCTTTACTTTCCCATATTCCTGTCTTGATCAGCTGATTTCCACAGATGAAGCCTGGTGGATAAATCTGCCTAAAGAGAGATTGCCCTTGAGACAGCTAAATCTGTACTTCTTGAGCATCAGTCATTAGCTTGCCCTGACAGTCTCCTGCCAGGACAGCAAGAAACGATGATATCACTGCAGCTCCAGACTTTCAATATCTACAGATTTGATGCATTTCAATCCTTTTTAGAGCTGAAATTCTGTTGCTACATAGTGTAAACAACTAATGGTGTTGGCGTTGAGGGTCTTTCTGGGAGAGGTTTCACAGACATAACCATTTCTATTCTATGATAATAAACTGGATGAGTCGTTAAAAATATTCCAGATGAGAGCTGTACTTAAATACTTTATAATGTTTATGTACTTTTAAGAAATAGACAAAAAGGTATGTGTCTTTTGGGTTTGTGTATGGACTGAAAAAATAATGTTTTGCTTCCATTAGACAAATAAATAGAATAAATACTAATTTTCCCCTGCTTGTTTTATTTTGTGTAGGCATAACATCAAAAAATCAGAGCTTCTAGATTGTCTTTGTCATGTTGCTATTGTCAGAAATGCAGTAGTTTCAGAGTGCAATTGCACTACAACACATCATAGAGGCACTGTACTCCAGAAATAATAGTAAATATAGGAAAATACGGGGTTTAGGTAACTACTTTTCATAATATACACTCAGTATTTCTCCTATTAAATAATAATCATATCTTCTTAATGTTGACACCTTTGGTCTTTGTATGTAGTGTAGGATATTGTACTAGCAGATGTAGTTTCCAGCTGCTCAGATACTTGTTTCTTGTGGGGCTCTGTCTGAAGTGCAAATGTCTTGTCCCGTCCTGTTACCATTAGTCTTTGGAAGGCAGATGGAAGTCACTTAACTACGCCTATTTCTGGAGAAAACAATGGTTCCTCGGGCCGTGACCGCTTAAGCCAGCCAGCTCAGTCTCTGCCTTTGCTCTAGAACACAGGTGGCAAACCCACAGCCCATGGGCCAAATCTGGCCCTCCTTGCCCCTGCGCTCCTGCCAGTGCTGGTCACATGTCCGGCATGTGCGATGCACGTTATGCTGCAGGCACAGGCTGATTTGGCCCCCAGTGAAAATGAGTTTGACACCCCTGCTCTAGAATAAGAAACAGCCCAACACTGCCTCTGCAGTACTGACAACAAAGTGAAGTGGAGATAATTACGCAAAACAGTGTGAAATCTAAGCAACTATAAAACACAGTGCATTACTATGAAATACTTCAAGGCATAAACAACTCACGATTCAGATTTCACAGATACTTTTGTGCTAATTGTCCCTTGTGCAAACTCTGTTTTCTGCTTCACTCTTGGTTTTTCTTTTGGCACAAGAGAGGAACAAATGAAGTGCAGGTCTCTGGGCTGCTTTTCTGCTGAGTCTTGGAAGAGTTAGTGATGAACCTGACACTATGAACATATCCATCAATACTATACCAGACTCTAATAGAGCTCTTTCACAACTGGCTTTAAAGAACAGAGAGAACAGTTAAGTGGCACTATTTTCTTAATGCAATAATCTTTCAATAATTTAATCAAAGCTTCTAAGAAAAAATGTCCTTCAACAAGTTCATGTAATTGTACAGCCCTGTCTTTAACTTGAACCTTTATCTCAAAGCTCTTAAGAAAAAGAAAAATCTTGTTACGTATTTTCTCTGGTTCTTTCAAGCACTAACTGACAATGCAGAGACTCCCTATTCAAAGCTCAGTATCTTTAATTTGTCAGAGGCCAGGAAAAGCCAAATGCTTCTGAGGATGTAGAGATTCACTGGGGGTAAAAGAAGAAAAGAGAAAAGACAGCAGCAATCTCTAAAGGGACTGAAGTCTGAAAGTGGTTAGTCCGCTCACAAGATTTATTAGCTGTTGACCTCCTTCCGCCACTTAGGTTATAATGTGATGACAGCCTGGTGGCAACGGAGAGAAGCCACTCTTCCTCCTTGATGGTGACCTAGAGAATTAGGATCATGAACCAGTCACAAAAGTATGCCTTATAAAACCATTCATGATTATTGCATTGCCACCTGCTCCCCTGCTATTTAGTACATCAAGGGCAGTTGTCAATTCCTTGAAAGTCAAAGCATTTCACATCCTGCATCTCTCCCAAGCCTTCAGGAAATAAATGTAAATAAAATGTTGGTGTATGATATTCCCCAGACTGCATTAGGAATTTCCATATGTCACTTAATTTGAAAGTTTTAAAAATACTGAATATGGAGCGGCATAACTAGTGGATCTGGGAAGGAATTGATTTCTGTATTTTTATAGAATTCTGGCAAAATGTGCACCTTTTACTGGAGGTGGGCAAAGGCATCCCCAGCCTGCTTTTCAGACAACTGGGAACATATTACAGGCCCTTGGGAAAGAGTCTACCTTCATGTCTTTAGCCCTGGAACAGAACATAAACAAACTTTCATCGGACTATGATATAAAAATGATTAATGAAACCCCTTTTATTAACTCATGGCTAGATATGAGCGAGCAACAGATGTTTTTGTCTGTTTGGTCAAATTTCCATCCCTTCCCCCAAATGTTGTATTTTAAGAAAAAAAATTTGTTCAGAAAAGCTGATGTAAAAATGGAATTCCTTCACCTGATCCAGAAATTATATCACTTTCTGACCACTTCAGTCTTTAAAAGTTTAAATTATTCCTCATCTTTTTCTTCTTCCCCCACATTCCAGCTTCCATTCTGGAAGGGCTAAAACTATTCCCCAAATTCACAAAAATTATATACTCTTCTGAAACTACTGCTTTAGATGAATTTATTCTTCACTCCCGAATCCACTGTTCTCCAATTTTGTAGGAGATTTAGCCTATTAGATTACTTTTTTCAGTTCCAGTTTTCATTTATTTCTATAGGTTTTTGTACTCCCTGTAGTGTCACTAGAAAGTCACAGTACTGTCAAAAAGCATGTGCTCTATTTTTCTTCTTTCTTACTTTTACCTCAGTGCTAAAAAAGAATTCAAGATCCTCCTTATTTATAACACTATGAAAAAAAAATGATGTAAAGAATTGTGTTCAACTATAACATCCAGATTTTTGGAGGGCAAAATTAATTTAAAGAACATTTCTGTATATTTGTTGAAGTGACTGTGTCTAGTTGAACTTTTCAGCTAAAAGAATTTAAATATCTCTAAAGAACATAAATTCTGTCCTCTCTCACTGGGAAGAAGTGACAGCAACTCAACAATAACATTATCATTCAATGCAAATAAGATCATCAGATAACTCAGCCTAGTAAGAAGTAACAGAGGGGTAGGAAGTGAAGTTACAAGTGGTTCTGTATTTCACTTATTACAGAATAAAACCACATCTATAATTATAACTTTAGTACTCATCATTTTTGCTACATTATTGTTAAGCTGTTATTCCTAAGAAAAGAAAACTCAGCAATTAAAAGAATGCATACTCTCACCTTACTGCTTTAAAAAAAAAATACAAAATTAAGTCAAAATTTTATAGATACATGCCATGGAAGATGAATTGGACATTTCAGGCTTTCCAATGAAATAAAAAAAAGCATCTGCCTGAGTCTTTAACTTAGATGCAGGCTTCATAATGTACCATTTTTACTGAATGAGCCTGCTCGACCACATGATCTTCCAGCAGAAGAGGGTGTTCTCCAGGTGGTATTGGACTACAGCTGAGGGTTTCTGTGTAGCTCTGAAGTACAAGGCCAGTATGGGACTTCAGCTGCTCCCTGGGTTGGCCATCTCCCATGGAATTAATCTTTGACTGCCTGTCTCCTCTTATTTCCCTCCTCCAGGGGTTAGAAACCTGAGACTCATTTCCACTCAAATTTTAAAGGGTCACTTCCCCTTCCACTTCCATCAGCCTTGGGTGAGAGGTTCCCTGGGAACAGCTTTTGTCATCCAGGAATGCAGGAACAAGAGCACAGGATCCACCAGGCACCTTTCCTCCCTTTCACAGGCTTGAGAAGAGGAAACTCCTTTCTACTATCCCCTCTTCCATGTTCTAAGCCCTACACTGAGAAAAGTAACAATAAAATTAAAGCAGCCTCACAAAGGAATTGCACTGTTGCCAACTCTTGTGATTTTATTGTGTTTTCACAACTCTAAAGTAGTTCTCAGAGTCCCAGTTCCTGGAGTCAGGGTCTTATAGTAGATCCTAGTTTTGAATTTTAAAGATAGCTTTTAACTTTTGTGGTTATGGAGAAAAAAATCTTTTCGTGTGAAGTGAGTCCAAGGTAAGGAACCAGAAGGCAAATAAAAAGAAATCCTTAAAGCATGACCATTATTATTTAATCATCTGATTGCTGGGGGAGGAAAAGACCATGATTCATGGGTTTTAAGTTTTTTAGGGATGGTAACAGTTCAATGGGGAAAGCAGGATAACTGGCAGTGCTTTTTCTGAATGTCACAGTTACGATTTAAATGACAGAATCAACTAACCACCTTTGAAGGCAGTGGGATCCATTCTGGATGTGAAAGTACTGTGACCTCAGAGAAAAAGAGAAATATTTTGAGGAAGTGAATCAAGGAATAGCCAAGAAGAAAGAAAGGTCATGCAACTTGACTTTTCATAGTTTTTATTTCAGAACGAGCAAACTCAGGTCTGCACCTTCATTAGGTAGGCAAACCATATGTTGATTCATTAGTGACTATGGGAATACTGTCTGTCTTGATTATGGAATGTTTCCCTGTCAGAAACAAAATTTTTACAGGATGTTGGTTTTTTTCATTTACTACTTAGGTATTTTCTTATTCCTGCAAAGGAAATGCTATCATTCTCATTCTAGTAACATTTTTTAGCAACAGTTACAGTTTCCTATCAGTAATTCGGTGTTTTGTGACAGAATCAAATTGTCTGTTTTATAGTCCATCTCTGTTATGCTTTCTCCACCATTTCTGAGATAGCAATTTCACAGACTATAATCTGAGAAGACTATGATAGAATCTACATAAGAGTTTGTGCTGCATTTATATAAAATTACAGGTGATAACACTGCTTCTTGTGTTCATTATGATCATCTGAGACCAGGAGATCTCCTTGCTTTCACAGGCTTACAAGATTTTAGAGGTAAATTTGATTCTACAGTGCTGAAATGTGAACACCTATAGCTGTAAGCACCATATTTCTACTAGATTTTGTGTAGACTGCATATCTTACCTCTGCCTATAAATGTCCTACTTAACACTCTCCTCCTCAGGTTGTGTGATGGTTGTCCACAGAAGCAAATTTTAGCCTCTCAAATGAAATCCCTTTTTTTATATTTAATATGTATGAGAAATAGCCATAACACTGTTCCAGGTAACCATGCATAGCCTTTTAAATTCATTCCAGTATTGCTCTCTGCAGCTGGTAAAGAACCTCACTGGTACAAATGAACAAGTTATGGCATGTAAAGAATTTTTTTGTCATCTTTATATGTGTATATGACCTTGGAAGCAATTCAGTGTTTGCCAAAAAAAACCCCAACTTTGTTTTTTAATGCCACAGTGCAATATAGAGGGCTGAGAATGTAAGACATTAGAGGTATATTTCTACTGATCTGAACTTTATTCCAAGTTCACAACCATTAACTGTTCTATGCACCACCATCTAGGATACACCATCAATTTCACATATCTTGTGTCCTGTTTGTTCAGTCTGCCCTGGAGCTTATTTAGGTATTTTTACAGCAAAGGTGTCAACAATGATTAGTAGGCAGAATCAAATTCTTGTGTGGTGTAAATTAGTGTAAGACCAAGGAGGAAAATCTGACCTTGTACGAGTGAAGCTTCCAGTGTCAAGAGGCACTGAATGAGGAGCTTGGAGCCAGATCTTTACTAAATAGCATAATTCAACCTCATGTTGGATATAACTTTCTTTTAGAGGTTCGGCTAACCAAATGTGTCAAGTTTCCAAATGAAAAAAGAATATAATTGCAGGTTCCAGTTGCATGAATGGAGGAGACATTCAATAGTTTGGGGTCATTACTCATTGTCATAAGAAAACAGTTTTCAGTAAGATGTAACAGATCACTTCAGATATTTTACAAGCTAGTTACATATTTTAACTTAGCTGATGAATTTCTTTCACCTTGCCACACAGCTTAGACAGCTGACCCACTATTATAAATGGTGCTCAAGAAGTCATTTCCTTGGCAACTGATCTTGAAGGATATTGTGGTTAAAGGTATTTTTACTCCTTTTTTATCTCCTCAATTATTTGCTATCTGATTTAGCTCATCACTAAGAAACAGAAAACTCAGCTTTTTGCATTTAGTGGAGATGTTCTTTTCTTCATACAGGGATTCCTGCAAGCTGTACATCTTTTCAAAGCTATACCCTTGTGTGGTCCACCCTGTGGAACCTGTGGCAGAGTACAAAAGGAAATTAAATCACATGCTTACAGGAGTCAGCTGGATCTGGATCCTATACAGAGTTTTTAATCAAGCTGGCAGCTCTTTGCCTTGGCCATTGCTGCTGAGGCTTCTAGACCAAGCTTATAACTAATTGTCAAAAACTAATCAGAATTAAAATTCAAAGCAAAAAATTACTTAAACATATACTCAGAATTTTCTCATAGTTTGGAAACTGTGACTCAGATAAGACTTTTTGAGCTTGTTGCTGAAGAGAAGAAAATTCAACCTTCATTCATACAGCTAAATTTACATAACCAAAGTCACAAGTCTTGAAGCACCACTTGAAATGTGTGCCTGAGGCCCTTCCTCTACATCCCTGGCCATAAATGGCACCTAACATCTGCTTGTTGAGCAGTGGAGACCACTGTTATATTAAAAGTATTATCAAATATAGCTGTTTCTCTGGTTTTGATACTTGTCCGCTGAACTCTTCTTAACTTTCAAAGGGAACAGGTTTTCCAGTTTTCTAGGAGAGTCTTAGACAGAGAAAATGCCATTATATTGCATTCTCTAGGGAGACTAGTTTTTTATTGAATGTAAGCTTGTCTTTTTCCTGAGGTATTGTAGTCTGAGAAAGTGTTATAATGTTTATCCTTTTTGTGAGATGTTACATACGATTTATACTTTTAAAAATTTACACTCTAAAAATATACTAGAAACACGTACTTATTCTTCTGGCTGATTAAAGAGGTAGAGTGCAATATAAATGGATGAATATAAACTAAAATATTGCCACAATATAATTCAAGGATATTTGAATGGAGTGTAACTTGAACACAGCTAAGATCCTAAGAGGTAAAATATGGAATCCTACTCTATATCAGCAAAGTTCTGAAAACAAAGGATGTTAATATTTTTCACTTTGAAAAGATTTCTAAATAGGCAAAAAAATATGTACTTTTCCCAGTTTACCATCATTTTATGCCTTTCTGATAGGTTTTCTGTGTCTCTACCCATGCATTTTCTTTGGGTGTTTAACGGTTCCCTCAGGGCAGGACCAATTATTTATGACATACTTCTCCATGTCAGGTTTATTTGGGAAAACTGTTCCTATGGAAACTGCTGCTTTCAAACAGGCTTATATTAACTTCAAACAATAGGACTGCATATACAATAGAGAATATATCTTTTATTAGTAGACATATTCTAATGGCTTTGACAACCAAATAAATTGCTCAGAGGTATATTCTGTGATATGATTAAGTGGGCATTCAGCTGCCAACTGGTAAGTACAGGGAATTAGTGTTCATTTTAACAAAGTCCAGTTTGAAGGTCTCTTCAATTAATCTTCAAAACAAAGCTTTTAAAAATATCAGTCAGAAGGCTGTATTGGAATGCTATGAAAGAACAGCAAATGGCTTATCTACAAATAAAACAGCGAAGGTTTTTATTTCAGAAATGTCAAATTTCATGTGCATAGCATAGCCAGACTGTAAGGCTTTGCAACTAGAAGTAGATTAACAGGTCAAGATGCTACAGACACTTGATTTCTCTGGCTTGAGGATCAAGCTCTTATAATAATGTTTTCTCTTTGTGATGTTTTTTGGTTTGTTCTCTCCTCACTCTACCTCTTGCTTATCTTCCTGTCTTTGTAGTCCTCTAGACAAAAAGAAGCACATTGCAGCTGCAGCATAGTGCACCCGAACAGGTTTTTATTAAAAAAATAGTTTTAATTAGCTAAACAAAAAATTTTCCTTTAAAAATAATAATTTAAGAACCTACTTCATTAATTGTCTTGGTGGTATTATTAAATTTCTAGAGCCGTAATACCTTGTAATAATCTAGTAAGGAACAGGGCAGGTGGAAGGGTCTCTTATAGAAACAACCCAGTCCTCTGGTTTAAACTCTTCCTTTGGTCCCATGAAGAAGTTAATGTTATTAATACAAAGCCTCCTGCTGCCCCCCTTTACACAGACAAGCTCGTAGCCCTTATTTTTCTTCTGAATCATCTTCTTAAAAGAGGTGCAAAAAAAAATCAGCTTCCATCAGCTTTCCTGCTGGAAATGCATTCTGTGCATTCAAGCAGCCCTTTGCTTGTTGAAATGAGCACTTCACTTTAAGAAGGAACTAATTCAGCAAGGGACTGAATAAACTCCAAGGTCACAATGTGTGAAGGAAATAAACTGTGAATTCCAGGTTGGAGAGTTTTAACATCACAAGATAAGCTAACAGCAGGGAAAAAAGGTCCTTAGTTTGCTATGCTGCAGGTCCTAAGTCTATTGTCACGTGTACATGAAAGGAGAAAAGTGTATAAATTCATTTGTCTCTTGAACTGTTAAATTGCAACTTCGCCAATACAAGAATTCAAAAAACTGTGCACTAGACCAAAACAGCTGACTCCTTTTTTTTTTAAGTCAATTTTCTGGAACTGCTGTGGGGTCTTTATAAAGAATTACTTTCAGCCCCTTTTTCTTAGTGAAAGCTACATACCACTACAGATCTGTCAAAGGATTTGTGGTGGTGAAAACTCTCACACAACTGGTGACTCAAGCCATCTGATGGGACACCGGGTAGCTTTGGTAGATATTCTTGCTTTTTAAGAAGCTCTAGCAAAAAGGAAACTTGGTTCTTATCCAAAATGGCCCTACAAATCTAGCCAGAATTGCAAGTAAGCTGAAGTAACTCCTGTCCCCAAGGGACAATGGTGAAAATCCTACCCCAGTAGGAACAATTGGAAACTCCCCTCAGTAGGGATATGGGAAAAGCCCCAGCCCAATTGTCTCTGACGTCTTTTTTGTTCTCGCATGTTTTTTAAAACTGAATGGTTTGACCTATGGCAGTAGGTATGTTTGCCTCGGCTCAACCTTTGTGCAGCCTGAGGTGGCTCTATCAGCCTCCTGCTTGTGGATTATATTTTGCTACCTTACTTGTACCAAACCCCGTGATGTTTCACTGAGCTGATAGTCTTCTGTTCTGCAGCCTGCTTTCATGGGTTTTAAAAATCCATTTCCAGGAAGAACTTACTTGCCCATTTGGTTATGAGAATTAAACATGCATTGATTTCTTTTTACACTCTCATGCTACAAACAAGAGTCTAAAAGACCTGAATGGAAGAAATGTAGGAATTTCTGTCCCCATATCTTGATAATCTTTGCCTTTTAAATTCTTATAGACTCTAAATCTCCCTCCTAATTAAAAAATGACAGAAAAATCAATATTTATATATTTATTTGTTTGTTTGTTTGTTTTTCTGGAAGAAGATCCATTGCAACCTGCAGGCCCATAACGTAATTCATTTCTTCAATTTATATTCCCAGTTTCTTTGATTTTAATTGTATTTTGTAATCAATAATTCCAGAACCTGGTCCACTATGTGCCTATGAGTCTTGACTTTCAGCCCTTTGTGGCAACACAGGAAAGCAAAATAGCTCAGCACTCAATGCAGATGGATTAATTTTCATAATTAACAATACATATTGTCATATTAATGGTCATTGGCTGAGTAATAATTTTTAATGTGTAATGTCACAAGAACTTCCTGAGTCAGACTTTAAGTTACATGAAAGCTGGAAGAAAAAGTATACTGAAATATGGATATATTGTTTTCGAACAAAACAAAAAGGAAGGGAGTTTTGCTTAAATTTTAGGTGTTCTTGTCAGACACAGAATTGCAGTGTTACCAAAACCAGGGCTCTGCAGTTTGCTGAAGACAGGGGATTTTCAGAAAAGCCAATGACCCTACTCTTTTTCTGTCATTTGATGAAATATTTGTCATTTTTTAACAAGTCAGTGTAGGGCATTTCTGAAAAGCTCAGTCTTAACCTACTTAGAGCAATTTATATCATCATTTAAAAAAAATCTAAAAGAAAATGGGTGATTTGAGAGTCTGAACACCATTTTTAATGTCTAAATAAAACATTTGGTATAGTAGGTACTCAGTTGCCAAATCTCACAGAACTGCCACTGAGATGCACAGATAGATAGCTGGTTTTTCATCAGCACTTTCTCCAGGAACCGTGCTTTCACTTTTAAACATTTCTCAGCCACCTAAATGCTGCACAAACTGTTTCTGGGTGAATATATATATATTATCTCATATCTGTGTTTCAAAAAGCAGTTTTGGAGCTTTTGTCATACATGGGCTTGATTTTCTCAGTTCACTCTGAATGTTTGAACTTCCCACACAGCTCCATCTTACTGGGATCCTGGCAGCAAACCCCAGCCCTGGGGTCCTCCAGGCTCAGCAGGCCAACCCCGCTACACAGCGGAGGAGAGCAGAAAGTGAGGGCATCAGAGTCTCCTGGTCAGGAACACCATTTTACCCAGTCTTCTGCTGAGACTTCAACATGGGTAATTCATTCCTCTGAAACTTTTTTTGGGGAATGGGTAAATTTCAACTCTCCTCTTTCGCATCTTTGGTCACATATTTCTATATTCAGTAGAGAAGCTATGTGAATCTAAGTATCCCAGATTAGTATGAAGGCTATTTTGTGTTTGAAATACTCTAAATTTCTATATACTTAATGAATATTTAAAGTTATTTTTGAAGGAAGGAAGACAACAGACACTATTCTTTCTTCCATTTCTGGAAAAAATAATTGACTTGAATTAGACACTTCAGTCCATGCAGGAGTTCATGGTTGTGAAAGAGGTGTGTTTCTATCCGGTCCAAAATTAGAAACAGAGTACATTTTGAAGGAAAAATCCGTGAGTGTTATTCTCCAGTTTCCTATAGGTTACCTGTCTCTACAGACAAAATGTTGTCTTCTCTGTATCTGCTTCTACAAGCCCACACTGCTCTCCAAACAACAGATAGGGTGCCAAACCTGGAGATACAATTTCCCCTCGGTAGCCAGTGGCCAAAATTGCGAACATCTCAGTGTTCAATAGTGCATGGTCTAATCCACCCTTGTAAACCTTGTAGTTTTGTAGTTACTATAGTGAACCAAAAGGAGTTGCTATATTTTTTTGTATGATAAAGTAGAAGTTTTAGCAAAACAGGAGATGATCCAACAAATTATTAAAAACTGGAAATCTGAAAAGAGATCAGTTGACTTGCCTTTCTCTCCTTGTAGAGGAGAATCAGCAGAAAAATGGATATTGATACTTAACACTATATTTCAAAGCCTAAGTATTTGATAAGAAAAAGAATACTGATTGTTTCCTTGAGGCGACACATCAGTTTCTTTCCAAGTACATACCAGCCTAAGAAAAGTTAAACAAAATTTCACACATTTGAACATTAAAGTAGTTTAATCTTCAGAAATTGCATGATAGTACAAATCGAACATATGTCCCAGCATTTTCCATGTATTTGTTCTGTACGTAGACAATGAAATTAGCTGGTTCTCTGAAATGAAGTGTTTCCTTTCCTACAATTTCTGTATTGAATTTATGTACTTGATGATATTTTCACTTACGGGATTATTGTTTTTAAAAAACACATGTAATGTGCTTTACATTTGTTGGTTCCAGCTTAATCAGCTATAAAAAGTAATCAGTGCTGATCCCTAGGTTTCATCAAATTCCCAGACTGATCTTGGAAACCAAACCAAAAACTTTTTTGTTCTCACATGTTGCTTTTTTTTCAGTTTTTCAACAGGATATGTCTTTTAGAGGCTTGTCTGCTATAGCAAGATAGCAGTACCTCATAGTATCTTTGCCCTGTCATAAACAAATTTCTAACCATTTCACACGAAAAGCCTGAGCAAAAGCATTTGTGAGGAAGAACAGACTACCATGGCTGCTTGCAAGTTCTGGCTGAAAAAGCCGTGAGGTTATGTTCTGAAATTTCAGGACAAGAGGAAACCAAGGGCTCATTTCTGTACAATTAGATTATTTTTTTTTGTGCCTTTCCAGTTATTTGCCTTGAGATTTGAAGCATTTATGTTTTCCCATGAGAAACAGTAAACAGGCTTTTGACTTACAACTACTCCAGAGATGTGCACTATCTGTATCTGGTGCACAATATGGAGCCTTCTCCCAGTAAACGCGTGCTAATGCTAACCATCACAAAGTTGTGATACATATGCTTGGCACCCGCATTGGCTACCTATGGGATTTTCAAACCGGTCAAAATTTATTATGATCTCTGTGGAGAATTATTTCTCTTTCTGTCTTCCCATCTATATTTCCCATGCATCACTAAAACCACAGTTCGATGGAGTCCAGCTTGCATCCTGCTGAGTAGTGAGAGCAAAATTTTGGAGAAGGGGAAAAAAGAATACCAGAATTTTTATGGAACAGAGCTCCACAACACATCTGGATGATTCTGAACCTTCCCAGTTCTAGTGTCCACAACGATACTGTTCTACTGAATTAGGTATGTGCCAACTAATCCAAATAGAACATAAAGGAATCTGCCAGCAGCTTATTTTATTTGAACAAACTCGATTAAAAGAAAGAGAAAAGAAAGATCTTGCTCCTAGCAACATATTTGATAGATCTTTAATATTATGAAAAGATTTGATTCTATCATGATAGATGATATGGAAAACACCCATGTCTAGTTGCAGTAGTATAAACTAGACTAATTCTGAGGCCAAAATTATGAGCTCATTTTCACCTTTTTTGTAAAGACAATATGACACACTTAGGTCCTTGTCAACCCCAAGTACTGGTAGCTAAAAGAGGGCCGCAACCTGTAGAGGCTGATGATTGTGAGAGGAAAGCAGATAGCATGAGCACAGCTGCATGAAATGTACAGGGCATTGCATAAAGAAGGATGAGGCAAGTACCTGGAAGAGGATTCTCCTGGAAAAGAAGGAAGAAACATTTCACACAGGGTTTATTTTTTATTGATATTTTGGTTTGGGGTTTGTTTTTTTTTAAATTCTGAGGAAATTTACTTGGCTTGAAAACCATAATGAGATCTGGACTGTGTGAAGGCAACTTCCCCTTGAAGGTGCTCAGTTGGAAATGCAATAACCCATGAATGTTCTACATAAATGCAGCTAATGTCCATGTTAAAACCTGGCTGGAAGATACAAAAATTTCCCTGACTTTCTCCTAAGGATTTACATGATACAATTTAAAAAATGTCATACAAAGTTCCTATTAATCACCACCTCGAGGCATTACAGCACTGTTCATATTATAGGGGTTATTTTTTCCCTAGGAAATCCTTAGTTAATAAAACTGTGTTAACCTTCCTATTAATTTTGATATTGAGGCAAGCATTGCAACCTAGAGAACTCTAAGATATACAATTAAGGGAGCTACTGAAGCATAAACTATTCTAGGAGCATCCTAAACCTTGAATGGGAACAGAGGTTAGTTTTGGTTAATAATTTGGATAAATTTAGTCTCTAATGCAATCGGGAACTAACAGAAGTTTTCCCTTTTTTTAAGACATTCTAATGGAAAGAGAATTAAGAGAAAAATTGTCTTGCAATGTAAGAACAAAATTGTTGGACTAAATCAACAAATTAGAATATGAAACTCAAAAACCTAAGCTTGTTATCCAAGCTATTCTTCCTTTGTTTATTCACATCTCCCATATCTACCCATCCTGTGAGTGTGCTAAAACCCAAATCAAGTGTCCAGTTTTTTTCTGCTGCTATGGCGATTTGCTAGAACTTTACATCTCATTCCCTTACTGTGAACAGATACACTTGTATCTGTTTGATTGTTTGTTTAAATCTGATTGATTTAAAAAGTTGATCTGATTTTTTAATATAGAATTACTATTTTCCAGCTTGTTTTTGTATCAGGCAATATAACTTTTTATTTGCTTTTTTCATTTTAATTAAAAATACTTCTATAAATAATTTAGGTGGAGGAAATTCAACTCTGACTACAAAAGAATTTACAAGAACTGGACACAATACTTTTGTGACGTTTGTCTGTTGATACACACAATACACTAAAGATAACTTTCTTCATTAGGCAGATATTTTTATGTAGTATATGAGAAATGTCATCATCTAATTTTTAAAAGAAAGTCAGAAACAGAGCAATTACCTTTTAACTGCTTTACTGCTTTACCAAAATGGATCTGAAAGCCATCTAGCCCCAAAGAAGTGCTTTTCCTGAAATCCCAAATAAACAGGAAGCAGCAGCAGCACCAAAAAAAAAAAAAGGATTTACAATCATGAAATGAAAACAGGGAACTGTAATTTTCAGTTGATGTCATTGATACGAGCTCTATTTATCTGGGAGTAATACATAATACTGAAAAAAAATGTTTAATGGCTGCCTTAATTTCAGTTAGCTCGGTCAGTGTTCCTTTGGGTGTACTTTGTAAGCCAATGGGGTATTATTCTATCAGGTTTATTGCTATTTTCTCCATAGAATCTCCAGTTCGTGCTTTTCATTAAAAACAGTGTTATCTTCTAAATAGCACATTTAAGCTCTCCTCTTAGAGTAAGGCTCTTCATATAGGTTCTACTTGCCTTTTTTTAAATGAAGCGTTTCAAATGTAATATGATCAATTCTTCTAAAATGCCTGTGCTTTTGTTCTGTTCTCCTTTGTGGCTATAAGAACTGGCACAATTTTTAATTACATTTTTTGCATCTTTTGATGGTATATTTCATGTAATTTTATAATTTTCATTTAGAATCCAGAAATTTGATTAATTTGTCATGATATTTTAAATTATTGCATTTGCCAAAGGGAACAGGAATTTTCTTTATAGCAGCATTCTCTTGTAGGTCATCTATGTCAGTCACATGCAGCAGGCATGTTTCATATTTGGGAATATTTTTAAGAGAGAAAAGGCCACCCTTCCATCTTGTTTTTAGTTCAATATTTGCCTATGTATACAACTAATCCCAGCTGATAAGGGGTAGATGGTTCACCTCTTATATTTTCTATAATTTTCAATTAATTCTTATGCTTGATGAGATTTTTTTTACCGGTAAGTTCTATTCTTGAGTAGAAAACATTATTATTTATCTGATACTTACTTGCCAGCAGACAAAAGAGAAGCCAGAGAACTATGCATACAAGTAAGTTTAATTTTAATTCCCTAGAAAAAAACTGGAATAAATAATCAAAGTGACCATCTAGAAGCACTGAAAAGAAAATAATGAGATGGGTAAAATCCAGAATTTATTTGTGCACAAGCTATATTGGACTGATAGAATTTCAACTGAAAGCGGAGTATGAGGGTTCATTGAAAGGAGATCAGAACATGATGTTATTGTAAGCAAATAATGAAATGTGTTCTGTATGAATATACGCAGAGGATCAGTTAAAATGGTTTTTTCTATCATCACCTGACTTTATATTATCTATATTAACTACTGTAAATATTTAACAGACTCAACTTTTCTAATAATTTTATACTCAATATCTCTTTTGATTTTGCAAGGATCTAGACGCATTTTTAAGAAGTTCTCTACACTGAAGAACAGAGTTAGAATTCCAACTACTGTTGATAACGTGTTTGAAAAAATTATATACTACTCAATATATACAAGAGGGAGACACTTCACTTAGAAAGCAATAATCTGTCAGACAAAACCAGGTCAGGAAATTAACCGGTGAGGTATCAGGTCTGCAGAAAGACATCTGAGATGTTGAACAGGAAATTAAAAAGGAGTCAATATTGTGACACTTGTGAGAAAGGTAAGAAATCTCCTTGAATGCAGCACAAAAACACTGAAATAATTCTTTACTCAGTACAAGTAAAACTTCAGCTGGAACACTGTAGACAATTTTGGGTACTGCAATCTGAAATGGACTTATACCAATTAAAGAAGGAAAACAACAAGAATGATTAGTTGTTTAGAAGTTGTGATATGGGAGGAAATCTTGAGATTATATTTTCTATATCTTTTAAAGGTGATGACACCATCAAAGATCTTGTTCCTGAGAGTGAATTTGCCAGGCACATGTGAAGAACAATCATAGAATCATAGGATGGTTTGGATTGGAAGAGACCTTAAAGGTCATCCAAACTCCCTGCCATGGGCAGGGACACCTCCCACCAAACCAGGGTGCTCAAGGCGTCATCCAACTTTATCTTTAACACTTCCAGAGAAGGGGCATCCACAACTTCCCTGGGAAACCTGTTCCAGTTTCCCACCACACTCATTGTGAAGAATGTCTTCCTAATGCCTAATCTAAATCTTCCCCCTTCCAATTTAAAGCCATTCCCCCTCATCTTGTCGCTGCTTTCCCAGATTTCTTGTAGGTCCCCTTCAGGTAATGGAAGGTCACTGTGTGGTCTCCCTGGAACCTTCTCTTCTCCAGATTGAACAACCCCAGCTCTCTCAGCCTGTCCTCATAGCAGAGATGCTCCAGCCCTCTGATCATCTCTGTAGCCTCCTTTGGACCTGCTCCAACAGTTCCATATTGTTCTTATGTTGGGTGTTTCCAGAACTGGACACAATACTCCAGGTAGTGTTTCACAAGAGTGGAGTAGAGGGGGAGAATCACTTCCCTTGCCCTGCTGGCCACGGTTCTTCTGATGCAGCCCAGGACACAGTTGGCCTTCTGGGCTGCGAGCACACACTGCCAGCTCATGTCAAGCTTCTCATCAACCATCTTCTCCATAAGGCTGCTCTCAATCCAGGCCCATGTGTAGGACCCTATGCTTCTCCAGTTTGTTCAGCTCTGGATGACATCGCATCCTTCTGGTGTGACAACTTCACCACTCAGCTTGGCGTCATCTGCAGACTTGCTGAGGGTGCCCTTGATCCCACTGATTATATCATTCATGAAAATACTAAATAGCACTGGTCCCAGTACAGATTCCTGAGGGACATCATTTGTCACAGATCTCCAGCCAGACATCGAGATATAGACCACCACTGTCTGAATACGACCATCCAACCAATTCCTTATTCATCAAACACTCCACCCATCAAATCCATATCTCTCCAATTTAGACAGAAGGATGTTGTGGGGAACCATGTCAAAGGCTTTACAGAAATCCAGATTGATTACATCTGTTGCTTTTCCTGTGTTCACTGATGTGATCATCCCATCATAGAAAGCCACGAGGCTGGTCACACATGATATATGTATAGATTTTTTACTGGGGTGTGGGAATGGATCAAACAAGCTTTTGAGCAATATTCTATCTTTAGTATTTCAGGGAACTATCAATTCTTACCCCAATATCTCTGTGTCTAGAACACTATGCCTGAATTACCGACAACACACATACTAATAAACTAAATATGGACGGAGTATAGGCTCAGGTCTTCATATGTGACTGCTCATTCTACTTAATTATTGACATGAACCCTGGCATAGTTTTTGGTTATGTCAAGGCATTGCCTGCAACAGTAGTCTGCCCCAGACAGTTAAATATGCAAAGCCACCTTGCTCTGGGGGTTGTAGAGAGAGAGGGGACAGAGCTCAGTCACAGGAGCACAGCTGTGATCTGCCCTTTTCTTCAGGGCCCAAGCACAGTCCATACCCTGTCGTATCTATTCGTACAGGTAACAGCACAGTGTCTTTGGACACGTCGAAGCAAATGTCTGGTCTTCTACACAGCAATTGTAAGCTTGTTTAGATCAGTCACTGAGACGCTCTTGACTACTTTGGACTTCTTCCTCTGGCTCCAACAAATTTTCCCCAATTATCCTCAAAACTCCCTTGTTTTTAGAATGAAAAAATCTCAGAATCTAACTAATAACAGCTGCTCAATTTCCTCCTTGGTTTGATTCTGCCTGTGCATACAGGTGTTCAGCTAGCAAAACCAAACAGCCAAAAAATGCCAAAACCAGGCATTGCTAAAGCAGAAAGGCAACCCCAGGCAGTTGCTAGTGGTAATACAGCATCCTCAGCCCCTTTTCCCGGGGTGGCAGAAGCAAAGTTGGGGGGTGGGGGGTGGGGGGCAGGAGGGCACAGCAATTTGGAGTGAACATGATAAACAACATGGAGGGTGGGAAGGGAGACGGCTACAACTGGAAGGAAGAGGCACCTATTTGAAAGTTGCAGCTACGAGCAGTGTAATAAACAGCTGTCATCACCCACCAGCACCCCACTCACTGTCAGGTCTTCAGCGGTTCAGTTAGATTGTGTTGCTGTC